>OY728125.1:1389821581-1391071581 GCA_963277665.1 Viscum album | reverse complement strand
ATAAAAATAAAAAGAGACATGGTAATTGTCAAACTATTTAACAAAAAGTTAAATCTAAAATTTAAGGTTAATATGGTGACCTAAACCACTCTAAAACCTAATGTATGAGAGGTTTCCGACTGATATCCACCTTATACTCAAATTAAATCAATTTCGATTCATTAGAAATGGAAAATAATTTCATTATAAAATAATATTTCATGATTTTCTTAATGTGACCGTCACTGGTCTTATAAAAGGGAACTTCTCATTCTCTAATCTACACACCTCCAAAGCCATATGGATATGCCAAAGACCTACCCAAATGTCGTCATAACATTCCTACCATCATCATAGAGGCCTTACGTTTGTAAAAAAACAACCCTATGGAGACCTTTTGATAAAATCAAAAAAAGAACCCAAAGAAGTGGTAAAATTTCATCACATCTTTCATGTTATTTTCATCTTCCACATCCACTTTCACTATTTTTTTCCATTCTTAAATAAAAATTCCGGTGTCTTATATATATATTGATGTTATTATAAAGACAGTACAACCATATTTATTTTTCTATCCATCATATTAATGACACTATCACCATACGTGTGTACGTGCGTCTTACCGTCTCCACGTCGTGGTGTAGTTTGTTATTCCAACACTTCATTATTTGGATGGGTATACTAATAAGTATAACTAATATAAATAATAAATATAACATTATAATTACTCTGTTTAAATTATATACCATCAAATGACATATGATATCATCATTAAAATAATGATATTGTCGCTTGTGCATATGTACGTATTACCTTATCTACTAACGCGATGAGATTCATTCCACATCATAATCATTAAATAATAATTTTCATTTTCTGATTAAAAATAATGTCTATGAAAATAATATCATTTTGTATATGAATCAAATAAATCATATCCATATCAAAAAAGTATTATGTTACCAACCATATGAAGGAAAAAAAATCAGTTAACACCGAAAATAATGATACTACTGAAATATTAAGAATAAAGAAATATTTGAAAATCAAAAATGAGATCATATTTATATATATATTTATTGTATAATTTAATAAAAATGTTTTAACTATTATAAAAGATATTAACATACCTTCGAATATATAATATTACAAGGTAAGGGTTAATTTCACAATCTCTTTATTATATGATGTTGTTTTTAGGTATGTATATACTGAGACATCTTTATCATCCACATCCATGTATTATTAAAAATATATATCTAATTTTTTTTACTATATACTAGACTATGGGTTAAATAAATATATACTATTATTTGACATTATATGTTTTAAATTGAATCATTTCTTCTCTTTCCAAACAAGGTACTTTATGACATTTTCAAAAAATTAATATAAGAATGTTTTTTAACTTATATGGCGGGTGTGTCTGTTTTCTGCCAATATAACATCATCGAAGCATCCCATACAATCTTATAAGAATATTTTCAAAATAAAAGTTTTCTTTTATAATTATGTAAATCTTAAATGGCTTCAAAATATAAAGAGGTATTTCATTGAAATAGTTTTCATTTATTCAATGTCAACATCCTTTTATGGATTTTAAACTTGTTTGTAGTTGATTTTTTATGATAAAAATATTCCTTAGCATATTGAAGGTTTATTCTTTTTTTGACTATGGATGTGTTATTTTTATACTATTCATGGTTTACGGTTAAATTATTGACATTTTATATACATGTTTAATATGATTTTTTATGTTATGTTTCACCATATTCATATGTGAAATGTATTTTACTTAGTATGTGATAGGTGGATCCCACTATATCTCCCAGGTGCATCATTATGTCTCATGAGACAATTAGATTTGGAATTGGCCACATCATTTCACAATTTTATATATGTTTTTGACTGAGGCCTTAATACTTTTTTGATGTCTTGGACGAGGCCTTGAAAAAAGGTTTCAGAATGTGTGGCATTATACATTCACTCATTATGAAAATAATAATGATGGTTCATGTGGTTAATCTACTAGTAAAATACCTATGACTATGTTTTATTATGAAATTATTTACTCAGCCCAGATTCCTGCTATAATGTGTTCATGTTTATTATTTGTAAAGGCATGTGTTTTGAATTATTCATCATGCCAAATGTTTTTGGTTATCTTTCATTGTATTGACTACCCATACTATGCATTTGATCTCACCCCTTTCTTATGTTTCATTATCTTAGGATATGAAGATGTTATTTATGAGTGACTTGCAGGCATAATCTAGGATTCTTGGATTTTTCTAATCGAATAATTTAGTTTTTTAGTTCTTTTTGATATGAAATGCTGAACTTATGTATGCATCTTGTTTCCAATAATACTGAACTGATCGGTCATTCGAGACATGATTTATCACATCATGCCAATGTTAGGTAATAATGCACCGACTCTGGGTAATTGGGGTATGGTCATTACATTAAATGGAATAACACATTCATGGATATGGTAGTCCATATAACTGCATGAACTAAGTTTCCATTTTCATATCAGATTAAAAGAGAGTAAAAATCACATCACATCATGGAGATGGTAATCTATATGTACGTACGAGTGACGCTATCATTTTACTATATCATTTTATGGTAAAAATTTATATCTGATTCTATCATTATAGGATTATAATTATATAGTATATATCTTATATAACTTATATATCATTTAAAAATATATTTTTCATCAAAATGACCAACAATGATATGTGGTAAAGTAAAAAACCAACAATATCTTTTCATGAGGCAGTAATTCACCATACGGAAGAAAAAATAGTTCATTACCCATTAGTTTTATGTGTGTATGAGTTTAGATAAAAAATATAACATACCAACCTACTAGTACAATCAGGATACATAAGTTATTATATATAAAATAAATAAAAATACTAAAGGAATAATAGATAAATAATATAAAAACGTTTTTGGTGAACATTATCTCATTTTTGGGTATTTTACTTTTGATTTGCAAAAAATGACTCGATTGGTTTTCTTTTTGACTAATGAAATGATTCTAGGAATAATGGATGAAAATTTAGAGAATTCTTGGTTAGAATTTTTTGAGAAATTTGTATCAGATATTTTTATAAAATAGAAGGATTGGTTACCGCTTATAGCATAGGGGGGGGGGCACTTTTAGAAACAATTAAAATATTATTTTAATATAAATTTATTTTCAATTTAAAATTGAAAAAAATAAATTAAATAAAATAAAAATATTGGGCTTTTTATAAAAAATAACAACCAATGTTATTGGACATAATTGAGTCACCATAATAAAATATATTTTAGATTTAACCCTTATTTAAACCCTTTTACACTTACCCTAACAACATGGTTTTTTATATTTAGTGTTCATACAGTTTTAATAAAATGAGAGGAAAACCCAAATTGATATTTATAGTTATATGAAACCTTATTATTTTCATTTTTCTAACTTTTATATTTTTATTAATTTTATACAATTTAATAAAATATTATTTTAAATCATGTATCCTTTATGTAAAGATTTATTCTATTCAATATTTTTCTTTCTATAATTATAACAACAACATGATAACATCCAAAAAAACATTTATAATAAATCCCTATCATAATAGAGTAATATATAAAATTCTTATATATAATTAATTATTTTAAATTATATTTATTTTAATATTTTCAAAATCATGTATTTGATATTTTAATTAAGTAAACAATTATTTCATCATCGTTGTGAAATCCTAGAATTAAAATTCATCTTCTCTAAATATTATTTATAAACTATAATGATAATTTATATATTTATTATATATCAAATTAATATTTATAGTATAATTTATATTTTTTATTACACTATATTTAAATTGATTTACTTTATAAAAATTTGATTATGTAATTTTTTAATTATCTTTAAATAGAAAATAATTAATATCATATTTTTTGAAAAGTGTCTTAAAATGGATATAATTTCAGCCTAGGGAAGATTTTAGAATAAATAACTATTCAAATGAAATTAGGGCATATGTTAGGGTACTTTTAAAATATTATAATATTATTTTAACATTTAATTGCCTGATATACCATTAACTATGGTAAATTAAATTTACTAAATATAAAATTAATAATATAAAAAAAATTAAGATGTTACCATTATAATCCAAATATCATTATGATTAGAAAATTATATGCCCTTTTTTGAAATTTTAATTCCCAAGAATGGGAATAATATGTTTCATTCTCATCAAGCATATGTTGCGTGAAGGCATGAAAAAAAACGTTGAATAGTTCAATAATTTATTTATATATATATATTTTAATATAAAATTGATTCCAATTAACTATATTGGATTAATATATTTATTATTGATATCTTTTGAAAATTTAAAAAAATGTAAAAAATATTTTAAATCTAATAATTATATAAAAAAATGCAGATTTTGACTGCAATGAAGTATTCATCACTATTCATCAATAAATGTTTCTTCTAAAGAAATATAAAAAATCAGCGAAATTTTTTTTTATATTCCAAATTTAATTAAGAAGTGTAATGTTTCCTATAAAAAACTAAAAAGGGTCACAATTTTGATTAAAAATATATTCCCCATTAAATGGAGATAAAAAAATTATTGAAAAATATTGATTTTTATGCATTAAATTAGCGATGTTATTATATTATTTATTTAACAAAAAATAAATAAATATAAAAACAATGTATTCAATATATGACATCTATTTTTCATTAATTTGATTCCCTAATTGCAATTTATTAAATATATTCAAATGACAGTAGGGCATAAAATAAAATATTTACTTTATAACAAACAACAATTTCTAACCAATTAATTTGTTTGATGAAAATTATATTTTCAAAATGTAGTAATAATTACTAAAAAAATTTATTTAATAGATATTATATTTCTTAAAATAATAAATAATAAAATATTATTGTTCTATTAAAGTGGGTATCGCGTGTAACACATGTTTTCCAGGGAACTCGATATTGTTTGTAACATATGCCATTAATTTTGTAATTCATACCTCAAGCTACTCTGGTGTTGTGTGTAGCATAAAATTAACTTGGAGATTCATATAACTCAATCCAAATATAGTGTTTTTGTATAACAAAATAAATAATTAGTATTATGTAAAATTAAAATTATTTAAAAGATTAAATTAATTTGGAAACATATTACTCAAAATCTCATCCTGTTAAATTAAAAACCACCTAAAAATAATTTATCCCTCTAAATTTAGTAGGGATATTAAATTATTAATACTTGAGGGTTTATTTTATAGAAATCCATGATGTAAAAATAAATACATAATATTCCTTTTAATAGAAAAATTGAATACATAATAGTATTCAAAAGTACCTCATAATTGGGTTTACACAGAAGAAAACATGAGGGTAAAGATAAAGCATGGACATAAAAGAGAAATATATAAATAATGTTATGTGGGAGATTTATAGAGAACATGGTGAGTATAATGTTACCCTTAAAAAATCTGTAAATTTGTGATGATCTATTGGCCAATTGATTGATCATAAAAGTATGTAAAAAAATCAAATTTATAGGTTTCAAGATCATTTCACAAGATTTAATGATTTTTTATTAGATGAAATATTTACTCAATTTATAATAATATCAACCTTTTGTTGTTCCTTTATTTATTTATATATTATTTCATATTCTATGTAATGAATTAGAATTTTTTATTATAAAAGAATTTGACAAACCGAGAATGATAGGTTATCATCAAAACAAAATGGTAATAAGTGTTTATCCAATATACAAAAATCATTATATAAAAAGATAGTACATTAATATCTAAAGATAAGAATATAAATCATAAATTTATTCCTTTCTGATCCTTTTAAATATAAAATTACAAATCATTCAAAAGAAGATCCCTAAATTTTCCACTATCAGTTTATCAAAAATCCCCAGAACAACTAGATGTAGATCATAATAATAACCAAAAAACTGGGAAAAATATTATCCTATATTATCTTGAAACATATTAATATCTTAAATTACAAAATGTTTTTTTTTGAAAACATGAATATTTTATTATATCAAAGTATATTGGATAAATTTATTATAACAAAAAATGTTGTAACCATCATCAATGATATAATAAAAACATTAAAAAATTCCATAATTAGTTCCATGGTAATTTTTAACAACATATTTACTTATTAATCCCCAATATATATTTTCCTTAACAAAAGTACCATATTATGTGTTATCTTACCTTAAATAAATGCGTCATTTTCTAATAAATTACTTTTGTAGTCTATCATAATTATTCGACATCAAATTTTAAATCCAAAGTGAAAACATAAAAAGAAAAATCATTGTATACTGCAAAATACATATAACATAATTCTTAAATCTAAATACATAAAGACTTAATTTATTCCACTTTACCAATAAAACATAATAATGATACCTCATACCATTATTAATACCTCTTTCATTTCACATTTCAATTCTATTCTAATCATCATCCCCAATAAAACCATTTTCATACAACCTTTTATTATTATATTTGGGATATTTTTAAATATCCCTAGATTTTAAATGGAAACCTAGTGTTCGTAAATGAACTACTATGTACAATTTTGAATTGAAAATCTACCAATAACACAATTTTTTTTTTCATTTTTGTGTTATGAATTTCAAAAAATAGACGTAAAAGTGTTAATCAGTAAGGAATTGGGAATCTGATAAGACTAATATAATTTTAGGAGAACAACGAAAAAATATTATGAAAGGTAAGACACCATTATGAATATAAATATGACCCTTATGAATATTAAGCGAGCAAAATGAATAGTGACCTAACCAATTAGTGTATAAATAAAATTTAGGCATCTTATAAGTTATAATATGGTCGTTGTATAAGTGTTGGTATATTTGAGAGCCATAAATATTTAAAAAAAATTAATGATTCATTTATTAATTTAAATTTAAATTAATTTTCATTAATTGTAATCATAAATTATTATTTTATTATCATATGGTTATAAGATAATTTAATGAGACCTTGAATAATTTTTCATGTTGTTATAAGCATATTTAGATTATTTTAAATTTTATTTTTAAATTAAATTATTATTTTAATTAGGAATTAAATTTCACATATTTTGGAAATTATTTTGATAAAATGGAGTTATTTTTTGAATTATACTTGCCGAAAAAATGGTTACGATGATATTTTTTTGGTATTTTCATGAAACACTAGACTTTTTAATGAATAATGAAACATGTAATCCTGAATATATATAAGTTGTGAATTTAATATACTATTCCTAGAATCATGGATGATGCTTTTACTTTTGATTACAAATAACGGATATATTTATTATTCTTGGTCCCATGAATCAAGGCTATTAATTGTCATTAGCAATAATATTAATCAAATGATTGAAATAATGGACAAACCCTCCCCTCCTCAACCATAAATATATCCCTCAATTCCTTTTTCCTCTCACACATCAAAAGATTTGAAAATTTTCTAAATTATACCAAATACCCTTCCTGAATCTCTTCCCCAAGTCAATGACCCACTGGTCTCACCCAATGGCCAAAACTAGTGGCCTTAAATTTGATCTTAAGACACTGAGATAAAGAATTAAAAATCGGATTTCATTTTCTTTTTTTTATTATCAATTCTATTATCTTCACCTACCCCTATAAAAGGTTAAAAAAAGAACACATATTTTATATATATTCCTAATTTTTATCAGGGTTATAGAATAATTCATCCCCATTCTTCCTCTACTCTTCCTCACCACTTCCTCTTATTCAAAAAATAATAATACCACATGGGATGTATTGATTTACTAACATCATGGACGATGTGTCATAAATTTACATTACCTTCTTTATATATGGTATTAAAATCATTTTATTCGATGAAATAGATTTTAAATTGTGATATATGTCCTCTCATATATTCTTCCTAATGTTAGATACCCTATCAAGAACCCTTGGAATATCCAAATAGATGTGTTGTAATTATCTCACATCCACAATGAGAAGACATTGGGAATGAGTTTCAAAAACACCAAAAAAATGATGTATACCTAGACTAGGTGATGAGTTATAGGTAAAAATCCATGGTATGAGGAACCAACATATCATCATCCCATTTTTATCAAGGATCATACATCAATGATGAATTTGATGAATGCCCCCTACATTGAGAATGTAGGAATCCCAAGTCAAAATGCATACCCATTAACAATATCATGAAATGCATGGTAAACTAATGATCAAGTAAAAAATAGAGATAGTGAACCTGGGGTGAATACTTTCCCCTACAACTATGGGGATTATCCTTGTTTTTTAGCAGATGAAGATTTGTACACATATGCTGTATAATTCAAGACAATAATATAAATGGTTAAAACGATGTGAAACTCTTCTCCACAACATGGGTAGTAGTATAATTCGAGATATCAAAAAATTAGTTTTTCTTAGGATCAAGTTATTATGATCTAGTAACCACTATGAAATTAATGGTTCGAGCATAGATGTAACTTGAAATTTGGACAGTATGATGTTGGTCATTATAGTCTGTGACATTAGCAACATGGATGCCTCTCCAAAATTATGGAATATTAAATGAAATTTTATTATTCGAAAATGATTTCATAGTATCATTTCTACTGAAATAATAATCATGAATTAAATTAACCATGCTATCAAAAACCAATAATATATCACCCACTGATATAGGGGAAAGATAAATTTCATTGAGAAAATCTCTTATGACCCCACATCATTTTTAAAATATTATATTCCATATTTTACTAGGATCCCATGATAGATATGATCCTCAATGGTCATTTAGTTATTGGTGATTCATTCCATCATTTCATGGTATTAGTAGGATGGAGTTATTCCCATTAGGTACATTGATTGTATGGAATATGAGTCTTGGGATCCTCGCTAACACTGACACCCCCATGGGATGATCATGGATGAAATTCAACTGATTGAAATGATGAAAATATTTTGGATCCTCTCCATAATGAAATTCCATGAATCCATCCACTATGCTTAATCTATGAGTGATGAGTTGGTTAACCCTAGAATGAAAACCACTTGGGGATTTACCAAGGAGGGGTCCCACCCAACCTTGTTTCCACTACCATCAACAGATCCTATAGTCAATGGAACTGGGGTACTATACACATGATCTGCAAGACATAGTCTGAATTTCCCTTCACAAGCATCATGTTCATGATAAAGATGAAACTCAACAAGGGAAATCTTCCTCCATTTATCTATTAGATCCTACCACCACAGACACATTTAACTAGATAAAAAATATTTTAGATCAGGGACCATCAACACCAGGTTGGGATCAAGAAATATACAAAACCATAGGCTGGTTGGGATTACTCTATCAATTTAAACCATCGTCAGCAACTATTATAGATGAGTCAGTGATGATGGGATCCACTACAGACATCATCCCTATACAAGAACTTGTCGAAGAGGAGGCCCCCCTCTCTCACAATTCACATAGAAGATTTTTTCATGTTCCCAGCATCATTTAATGAGGATAACCTCCAAACTTCATCAAAATATAATGTGATGATCTTCACCATAATCATGGTTCTGGTCCTAGAGGACCTCCTCCTGTCACTAGCAACCAGCAAGAAAATCTGCCTCCTGTCATTCAGAGTGGATACAAAGGACCTCCTCACTCCAAAACTGATCATGGTGTAATTATTCCCCACATTATCATATATCTATATGAGGGTCCTCTATGTTCCATAACCATCTAGGGAGGAGGCCCAACCCCCTCCCCGTTTTTACCCACTCATTCAGTGGTCAAAGTGGAGGTCATATGACAACCAACAACAACAAATATAGAGGCCCTCCCCATATCCCAATCCATAAAATATGTTTTCTTCCACACATCATCTATGAATAAAAAGGATTTAATATCCATGTTTAAGAACATCCCTATCTTGAGGATTCATCTTGGGGTAGATGGGATAACTCTCACTACAGAAGGAAGAACTAATAAAGGTGGCATGTCATTATCAATCTCAACAAATTCTCAAAATATGATGAAAAGTGTTATTCAATGATTGATCCTAGCCCTATGTTATCTGCATCATATTCATTATCTTATGTCTATCATATCAATATATCAACCACGAAAGTGATATAAACAAAATTCATGAATACCTTAGCAGGTAAATGTAGGTGGATTAATATTCGGATCCCATATAGGATCCCATGGTGTAGTTATCCCTATAATCTCTACTATCATTCTCTTCCTCTACCTAAGATCATGAGGGGTTATTCTAAAAAATGATAGATGAAGCACATCTAGTAGACTGAAAATCCCTATTTCTACCCTGTCACATTAGTTAGTGGTTAGCGTACAACAGTAAAAGGTTGTAATGATGTGGCAAAAATAACCACAAAAGGATGGCCTAGTGTGTACTATTAAGTTAGATCACAAATTGGTTCCTCCACTTGCTAGTTCACCGCTGCACTGATCCACATCTGTCCTACTGAAAATTTCTCAGTGACCTCCAATCGATGCTTGGTCAACAAAGATTCAGTCCCCACTACTTAACAAAAAATCATGTGGTCTAATCTATCCACATAATAACTATCTATGGTGTTATAGCTGAATGAGGTTCCCATATTTGAAATTATAGACTTGGTCACCCCTGACCTATTCACATGATTTTGCAAGAATATTTTTGTGGTGATTTTCCACCTATATGACTTTATTTGGTATATCCACATATGTGGTAGTACATTGATGACATTTATTGGTAGTTTTGTATGGATGAGTAGGCTTCAATCATATTGGACAAGAATCTTATCTATCCCAAATAACATCATACCCTTCAATAGTGACATATCTAGAGCATTACATCGTGTTATAGAATCATTGAAGATGCATCTACATATCTATAGATCACTGGGTGGGGATTGTATGTTTCCGTCCACTTCAGTCCTACCCTATGAAACTCTGATTCATTGGATGATATTGAGGATATTACCTTTGGTACTATCACCATTTATATGTATGATCTCACGTTAACTAAGGATATGGTAACTAGTTTAGGATCTAATTATGGGAACCCTCTCACTGGGGTAGTGCAGTATCAGGTGGAACATCATCTAGGATTCCTTATCCACATAAAAATCCATGAACTCATCCATAGAGACACACCTACACCATTAAAATATAATCAATTTACCAAAAAGTGTTTGGAATGGGATGACACATGAAATCCCTCTTATATGATTTATTCCATGTATAAGATAGAGTTTAATCTGGCTATCGCCTCCTTGGAAAAATAGGCTGCTTATCGTTCTCCTCGATGGGATCATGTCACATATTTAATAGGGCTGAATGGGAAACCACAATTCCTACGGGGATAGATGCACCCAATAAATTTAGATGACCCAATAAATCCAATAATGGTAGAGTCTAGAGATTATCAAAAATAGTCACGGTATATGTTTCCTAATATACATGATCAATTCGGGAACCTTACCTGAGATATAGATCAATATACTATACATGATGCACTATGAGCCACCAAGCTAGTTAATTGGGATGATGAGCTTTTTGATGCCTTGGTTGTTAGGAATCCTCAACAATATTGGTTGACCATCCATGATGAGATATCCACTACCAATTATCACCATTATTCCCTTGGGAAATGATATGTTGGAATCCCACCTATGTGGAATCCATATCTGGCATGGGTGGATGACATCATAAAACATCCAGATTCTAGGAATCCTACCACCACCAACTTAAAAGGGATGGGTGAACCACTATAGTACTTTTCCCAAATAATCTCAATATAAAAACCCATTATGTGGACCCCGGAGTAGTAGGAGTATGCTTATCTTTTATGTTTAATTTGGGAATTGGAAGGGAACTGTTTTCTATAGTATATCTATTTACACAATTGTTCCATAAATGGATGTAAATACTTTTGAAGGAAGTTTATTTACTAGTAAAGGTACAACAAGAAAAAATTAAGTATTTACTACATCTTCATAGGAATAATCATCCAGATGATCATATCATAAATGATTATTCCTGGTGGAAGGGCCCCATACTCTCAATTGACATGCCCCAAACTTAATATAATCTATTTATGATGTTCATGGGGGATCTTTATAACTGAATAATACCCCACTGTTACGAGTATGTACTTCCCATGAGGATTTAGTGTTTTCTCTAATAAGTCTTTTTTCTTAGAGAAGCCTTTTAATATATAATGAATGATATTCTATTACCTCTTCCACCTCCTAAAAGAATATATGAAATGGCAGAAACCACCACTACAGTGAAAGGGGTGGCCCCACAATCACTAAATATGTTGGCAGTAATGCCTCGCCAAGAACAACCTCACATAGTGTATTTGCATCTCCAATATTTTATTTATCTATTGTAGAATTAGAAGAAAAAAAATCTCTATCAAACACCAAATCCTAAGAGAGATAATGTGGATTCTACCCCTACAAGGATCCAACCCTTATTTAGGTTCTAAATCTTAGATCTACCTTGTCAAACATGAGAAACTATTCAAACTCCTTCAAAGTTTCAAACTTCCCAGATTACATCCATATTTCCTTGGAAAATAAGTTATGAAGTTGGTAGATTTAATGAACCCCACAATGCAGAGAACACTGATTTCCCTTACCATATCACATTCCATAAAATAGTTGTACATAGAATCATGAAATTAATATTTTTAATGTATTGGAACCCTATGCTTTTGGATTAAAGATTGGTCATGTAGTTATATGTTCTATAATAGGTGGCTCACAACTCTGTAAATCCAAATAGTGATAGATGGATTTTTGGTGATCGGTAGTAGGTCTCAAATCATGTGATCCAAAATTAATACAACTTTTTGGATAAAAGGGTAGATTCACACTCCCATGGAGCCATATGTGCCCATTTGGGCTAGCTCAGACATCATAATGTTGTATCCCCTTCTCAATATATCACATCATCATGTTTATCACAACCATCCACATCAAAGAATAGTATGTGCCTATGGTGTATGGGAAATAAATTCCCCCTCCAGTGTTAACTTCTTCATAAACCCATATTTATTTCATTCCTATAGAAATATGAATTACATCTGCTGTCTACTCTAGCATTAGAAGACTCCACTGATAATGTCCAAGAGTCTGTTTACCTGGACACTATTGAATTGGTGTCCCCCTAAATGAACCCTCATGATGCGGAATTTTTGGGATGTCCACTAAATTATCTCAAAATAAATCATCGAATAATAAGTAGAGGTAATGAATATATATATAATTATTATCCTACTACTCCATGTCAAGCCACTCATGATACAATGACAGGAAAGTAGGTTCTACGAAGAGTTCAGTAGGCACATTCTTCCCATCCTATGTGTTTCGACTCACCACTACCACTTATCATTCTAATAAAATAGGTAATAAAACAATAAAATTACCATGAATGGTCGTGTGCAACTCACAACATTCCATAGCATGATAAAACTTATCTATTAATGGTGGTGAATGAGTTTATAGGTCAACAGCTCAAATTTTTTTACAATAGTCGGAATCTAGTGGTTCAGTCAAAAGTACCCACCATACCTCCACCCAATGTTAAATATCAATTTGGTTAAAATCTATGTATGGTATTAACATCATATCTATTGAATCACCTCGACAGATTTCATGAAAAAATTAAGATACTTAATGGACTCCTCCTATCACAAATATTTTTAAGGCCCTCACAGATGTTTCGATAATCCCCTTTTAGTTTGAAATAGATCCTAAAGAAATAGTGACCTTCTACGTAGAATAAGTTGGTCAAGATAAATATAAACCTATCATCTCATTTTATAAATATGATTAATGGTCCCTTAAGAATGGGGAAATATGTCTTCATTACATCAATAACAAGATCAATGGAATCATGGTATGTTGATGTCTGGTTGACATAAGATCCATTAATAAAATCTTCATCTCCTTGATTCTTATTCGTCTATGGATAAATGAAGACAATTTAGTTCTTTATTATTTATGGACTCAAGAATATAAAAATACCAATCATTGAATGTGTGTAATTATGTTTTTGATGTCATTTTTTTGAGATTTGGTAGAAAACACTATATTCACGGTTTTCTCACATGAAACTGCTTACAACATGTTTATGAGTAGGCTCTAACTCAGTAATATGGTAGGAATTTTCACCCCATATCAAAATTACTTCATGTACTCACTCAGTGGTGGTTTTTGGTGTGATCCATGCTGTTGATTACCATTTTGAATCTAGTTAAACCCGCTATTCTGACACTAACTATTACATGAGACATGACATGTAGTTTTAGATCAATGAGGTCGAGTAAAAAAATGTGCATCCATCCTAAGGATAGATATTTATTATTCAATTATCCTCCAGATTCAATGGTTAGAGTCTACGAACCAAGAAATGTTTAATATCTTCATCATTTCTATAAGGAATCGTATCCACATTCTGAATAAAAAAATCATAAGATTTCCTTATACACCGATATAGGATAGGATTTGCGACTACAATACCCCAGACCCCTATTATGCATTGATATGTTTTACCCAATGGAAATAAATTTTTATTAAATTTTTTTTTATTTTTTCATAACAGGATGAACTGATAAAAACAAACTCGACATTATTTCTTTGACATCCAGCATGGACACATAGGTCAAAGGATCTACGAATTCGTTATACAACCTCTATACCGATGTATTGAAAAGAGTATGAGCCTTATTGGGATTAATCCACCAATTACCCAGTGGGAACCAACATTATCATTTATTAATATAGTTTGTAAGAATCATATACTCCCATAGTTTTCCCAGCCTTAGATAATGAATTGGATATGGATTTTTCTCCACCCACATTTGAATAGGGTTTCTCCACTACTACTTATGAGTTGGTTTAGAGGAAATCGGGTACTAATGAAAATTTGAGGACAACATTTATTAATTTACCCACTCATAAATAAGAACATAATGAATGTGTAGAATTTATAAAATTGATCCATGATAGGTTCACTTGGAGATATAATGTGATTCAAGGAATAGATCCTTGGTTCATTATATGATGACTTCGATGTTATGAAATTCATCATGGTTTCAAGTAACATCCATGATATTGAAACCATATCATGTTTTAATGGTTGATGGTGAATTTTAAGATTTTATCAAATCCATATTTGTCAAGGAAATTTACTATCTGACTCTTCAAGCCAACATTGCTCCAATAATGAATAAGAACATGATTATCATAGTATATAGATTTAAAAGATCTCAAAATTCACTATCTTAGATGATGGTTTTCACTTCCAATGATAGAAAATTTGATTGATTCCACTGATAAGTTATATTATATCTCCTTCATTGATGGATGATTTTGTAAAAACCATATCTAGATGACCAACAACGATGATGATTTTATCTCCATCATATAAATATAAGGTAAATTCTATTATTAATTAATGTGATTCAATATGAATAATGATGATTCAACTTACCCACGACCCATGCACCACATCTTGAAACATATCCTATTGACAGTAGTTGAATGCTACATGAGAAAATTGATGGTCAAATTCTGCATGTGGAATGACCGAATTTGAGATCTCGTGAAGGATTTAATTTTCCTCATATACATCATGTTGATTAAAAACCTATTGAAATGTGATTTCTAGGTAACATATGGGATGTTTTGTGGCTTCTTAATCCGATAAAGAGGCACTTGATCGATCCAGATAAGATATATGACATAATCTAAATTCCTCATTTGATAATCCTCTTTGAACTCTAAGTACATCTATTCCAGTTAATATATATAGGCTCGTTCAATAGTAATCTTGGTGGGAAGTGTTACCCCTTTTATAGGCTTGTGATTAATGGTGATGTCAATTAGTGGGATGGTGGAGAGACCACATTTTAGGAGAAAAAATAGTTTCTTCTACATCTGTTATTTATAACGACTCTCATATTATGAAAGTATTTTTTCAATTATGAGTCTCCCATTAAATGATCCCTACTTTCCATTCATTCATAGAAAATAAATGATGGTCCAAATATCCATTTATAATAACTAGGTCACATAATCCTCATCAATGAGTCCAAATAATCTCCAATCAATAAGTGAAACACCATGTTAGTTTTCAATGAGTAGATTTTGTGGCATTATCTATAGTATAAAGATATTATTTTATAGTCCCATGTGTTTTTTAGAAACAATATCCTAAATTTTCTAATGATGAAAAGATGGCCAGAATACTGCGTAGTGATCCATCACTAGTTTGACACAACATTTTCTCCACTGAAATCTAGATTAGGTAAATAACTATTAGACATTATAACCACCCATACATCTTCCAATATATCTCCTCTAGATGCCAGTTTCCCATATGAGGTCATCCTCTCAGTAGAGCTTATCATTTAGTAATGAAATATTCATTTATATGGCGCTACATAGATTCAAACTAGTAGAAGGCACAATGATCTTGTGGTCAGAAGAGTTGTTGTAGGGATTATGTTCGTCACTCGGAAAAAATATGTACTCTATTACTCATTCATACCATTATAAGACTTCATCAACAATGAGGTTGATTATTATGATTTCATTACTAGTCTCGATCAATAACACAATATTTAGGTTCCCCGCTTTCATTTCCAAGGAGAAATTGAGTATGTTATCCAAAAAATAAATGTAGATTATATCATCTCCAAGACAAAAAAAATTCCCCTGATCATGCACAATTTCTAGCTAATGGATCAATTAAAATATTATAATGAGGATACTCATGTTCCCTATTCATTGAATAGTGATTGTGATGCCTTTTACTACCTTGATACTTCTCTTTTAGAAGTTTAACAAGATGTTAGATTCACCAATGTTTCAAATTTGCAATTTATTTCTCCTATCACCTTCAATGATGATTATAGTCAGCAGGTAACCCACAAGAACTCCAGTTCATATAAATGGTGACCATAGAATCCCCACAAAGCTAATTAATTCTCATATTGAAAAACCCCTTGGGTCATATTTCTATTGAATAGTGCTCTACCAATGGAAATTGACGAACATGAGTGAATCATTCGGCGCGTAGCATAGATTCTATCTAGAGTGGGACCAACATCATGCAGACTCTATATAGATATTTGTTTAATTTAATTATCCTCTATTTAATTATAGTAGGTCAAATTCTTATCATTATATCAGAAGTCCATTAATGTTATTTTGGTACTCATTAGGGAGTGTTGGAGCTCTCGCACCACATACGATATTTGGGGTACTTCTATCCCACCATGGTCCATGTCTTTATCGAGTTCACCAATAGGTATCATGAATGTATGTTCAATTGAAACATTTTTCATCGATAATTTGACCAAATTATTACATCCATGAATTCTTGTACCATTGTTTTCTGGACACTTAATGTCATAGGACAATATCCACCAATGATATCTCAGTAGTGATGGTGAATTCTGACCCGGAAAAGTTTTTTTTCAAAGTTTGTAAATGAATTACCTCTTAGGAAAGTGAAGTCTTGATCAATTGATGTATTCAGGATCTCTAATATCATCCATCGATTTAGTTTACCTCATTTTATTCTCACCAAAAATGAAACAATCTTATGATAATCCTAGATAAATAGGTTGTAAACCAATTACAACATCCAGCCCAGCTATACTTCTCGCTAACATGCATCAAAACATATATTGATTGAGGCGGTTAAAAAAATATATATATGATTCAATAGAATATGGTGGGTTATGATAGGAAAAGTTGGCAATAAAGGTTCCTCAATACCCTCAGGGCATATTGTATGAAGACCCAAAATTCCATATAGGATACTCAATTTTCCTTAGTAAATAAAATAGAGTAATTCCAACCCATTGAGATCCAGTTTCCGACATTGTGATCAAAATTATAGTACTAACAAATTCTAGAGGGAATGAAAGAAGTCTATCTATATGATTTTGATGTCCATCAAATAAAACATTCCTCAAGCCTTGAACACTCTATATATGAAGAAAAATATGAAATCCATAGCATTTAAAAAGATATTTTCATTTTCTATATCCTCCATGATTATAATTTGCTGAATTTTAGAATGTCAATGAAATTATAATGTAAGAAACAAATATTTGATCGCAAGTGGGATGGACCTTAAATTATTCACATATTATATCCCAATGTCTAAACTATTTGATCACTATGGATGAAGATCTCATACCTCCTCTAACAATGGATAGGTTTCTCTTGATGTAAATCGAATAAGGATCCTATAGTCCATCATTTATTACAGAAAATTATATAGTGCTACAATATGTGGATCATGACATTATATAGGACACATGGTCTAATATCATTAACAATAACTAGATTTTCATGATTAAGACCCATGACTATAAACAATATTCCCGTATTTCAACGGGAACCTTTAAGAGATGTTGGGCCTCCAATGTCTTCATTCAAATTAGATTATACATATGGGCCATGTTCATTCCCTATAATACCACTTTTCCATTCCATCCTGGAATCATTAAATTAAAATATTCTAACAGTGTCGTATCCAAATAATGATATGATTTTAAAAATAGTGTCCTAATTGAAAAATGTCAAACTATGTAACAATCATCATTGTAGCCATATAATGATAAACTACACATTTCCATGCATTCCCACTCATGGGGATGTTTTCTTTGGCAGTTGATTTATTCCATGACATTTTTCAAAGAACTAAATATGGATTGACTCCCAACGTTATAAAATATGATAGAATTGATGGATATTAAAATCATTGTGATTCCACATAAAAAAATAATAAAAAATAAAATAAAAAATTTCCACCATCGTGTAATATTCAGATCTCCATATAGAGATTTATTTATATAAAAATGTGTAACTTGATTCCTATCCTTATGGGATACATATGAACATTGGGAACAATCATATCTATGCCTGAGAAAATATTTGTAAATGCCTTAGACTCTTAGCCTCTATCTATATCAAAATATATAACCTTAAACTATACTATGTCTATTTCAATGTGAATGGGTATCATGTGAGCCTCAATAGATCTTTCCACATTAGGTTATTTCAATCCCATTCCACAAATATATACTATAAATTTGCCTTTTCTCAGTTTGCAGGTCACAAATATGAACTAATCACCCCTATTTCAATCCCATGTGACTTAAACTATGTATAATCAGTGTCAAGATCATTTAATGTTGAGAAAAGACTCCTTGGTTCATTTATATTGGCGTTAAACTTCAGAATCACCCTAACATATTTAAATTCCCTTTTTATCCATGGTCCATGAAATAAGGCTATAAAGGTTTATCTACATGTCCAGGAATTATGTCCTTAAACAAGTTGATGCCCCTATAGTATGGTTTGTACATTTTTAATCCTCCTTGCATATCATTATAAATACGAGAAAATAAAATGCAGTCTTACCTCATATAAAATCATGATTCCTTAGGTTATACATATTGGATGACTTACAAATGTTACAATAAACCTCGAGGTATGATGACCTATGATAATTGTTGTATTAATCACTTCCCTCATAAGAGAGAGTCACCCTTACCAGTGATGTGTACTACCATGCTATGTTCCAGAACTATGTGTGGTATTATTTTCATACTTATGGGGTATGTAAATATTCATGGGAATTTTTTCTCTAGTCCCATCAACAAATACCTTAATTATTTTATCATTCACCCTAAATCAAAGTCTATACATTATGACCATGAGCATTTTTTTTCTTATAATTTTTTGTAGCACATGTTACTCCATGGTTATGTGAACATTGGGTTTAACAACCCCTTATTCATGTATATACACTAACATAGAATATTTCCATTTATTTCCCAATAAAATTACATAAAACTATTTTACATAGTTTATGAAACATGAAGTTGAACTGTTTTTACTATCAGTACATGCACTAAGTCAATGGACTAATGGATCTCAGGTAAAATATTTAATATATATTGTTTTAAAAAATGGCATAAAATAGATCATTCATTTTCTTTCCCCATTATTGATATCCACAGTCGTGGTTCATGTGTAACAATCATAGCCAATGGTATATCCCTACCATTGGTCACCCATGGTCCAGATCTCAATATTCACAAATTAACACCGTTTCATTTCCCTATATTTTGGTCGATGTCCATTAACCATGGAATCACCCCTACAATGAGCTTGAACATATCAGGTTACCCACATAATTTTATTTTTTCCACCCCTAATATGGATCAAAAGAGATTAACAGTCTAGTAAGGTGTGAGGTAATATGTCCCTGCCGCCTAAAGAAACCCTTCACCCAAAATCTATGAAAAAACATTATAAGCCTATGTATATGAACTCGAAACATTAATCTGTATATTAATTCTTAAGAACAAGTGGTGTTGTGATTTCCCACTTTATCCATCATACACATAGGGTTATCCATTAAGTGACATTATACATATCCATTTGGAATACTATCATTCTTGTACAAACATAGTAATGTTAATCACTAATCATATAGCCCAAGTACCATGACTTGAAACAATATGTGATCCCCCTTGGAGTTGTGTGGTGTAGTTCATGCCTCTTAGATCCTCATTCATATATATTTTTTCCCTCCACAACACTACATATGCACTTTTCTGGAAGCCTCTTTCCTGTAGTCAATACTCAATGCCTTAAACGGGATGCAATGACTCATTCACATGACATTTAATAATGCAATAAAACTGGATCAATCAATTTTAATCAGGGAAATTACTTTTTTACAAAATATGAAATTAAACTGCATGCCTAATATACTCATAGAATGTTCTCTAACTTAGTGTCTATCACCCGCATTACATGATGTGAAACTTTAAAACAAACATGGCCCTCACATGAGAGTTCATATTCTATGGTGTTTACCATGTACCTCATTTTTCACATTTTCACCTATAACTCATCATTATATATAGTTATCCCTTAATTGTTGTCTTTGATCTTTTTTAAGATGAACATGCTTACAATAATGTTCTCTATGTCACAATTTCTTAATTCAAATATTGTTAGAATCCATTAAAACATTCCATCATCACATTTATACATTTTTATTTCACCTTATTTGGATCATCATCATATCCATGTCAAAATGGTCCCTGTAATGACCTATTACCATGTCATTTTTTCCTCACCTTCCATCTTGGACCACCTTCCCGAAGACATCAGATTAATTTTCCAGATAGGTTCTGTGTACATGGTTCATTATTGATCCATATATGGGCTTCCATACTCTAGAATAATGTGATGAATTAATTTTTCCAATCACTATCAATTTTTATCCTATATCTCCATGCCACAATAATTTTGTTCTTAATATGTGGAATTGTGATTCACACTTTTCATTCCCCATTATTTTTAAAGCATAATTTTTACATACGAGGTATTTATTGAATAATAATTTTAAATATTTAATAATATTTTTAAATAATATATTAATTTTACATTAATGGGGATGCATTATCAGATAGCGTACTTGACAGATCATTATGGGTATGTTCTGAAAACTTACATTTCACACCACTATGAGTTATATCATATTATAATATTAAAATAATAATATTAATTTAAATATTAGTTAACAGCTAGCAGTTATATTTGTGGGTCTGAAAAGAACTAAAAACAATATGTTTACACATGATTTTTAAATTTTTTTACAATTATCATGTAAATTTTAGAGGTTTATATAGTGAAATAATCCAATCAGAATCATAAAAAACTCAAATATGTTTAAATGATTTTTACCACCTTTTGATAGAGAACTCTTTTTAAATATCATTTTTGCCAATTTTATATGTTCTATTTGAAAAATTAATCTAATAATTTAGAATTGGGATGTCAAAATTTACATTGGATGAAATTTTTGGTTCTTTACTAATAGAATAAATATTTAATGGAATTGTGAAAAATAATGCATTTTAATTAAAACCGTAATTTTCATCTACCTTATTTATATTGTTAAATTTCTTATATAAATATTTAAAAACATAATTGGATATATATTTATAATTTCATCCAATTTTTTTCATTCAATATAATTTTACAATGAAATATGACATATAAAAATTGAAATATATTGATAGTTTTTACATCATAAAAACCATCTTTATGGTTTTGTCAATGGGAATTTATTTTCAATTAATTCTTCCCTTTATAACATTTGAATTAGGAAAATTGGATTCTATATTTGGAATTAAAAGGTCCAAATAGTGTAAATAGGTACCTTTTATTTTGGGATGTTATGAATAGTAACATCTATAATTATTTTAATTTACCATAGTTAATGGGTAAATATATTAAATAAGGGAAAACATATTATTATAATAATATAAAACTAACCTAAAACATGTCTTAATACAAATAAATTAAATATTTCAGACCATGGGTATCCTTAGTTTGATTTTAGGTACCCATGTATCTAATTGGGGGTGATATTGGCCTTTTGTAATTATTAATTTAATGAAATGGGATGTGTAACATAATCATTTATCTCATATCAAAAACCATTTTAATTTCATTTCTATAAATGATATCTTTGACTATATATACTTATTATAAATCAAAAAATATTTTCTACATCATGTAATTTTATTTATAATTTTTATACATTGAATAAATATTTTTATATGTGACACAATGATGATTCAGTGATTACCTTATTGAGGAATGATCCATATAAATGATATTATAAATATTAAAATGAGTACATTTTTAACTTTTTTTCAATGTATAATAATTATTTGGATAATTATGACATATTAAATTTGATTTAACACCTTTGTTTTGAATGAATCATGTATTTATGATTTTAACAAAAAAATATTTTTAAATTATGTCCAAATTGACATAAATGAAATATTAAGAAAAAATAGTTTTTATTATAAGATATTATTGTCCTAAAAATATAATAGTATTCCATGTGACTTATATAATGCTAAAAATATCATTAATGGTCCACTATTTGTTCTATTGTCATTTTATAGTAACTATATTAACCATATACTATGAAAATACAAGAAGACATAGTAAGAGTAATTGTTTTTAACTATGGGTTAAATCCAACAGATAAGGATTCTTTTTGTGAATTATTTTTCCTAAAACCTATTGGATGAGAGGATTTAGACCCATCCACCTCTTATACTCTAAATATATCAGTTCAGATCTATTATAATTCTGAAATATATTTTTTTTAAATAATATTTCAAGACTTTCATAAGTTCCCCACACCCACCTTCTAAAAAGCCACCACATATATCCACATAATAAGAGCTATCAATCCCATTGTCTCATACATAAATTTATCATTTAAGCTCAAAAAATTCCTCCAATACTCCAAGAAGACATACCTTAGCTTGAAGTTGAGTCAAAAAATCGTTAAGGATTAAATGAAAAGAAGATAACTACTTTAGAGGCAACCTGTACTCCCATTTAGATTCCCATTATATTAATTATCCACTACCTAGGATCTACTTATTCTATAAATATGTAACAATACCAATATCCTCAATATAATATTATTTGGTTATGAGAGGGATTTTAAATACAGATACACACACCTCCATCTAATCTAGATAAGCATATTGTTTCTACATACATTGAACTACTCCCTCGCGGAATGATGATTGTTCAATTTTTTCCTACAACCTCTAATGGTGGTCATTATGATGGAAAAATATATACTTATGATATATTTTATATTTACATTGTCTCTATAAATCTGTAATTTTTATTTACAATGTATCTTTTTTCTTTTCATAATGTGTAAATATGATAATTTCATTTGAGATTCTGTCGACAACCACGCCCTCAATGTGATATGAATCATTCATGAAGTAAATGGAATGTATAAAAGTCAATTTTAATGAAAATATGTAACATTTATAAAAAATATGTTTTTTTGAATTTTAATACACCTATTTATCAATTATTTTTCATTCAATTAATGTGAAAAAGAAAAGAAAGTATCGTTTATTTGTATGTACAACCTATCGTCTCAATAAACTGTGGATTTCATTTCATATCTCAGAATTTTTATATGTGTTATAAATAAATATATATAAGATATATATTATATTTAAAGTCGAAATTTCATTTTGGAGGTGATGGATATTTTACTACATGGACAAATTACATCAAAACATGTTCATATCCGACTCAACTATTGATTATCAACAAAATGACTAATATAAACAAACATAATTATGAAACTATTATAATAATAAAATATGTGATATCAAAAACACAATGAACATGAAAAATGTTCTCTAATAGGTATAAATTTACTTATTTTAGTTATTCTAGAAGAACGAAGATTGGTTGTGATGGTTTGGACCCACGGTATGAGACTTCATCTCAGTCTACATTCATGGGGGCATATTTTGATGTTATACAACACATTATTTCAAATGGTTAATAATAAAACCCATTGACATTTAATTACATTAAAAGGGAATATTTTTTCTCTGAAGGATTTTACAAAATGTAAAAAATGAATGTGTTTAACATCTACAGTTACAATGAATCCTCCGCCGCCGTAACTTTTATTTGATATTTTGATTCCTCTAAAATCCTTATAGATTTTTTAATGGAAGAAAATAACTTATTCACATTTTTGGTGTTTTGATATTGAAAATGGGGTTTAAAGTGGATTTAATATTTCAATATCTTTAAATGATATGTTGTGATTGAAAATGAAATTTTTGGAGTGAAATTTTGATAATTGCTATCTTTTCTATGTTATGTTTATTAATGGTACTTGGACATTTGATGAGTAGTGACATGATAAACTAAAGTAATTTGGATACATGATAAACCAATGATGGGTGGTTGCAAGATAAGCTAAGGATGTGTGGTTACATTACAACTACTAATTCAGTGGGTATTGAATTTAGACGTATGGCTATTCTATTTAATGATATGTGTTGAAGTCAATGTATGGATATTCAATTTGAGAATGTTTATGTCACAAATTACATTTATATGTTATATGTTTCTTTATATTTACATTATAGTAATATTTTTGTTATAAAAAGTTATATAAATGATTTTATATTCAGTTAAGTATATTTAATAGTTCTTAATGATGAGACATATTATTTATAATAATATATTAATGGATTTTATGTCTTCATAAGACTATTAGTTTTCATTATTTTTGTATCCCATACTGATATTTTTATTGTCAAAAATTGATTTCAAATTTTTTTTACATGATTGAAATAAGAATATATTCAAGTATAGGATGAAGGAAATGTTAAAGTGTTAAAACATGAAACAATACTATATTTTGTTTTCATGAGTTTTTGTTTTAATTTTCAAAAAAAAAATTATAGTGAGTAACGATGTCTACATGTAAACTTTAAATTGTTATATATGAGGTAAGACTTAATTATCCAATGTACTAATCCTTAAAAGAACCTCAATGGAATTTAAAGTCAAAATTTTTAAATTTTCTCAAGATTAAATAATTTTTAAGGGTGGGGCCTTATAATATAACTTCCATGGAGTTATCTAATTCATTCATTAGCACAAGATCATAAGGAATGTTGTATGTTTTCAGAGAAGCATTGTCAATCCACAACCTCTATCATTCATGGACAACCATGCGGGTTAGTAAACATTAATAGAATATTAGTGATATATGATTATCTTGAACACTCATACAATTGAACAATTATGTGGTCATCTAGTATTTCTCTCAAAGAGTATGACCTACAAGATCTTAGAGACTATTTGTTAATTGTATCAAAAATATGAATGATGTGTGATAATTAAAATTGGAAAATAAATTTTCCCATGCACGTAAAAAGTATTAATATAAAAAAATAAATTCAACGAATGGAATTGGTCATCCACATACTGAAGCTTCTCAAAAAACTTGTAAAAATTGCCCATGTGGCTCTCCTCTTGTTATCAAGTGCTACAAATCTACCAACCTCTAGCACATTGCCTATAATATTTTCTAACTCTTCAAGAGATATAATTCCTCCTCATTGGTTCCAAATTAATATCATCATCTCTGGCCTATGTCCTTCCCATCTCAACATGAGGAACATATATTTTAGTAGTTTCCTACATTATATGTTTATTAGACTCTACTAAATGATATGTTAGTATACTAAGGACCAATTATTGAGCCTTGTGGATAAAAAAATGATACCATGATTTCTCCTTATGATGTTGAATGTCATGATTTACATCTCATAGTTTGTTCATGTATTCAACGTTCTTCTAGATCCAAGAAATTTAAATGTGATGACACACGTCCCACATCTATTGAGTAAGGTAATAATGGATGAGAACATGAATACATCGATCATCCTCACATCCTGCATGTATGTTTCACATCAAATGTTGAAGGGACCCCATCAAACAACTATATATAGATCTAGATTTCATTCAATGAATCATTGGATGAGATTATATTCCATATAACAAATGATGTGATTCTCTTCACCCACATCAGGATCATATTCATCTATCTCTTCAAGATATGTAAGCTCATTCTCTAAAAAATCATTTTTTTTTTAAGTTCTGGTTAATCATTAATTATCCTTTCTAAGGAACTAGGATCCTGGTTATGGCGATGATATTCATCGCTTAATTATTCCATAGCATCCTCACACCATCTATACATAAATTCATCCATAGTAGTGGAATAACTCATTTCCTCAGTTGTTGTCTCATCTAGGGATTTGTCTGTATCATCCTATATGTTATTCTCGTGAATAAGAACGTCCATAATAAATATACCATAAATTCCCTGAACTATTCTTCCCATTGTAATTACATTATTCTATAAACTACATGGGATAAAAAACCTCATACAATGTAATCTAAAAATGAAAAGTTCAAATTTTTCAATGTAATTTGTTACATGAGTTGAGTGTAGCTTGGTAGATCCCCCGAGTCGCATAGGGGTCCTCCACAGTAGGATTCCCTACAACACTAGGCATTGTAATCATTGGTTCTAGTTTGTCTCATGTTTTCTGGTAAAAATAAAAATGGGACATTAATCCAAGATCATGTTAAATCACATTGAAAATTATATTACGGATTAAATATGAATGTAACATTAAATTTAAGGGGATGAATTTTGATGATATATTTCCTCAAGAGTTCAACCTCCCTATAAGTGGTTGTCACCAGAAATATAAGTGGGTGAAATACCCCATGGATGAAACGGTGGTCCAAAGAATCTGATCATTTCACCGAATCCAGTTCAATGTCATTCAACTCACTTAATGATTTTGACCTAGGTGTTGGCCCCAAATAATGCTCCTCCACACATATTGGAAAACTTCCAGCTCAACTTTGGGGACGTATTTCTCATTTTTGATAATACTATAAAGAAGATAATTTTTGGATATAAAATGTAGGTATATATTGGAAGTGTCAAATAAATATATGAGTGGGTTATTTATATTATGAGATAATTTCTCAAATCTTCTTGTACAGTCTTCAATATCGCCACATTCCTGGGTTATCACTTGATTAGAAGCTATAGCTAAGGATTCACTACAAAAAATTAAAATTTTTCTCCAATTTTTATCATTCCTCAATTGATGTTTCCTCCTGATTTATTTATTGAACAAGATTAATTTTTACAATTGTTGGGGTGATTCATAGTAACCCCACAAGAATTCATAAATATCTTTTTTTTTCAGGTATGCATGTCTCCAATGAAATTACAACATTAACTAAACCTAAAACATCCCTACCTATTTAAATTCCATCACATCACACGAAATCTTCCTTGATAGTTCCTTTTTCAATAGTGACATCCACAATATCATCGTGGTGGAATAAATATATGGAATGATAGTATCTACAATTGGTTGAATAATGTATAAATAATATTTCATAGGAATATCATTTTCTAGTTATCAGGGATAGTTTTGAAAAAACATTCCAATATTAGGGGGGATAATTTCACAATGTGACATTCCTGTCATCGTGATTAAAGCATCATCCACTGTAGATTCTTGACTTTCCTCTTTGGGCCACTGTCATCTTCCATGATACTCTCAACCCCTTTCATTATCTCAATCTTTCAAATGATTTTCCCTATGTGTGTCGATGGATATACAACCAACCATTTGATGGAATATTCCATTTATATGACCTCATCAATGATGGTTAGTGGTAGAAAAATGGTTTCTATTGATCCCACAATCACCATCATGGACTATTGTTGTCAAGGGACATATAGGTGCCTCTCTCCACATACCACCAGGCAAAATATTGTTTTTGGTCATTGAAGTCATATAATCTAACTGAAACAACACGATGGTGAGTATGGATCATTGAATAAATTTTCATTGATCTTATACATTAGAACTATACTCATGTATCATTGTAAGTTCTCCCTTTTTTCCATGAACCTTGCATGCTTTCTACCATCAGACCAAATAGAATTTCTATTGGGTGGAAGTGAAATTTTTCTTGGATTGCGATCCAATGTATTATCCCATCCACATTGATTTTCATTAAACATACCTCATAAACATACAAAAGTGATGGTTGTAGGCTGACATTTGGAGGATATAGGAATATAGTAATTCCTAATCTTCTAGATTCATTTCAATCCATTTGTGGAATCAAAAATGGACCAAATATCCTTCCTTGCATGTTTCCACTAAATACATGACATAGTAAAATGATCAATTTTACCAGTATAGGCATATCACGATTAACCATGTTTCATGATTTATAGGTTAATTACATAAGTAATGTCCCCATAAGGATCCTTATAATCATGTCACGTTATTAGAGTACCCACCAAAACATAAATGTGGAAAGGAATGTGGCATAGTGAACTAGTGGGTCCTTGCCACCCCCATGTTGAACCACCATGTTTTGATATGTATATTTTTCTATGATGAACCAATATGATCCTTATTTACTCCAATTTGATTCCACTAAGCACAATATTCCTTAACCTGTCATTCTAACCTTCAGGTCCTTAATTTGGAATAGGTGAAACCATTCCATGAATAAGATATAATTTTTTAGATATTTCTTAAATTTAAACTAACCATTCACTTTATTAATAATATGTCAGGATTGTGGTTTTCTCATCATCCACCCATGTCTTCTAAGAAGAAATAATTTCATCATACTAAAATCCCTCTATAGGAATTACATCAATGTAATGGATGTCCAACAAGAATGATCCAGAACTCTCTATGGTGGATATGAAATTTATTTCATCTAAGAGAACAATTTTATAAGGATCTCTAACACTAGATAATTCTAATGGTAGATATATACATTCATTGTCCATACTTTTTCATGTATATTAATGTAGCATAACTCCACCCCATATTCTTGGAACATGAATAAATCCTAGTACAAATGTTAAAATTAAATAGGGAAATTATTGTCTGGTCACAAATAAATGTTTTTATGCTATCCCATATTGTTATTACACATTCTTCTTTTGACAATTGTGTTGTAGTGCCTAGGTAAATCATATAACACCTACTCAACACCTATGGTCATCCTAGTTCTCTCCTTAGGTGTGTTGAAAAAAAAATTGATCATTTTTAGATTGTACATGGAATTTTATGTCACGACTTTTATGATCATCATCATTTATAAACCATTACCACAAAAAATAAACTGTGAATGTTGGGATGATCACATTCTCCGGCAACCCAATGTTTCATAGAGAGAGGCAATATCTCATTGATAATATTTCTATTTCTGTGTCAACATCACTAGGAACATATGAATTTTTTAAACACATCTTTTGGATTAATAAATATGATGGGCTCTAGTAATTTTATCCCCATGACTCATATTACAATCTTCAATCTGAATAGAATTTTTTATAGCCCTTATAAAATTATTACAAAAAATAAACTTAGAGTCAAAATAATATATGAATGTAGAATTATGATTTAATAGTATACATTAAATTGGTGACGATCCTTGAAGGATATAATATTAGAAACATAAAATGACTGTATTTCATAAGGTCTGCCTCTGGAAAGATGTAGAAGTTGTGTGGATGAATTCACCGATGGTTAATTTTCCAAAAATAATGATTGATCTTATGCTCATAAGAGGAACGAAAGACCATCACATAGATCGTAAAGGCTTCGTAAATAGGACCTTATCTTATTTATAGGCTTGAATAAAACTATCCTCATGCATAAGGGGATTTACAAGACCACATATTAGTTTTTCATGTACCAATTGGAATCAACCATTCTCTTTGGAATTTCATTGGTACCCATTCTTTATGGTCCCTATCTAGCTCAAAATTAAATGGAGGGAATTTCTTGAAACCCAATTCTTCATGAACCTACCAAAACCCAAAATTGGGGGGGGGCTTATATCTTCATTCGATTGAGAAAACCATTCATATGATGAGACTGAAAACGATACATGTTTCGAGGTGCGAATGAATGACTGAAATCAACACCCAAGACCCTCGAATTCCAAAAAAAACATAGTACATAAAAAATACATGGAGAAAAAAAATGGATTTGTAATGTGACAAGAGACTGTTTACTACATGATAGAATCTTAATTGTGTTTGGGCCTTTTAAACACAACTTACGATGTCATCTAACCCATTGTGTGATCATTCATCATGGGTTTGGAAAAAATATAATGGTAGACCAATTAAATCAAACAAATAATGAGATACAACATTTATTTCTTTATCAATGTATTTACCTCCCCCCCCATTTAGGGTGATATTTTGGATCTCGAAATGCTACTCTACTACACTTTAGAAAGATCATCCACAACAATACAAAGAAACGGATCCCTAAAGGTAGATATATTGCATAACATGTTCTTTATAGTTCCTCCGCTAAGAGGGTCCCATAGTTTTGTAATCCTCACCCTACCAAATTTATCATCTTTTAGGTGTGTTTGAGGTATCTTCCTACAAGAAACCTCAATGATTCCCAAAACACTCGAAATTTTTTTTTGAGCATTTACTATGATCTCTATCCCCCCATATTTCATGAACTTTTATTATTATGATCCATGGTTCATCAATATTCCAACACAACATTTTTTAGAACCACTTTCACACATGTCATAAATCTTATGGACACCTCTTTCGTGAAACCCTCCATGTATATGTACAAAACGTTCATGGTCGCATGTGATAAATCCCATATTCCTTTAGAGTATACATTTTCATAACCTTTTCATGTCATCATGGATAATCAAATCCCCCATGATTGTCATCAGAGGGATGCTAACACAGACCTCATGAGGTAAAAATCCTCTACATTGTTACACCCACTAGTGTAGAAAATGTTATTTACGTCAGTTATTTTTCATTTTTTACGTCGGTTTTTAGCTGACGTTAATACGAACGACATTATAAATAAAGTATTTTATGTCAGTTATTTAAAAACCGACGTAAAAACATAACATCATGGTGTTTATCACGTCAGTTTGTTAAGAACCGACATGCAAAAACCTGGGGGGGGGGGGGTATAAAGTCAGTTATTATATAACCTCTGTGATAAACTAGGGGGTTTATCACATTGGTTATTATATAACCGATGTCATAAACACATGTGGGGGATTTTATCACGTCGGTTGTTAAATAACCGACGTGATAAACACCTTGGAAATGGTTTATCATTTCGGTTATATAATAAGGGACATGTTAAACTAGTCTGGGGGTAGGTTTATCACGTCAGTTATTTAATAACGGAAGTGATAAACTATTTCCCAAGCCCTTTATCACGTCGTTTATTTAATAACCGACATGATAAAACATGAAAAAGGTATTTATCACGTCGATTATTAAAAAAACCAACGTGATAAAACCTTCCCGATTTCTTTATCACGTCGGTTATAAAATAACCGGCGTGGAAGAAAAATGTTTTTAAAAAAATCGAATGTAGCCCTCTGGTCTGCCCAGAAACAACCAGAAACCAAATCAAGAATTCATACAACAAATTTAGAAGGAGATAAAAACAAGAACTAAAGAAACTTTAAGCATTTACATTGATAACATATAAAACATACCCCACTTAAGAGCCCCCAGCACACCCCTGGACTGCACCCCGACCCCCTGGACATCCCCAAACACCCCGGGACAGCCCCAAACACCCCGGGACAACCCCCCCTCCTGAACAGAACCCCCTCACATCATCACCCCACATGATAGCCCCCACCACACCCTTGGACTGCCCCCCGACCCCCGGGACATCCCCAAACAACCCAGGACAACCCCCCACCCTTATGTATACCCCCCACCCTGGACAGCCCTCCCCCACCCCATTGGAGCCCCCACCACATCCCCAGACTGCCCCTCGACCCCCTAGACATCCCCAAACACCACGGGACAACCCCCACCCTCCTGAACAGAACCCCCTCACCCCCTCACCCCACTTGACAGCCCCCACCACACCCCTGGACAGCCCCGACCCCTAGACATCCCCAAACACCCTCGGACAACCCCCCCCCCACCCACCCTCATGTATACCCCCACACCATGGACATCCCTCCCCCACCCCCATTGAAGCCCCTACCATACCCATGAACTGCCCCCCAACCCCCTAGATAGCCCCAAACACCCCTGGACAACCCCCTACCCACATGTATAACCCCCACCCCCTAGAAAACACTTCCACACCCCTGGACAGCCCTCCGAAACACCTAAAACAGACCAAAAATTTACCAAAAACAAACCAGAACCCCCTCACCCCACTAGACTACCCCCACCACACCCCTTGACACTCTCCCACACCCCTGGACACCACCACCACCCCTATACATCCCCCACCCTCATGTAGACCCCCACCCCTAGACAACACTCCCACATCCCCGGATAGCCCTCCCACACCGTTGAAATATCCCAAAAAGTTACCAAAAATAGACCAGAACCCCCCAAACCTACTAGACATCCCCCACCACACCCCTAGAAAGCCCCCCCCCCCCCCATTCCCCATAGACCCCCATGACCCCCCCACTGGACAGCCCCCCACCCCTACAAACCCCCCCCCCCCCCTCACCCCACAAGACCCCCACACCCCTGGACACCCCCTGGACAACCTCCCACTCCCCTTGACATCCCTTCCACCATCCTAGAAACGCTCTCACCCCCTGGACTACACCCACCCCACCAGACATACCTCCCCGACCCCTGGACACCCCCAACCCCACTGAACACACCGCTACACCCTTGGAACCCCTCCCCCAAGACCAGAATCCATACCAGAAAAACCATCTTAAGTAGACCAAAACAAGAAGTAGAGCAAAATTAAATATTTACATATATAACATTCAAAACATACACTATCAACTTAAAAAAATCCAATCTAAACGACTACCAAATACACAATTACAATGACTATATTCAAAATTACATTTTACATTACAAACACCTAAAATTCAATCAAACCTGTAAAATAATTTGACCAATCCACTTGTAAGTGTTTGATGTCTTCATCATTATAGGGTTGAGGGTCATCAAAAAGATAAAAATGAAAAGGATAGTAGTTATTGTGTATAATGAATAAATAAAATTGAAATATTATGGAAATGTTTAAGAGGAAATCATACCTGGTCAAATTACACAACTGTCCTAGTTGTTATTATTTCAGACATTAATCATAACATATAATATCCGCATTCGAGGACTCCTTGTTATTCATGAAAATTATGTTTGAATGATTGTAAATTCAATATATTTTTTCTGTAATAAATCAAAAATTTCAAATTATAAAAAGGATATTTAACTTCGCATTTACATATTTGATCTTTGTACTCATTTTCATTGTGTTTTTTCGAAAGTAGGCCCATGCCATATTAGAAAATAATTTGAATATGGTATATTTAAAATTCATTATATTATATATAACTATTGAGAAAATTAATCTTACTTTTTCAATATATTCTTATAACTTTCCTGCACATATTCATGGATAGGGCATATCCATTCTCACTTGGGAAAAAAACCCCTAAAATCCAATGATCACTGATAAAAGGAAATTTAACATTAGTGGTTTTTTATGTTAAAAGATAATTAACTCTTTGAGAGATATGTGTTTCATACCTCTCACAAAAAAGGCATCATCAAACATTGTACGACTATATTCTTTTCAAGTCTTTCAGCAATATAAAGAATTAATTGTTCCTCATCCAATGCACATGCTTCAGGGGAAATCAATTCTAGGTCCATGAATCCATATACATTTTTCAGCTCATTCCTCTCATAAATTTAATAATGATACATAAAAAACAAACATAAGTATACATTTTTAATAAATATAACATAGGGAAATGGTGTTAAGACGTACATGGAAATAATTTGCACCACGTTGATGCCCAACCTATCTCCAGTAACGAACTCCATGATATATGTTTTCATAATCCCCACACTTATTACACGTCCACAAACATGAGCATCCATTGGATACTCATAATGACCCGCCAACAAATTTGAATATGTTGACAATCTGTCAATACTACTAGATTATGTATCTGATGGCATAGCCATTTGCCTTTTTTGTTTTCTATACAGTATTTATTTACCTTTGAAATAATCCTGTTAAAATAAATTGAAAAATATATTAGTTTTCAAATAATAAAACAAATTTAATAAACAAATAATATAAAAGATATAACATTCATACCCTTATGGTAATGAGTCAAAGAATTCTGGATGGACAAATTAAAAAATGGCTGATACTATGTCCAACTGTCGTCACCTCATCTATAGGTAATGGTACCCAAGTTGATCTATCTATAATATCTTTTACAGTGACCCACTGATTCTCTACCTCTAATTGTTGATGATGAATGTATCTCCTATACAATATACCAACCCATATGAAACCATATGATGTTGAGGATCATAATCATACAACTCGAAATAAGTAGGAAGCTGCGGTGGAGGAGTAGGATAAAAAATGGTGTCCACAGGCTTAGGGGGGGAGTGGGAGCTACTGGCGGTGGTGGAGGATAAATAATGGGGTCTATAGGGGGAGGTGGAGGAGTGGGAGCTGCAGTCTGAAATTGTAATTTCATGTCCAAAAACATAGACTGTACCGATGCTCTAATCTTATCCTCCATCGTCACATTAATATTATGAACTTCAACCTCCAAAGATTTTATTTTTTTAATAAACCCCCTCAACGTTAGAATTTGAATAATGTGGAAACACTTTTCGTACTGATACACATGCCGAATATCCTCTTACACGACCAAGATGTTTGGGCTTCCCCAATGCTACACATAAAATATCTTTCCTCCGAGTAGCTGTAAATGTCCCATGTGAACTCTTCTCTTTAATAGAGTCTTGTATTAATTAATTGAACATTTCGGTATTGATTTCAATTATATTAAGAAAATTATTAACGTAAATAAATAAAATAGATATCTTACCATCCTCTCAGCTACGATTCTCGATTTTTCTGAAAGATATTTCCCTTTTTCCCTTCCGAGAACTCTTTCATTTTTCATGTCTAGATAGAGGGGATGGAGGTCCACCTACCCAGAGCATGAAGACTCATCTATTAGTTGTAGAAATTTTTCCGCCACAATGTGTTCTTCCAAAAATGCATACCCTCCCCGAGATAAACTACGAGGGTATAAATTTTTAGATTTGATCTCTTGATGAGAATTCCTTGTTTGCTATAAATTAAAAAAAATCATTAACAAAACATTAATAAGATCTTTTATATAAGAATGATTATAATAGTTTACATTTCCCTATCCAAAAATGACTGTTTTTGTCTACTTTCAAAAAATTGTCTCCATGTGTCTTCATCTATAAAATGATTTATACGGCATGGATTGTCATGACTCCTATAACCATAAATGAAATCAGATGAGAGGATTGATTTAAAATCTCTCCTTCTCTTGGTAGCCAACGATAATCATTTCTTCCTGACTCCTCTAGTTTCAAGAATATCAAAATTCATCTGATAAAGAAGAGGTTAAACATATTATATATACTAGAAACATTTAAAGAATAGTAATATAATAGGAAAAGATCTTACCAAGATAGTCTCCCACAAGTGAGAGATTATCACTTTATCCACACTTCTCTAGTAATCATACAGAATGCATACTTTTCTCTTAGCCTTAGTTCCTACAAAACTCTTAAAATATTTTTCATTTCGACCTCTAGGAATATCATCATCAAACTCAACGAGTATCCTCTGATCTTGCGTATGGGCAAGTGCTAATTTTGGTAAATGTGTGAACCCAGGTTTACCAACTGTTGAACTCTTTGTCGTAATAGGAGCACATGATGAAGATTGGGGAACATAAAGAGGATCATGTGAATGTTCCTCCCTAAAGGCAAAACTAATATGATCATCTCTAAAATCATGTGGTTGAGCAACTGAATGATATGTGATTATCCTTCAAATCAAAAAAACAAACATTTGTTCAAAAATATACAAACTCAATTATGTTAATACTAATGTAATCAAAAAATAGAAATGTGTTCTAAGTTATAAAATAGTAAAAATTGGTAATATGGTACGCATGTTAAACAATGGTAAAGATGGTAAACATGGTAAACATGGTAAACATGGTAAACCAGGTAAACATGGTAAAGTAATTGTCACTAAACAAAAATAATAGATATATAATTCATGTAATGGTAAACATGATAAAGTAATCTAAACAAACATAAAACAATCAAAAACTTATTATTATTTTGTTTTAATACATGTTTTAATAAATTAAAAACTTACAATATCTAACATTTTATGAAAAATAAATAAATTTAAAAAAGAAATAAATATATGTTACCTGTAATTTTAGGAGTGTACAAATGGATTGTCTTCCCAAATTCCTTCATCATGATCGTTCCTTATGGCACAAACCAAGTCTTCAACATGCTCATAATTATGTTCTGTTAATCATTCCATGGAAGTAGGTATCTCACATAAATCGGTATCATCATCAAGTTCATCCTCACCGACATATTATTTTTTCCCTTGTAATACAACATCCCACTGCATATTTGATTGATCTACTACATAGAAAATTTGTTTTGCATCTGGTTACATTATAAAAGAATCAGTTGTGTCTTCCAATCTATTCAGATTAACAAGTGGCATTCCAAATTCATCTTGTCTAACACATTTGTTACTAATAAACCATTTACCGTTAAAACCCAGAACATCAATTTTATAGTAATCAACCTCCCATATGTCTCCAATCACTCCATAATATGCACTTGATGCAGAAATTGGGTTTTTTTCCTCAGCACTCAAAAAATGCATTGCTTCTCCAAACAATAATGCACCACAATTCTGAACTGCACTTCTGTTGTCTTGAGCTTTTGTATGAAATTTATAGACATTAATGTCATAAACAGACCATGTTATCACATTTAATCATGGACCAGCCACTATCAATTTTAATTTTTCTGATAAATCTGATATCCCAAGAAATATATATTTAAACCATGACAAAAAAAGTTTTTTGTTCTCATTAAATATCCACATTTCGTTCTTCTTTGGATGACATTATTTCAAATCATTAATATGAAATGTGATATACGGTTGAGCATAAGCTATGTTATTCACGATGTATGATTCTAACTTTTTTATCTATTCAGCTGACAATGATTTGACTTTCACGCCACATATCCCCTTCCCCTAATTATTAACTCATTCATGGAGAGATGGAGGCAAACCTATGTGTTCCGCTGCAACCATGTAGATCGTAAAAAACTCTACTACCTCCTCATAAATATACTTTTCAATAATGGAGGCTTCAGGTCGATATGGATTTTTAAGATACCGCTTTAATATTTTCATGTACCTTTCAAGAGGATAAATCCAACGAAGATATACAAGTCTATAATGCTTTATTTCACGAACCAGATGAATCATTAAATGCACCATTATATATAAAAAATTTGGAGGAAAATACATTTACAATTGAAAAAGTATAAAAACTGCATCTTTTACCGAAATTTTCAAAGCATTAAAATCAATCGCCTTGTTACAAATTGAATTGAAAAAATAACACAACTTTATTATAGTATTTCTAACATGGATGGGAAATATTCCATTCAATGCAACTGGTAGAATTTGTTGCATCATGACTTGAAAATCATGTGATTTCATACCTATCAACGTCAAGTCCTTCAATGAGACAAAAGTTTTTACATTTGAAGAATAACCTTGAGGCACTTTTATATCATGAAGACACTGACAAACGCTAATTTTCTCCCACTTCGATAATGTATGAAAAGACGGGGGAAGAAATGTTCGTCTTTTTTAGGAGTGGGAGATAACTCCAAACTTATTCCCATTAATAGTAAGTCTAATCTTGCATTCTACCAATATTTTGTATTTCCATTAATATCTAACAATGTTCCAATAAATAAATCACATATATTCTTCTCTAAATGCATGACATCGATATTATGTTTAACTTCATGATACCTCAAATATGATAGCTCAAAAAATATTGAACATTTCTTCCAAATATGTCCATCATTTCCAGATTTCTGTGTCTTTCCCAATGTCACATCAAGGTTTTTCACCTTCTCAAAATGCAGATCAGGGGATAATGGTTTTGGAGCTTTATAAAATTCTTGTGAGACATTGAATGTTTTGTTTGTCTTCAATAAGGGTGATCCATAGGGAAAAAGATTTGATGGCCCATGTACACTATTTTCCTCCCATGATGAAATTGACAATATGATTTATGTTGTTCACAAATTGAAAATTCTTTATTCCCTTTATCATTGTATCCAGAAAAATTTCCATATACTGGGAAGTCATTTATAGTGAATAGAGGCACTGCAGGTAGTTGAAAATATTATATTTTAATATAATCATACACCCTAATACCATCAGCCCATAACAGTTTCAAATCATCAGTCTACGATGACAAGTAAACATTAATATCATTAACGGGTTGCTTTGGACCAGAGATCATTATACTCAACATAAAATTTTTGCGCTTCATACATACTTCAGGGGAGAGGTTGTAAATTACCAATAAAATAGGCCATGAACTCTGTGTTATATTGAGGGTTTGGTATGGATTCATTCCATCTGTGCACAACCCTAATTTTAGATTTCTAATTTCATTTCCAAATGTAGAATAGTACACATCAATTTTATTCCATTGTTGACAATCAGCTGGATGATGTATTTTTCCATTACATACCCGCTCATCAGCATGTCATCTTAACCTTTTTGCATCATTTGAATTAGCAAATAAACGTTTGAAACAATTAATTATAGGAATATACCAACATACCTTTGAAGGGATCTTTGTAATCTCTACATCAGCCTGCAATTTTTCTTTCACCTTATACCCTAATGTCCCACATTTAGGACACTCTGACAGAAATTAATATTCCTTCCTATATATAATGTACTCATTTGGATTGGCATGTATTTTCTTTTATCACAATTCCCATCATGCATAATATTTTCTTGGCCTTATAATTTGAATCTAGAAGATTTTTATCTTTTGGAAGAATGTCTTTTATCAATTGTAGCAGCTCGATAAGACTTCTGTCACTCCATTCATGTTTCACCTTCAGGCTAATCAATCATAAAACTGCTGACAAAACCATAAAATCTGAACAACCAGGATATAATGATTTTTAAGCATCACAATATAGATGTGCAACTATCGGTTCTATCTCAATTTGTTCTGCTGCAATATCGAAAATCATTTCATCAATTCCATCTGAGTTACCATCTTGATAATCATCAGCATCTGTGACATTCCTTCCAGTTTCACCATGCCAAATACAAGGGATGTAACTTAGATTAAAACCATGAAAAATTAGATGATCTTTTATCTCTCTACTTTTCAACTTCTTCATATACAAACATTTCAGGCAAGGAGAGGAAAAAATGTCACTACATGGAACATTTCATTTAGCAAATTCCAAAAAGGCAACAACACCTTCTTCATATTCATTTCTCAATCAATGTGCCATAATCCATCTTCTAATCATTTTTACCTATATCATATATCATAAATATATATATATTTTTGATAAGACAAATATATATTTATATAAAAAATCATAATTTGAATGTAAAACAAATTTAAAATATAAAAAAATCTATGCGTATTTAAAAAAATTGCATGAATATTATTTAAAAACAAAATATAGTTAGATATAACTATTTTAAATTCCATTTAATCAAATAAAACCATGGGGCCTACAATGGTTGATAGAAAATCGGAGAAAATGGGGTAAACCTGAGAATCAAATAATATTTAAAATAAAAATTCAAATGGAGAAAATCACAATGTAAAGCCAATCATCAGGGCACAATCATCATGTCATAATCTCAGAAACCATGATGTAGTAGTCAATCCCAAATGAAATGTATCCTCTACCCCCTTGGACACCCCTTGGACACCACCACCCCCTTGTACAACCCTCCACCACCTAAACACCACCCCCACAGCCTTGGACACCCCATGGACACCACCACACCCCTTGGACATCCTCCTAACCCCTCCTGGATACCCCCACCCCCTGGACAACCCACACCCCCACCCCTCTAGACAACACCTCCCACCCCTCCTAGACACCACCCCCACCCCTACCCCTTGGACACCTCCTGGATAGCACCCCACCCCTCTATATAGCACCCCCCTCCTGGACACCAGCCCACCCCTACCCCCTTGGACACCCCCCCCCCCCCCAGACACCCCCAACCCTTTGGAAATCCCCCCACCACCTGGATAGCCCCCACCCCTCTAGACAGCATCCCCACCCCTCCTGGATACCAACCCCCTCTACCCCCTTGGACACCCCTTGGACACCTCTAACCCTTTGGACAACCATCCACCCCCTGGACAACCCCAAAAACGCTCCGGACAGGCACCCACCTCCTTGGATAGCACCCCCCCCCCCCCTCCACTCCCACATACCCCCTTGGACACCCCCCTAGACACCTCCATCCCCTTGGACAGCCACCCCTCCCCCTGTACATCCCCCCACCCCTCTAGACAGCACCCCCATCCCTCCAGGACACCACCCCCACCGCCACCCCCTTGGACACCCGCAACCCTCTGGACAGCCCCCCACCCCCTTGGGCATCCCCTGGACACCCCCCCAACCCTCTAGACAGCTCCCCCCCACCTCCTGGACAACCCCCACCCCTATAAAATGAACCCCCCTCCTGGAAAACCACCCCCACCCCCAACCCCTTGGACACCCCCTGGGAACCCCCAACCCTCTGGACATCCCCCCACCCCTGGACAAGCCCCAAAACCCTCTGGATAGGCTTCCACCCCCTTGGAAAACCCCCCACAACCACCCACCCCCTTGGACACCCCCATGGACACCACCCAACCCTCTGGACAGCCCCCACCCCCGGAAAACCCCCCAAACAATTGTTTACATATAAAAACTAGGCATGATGAACAACTAAAAACACATGAATTTAATATATACATCATCCTGAAATAGATGGAATTAAATATTACTAAATATGGGTACTTAAATGATCGTATGATAATAAAAAATAACCATTGATATTCAACTAGTGAAATGATCAAATGTTTTCTCGATAACTAATATCATAATGAGGTAATGGTTAATTCTAGAAATATTAATAATATTTTCAAGCCTTGGAAAATGCCTAAAAAATACTAGGGTATGCCCTTAGCAGAACCCAATTTTATTTGGAATCATGAGACATAGCGATGCATCGAAGGGCCATAGAGGTCAAAAACATTACATTATATTTCTAATAGATTCTCTTATAAAAGAGGATAACCATAATAAAAAACATCACATGAAATATCATTTCCCAATTCGTACATTTAATAAATTACCATTCTATGCAGTAATATAGGTGAATGAGATCATTAGTTTTCAATGACAATAAAAATTATCATCAATGACGGGCATTCGCGAAACAAAAACAAACTAAATATAAGTAGGTGAGGCTTATGTGAATATTTATAGTCGATCTAATAGATCTGGGGATGATAAATAAGATGATGGTGGAAAAAAAGGCAAGAGGGTTCAAAATCGACAAATCATACATAGTTTAAACAAAAAATCACAATACGTAAATATATACTATCCAAAAAAACGAACGAAATAAAGTCATGGGAGGCTTACCTGAGTGTTGCGAGTTGAGATTATAGATCCAAGGAAATTAAAAATGATAAACGATGATGGATAAATGAGTTTAACGCAACGAGATAGATGAGTCGGTTAGGGTTTACTGGGCAAGATAGATGAGTCGCCAGACTGTTGATTGAAAAATCGTAAATGAAATTCCACGGGGCTTGTTATTTTTTAAATGTTTTATAACGTCCGTTATCTAATAACCGACGTTATGAACTATTTTTTTACATTTATAATGTTGGTTATTATAATAACCGACATTATAAATGTATCAAATATGACATTCTTTATGTCGGTTATTTTATAACCGATGTAAAAAAATCCATGTGTTGGTTTTTTATATCAGGTATAGAATAACCGACTTAAGAAATACATCATAAATCATAGTTTTTTATGTTGTTTATTTTCTGACCGATGTAAAGAATTCTGTGGGTTGTTTTATTACGTCGGTTATCAAAAAACCGGCATCAAAAAGGCCTCAGAAGCCACTTTTTTACGTACCTTATTTTATAACCGACGTAAAAAATTCATAGATAGCTCAATTTTTACGTCATTTATCAAATAACTAACGTAAAAAAACACAATGCTTTGGTTATTTACATCAGTTAATTTATAACCAACGTAAAAAACAAACGCACGTGATTTGTAACGCCAGTTATTAATATAAGTGATGTTAAAAATTTAGTCACTGCATTTTTTACGTTGGATGTAAATAACCGATGTAAAAAACCATGTTTCACACATTATCACATTGGTTATATATAACCGATGCCAAAAATGGTGATGTAAATAACATTTTTTGCACTAGTGACACCAACATTGATAAGGACATACCCCTCTAAAATACACCTGAGATGAAGTTATGTAATCCTCTTGGGTAAGGAGTGGGTTACCATATCCTGGATGCATGATTTAAAACAACCTACCACCAATGTCCTCTTAAAATGTAGTGAAACTGTAGTTTTACCCCCAAATTTAACATATGATTCCCTATGTTTTAATATTATTGGATATCACTATCTGATGAACATTCTAGCTTGGGATGTTTCTACCCATAACACCCACACATGAATGAATGAATTTTCTATTTATGAGTGACCATAAATTATATAATCCTCATATGGAATTATACCCTCCACACATGGAATGGAAACCTTCGAAAGTATGATTCATTTTTAAGAACCACATTATCACTTGTTAGCACTATTTTCATGACATTGTCATCATGTTTACTACTCTTATTGTTTCTCACATCATGCCTAATTCACATCGGATATAATGTTATAAGTGATAAGGAACTCCGGTCTCTAACATTGGTCAGTCTTATACCCAAACGCCAAACACATCAATTCCAATGGGACCCCATATTATGTGTAATCCATAAACATACCCAATCATCCATGATAACACCAATGCATGAGGTCCAATCACATCATGTCCCCTTAATAGCCTGCTAACATGCGTAACCCCCAACCATTTTCTCAACATATGTTGGTCTCATCCATTGGTGAAATACCCAAGGCCCCATCTCAAGATGTGTAGTAGTTGATTACGAAATAACAATTATACATATGAACCCAATTGAAAGTGAGAACCCAAGAATCCATAAATTCCCTTAATTTTACCCAAAACCCAACACTCCATCTTCATTCATCATAACTTCATAGATGTTACAACATCCTAATGATATTATTTCACCTACATGGGCTTCCACTATGTATACACCCCTTCCACATCATCGCTTCTCCAACAATCACATGTTCTTCTGAATTCACAAGTGAAAAAAATAAAAACCATACATATCCTTTTAAGATGTGAATCAAACATGTATAAGCCCCACACCATTCGTTAAACTACATGGTTTTTGATCCTTGTCACATAAAAATGATTTGTAGGACAACTCTTTGAGTTTCAATCCCAACCAATTGTAAAACATAGTGCCACCTCATAGGAGTACACCACCCCTAGCCACTATGAAGGTTGTTCTGACAATCCTTTATAGTATAAAATCATTCCATTGTGTTATAAAACTCGCTAAACTACTTTTTCTAGAAATTACGATCAATCCACAAGTATACCGTTTGGGTGTTTCCTCCTCAGAATACACTAACAAGATATTCCTCTATAGGGGCATTATGATCATACTCATTCATTCCCTGTAATTATTTGAACTCATTACTTGTATCATTAATCTACCATATACTATTAATGGGATTCCGAAGGTAAAATCTTTAGAATATATGCAATGATGGCATATAAAGCCTCATTCTAAACATGTGATGCATGAGGTAAAAAACATGTATGATATGAAATTGGAATTTGATACCTCATGATAGACACAAGATGCCTTGGGTTCCACTCTTAAATCCCCTCCATGATATTCCCTCCTTAAAGAAATACTATATGAAACTATGATCTCAGTGTCTAGACAAGCTAGAGCTGAACAATGTGACACCTCTCTTGACCGAGAGTATCTTCCATTTAATGACAAAAAGGAATGTACATATATAAGAAGTATAAATAAATTAAGTCAACAAAAGAGAAGGAGTCATTAATGAGTTTTAAATCATGAATTAATCTATATGGGAGACACTAACAAGGTGATATGGTGTAGGAAGAATTCCCTGAATGGATAAATCAACATCTCGTCATCCATTATCAATCATGGGGTATACATCATTGATAAAGTGATGAATGAAACTCTCCATTTGTATGTGGGAATGTGGGTTAACAATGTCCATAATAGCATAATAACATCCAATTCAGGGATACCTAAATAAACCTTTGAAAATATTGAATACCAATCATTTGTAATTATAATGCACTACTTTGTTTATTGGTATAACACATTATCCTTCATTGAATATATTTTATATGGAATTGAACAGTCTTTTACATTTAAATTTTCTATAAAACAAATTCATGTCCTACAACATTTCATTCACTAACTATAACTCATTATGATGGAGTATGAAACCTATTTCTAAAAAATTCAGTATAAGATTCTATTTTAATACATTTATTGAAGATACTAAAATATATGAACACTTATATAGGTAAATTATGAACCCACATACATTGATTCTCAAAAGACTATAACTTTAATTTGTCATCTACTTTTTGAATAGCATTTTTAAACATTTCATTGGTTTGATGGTGATATGAGGTTCTTAAATAAAGATCAATAGCAAGAGCCATCGGAATAGTCATCCAAAAATTTGATTTAATTCATATAATTAAATCTGTACAAATAAAAGGGATTCTCCATAATACCCAAAAAATCATGAATATAGAGATTTTCAAGGAATTAATTCCTTAAATATGTACATATAACAATAAAATGTTTAGTTTTGGTGATGCAATCAACAATAACATACACTAAATCATCCTTTTGTGGATTATTTAACAATAAAATAGAAATATTTAAAGGAATTTTTCCCCATTCCATCAATAAAATAGACATAGGTTTCGTAAGACATCTAAGATGCCATCAATAAGAAATTAGCTATGTAAAAAATCAAATGTAAACATTATCCAGAATTTCCCACTTCATATTAACCCAAAAAAATATTACTAAAAACCCAAATACATATTGATTATATCATGGTGTATAAAGAATCATGAGCTTTGAACATAATAAAATTAATTCCTTTTTAGATATGTTATTAGTGGAACATATATACTTCATTCAAAAAATTTAATTCCATTATTAAAAATTTACTTCTAAAAAAATATCTATAATTCTCAAAATTATCATTTTATTGAGAAATATAATTTTATGGTCAAAAATACTTTATCTTTACTAAAAATTATGTCATTAAAATAATATGGAAAAGGATTGACATATCCCCTTCCATAAAAATTAGCATATCTTTCATTATAAAATCCATGAACATAGGATCTTTAACAATATTCATTTTGGATTGAACTCAGATAACCCTCCTTTTAAATAAACTAGTACATTACCCATGCAAATGCACGAGACTATTCAATTTTCATTCAAATCATCTGGTTTTGTGTCATTAAAATAAATTGCACTGTCGTTGTATTTCATATAATGTTTAGAATAAAACGATGATAATGAAGTTATTAGGTTACTTGTGATTGAAGGAAATGAAGTAAAGACTAATTGTGACGGAGATAAGACATGATGGAATGGAAGAGGTAGAGATAAGAGACATGGATGAAACTGAAGGTGGAGGTGAGGGCGGAGGTGGAGGCAAGAGGTGAGATTGTGATAAATGATGGATGGAAAGGTAGAGTGTTTTAAGGTATCTAGATTTTGACTTGATTAGATGGGCATGTGAAGATGTTGGGATGAGGATTAGTAGGAAACTTGGTTGCATTCAGTGTGGTGTCTTTAAAAGATAATATAATTTAAAGTTCATCTTTTTAACCTAATCATCATAAATAAATTTCACTTTATGATACAAAATATTATCACACTCCCTTGATTTAATTTCATAGGATATTTTAGCATTAGTAATATATATATATATATATATTGTTATGTCTAGAAGAATACCAAAATATTCCAATTATAAGATTATTAGTTGGTACTAGAATCATGGTATCATCCATGAAAAAAAATCTATACAGTAGAATAAATAAATAATATGAATAACTCATGAGTTCTTCTCCATGAATATTTATGAGCCATTGGTGTATTTATAACCTATGATGGTGGAAATTATATATTATTTTGATCAATTGTATCTATCATATAATCATCTAAATTATATATGTAATAAGAAATAAAATTGATGAATGGTTCATACATATGGAATATTTCGCCAGAACGTATCAGTAATACAATGGATTTCATGGTCGCAAACATCCGCTCGAATTCCCCCACGAACATGCTAAATCCAAAAAACAACAAAATAAATAAATTATTCTAATTTGGAAACCATTGTGACAAATAAATTATTCCATATCAAGAGATTCCAAACAAAGTTATGTTTGGACAACTATAACAATTCTAAATAAAAAGATAATACATTTAAATGTTAGTTCTCTCATAGGGTCGATATAGAGAGAATGGAATGAACCTCATCATAGGAGAAATAAATTGTAGTGAGCCCTCCTTGTCGATACTTCATAGGCTCGATGTGCAAAGTCATGGACTCTCTATCAGTATGCCTCCAATTCTTTCTCCCGACAACAATGTCTACACTTTATGAAAATGGTATTTTCAATAAAAATTAATGTACCTCAATGAATTCATGAACTAATTTCCATAATATCCACTTCTATGCTACCGTCTACGAACATGGTAAATCCAACAAACAACAAAATAAATAAATTCTTCTAATTTGGAAACCACTGTGACAAATAAATTATTCTATAGAAAGAGATTCCGAAAAAAGTTATGTTTGGACAACTGTAACAATTCTAAATAAAAAGATAATACATTTAAATGTTAGTTCTCTCATAGGGTCGAGATAAGAGAGAATGGAATGAACCTCATCATAGGAAAAATAAATTTTAGTGATACCTCCATGTCGATACATCATAGGCTCGATGTGAAAAGGCATGGACTCTCTATGAGTATGCCACCAATTCATTCTCCCAACAACAATGTGTACACTTTATGACAATGGTATTGTCAATAAAAATTAATGTACCTCCATGAATTCATGAACAAATTTCCACAAAATCCACTTCAATGATAAGTAGTGTTTTAACAGACTATTTCATATCAATAGAATAGTAACTACTGGTGGTTCAATCAAATATAAGTAAATTTCAGGTTAAAGAGTTCAGTTATAGAAAGAGAGAAGAGGGTACCTTGTGGAATTATTTGAAAAAATTGGAAACCAACAATTTTTTTGATTCAACATCCATTTTATAAAGTATTACAAATTCAAGTCCAACATTATGAATAGAGGGGTCTTGAATAATCATTCCACAAAATGTTTTAGGTCCACCATCCATGGCCTCATGTTGTGGAACTGAAAGCTCAAATCTTAATGATCTGAATATTGCTTCAAAAAATGATTCGTTGAATAGTATAATCAAGGCCAACAACTAATTCATTGACAATTGAAAAATAAAAGGTCACCAAACACGACCCCAACAACATGTTCAACCATAATCAATTCCACCAAGCTATACAGTACCCTGCAAAAAAACATAAAATATTTGATGCTTTATGTTATTGTTTTTTGTTACAAGTATTGCAAATATATGATCATCCAACTAAAAAATACAGATTTAAACTTTATATGGATTACATGAACTGTAGTCTTCAATAAACTATGAGATAAAACTTTTTCAAAAAATGTACAGATTACATGATACACGTGATTGTAAAAATATTAAAATATTAAGCAGATGATGCCACAAATCTATTTGTCATAAAATGATAAAATGTTAAGAATCGACAGCTTATAGATTGTAGAAATCGTAAACATGTTTTTCAATAGAAAGAAGTTTGGGATTTCCAAGATGCAACTTTTTTTGAACCATCACTTTACCATTCCTAAAAATGTTATTCGATTCAAACCCATATCCTCACATTATATAAATCCAAACAATGGAATCCCGACGAATGATCAAATCCCATTAAGTTGACATATGAGAACAAATGAATCAAAAAAATACATTATACAAGATCTTTAGTTGGTAAGGGTGATATAACCTATTGGTTCTACAACTGGTAAATGATTTATATCGGATTCCCCTATAGTAACACACATAGATTCTGTTTTAGGGATGCCTAAACATATCCCACACTTATTCAGAAAACTCTAGATAAGAATCAGAGGAGCATATTTGAAAATACTATTATGAATAATGATATAGATTGTTCTATTTTCACTGGTTCTGCTTCAGGTATTTTCAATGGCAGGGAAGTTCATATTATCTAGGATGTGACTAATTATCATGACCTATGGGGAGAGTTCTTAGGTTGAAAAGAGTTTCCAGTAAAATTATTTTTTTCTTCTGTGGTGTATTCAGTATAATACCCTGTCTACAGATGATAACATCCAAGAGAAATTAGAGGTGTGTTTTACACATGCAGCAACTCAGCCCATCTATCTTCCCCATCTACCCTAAATTTCAACAATTTCAAAATCTAATAGTGGGGATTGATGCTCCAACAGGTAACACATTATTTAAGAAAATAATAAAATATTTATCCAGATCCAATGTTATTTATTCAAAACACTACGCTAAAAAAATCGCACAAATCTCCAGCACCATTACTTCTCACCCAGCTCTAATAATAGAAACTCAAACCATGTAGACATCAACATTCATAATTTCTCAAAAAATTCAATCTATAAGAGAACAATCCATCATTATTCAAGAAATATATCATGAGATAACAATGAAATGATATAGTTAATTTATGGAGTGTAACTCGACATTATTGAACTATTTAACCTATTTTGTACAATATCTGTACAATGATGGATGGCATCATATATGCCTTAAAATATGAAATTTTCCAATCATTACTAAAAAATGTCCAGCATAATTAACAAAAATTCTGAGGAGTTGAAACAATACTATGCTCAAAATAAGATAGTATATTTCAGGAGCTGAACTATCAAAATATTTTTAGAATTCTGTAAATTAGATGACAAACGCACCTGAAGAAGATGTTCCACTGTTTTGAGTATCTTCAGTTAGAATCTGGATGGTAGCATCAATATTATCTTTCCACATAAGAAATACTAAATTATCTCCAATTATTTCCTAAATAAGCATGTGGGAAATAGAAATTAACATATTTAGTTAATGCTCTAATAAATGACCATCTACTCAATAAAAAATCATGATTCACTGCTCAAAATCAATACATGTTTTAAAGCTTTAAAAAACTATTCACTAATCAAATTAAATACATATAATGCTCAATCAGAGTATATGTAGTTTAAAAATGGATCACTTATCATATTTAATACAATTAAAAGGATCTATTAACTAAAACAAAATAAAATGAACCAATGCTTGAAAATGTACCCTTGCTCTAGTGTTCCATGATGTTGTTCTACTCCAAAATCAAGTTTAAGTACACCATGTCACCTGGTATGAAGGATCGAAACCCGGCATGAATATTGAATATACTGAATATATTGAAAACATAAATTTGAGGTATAGACTATTGCAATAAAATGTTAAAAAAATAAAAATTAATTTAATCGCTCTGTATAATTATATATGTGCAGACATGTATAAGGTGAGACAGAAATTTTGGGTTATGATAAGCCACTATGAATACCCACCGGTTTAATGTTCATGTATAGTAATGAATGAAACTGTAATGTTTTGTTACTTTTTTCTTACAATGAAAATCAGTAATAAATAGATAGTTACATAAGTGTGTTCTAAGCTGTAAATAAAGATACTAATTTAATTTTCATTATCAATGACAAAAACCCCTTTTATATATGTTATGTTCAGTTGAACGATGATGGTTTGAAACATTGAAATTTGTTACATCAAATAGACACAAAATAAGATAAATACATAAATATGAATATGGGAAATCAATATGGTACTCAAGCATTAATATAATATTTCCCCATAACAGTTGTAATACATATTTTTATATTACTGAATCATACATTCAAGAAAATATCGTGGATGATCCTAATTGTGGTAGAATGATCCAACAGAAATAAATAAATGAATGAATTTTGAAAATACATGGATCAAGTAAACATAACCCCTGAAAATAGAAACCAAAACAAATTTTCCATTATCATATGGGTCCCATGAAATTTGAAGTAGTGAGACATAACTTTAGGGAGTCAAAAATCCTTAGAATCCCATAATTGGAACCCAACATCGTTCAGTGATGACACTAAAACACATTCAAATCTCGAATTATAAATAAGAATAAAACAGTTCATCGAACATAGAGTTACATAGGTAAAAAACACCAATAGAAAGAAGAAATAATGACTACATAAAAAGTATCAACTCCAATACTTATTGGTATATCTTCAAAATTTGCTCCCGCAATTGAATTTGTATCTCCATAGCAGCTATTATACTTTTTTATTCCCTTTCATGCAACAAAAAGTAATATAACATTCAACACACAACATGTCAGAAGTAAAAACTAAGTAGGAAATGAAAAAAAATTGAACTGATACAAGTGGATATGTGATGTTCTTCTGGATAGATACAAACCTGAATCAACAACCATAACTGCTCACTCCTTGGCATTAATATCAAATAAATGAGAAATAAACAACTGAATTCATGTATAGTAATGAATGAAACTGTATTGTTTTGTTACTTTTTTTTACAATGAAAATCATTAATAAATAGATAGTTACATAAGTGTGTTCTAAGCTGTCAATAAAGATACTGATTTAATTTCTATTATCAATGAAAAAAACCACTCTATAGCTGTTATGTTCAGTTTAACGATGATGGTTTGAAACATTGAAATTTTTTACATCAAATAGACACACATTAAGAAAAATACATAAATAAGAATATGGGAAATCAATATGGTACTCAAGCATTAATATAATCTTTCCCCATAACAGTTGTCATACATCTTTTCAGATTAATGAAACATACATTCAAGAAAATATCATGGATGATCCAAATTGTGGTTGAATGATCCAACAGAAATAAATAAATAAATAAATATTGAAAATAAATGGATCAAGTAAACATAACACCTGAAAGTAGAAACCAAAACAAATTTTCCATTATCATATGGGTCCAATGACATTTGAAGTAGTGAGACATACCTTAGGGAGAAAAACATCATTAGAACCCCATAATTTCAACCCAACATCGTTCAGTGATGACAGTAAAACACATTCAAATCTCGAATTATAAATAAGCATAAAACAGTTCAGCAAACATAGAGTTACATAGGTAAAAAACACCAATATAAAGAAGAAATAATGAATACATAAAAAGTATAAACTCTAATACTTTTTGGTATATCTTCAAAATTTACTACCGCAATTGAATTTGTATCTCCATAGCAGCTTCTATACTTTTTTTATTCCCTTTCATGCAACAAAACGTAACATAACATTCAACACACAACATGTCAGAAGTAAAAACTAAGTAGGAAATGAAAAAAAATGAACCGATACATGTGGATATGTGAAGTTCTTCTGTATAGATACAAACCTGAATCAACAACCATGACTTCTCACTCCATGGCATCAATTTTAAACTAATGTGAAATAAACAACTGAGGAAACCTGAGGAATTACACTAACTAATCAATACTCAGCTAGTGGAATGTTTTCTTCAAGGAATTCTCTAAACATATAACTACACAGATAATACATGAAAAACTACATAAAGGGAGTAGTAGTATCATTCTAGGAGGTTATTTAGAAAATGATTACTATTTCAAACTTAGTTGTTTATATGTTTGAAAGACAAAATGGTTCAATTATTTTTTTATGAAGACATTATTATATTTCATTGTTAATAACGAACATGAAGATTTGTTCTTATAAAAAGTATGAGATGTGCATATGATTAATTATAATACATAAAGTGAACTAATTTTTCAACAAAAAGAGATGGTGTTATGTTTACATATGAAGAAAGTTGTTGTAAGTGAAAAAAGTCCGTCTGAAAAAGTAACTTGTAAGGCCAGTAATTTGGAAACAATTTAGTCTATGAATACCTTTTATGATGCCATATCAAATAAAAATACTGAAATATAATATATTGAAATCATCCATTTGTAAAAAAATAGGACTTCACTTCAATGAAATTTCAAGAATGGGGAAAACACACAACATTAATTAGTGAACACCTTTCAAATCTACAAAATGAATAAAGAAAAACATGTATTGTTATCAATTTATAAAGAAATAAAATTTCCTGAAACTGATTAAAAAAATGGAAAACATGGGCTTCCCAAACATGTTTAGCATGTTCTATTTATCATTGAATATGTTAACTTGAATGTATATTCGGAAAACGAAAAAATTCTTTTAAATATTCAAAATTTTAGAGGTAGTAAGAATACCTGCTACTAATTCTACTTCAACATAAAAAGATATACCCACATGCATGGATGTGACAACCCCCCTCCATCTTCCCAATATCAATATCATATCTCCAACTCATATACCATCAAAAAAAAGTATTGATATTAAACATTATATGGTAAAAATAAAAGAATATCATAAGAAACATTTACCTGTAGACAGCCCATGAACATTGGAAGACCGCATAAATATTTGCATCAGATACAGGAATAATGCATAACGTGTATATGCACATCCTACCCCTTTAACAGCCACCACCACATTTTCAAACAACAGGATGATAAAATCAGTAGTAACATAAGAAATATTAATTTCATAAATAAATTGCAGACCCTTATAACCACTTTTTATACAATGGTTCAACCAACCATGCAACTTCTGGGAAAAAAACTTCTTCAAATAGACAGTAGAAGGTGCATACAAAGAGCTCAAGGTTCATACAACTCATGTAAACATATCAAAACATGTCCCTTTAAATAAAATTATTATCATTCTAGAATGATTATATCATCAAATACAACAAAACTCCCATGATCATCATTCTATATAAAAAAAATCATCACTTCATGTAAAAACAGTCAGAATCAGAAAACTATAGCACAATAAAAAATGTAAGGCATTCTCCTCCTCCAGCATGAGTGACGTCCAACATAAAGAAAATTGTGCAACATGAAAACATGGATTTCCCAGAAATGAAACATTTGAAAACAACATATTCAAAAAGAAGCATATTCAAATAAATAGAATGCAGTATGGGAACACATCTGCAAAATGATTTGAATGAATAACTTGGATGGATATTGAGGAAAATTTATGCAGTGAAGATGGATGGAATTACAACTAAGTAATCTATAAACCGGAATAATCATTGTACTGTGATTGCAATGAACCACAGTTATACCAACATCAAAGAAACATATATACATTACACACACAAAAAATACAATGAAATCTCATTATTCAATGTCACATAATGTAGTATGAGGTACCCATTGATATGAAATGTCCTGTAATTTTACTAAACAACACTTATACCTATATTAACGAATGTATATAGTATTCATAAATGAATCATTTGAAAATAGAATATTCAAGTAAAAACAATGCTATATGGGAACACATCTGCAAATCTTTTTGAATGAATACCTACAAATTATATTGACGAATATATGTGCAGTGAAGTCAGATGGAATTGCAACTAAATATTATATAAAATTGAATAACAACTGTACTTTGATTTCAATAAACCAAAATTATACCAACATCATTGAAACATATAAAGATTGCACTGAAAATAGAAAATCAAATCTACAAATTGAATTTCAAATTTTCCACTAAAAGGTACGCTTAAAAAATCAGTGGAAAGTTAATTACATTAAAAATAAAGAACCAAAGACAAAAATATCCAAAACAGTTACAATGAATACCTCAGATGGTTATCGAGGAATATTTTTACAGTGTAGATGGAAGTAAGAATGGGAGTAAATATTCTGTAAACCTCACGAAGCATTGTCCTGTTATTGCACTGAACCGCAATCATAGCACCATAAAATAAATAGTTATAAATTACACTGAAAATATACAAGAAAATATGCAATCTGAATATAATGTAATGTAGTAAAATGTACCCATAAATGGGTTGAATTTTCATTCTCATGTCCCAAATGAGACCAATATACATGTGAAAATAACTACTGGAAGATTTCATTCGGACATCGTATTGTAGAATGGAGTAATCTGAACATTTATTCAATGACAGGAGATCACATATAGAGAATCTATACCTAGATGAAGCAATACGGAAGGCGTAGTGAAGAGGCTAGAGTTTTGTTTCGTTGACCTTCATCAAAGCCAGCTGGTAGGTCGAAACCGTGATATGTAGATAAGAGTACACAGTGCACCGCTCACCGAATGGCGTCGTGAGAGGTGCAGTCGAAAAGCTGCCGTGTGTCAAAGTTACTTGTCGAAGCAGGCCACTACCTCGAAACAGAAAATCAGATCGGAACATCATCCGGGCAGGAAGACCGGTCTCTGTCGATTGAATCCTTCATAGTACAACATGGTAGTAGTAGGTGATGTGGTCAAATCCTGAAGTAGCGTGAGGTGGCGGAGCCGGTGGCGGAGGTGGCTCAGCAGGCGGAGAAGGCGGAGAGGATTTAAGCGAAGCAGACAACGATGATTGGAAATGCGAGCAGGGTGTGGGGAGATCGTCGGATATGTGGGAGCTAATGGGATAGGTATTGCCGGAAGCTGGTGGGAATCAGAGGGAAGGAGGTAAGGGAAGGTGGGAGAAACCATAGCTGTGGAGGGAATATAATTCACGGGACAGAGGTGTGGGGAAATTATCGGGCATGTGAGGGTGTATGAAAGAGGGAAATATGGTTTTGGGTGGTGTGTCTGATGGAGAGAGCGACACGTGTTGGTAAAAAACCTTACATTAGTAGGTATATAGATTTCCATCTTCATTTTTATTTGGTATGGGGAATTTTTTAGTCAAATAATAATCCTTAAGTATTTCATTCCATTTCCCTTTAAAATTATAAAAATAATTCATTAAGAATTTTATTTCATAACATTGTTATCTATTTATATCCGACATATTCTTAAATTGAGATAATATCTCTATAACATTAAGGAAATTATTATGACCACAAACTAATGGTCTTTGTTTCTACAGTTTTTTTCATCAATCGTTAACTGTCTTGACAGATGGAAAATATAAATATATTTTTGAATAATAAGAAAACTATGTCCCAAATATAATTAATTACTATATTTCAAAAATATATCATATCCATATGTTACAATAAAAATATAAAATTGAAAAATATATTTTTTAATGCATAAAAAAATAATTTTCATTCTTACATCCATACAAAAATAACTGTTTAAATTGCTAGACTTGTTAATGGGTAAAATAATTTGTATATTTTTTAAATAAATATTTGATAGTAGTATACCAATTTAATAAAACTACATAACCTGATTATAATCATTGGTGTAAAAAATTCATTTACTTTGTTTTTTAATAACATGATAAACTGATATTTCATCCATTTAAATAAATAAAATAAAATAATATTTCTAAGTCTAGAATTCACACAGTTAAAATTTTCATATATTATTTTTATTCTAAGAGAATGAACATCAATTCATATATGATTTAATTAATACTCTTAGATCATAGAGTAATCCAATATATCAACAATAAATATCACACAAAAATTATCAATATATTCCATCAATAGTATATTCAATAGATCCTTGATGGAAAATGGTGCTTTATTCCATCATTGGGTCATCACTATGACCTTATAATGTTTGTACCTCATATGAAAAATTCTCTTCATAAAATATATATACCCATAATGTATTATTCAAATATGAAATATAAACTTTTTTAAATATTTATATTGGTGATGTTGATCAATTAAATCATAAATTTTTTGTACAAGAATATTGTTCTTTATCATTGTATAATTGATTTCTCTATAATCATTGCACAACTTCAAATACCCATATTAATTATTAATGATAAGATAGTGGGATCCACATGTCAAAAATGAAGGGTGTATAAAAACCATACCACACAACTCATTAAATATTAACAATTAATCTAATAATTCTATTATGTATATTTTATATGTATTATTTGATATTATTCGTTAATTGGTGGTTAAATAATTTCATACAAAAACTTCACATTCTAGTGGATTCTAATGAATTTCTTAATGAAATAAATGTATTTATTCTTATAGAATATGTACAAAGAAAAATTTGAGAATCACTTTTTAATCCATTGATTATGTCTAGAATTCATCCCTATAAATAAAATTTAGATGATATAGATGGGGTGGATATGTACTTGAAATAGATGATTATGACTCCCCACTAATGATTTGGAAATCCATATCATCATTCATAATTTAATTTTACAAATAAAAATAACAAAAACAATATTTGTAAATCCATTCTATACCAATGATTAAATAAAAATAAACCATAAGATTAATAATTATGTAAGAAAATATAGAATATTTATGTGACATAATTGTAACTGACTGAAACATCATTTTTATGGAGAGAGTTACCATATTAGCCTAAAATATTAACTAAATTCATAAGATACATTGAAAATATATAATTTTCAAGGAATCATATGTTATATAATAGATTAAGATGATCCAAAATCAAATTATAAATTATTCAAATTTGAGGATATGATTAATGTATCTTCCTCCACACCCATGGGCCTTAAACCACATCTATTTCGACTGCCTATTTTTTTCCATTCATAATTTATTTTTTTTATATAAAATTCATTGATGAATGGGGGAATCATTTTTATATTTTTCACATCATCATATAGATAAAGAATTTCACATTAGAAAATTATTTATTAACCTCTCTATTAATATGATGGTAGTATTTATATCACAATTATATAATGCTGAATTTTTGTTGATGCATGTTCCACAACATATACTCAAATATTTATTACAACATTGATATTTTAATTTTCCATTAACCAATTTTTGTAATTCATTTTCTAATTTTCCATTCCACCTTTTTCATATAATTCATTCTATTTAAGTGATAATTCATGGATAATCATTTCTATATATTCATTTCACATAGGATTATGAACTTGTATAATGATATTTCGTAGTATAGCAGTGATGATAAAACAACAGGATTAATCGCATCCATGAGAATGCGTATCATGCTAATTAGATTATACACAACGCTCAATTTATGACTTGATAACATTGTAATGATTCTTTCATATATTGAAAAAATTTCATCTTAGATTTTTCTTAGTCTTTAAAATTTAAACTCCACAACTTTTTGTTGTCCACTAAGAATATATTTTCTCAAGATGTGTAACATGTAATACTTCCAATCCTCACAATATATTTAATTAAAATCTATAATGTATTCATTAGTTTACTATTATTAGACAACATAACATGAGAGATGAAAATATATCATGAAAACATTCATCTATTCTACATATCCCATTGAGTGAAATATATTCTCTGATGAACATATCCATTTTGCAGTATCAAATATACTTATTATACCATTAAATAAGGGAGATTGTTTTTTCATGAAATCACCTGACATGGTTACACAACAATTTAGATTATTAGGATGCATCATACATGCATTGATATTGAATATATATTAATTTAGATTCTCTAATATTTTTGCAATATGTTCTTCACAAACTATAGATCCATATGTAGAATCATTATACATCGCAGGATGGAAATCCATATATGGATTATTTTCATTGATATGAATTACATTCCTTAAACTAACTATCATTTTGAAAATATCATTAAAAAATTTAGATAACAATAATATGAATTATTATTTATAATTTCTATGCAGGTGTAACCATAAACAGAAAACGAAAATTTATACACAATTGATCCCAAAATTACATACTTTTTATGTTTTCAAACATTGTAAAGCCATAAATATAATATCAACTCATTCATAATGGGATATATGGAATTTTATAATTTTCCCATACATATCCAGTGAGAGTTTGAATCTTGGTGTCCATAAAGATACATTTTCATAAACCAAGTGACCATGTGGTCAATGCCCAATGGTTCCATTTCATTATTATTACCCTTATGTATAATGATTACATATACACATCCAGTTATGGTATCGATGTAGATATTTATTTATAATGAATATATATAATCTAAAACCTAATAAAACATTTTAATGGTTTCTTTTACATATGTATACTCTCTTATTTATTCATATTTTTTGTTCTTGAAATATATTTTCCAAATTCATGCTCGAAAGGATTATAAGAAATACGATCATAAACTAATATATGTTACCTATATCATAGTATCCATGATAAAGTGGATACATTATTTTATTATATCATGAATAATGTGATTTCATCCCTACATACTAAATAGTTTAGTAATATTGTAAAACTAGACACATTATATAATTTTCCATTACAGTTGACTCATAACATTACAACACATTATCTTCTTTGATAACACCATTATTCAATTAAGAGTGTATATGAATATAATTTCAAATAAAATTAATAGAATCATGGGTAAAGCATCATATAAAAGTTGTGAGTTATGATGCATAAGTGAGGAATTTAATCATTAGGGGATGCTAGGAATACATAATTAATATTAAATAATAAAATGTAAATATCTTGAAACACATTTAATTTAATCAATAATTTTTTGATGAAGAATAATATGGAAGGAATAAATTATTTACAAATAGTTCCATTTAAATAATATCAATATTATTATTATTATCCAATAATATCATATCTAATCAAATAATCACATTTCATTAATTAACAATCTCATAATGAGTCCATTCTTAATGATGAAAAATCAAACTATACCATTACGAAATCTTGTAAAGGAATCATACACAAATTTTTAAATCCTCTTTCAAAAAAAAATCATTTATGCCTCGTGGTAATTACTTATGCATTAAGGGTTTATAGTAGGCCCTATTATCAGAAACTGTCACATACCATCATTGGTTCCCTGGTCACCAGATAAACAAGATGATATCATCATGGCATAAAATATTATCTGAATCCCTACATGTTGGAGACTAGAACCTGTTACCACACTATATGAATGTGGGAATATGTTTTCCATAAAAACTAATAAAGATAGATAAGAATTCAATATATGTACAATAAAACCCTTATAGGAAGAGTTGTAAAATTATTAAATTATTTAATCAACACCAAACTACATTAAAAATATTTTAAGAACCCATGTCCCATCTTATACAAATCACTAAGACAAATGATCAACATCTACTAAAACCTATAAGTAGTTACTTAACAATTCTTGAAAATGGAATTATATAATATATAAACACCCATAGTCATATATTGGGTGTGAGAAAATATTCCAGTAGGGTACCACTATGTATTTCATAATAATATCCAGAACATTAATTAATCAAATATGGATATCAACATTAAATAAATGGGAATGAAATATCATTGAATAATTAAAACAAATAATTCCTTACATTTCAAATGATGTTATTACATTAAAAAAGGGATTAAAATAATTGAATATTGAATGATTTATATAAATTCATAAGGCATGTGTAAAATATTTTATGAATAATAATATGATATATTTAAAGGACAAACAATTAAAAACATGGTAATGTTCCAAAATATATGATATTTCTAGGATATGGGGTCTCACACAGTCAATGGTGATCACATAAATATATGTATAAAAATTCATGTCTCACATTTTACAAAGAGGACTCAAAATGATTCATTCAGTGATGTGACCTCATATATCTTGTTTTGTTTTAGGTTTAAATCATAAAAATGGTTGTTGTAATAATTAATCACTAACTAATTTGGCTTGAATGTACTAAAATCACAAACAATGATCGGTAATTATTTTAACACTATTTAAAATACAATTCAATCCATTCCCCCATTTCAAATACTCCAACATCCCTTAAAAACCCAAAACCATTGTTTTCAATCAAGTCATGCCTTTATCAATGTATAAACCAATATGTTTCTATCAAAATTATTTCAATCCTTTTTTTATATACCAATTTGAAATCAGTATCATCAAATAAATTTCACAATTCATGTTCTAGAACATAATTAAAGTGTTTAATTTAAACTATTTCCATTCAATATCACAACACTACAAAATTCAATGTAATTAGGGGGTTTTATGAATTTTATGCCTAGTAAAATCCAAATTCCCAAATTCAATAGAATTTTTTTAGTCATCCAATTTGTATAAATTATTCATTAAATTTACTATAAATCATACAATTGGTATTTTATCAAATAATTTAGGGATTTTAAGAATTTTCAATTGTAATGGAAGCACTTCACTTCAGATAAGGGGATCTTGAAACAAATTTCTATAATCATGATACTCCAATGAAAACAACAAGAACAAAGATATGAGAATTAAACATATATTTATGATCTAAAATAGAAGAATATAGTCTCCCCAAAAACATAGATATCAATGAATACTTAAGAAGTAAATAGGAGGGTGTGGGAGAAAGATAATGGGAATAATAATCCTATTTTGTAGATATTTAATGTCATTGTAAATTATTTCATGTACATAAATAAAGATTTTGTATGGAAAAAATGGATTTATGGGAGCCTATATGGAATAATAAACCATACGGGGGTCACTCTAGCATATCAGGAATGTACAAAATATTTTTTCGGATTTTAAAACTAATTTTATTATTAATGATTTAAACAACAAACAGTTTGATGGGTAAGGACACATAGTTAAAAAAACTATATACCCTCTATGAGAACCTCATTTTTATGGGATTTACAGGGTGTATGTTTTTCCAAACAATTGAACAGATTATAAATTCCTCACATTCTAGTTTTTTATGGTTTTCTCTTCGAGGGAGAACATTTTGAGGAAACATGTGGACAAACCATAAACCACATAGATAGTTAATTGTTTTTTCAAAATTCCACTCAAACCACTACCAAAATAATCCAAACCAATGAATGAATAAAATAGGTGTTCATGAATACATGAAAATTGTTGTCTGATGTTTCAAACTCCTCACCCTCAGAAACAGTCTATCCCTAGAATACCTACTAAGAATATCACATTTCCAAAAATTTAAGGCCAATTTCTTCTCATAAATTAATCTATTGTCCCATATAAATATAATATTAGTTTTTATTCTATAGAAAATGACCGAAATATATGATCCTCCCAAAATTTACCTTTCTTTGAAAATCAACTATTCTCACTAGATACTACGTAAAATCTAAAACATGTTATGCATCAATATCACTCAGATTAGAACATGAAATTGAATATTAAGATACATTTTTTGATAGTATACACAGAACATGTTATGTATCAATATCAGTTATTTAGGAAGTTGTAAATCATATGCCACTTGCTCCACCTATTAAACAACATGAAATTTTCCCACAAAATGAGGGTCATGTTTCCACTGCCTTACAATACATGAATGTCCTAAATAGGGTGAAAATTTCAAGAACACATTTTTACCAATTGAATATTCTAATAGTGTATCATGATGATTGGTATTTGATTTATACTTACTCTCTTGAATTAACATTATTTGACGAATAAAATCAATCATTATTATTTTTTATTGAATAGAGCATGGTCCATCCAAGGAACATTTACTAGTATATGATCAACACAATGTCGATTTCCAAGGATATGAATACAAGACCTCTAAAAGAAACCATTATGATAGTAGAATGGTAACAATTGATATAAGAAATCTCAAACAGCTCTATACGTGTAACACCCCAGGTAAATAAAGAATATGACATTTTCATATTTATCCATATTTGTGAATAAAATATTAATATTACTTTAAAGTAGACACTATGCTCGATGGCGTACCCAACATGCAACAACGAGTTTCTTGGGAATCTTACGTTGCACTCTAATAATAAAATAATATTATTTCAAATGGTAGTTAACATGTAGTCGTTGTATTGGTGGGAATGGATAGAAATAACTAAAATATTGTTATATATGTTTTTAAATGTTTTTACATTTATCCAATAAATGATAAAGGCTTAAAATTCGGAAAGAATTCAATTTTAGGTGTATATGCCTTAGTTTTCACTAAAGGTTCACTTATCACCTTTTGTTGGCGAACTGTCATTAAATATAGTTTTTTTCACTCTTATACATTATATTGGACCAAATAAAACTCTTCTTATGAATTGGGACATCAAAATTAACTTTGTGTAAATTTTTTGTATCATTCCAAAAAAGTTCAATTTTTTAATGAATAGTGTAAAATGTTGTATTTTAATTCAAAATCTCTTTTTAATATAATTTATTTATATGATAAGATTATCTTTTTAATTGGTTTTATAGTGAAATTATAATATATTTTTACCATTAAATCCAATATAAGTCATTGGAATTAATTTCACTTTGAAATCAGACTTAAACTAGTGTCAATCTTTTGATACATATTGTTTCATAAAAACACGCTATTTGCTCTGACAGCGGGAATTAATTACTAAATTAATTAATGTGACTTATATGTTTTTAATTTTTTAAAATAGTCTTCATTTTTTAATTCAGAATATCAAATATATATTAGGGTGAATTTTTGGGATCTTTCTGAAAAACATCAATTTTTGATGAATAGTGAAACCACTAAGTTGTACTTATAAAAACTGATTTTTCCATTTAAATGAAATTTTTAAATCTTTGTGTTTTGAATTAAAAAAATCCGACATACATGGTTTTCATTAAGAATTAAATTGTGGTTCAATGGGATAAAAATAATTTCTTGGTGAATAGTAACTTATTAATTTTTTAATCGCGATTAGAGGTAATTAGTGTAGTTTATGGTAAAAATAATGTTTTAATAAAATGAAATGACCTAGATACATGTCCTACCCTCATTTGATGTATCATGGACGACCAAGAAAATCCATGGGTCAACTTGGGTACCCCATGGATCCACTTTGGTTTGAAAATGACATAAATATCTTTTTATTTAATGTTAAAGTAAAAATGACCCAAACATGATATGTTTTACTGAAACAATTTTTACATGGGGTTATACATGTCATATTTTTGACTATAAATAGTCATTGAAAAGATAAAACTATTTCCTACATGATAGTATTTTTTTATAATTTCTAGACATTAAATAAATTATATTATGTATGACATCATGATGATGTAGTGATGACCTCATTATTTAACGATTTAAATAAAATGGAAAGATAATGTAATATCTAAGACCTAAACATGTCCAAAACCTATTTTATGAGTTTATTTATAACCCTTATCACCATATACTAGAAATAAATCAATGTGGGGCCTTTAAAAATCGAAGCTCTTTTGAAAATAATGTAACATTTTGTAACATTACAAAAGTGCCCCTCCTCTCCTCTTATAAAAGGCCCATACCTCTACCTCCTTGCCCACACTCACAAAGTCATTGGCTCAGACAACCCCTAACCATTTTGTCTCTCTACTTCAATCTCTTACTCAATGAAGCCTCACTTTGGGCAGAAGTCTTCCCAAGGAATCCTTTGAGCTCATACCAAAGGAAGTTACCCGATTTTAAGATAATGTCTTCACTTGTGTCATTTTGTTTTATTTTGCTTCTCCAACCCCTAAACTCTTTTTATTCATTTATTTTGTAACAAATCCAGTATCTTCAATATACTAGGATGTTTTTATAAGATGTATTCGAGCTACCTCACACACACCTACATCTAATGGTTAAAGAACATACTGTTTCTGTGGATGGCGAATTTCAACCTCTCGAAACGATGATTGTTTAACATTCTTCTAACATCTTCAAAGGTGGCCATTAATATGACAATATATTTATATATGATATATAATATGTTTATGTTTTACGTAATATTTTTTATTTATCATTTATTTCGTACCGTTATGGTTTCCATTAAGGGTAAACGCGATATCTTCATTTAAGGAAGTGCGGACTACTGCCCCCTCAAAGTGATTTGATTCGTTAATACCATATGTGGTACGTATAAAGGATATATTTAATGATATTATTTATGATACCATACTGGAATTGAAAAAACTATAATGTATCATTATGTTTTAATTCAATTAAATATGAAATAGAAATTGAAGTAGCGTTCATGCATACGTACGGCTTACCATCTCCATTAACGGTACATTTCATTTCTTATCCCAAAATGTTATGAAATATTATAAGTACATATATATAATGGATATATATGTAATATATTACATATAAATTATGTATATAATTCTATAATTATAACATATATATATCTCTCTCTCATTTTGTTTTAATTCCATTAATATGACAAAAAATGAAAGTAGCGTTCATGCGTACGTACGGCCTACCGTCACCATGAATGGTGCTTTTCGTTTTTTATCTCCAAATGATATGTAATAGTATAAAATTAATATTTACTGGATAAATATGATATTTTAATCATTAATACTATTTTTGAAATTATTTACTTATAACAACATGGGCAATTTTTTTTCAAACAAGTTTATTTTTGACTCGTGTACCAAACATCGGCAAAAACGTCTGATATGAACTAACATTATTAAACAATTATTATAACATTATAATATGTCATATGAACTGAATAATAATCTCTAAAGGAGGTAATTAGGCAATTATTAATTGACCAATGTTTATTATTCACGAATATAAAGAAACGAACAAGACAAGTTGGACTTTAGGTAAGGGATCTTACTCCTCTCTTTCTTTTTAAGTACACTCTTTTATGTCATTCCTTCTAAGCTCATATTTATTGTGATTGGGATGTTATTTTATATTACTCTTACTGTAAGTTTTATTTTCATATGATGAGAGACCCTATTCTCTCTCATCAATCCATTTTGGATGTTTTGAGTGGCACCGTTAGGCTGCCGAATTTTCGTAAGAGATCTAACCTCTCTCTTTCTTTTTAAGTAATATCCTATATGTCACTTCATTTAAGCTCCTATTTGTTATGTTGGGGGATGTTATTTTATATTCCTATTTCTATAAACTTTATGTTAATATGATGTGATACCCTATTTGATCTCATCAATCCATTTTTGTAAGTTTTATGTGGCACTCTTAGGTTGCCGAGTTTTCGTAAGGTATTTTTCATCTCACTTTTATTCTGGTGAGATTTTGCTACATTTGCCACAATTTCCTTTTAGTGGTGTATGTACTGACCATTATTCTACTCTTTTTGTAATATAATTTAGTTTATGATTATTTACATCAATGATGTATTGTCCTTCTTTCATGGGGTGTATGTTTTGAATGATACCCAAGTCGGTAAGGGAACCTTTCACCCTCCTCTTTCTAAAAGAATTCTTTTGTTGGGTATTTTCATTTACATATTTTTATGTTGGGATATGTTCTCATATATCCTTATTGATGTAAATTTTATGTCCAAGTGATGAGATACACTTTTTATCTCTCATCAACTCATTTTGATGTGACGTCGTTAGGCTGTCAAGGGAACTTCTTAACCCAATTTCGATTTCTTTGGGTTCAACATGTAGTTATTGAATATTTCATCATTTGAATATATTTGAATGAACATTGATTATTTTACACTTAATATCCACTTATATTTGGTGTATTTGTTTGTCACACATAATTATGTAATTGATTTATCCTTAAACCAAGGATACCGTCTTTGTATGGGACTTCGTCTCAATCTCCTTTCATTGAGGCATATTTTATTTTATACACAACCTTCTTTTATACGGTGTATAAACCCCTTTCACTTTTACGTTTATCCAAAAGGAATCATTCTTTATACGAACCGTTTTACTAAACGACAAAAGGGAATGTTTTTTGTCATACGTATGTGGTGACAATGACTTCTCCGCCGCCGTGACCATTATTTGAATTTCAGCATCCTCTACAAGCCATACCTTTTTTTTAAAAGAAAAATAAAAACCATGTTTTAATTTTCATTTATTTTTGTATTGAACATGGTTTTAAAAATGTTTTTATTATATCAATGTGGTGTATTGATATCTTGTGATTGAAATGTGGAAATGTTATGTTTCCTTTATGAATGTTTTATGTGATACGATTATGTTATGGTTCATGGGAATTATTATGAAGATGGGTGGTTCCATGATAAACTAAGGGTGGGTGAGCCCGATATAGCTCTCCAATGAATTGGGTAACACGAAGGAGTGAAATGTTCAGTTTTCTCTGAAGAGATTTAGGGAATATACTATAGTGGGTATTCCAAACATAACCAAGAGGGTTACTCCCTACGTAGGAATGTTATGAATTCCTCAAGATACCTTTTATGTCTTATTATTTCTATGATTTATTAATGATTTTATGAGGTAAGTTAAAGTGCCTATGTTTTATGGGTAATGTATGATTTCATTCTTTTATATATATGAACTCATGTTTCCTTTCCATATTTTTATAACCCTTACTGAGCATTTTATGCTCATCCCATGTTTTTGAAATGTTTTTCATAGGTCAAGGGAAGGGTACATGATGTGATGATAGTGTCAAGGATGTGTCACGAAATAATCCATGTTTTATTTTAAATATGTTTCCGTTGATGGGAAGAATGAATACTGTCTTTTATAACCACTTTGTATAAATGGGGAATGTAATGCAAGTTTTATGTTCTAATTCTCTAAAACTCTAAACCTGAAAAGATCCTCAATGTGTAATCTTGTAGTAACTAAAGATTAATTATGGTTTATGGCTGGGGCCTTATAGTTGGTATCAGAGGGTGGTTTAGATAACTTTAGAGGTTAGGGAATTATTTAAGCATAAGTAGCATTACCATAATGGTTAGGATTTCAGAAAGAGTCCTAGTTTTAGATAAAGTTAATGAGTAAGTATATCTTAGTGTTTATCTTCCTCATTAGTACATGATGGTTATGTTGATATACTCACACTGACATTTTTGGTTTTAGTAAATGGCTAGATCTAGCAGGAACCAAAGTAATAGTGGATGTGAAGGAAACTGTGACAGTTTTTTGAGCAAGAAACTGAATGATATGGGAGCTGCAATTATAACTCTTTTGATTATCCTCAACCAACAATCTGGAGTCATGATTGACCACCAAATTGTTGGTGATTTATCTAAGGCATCATATATGCGAGAAAAAAATACCTACAAAAGTACAGGTAATAATCATAAAGGTAAGTGTGTTCAAAAACCTATGTGTCAAATATGTGGAAAGAAACACCTAGGAAAATGTTTCAAAGGGACAGAAATATTATATAGATGTGGAAATGAGGGTCATAAAGCAAGAACCTGCCCTGGAAAAAGGAAGCATCCAGTTGACTCGAGGAAAGGGAAAGAAGATCTTTATGAGGGATCAATTAAATGATTTAAATGTGGTGTTCATGGTTATTATGCAAACACATGTCCTATGAAGAAGTTTAGTGAATGGGATCACCAAGAGCGTACAAATGTTCGTTTACAAATACATAATTCCATTCCGATTGAGGGTGAAGAAACTGACAATGACCAATCAATGGTATGCATTATTTCATGATTATTGTTTTCCTATTTTGGAATCTTAGGATATGATTCATGATTTTGTTTGTAGGAAATAGGTATTTCAGAATAAGTTGGAAAAGAATGGTTAATGGATCATGAATAATGTTGAATGAGTAAGATGTCATCATATAAGGGCTTTAAGAGTTATGGTGAAATTCTTAAGAGTGTTAAGTCTCTTTTGATGATGGGGTTACATTAGAAGACTTTTTATATTATTTGTAACCCTAATGTTTAATATATGAAAATTTTATTCAAGGAATAGTTATAGATTCTTCTGTGGACATTGTTATAAAGAACCATTTGGGATTATATGATCCTTATTTTTGAGGTAATTATGGGTTATTATATGTTATGATGGAAAATGAAAGGCAAGAGATAAAATTGAGGTTAAAATTTGTTATGTTTATTTTTGATGATTTTATCTCATTTTGGGAAATTTTTAGAGAATTATACAGTTTTGGAAAAAGGACAACACATAGACCATGTGACTACCCGTCGCGTCGGACAAAGCTATGGGAATCGAACCCACAACCAAAGTGCGACTGGTATTTATCGCCTACCACTGGACTACGTGAAGTCCCTGGTTATTTTGACTGATTCATTTTAGTTATATGATTTTATGACTTAAGAGTATGTTGATTTTGGGTTATTTATGAAAATTATTAACCTATTATGGATGATATGTGATTAGGTTAATTACTTTTCAATACGAGACCATAGGACCAACTAATGTTGTTTGGAGATAAATGTTACGATTTAACATGGAAGACTATGTGACTAAATCCTTCAAATATTTGGGTTTCAATCTTATATTGGTTTACTTTGAAGATTTTTTTGGGCAAATTGTTTATCGGATGGTCCTCGTTGATCTTTGGGTTTTGTTGGACAAATTTTGGAGATTAAGCATAGATTTTCTTTTTAAAGGGTTATCCTTTTCTGGATTATCTGACCTTGTACAAACCTTTTTGTTTTTGGTTTTGGTTAAAGCCTAAATACACGTGAAGTATATAGATCTCTTTGGGGGATTAGGTGATTCTCTAGAAGTTTATTATAGTACTCTTAAAGCGAACAATTCTCCCTAAGTACTCGTCTATTGGAAAAAAAATATGAGTTTGATTAAGGAATCTGGTAAAAGTTGAAAGTCAACATGATAAGTGATTATGTTTACTTATGAATAAATTCTTCAATAAAATGTAACTTAAAACAAAAATGTTGTCTATTAACTTTTCCTTCTGGAGAATCGAATACCGTTTATCCCATCACAAGTTTGTGATTTTCTTATAGATAACTTTCTCCTAGACATGCTTACTATCACTCTCTCTCAAGAACATGACCCGTTGCTTTTTCTTCGATGTCCTTGTTTTTCTACATGGATTCCTGGTATGGGTTAACTCGTGTGACCTATGTAATTATCTTCCTTTATTTTAAAGTTATTTTTTTACCGACTCTTGTTCCGATGTAAGACATTCAAGGATGTTTCCAAGCTCAATTTTATAAATTGGGAGGATGCAATTCCCAAAAGGGGGGAAGGATGTAACATCCCAGGTAAATAAATAATATGAAATTTTCATATTTATCCATATTTTCGAATAAAATATTAATATGGCTTTAAAGGGGACGCTATGCTCGATGGCGTACCCAACACGCAACACCGGGTTTCTTGGTAATCTTACGTTGCACTCTAATAATAAAATACTATTATTTTAAATGGTAGTTAACATGTATCCGTTGTATCGGAAGGAATGGATTTAAATAACTAAAATATTATTATATATGTTTTTAAATGTTTTTACATTTATCCAATAAAGGATAAAGGCTTAAAATACAGAATGAATTCAATTTTAGGCATATATGCCCTAGTTTTCACTAGAGGTTCACTTATCGCCTTTTGATGGTGAACCATCATTAAATATAGTTTTGTTCATTATTATACATTCTATTGGACCAAATAAAACTCTTCTTAAGAATTGTGACATCAAAATTTACTTTGTGTAAATTTTTGGTATCTTTCCGGTCAAGTTCATTTTTTTAATGAATAGTGTAAAATGTTGTATTTTAATTCAAAACCTCTTTTTAATCTAATTTATTTATATGATTAGATTATCTTTTGAATTGGTTTTAAAGTAAAATTAGAATATATTTTTACCATTAAATCCAATTGTGGTCATTGGAATTAATTTCACTTTGAAATCAGACATAAACTAGTGTCAATCTTTTGATACTTATTGTTTCATAAAAACACGCTATTTGCTCTGACAGCGGGAATTAATTAATAAATTAATTAATGTGACTTATATGTTTTGAATTTTTTAAAATAGACTTCATTTTTGAATTAGGAATATTAAAATATAGCTTCGGGTGAATTTATGGTATTTTTTCTGAAAAACATCAATTTTTGATGAATAGTGAAACCACTAAGTGGTACTTATAAAAATTGATTTATCCATTTAAATGAAATTTTTCCATATTTGTGTTTGGAATTTCAAAAATCCGACATACATGGTTGTCATTAAGAAGTAAAATGTGGTTCAATGGGATAAAAATAATTTTTTGTCGAATAGTAACTTATTATGTTTTTAATCGCGATTAGAGGTAATTAGTGTAGTTTATGGTAAGAATAATGTTTTAATAAAATTAAATGACCTAGACACATGTACTACCCTCATTGTATGTTTCATGGCAGACAAAGAAAATCCATGGGTCAACTTGGGGGCCCCATGGAGCCACTTTGGTTGGAAAATGACATAAATATCTTTTTATTTAATGTTAATGTAAAAATGACACAGACATGCGATGTTTTACTAAAAAAAAATTTACATGGGGGTATACAAGTCATAATTTTTTACTATAAATATGAATTGGAAAGCTAAAACGATTTCCTACATCATAGTATTTGTTTTATAATTTTTAGACATTAAATAAATTAAATTATTTATGACATCATGATGACGCATCGATGAACACATTATTTAACGATTTAAATAAAATGGAAAGATAATGTAATATGTAAGACTTACACATGCCCAAAACCTATTGTATGAGTGTATTTCGAAGACTTTTCACTTTATCCTCGAAATAAATCAATGTTGGACCTTTAATATCCGAAACTCTTTTGAAAATAAAGTAACATTTTGTAACATTACAAGAGTGCCACTTCTCTCCTCTTATAAAAGGCCCCTACCTCTACCTCCATACACCCACTCCCAAAGCCTTTGGCTCGGCCAAACCCTGACCATTTTGTCTCTCCAGTTCCCTCTCTTACTCCTTGATGCCTCACTTAGGGCAGATTTGTTTCCAAAGAAGCCTTTGAGCTCAAACCCAAGGGAGTTACCCGATTTTAGGGTAATCTCTTCACTTGTGTCCTTTTGTTTTATTTTGCTTCTCCAACCCCCTAAACTCTTTTTATTCATTTATTTTGTTACAAATACAGTATCTTAAATATACTAGGATGTTGTTATAAGAATTATTAGAGCTACAATTATACACACCTATATCTAATGGTTAAAGAACATACTGTTTTTGTGGATGGTGAATTTCTGCCTCCCGAAACGATGATTGTTCAACATTCTTCTAACACCTTCAAAGGTGGACATTAAGATGACAATATATTTATATATGATATATAATATGTTTATGTTTTACTTATGATTTTGTATTTTTCATTTTTTGCATACCTTTATGGTTTCCATTATGGGTAAACGTGATATCTTCATTTAAGGAAGTGTGGACTACCGCCCCCTCAAAGTGATTTGATTCGTTAATACCATATGTGGTACGTATAAAGGATATATTTAATGATATTATATATTATAACATACTGAAATTAAAATAATATTATGTTTCATTATGTTTTAATTCCATTAAATATGAAATATAAATGGAAGTAGCGTTCATGCGTACGTACGGCTTACCGTCTCATTGAACGGTACATTTCATTTCTTATCTCAAAATGTTATGTAATATTATAAGTACATATATATAATGGAAATATATGTAATATATTACATATATATTATGGATATAATTCTGGAATTATAACATATATATATCTCTCTCATTTTGTTTTAATTCCATTAATATTAAAAAAAATGAAAGTATCGTTCATGCGTACGTACGGCCTACCGTCTCCATGAACGGTGCTTTTCGTTTATTATCTCCAAATGATATGGAATAGTATAAAATTAATATTTACGGGATATATATGATATTTAAATCATTAATACTATTCTGGAAATTATTTACTTATAACAACATTGGTAATTTTTTTTCAAACAAGTTCATGTTTGACTCATGTACCAAACATCGGCAAAAATGTCTGATATGAACTATCATTATTAATCAATTATTATAACATAATAATATGTGATATGAACTGAATAATAATCTCTAAATTAGGTACTTAGGAAATTAATAATTGACCAAATTTTATTATTTAGGAATATAATGAAATGAACACGACAAGTTGGACTTGAGGTAAGGGATCCTACTCCTCTCTTTCTTTTTAAGTACACTCTTTTATGTCATTCCTTATAAGCTCATCTTTCATGTGATTGGGATGTAACATTATATTACACTTACTGTAATTTTTATGTTCATATGATGAGAGACCCTATTCTATCTCATTAATCCATTTTGGAATTTTTGAGTGGTGTCGTTAGGCTACCGAATTTTCGTAAGAGATGTAACCTCTCTCTTTCTTTTTAAGTACTCTCCATTATGTCACTTCATTTAATCTCCTATTTGTTATGTTGGGGGATGTTATTTTATATTCCTCTTTCTATAAACATTATTTTAATATAATGAGATACCCTATTTGATCTCATCAATCCATTGTTGTATGTTTTATGTGGCGCTCTTAGGCAGCCGAGTTTTCGTAAGGGATTCTTCATCTCACTTTTATTCTTGTGAGATTTATGCTACATTTTCCACAATTTCCATTGAGTGGTGTATGTACTTCCCATTATTCTACTCTTTGTGTAATATAATTTATTTTATGATTATTTACATCAATTATGTATTGTTCTTCTTTCATGGGGTGTATGTTTTTAATGATACCCAAGTCGGTAAGGGAACCTTTCACCCTCCTCTTTTTAAAAAACTTCATTTGTTGGATATTTTAATTTACATATTGTTATGTTGGGATATGTTATCATATATCCTTATTGATGTAAATTTTATGTCCAAGTGATGAGATACACTATTTATCTCTCATCAACTCATTTTTATGTGACGCCGTTCGGCTGTCAAGGGAACTTCTTAACCCAATTTCGATTTCTTTGGGTTCAACATGTAGTTATTGAATATGTCATCCTTTCAATATGTGTGAATGACCATTGAATATTTTACACTTAATATCCACTTATATTTGGTGTATTCTTTTGTCACACAAAATTATGTAATTGATTTATCCTTAAACCAAGGATACCGTCTTTGTATGGGACTTCGTCTCAATCTCCTTTCATTGAGGCATATTTTATTTTACACACAACCTTCTTTTATACGGTGTATAAACCCGTTTCACTTTTACGTTTTTTCAAAAGGAATCTTTCTTTATACGAAGTGTTTTAATGAACGACAAAAGGGAATGTTTTTTGTCATACGTATACGGCGACAATGACTTCTCCACCGCTGTGACCATTATTTGAATTTAGGCTTCCTCTACAAGCCATGATATTTTTTTAAAAGAAAAATAAAATCCATGTTTTACTTTTATTTTATTTTGGTATTGAAAATGGTTTTCATAATTTTTTTATTATATCAATGTGGTTTATTGATATCTTGTGATTGAAATGTGGAAATGTTATGTTTCCTTTATGCATGTTTTATGTGATACGATTATGTTATGGTTCTTGGGCATTATTATGAAGACGGGTGGTTCCGTGATAAACTAAGGGCAGGTGAGCCCGATATAGCTCTCCAATGCATTGGGTAACACAAAGGAGTGAAACATTAAGGTTTCTCCGAAGAGATTTAGGGAATATACAGTGGTGGGTATTCCAAACATAACCAAGAGGGTCACTCCCTACGTAATAATGTTATGAATGCATCAAGTTACCTTTTATGTCTTATGATTTCTATGATTTATTCATGATTTGATGAGGTATGTTAAAGTTCCTATGTTTTATGGGTAAATTATGATTTCATTATTATGTATATATGAACTCATGTTTCCTTTGCATATTTTTATAACCCTTACTGAGCTTTTTATGTTCATCCCAAGTTTTTGAAATGTTTTTCATAGGTCAAGGGAAGGGTACATGATGTGACGATAGTGTCAAGGATGTGTCAAGAAAGAATACATGTTCCATTTTAAATATGTTTCCGTTGAATGGAAGAATGAATACTTTCTTTTATAACCACATTTTTTAAATGTGGAATGTAATGGAAGTTTTATGATCTAATTCTCTAAATCTCTAAACCTGAAAAGATCCACAATGTGTAATCTTGTAGTAACTCAAGATTAAGTAAGGTTTAAGGATGGGGCCTTATAATACGATTATCCAAAGCTCTAAAATATTCATGTACATAATCATGGAAGATATCATCAAGATTCAATATATCTCTATCTTTCTAGACCTAAAATCTCTTATAGTATATCGAACTCAAACTGACAAGAGATCCTAGTTTCACTCAAAGGCCTCTCTAAAAATGAAATGTAAACTAAGGATCCCAATCATAGACAATAATAGATTGATATAAGTACAAAAAAATATTTTACACATTGATATCTCCCGAATCCTCAACCATGGAGGTATTACAAATCATTTTAATGTTATTCGATTTTGTTATCCAATTGATCACAAACTATATCACATTATTATTTTTATAGGTGGATTTAAACCCAACCAAAATGTCCTTGGAGATATTATCCCACTTTATGGAATGAAATAATGGTGGATAAACAAATTCCAAAAGGTTTTGGTGCTCGGTCATGACCTGATTGTACATTTAACAATGACAAAAAATCCACAATTCATTATCTCACACATAGAAAATAAAATTTAAATTGATTTCATATAATATATTAATGGTTCCAGAGGTCATAAACCACTAAGAGTTATATAATCCCCAATCATATATATATTTACAACTAATGGTACAAAAAATTATTATAATAACATATAATTCCCTCTATAGATAATTACCAATCATATTTGGTTGGTTAATCTTTATTCAACCTCATGATGATAATTGGATCCTCTAAACATATTTGTATTCTAGAGAATATAACCCTAAGAATTATTCTAGAATACAACTCTCTTAAGATTAACAATGTGATCATGACTAGGATAATGGGTGGGCTTGCCCCGTATCTTCGAAAGAATTCATAATAACATCAACTAGACATTGTTCCATAGGCGTAATTTCTACTTCTTGGTTATTCAGTATATCCATATATAATTTGATTCAAACATTTTTTTAGAGTCATTATTCAACAAAAAATTAGTAAAAAATGTAAAATACAACTTATTAACACTCAGAGAAGTAAAAATTGGAAGTAAATCCCAACAGATAGATAAAGAATGATTTGGATTTCAACCGATCCAAATAAATATTAAGTAAAATATATTAAGAAATGATCAAAATATATTTCCCAAAAAAAACCAACATAATTAGGGTTCATTGCAGTGAAATATGTCTTTGAACTCATTTTCAAATACCTCATTTGTCCTAAAAATAATAAACAATTTTATAATGACATCATGATAAGTTCATCCTAGTGCTATGACACCACATTTAATGAAAAATTCTAGGTACCATAGTTACCCAATAATTGAGACCCTCATGAAATGTCTGGAAGAGTGTTCCTCATCCCTATGAGTTTCCAACTAGCACCTGGCATCATACAATTTGATTGTTGGAACAAATTTTCTATAAACATAAAAAAATAATTATACAAGTTAGTATGAATACATGATATACTCCATTTGGATAACTATAATAGAATTAAAACATGTAAACAACCCAATTGTAAATCGAAATTTACCATAAAACTAGGAAATAATCTAATGTCCCAATAGAAATAACTCAACAATATAAAAGATCAACATCTGCTACCACATCTATATGGTTTATTACTGTTTTTCAAAACATAGATAGAGATAATCTGCAAACATCAGAAGGAATATGTATGGTGTGAGCTAATATTCTAGTAGGGTATCACAAAATATTCCATACAAATATACAATATTATAACTAACCAGATTTTTTTCCAATTTAGATAAATAGGAAACACATTTCAAAACATCATTTAAGAAATTCATACACTACATTACAAATGATGGAATTTGTTTAAACAAATTTATTTAGAAATTATTTTATATAGAAACGTTTTTATAAATTTATAAAGCATGTGTTAAATAATTTACAACCAACAATGACATTTATTTCATATACAAATAATGAGTAACATGGTCATATTCAAAAATGTATGATAGTTTCAAGGATATAGGATCTCATACAGTATATGGTGATCATGTAAATACTTCTACACACACATCCCTCTAATAGTTGCCAAATATGACTCATACCATCCCATCATGGATGCTACCTTCTATGTTTTGTTATAATTTATATGTAATTTTTTAAAAGGGTTTTATTCCAAAAACTCAATAACAACCATGGATTTGAGGTTCTCTAATCAAAACCAACAATGGGAAATTTATTTTAGAACTATTTAAACATCAATTCACACCATACCCATAGTTCAAATTTGCTAATTTCCATTTAAAACCCATCACGTGGGGTTTTATTCAAAACATGCTTCATTCCAACTCAAACCCACTATGCCTCTATCAAAACAATTTTAATCCATTATCAAAAATAACCATTTTAATTTCACAATTTAAATTACATAGTTAATTTCAATTATTTAATTTATGAAATTTCTAAAAAAAATTACAACACACCCAGTTCAATAAATGTTATTGTTTCCAAGATTTTAACATTTAAATTACATATACACCCAATTCAATTGAATATGATTTTTAATAGACCAATTCAATTTAATTCCATAATAAACTGGATATAAATAAAATAATCTTATATAAATCATGAAATTAGGTGAAAATAAAATAGTTGAACATAAAAAAAACCTCTTACCTCAGGATAACATGATCTCAAAATTCAAAAAACTTATATAGAAACATTTAAAAAGAACATAGGACCTTAATATCGAACAATCATCTCTAGATTAGGAAACTATAATAACATATATTGAATTCCGCAACAACATGTAGATCTAAGAATCCATATGGATGATAGAGGAGGGAGCGGAAGAAAGAGAATTTTGAAGAGTAGTCCTATAGTGTAGAGTTAAAACATTATTCATCAATCATAAATATTATTCTAGATGGGTGTATAATATAAAATGACACACCATATAAGCCTCTAATGATCATGAAATTGAATGTTGTGTTATTTTGGATTTTCTGGAATCTAAAAAGTGCATTTATAGATTGTACACAAAAATTTTCTATTAAAATTTATTGCATTCAAGGTAATCTTGGAAGGTACGCATAGTTTAACTAACTGTGCATACAAACCCTAAGCCCCATTAAAACATGAATAAAATATTTCTCCTTAGTGGGAAAACATTTTTAAAAACATTACACCATTTTTACAAACCCACAATTTTTTGGAATGGATGGTTTACCCTAAGAGGGTACACCATTTGAGAAAATTGTATCCCAATAATTCATAGACCAGAAAAATTATATATTTTAAAAATAATTCATTTGAAGCAATCCCAAATGATTCCCAATCTGGGAATGTCTATAATATTTATTCAGGAGTACCATTGTAGAATAAAAAGATGATACACATGCTATATTCAACACATTCTTCATATGATTGGGGAGTGAATAAAACACATAAACAGTCATATTGAAAATTTATGATATAAAATATTAATAATTTCCTCAAAAAAAAATCATAATTAACATAAGAATTCATATTGGAAGTGATCAAATGAAATTTTAATAATTTACAAAAAACAAAAAACAAAATCATAAACCATCTTATTTAATATAGAAACTGATTTTAAAATTTGACATCCCAATTGAAACTGATCATAAGTCATTAAATCGAACAATAAAGATGGAATCATTAAAATATATCCCCAATTTATAATTAGTAAAATAATTGTGGAATTTATCGGTGAATTTAAATACCCTAAAAAGATGGTTAAGAACATTAAATAGTAAGATATTTTTTCACTTTTAAAATAAACTGTAAAAAACTAATACATTATATAATATTTGGTGAAATAATTAATGGTTAAAATAATCAAAGTAATTATTAGCAATTGAATAAATAAAATGATTTATCATTATGATAAGAAAATTCATTTATATCAAGTGGATTAAAAAAATACTTTAAAATTTTCTTTATAAATTAAAAAGAAAAATCATTTTTAAAATTATTGGATGAATTGTATTAAATAAATTTCAAAATATACACAAAGATAAAAAATAATTTAATCATTCATTGGATGAAAAAAAAATTGAAGGCATTTTTAAAAAACAAGGGCAAAGAATAAAATTTATTTTTCAAAAAAGATAGAAGGGAATCATCTTTTCATGAAATAATTTTAAATATTTGTATTTCTAAAAAATAAGAAAAAATGGTAATTTGAAATGAAAAGTAAATAAATATAAACATGGTAAGAAATTTTTTGATTTTAATGAAAAGTTATAATAATAATTCATCATATAAGACACAATCATAAATAATCATAATAAACGATGATATTTCTAAATATTCCCTAACCTACATGGTAAAATCATAATCATCTCCACCATAACACCAGATGAATCATTAAATAATATGAATAAAAAAATCATTATTTTTATTATCATATATGATGTATATAAACAACAAAAGAAGTAACAACTTAATAGTATGACTTATGTCTCCCAAAAGTAAAAGCGAGATGAAAGACCCTTCCCAAAAGTTCATTTTATCATAAATTTTTTATCCTTGTGTATATTAAATATATCTGTTATAAAAATATTTATAAATACATAAAATAGTATATATTAAGATATAATATATACATTTATCTTTTCATCATATATTTATTAAAAATATTTATTGAAAAACAATTTAAGTATATAACTAATACATTTTACGTGAATGATTTGGTTTCATAGATTAAGCCATTATAAATGGACCATGGTTAGATAAAAAAATAAAAAATAATAATTATATTTTTTATTTTTGTAATATTTTATTATAGTTCATAATATCTAGAGATACAAAATTGGGTTACACATGTCATGGAGATGGTAGGCCGTACATACCAATGAGAACTATTTGGATTTTTTGATATGTTGAATGAAAATAGTTAAATAATATTTATCATATAAATAATTATTATTGTGAAATATATATCATATATAGCCATTAATTATATCATTATAACCTTTCATATCAAAATATAATAAAATGTATAAAATAACTATGTGGATGCGATAGTCCAGGAATACGCTTGAGTGAGGTTATTATTTTCTAATGAATATGATAGTGGGATGGTTTATGTAATATTATAATTTAATAGGTTTATTAGTTTCATTATTAATATGTAAATATAATTTTAATCATCTAATTTAAAATCAATGAGATATGTTGATTGAAAATTAATTATATTGGTTCATAAGGAAGTAGTCAACCTTAAACATGTGAAACTATTTTTGTTTTTCATTTGAATGAGGATATGGATATTGAGTAATAAAAAATAAAATCATTGAATATATAATATTATTTTTTTATTTTTAATCGTTTTTGGAGAAAATTTCATTGTGTTTTAGGAGGAAATAATATGATGTCACATAGTTATAAACTATACCTCTAGTTTAGAGGAAACATTTTTGTGTTTATCTGAATCCATCCATTAATGGTTTTATAAAGAAAAAATTAGACTATATGTCATCCTATCTAATTTATGTTATTGAAGTAAGAAGTTATTTTCTGATCCAAAGGTATTTGTATGTTTAAATTTTATAAAGAAACAATTTTGGTCTTATATTGAATTATGGTGAAATGGCTATTTTTCATTCAATGAACCGATCAGATATGAAAATTAGTATTGGGTTCCTAGAAACTGGGAATGAATTATTTTTATTTTAGTTTGTAGAAGTGATCCCCTTTTATATGTAATTAATTGAGAATTTTTCGATCTTCAATTTCATTTAAATAATTTTATTAAATACATCAATGTTAAATGATTAAAAAATTTATAAATAATTGATTTGTGATGGGGTAAGTTTAATAATTCCTTAACTACCCATTTTCACATAAGTTTTGAGAATTTTTTAATCCTTTTAATACTCTCTATTTACAATTTACCATTTTGGATTATTCCTTGGTAACATGTTATTATCCAAGTATAATTTATTATATTAAAAAAATAAGGCCATAACTCTTACATTTTCATTATATGAAAAATAATAATACCATTGAACATAATTTAATTTATTAGTAACTATAATATAATTATTATATAAAATATCTTACTATATATATATTGTTTTTTAGAAATATGTAGTTTACACCATTAAGTGTTATAAGAATTTTTAGTATGGATTAACACTTTAATGAGTTAAAATATATTTATATATAGCTTTCAAACTTTTGATAAATTATTTTTTGATGAGATATTAATTTATTTGACTAGATAAAACATAAATAATATTAATAAAACAATTCTATTAAAATAACCATTTTACCATTATCTTGTCATCAACATTAGTCATAACATTCATTCATTTATTTATAAAAATAAAATGAAATATATTTCGTAATAGTATCATTTTTATTTATATCAGTAAATCCATTTTGTTATATTTAATTTATATATGTCATGATAACAAAATAAAAATATTAGAGAGTAAATATAATTTTTACTAAAAAATATTACCCATGTTTCAACATTATTAAAAATGAATTTTTTATATTAAATAATGTTAGTCATATTAAATTTATAAAATATTTAATATAAATATATATAAATATATATTAAATAAATTATGTTTAGTAATATTTTAAATTAGTTTTATATAATGAAAATGTTCACAAAGAGGAAACTTTTTCATAAAATCAGTACTTTCACTATTAAAATAAAATTCAATTTTTATAGAATAATATAAATTTTTTTCAAAAACTAATCATTGACGTGATTAATCCAAAAACATAGAAAATTGTTTAATATTAAAATTTCAATATTAGATACTTTCATATTTAAATAATGATAGGGTATATAATGAAATCCTGTTATTATTAAAAAGCACAATTATAAGACATTAAATATTTTTAGTATGATTTTGTTCGCATTAAAAATTTATTATAACATTTATCATTACAATAGTTTATATTTTTATCATAATTTTATTATATATTAGTACATTTATGATATTTTTTGTTGAATGTGGAATAATCAATAAACATTGGGTAAATTAATAGAAAAAATATATAATATAATATTGGTTTTTATAAGAAGGTTGTATAGGGAAATGAACATGATATATTTGATATAATGAATGATATACGTGAAGTGATTTATATGGTGATAGGTTATAGTGTAAGAAACAGAGGGATAAAATGTAGGAGGATTCATCATGGGTGAAAATTGATAGAAAATCAATATAACTATTTTAAGCATCACAAAATCATTAAATTCTATCTAGTAGTATTTTTTTTTCAAAAGAAGACAGAAAGTATCTAATGAATTCTTATATGAAACTATCAAAACAATATTTTGATCACATTTATTTTTATAGACAAACATGACCTTGTTATTTAAATAATTTTAAAACTAGGGAAAACATTTAAAAAAATGGTTGAAATTAATGGGTTACTCTTAGTTGGTAGTTCTCAAAACCAAGTTAATATATTATATGAAATTTTTAAAGGATCACTAACACTTTCTTTGTGAATTGTTATGTGGTAAATAGAGATATTATTATTATATTCTTCATTGTGTTTTGAGGCCCTTTCCCCACTCAAATCATGCCTTATTAGTTGGGCCTATATTATGGTTGTCATTATAATGTATATGGATCATAAAATATTTCCACTAAAAATCCGTAACAAATAATTTAATATATTTTTACTGAAATTAAAAAAAAAGAATGATGTAAGTATATTAAATTTCTATATTCCCTGAAAATTTTTCATTTTACTTAAGATAGGTCATTAAATAGTTTTTTTTTTCAATGGAAGAACACTACTTCAATATTTTTTGGTCGTAGAGGAAATATCAAATTTGGGTGTTTTGGCCACCAAATGAATTATCATGAACTAATGAATTTTAATTTCATATAGATGAATCGTGACTCTGTAATTTTGGATTTTGATTAGTGTAATATAAATTCATATATTTTTTATTACCTAGAGAATAATTTTATTTCATGGATTTATATTTTCTAATAAGAATAATTGTGTCATGGAATTTGTATTTAAAAATATAATTATTTTATTCATTAAAATTTATATACTATAATAGGGTTTAGGTGTCAATAAAATAAATGAATTGGTATGATAATGTATATAGATGGTAGAGATTGTGTAATTATAGTTTATTTAATGTCTAGATACAATATAAGTAATCTCAAGACCACTATGCGTCATATTAGAATTTGAATATATACAAAAATATTTATTTTTATGGTAATTTTATTTTCGTATAATATCAAATGAAAATAATTTCCATTTTTTGTACGCAAGAAATGATATTTTATTTAGTATATATATTTACCTATTGTATTGATAATGAGGAGGCCTAGCATAAAATGGTAAATATATAAATACCCTGGAAAATGTGTAAATAAGGGTTTATGGATGTTTTAAGTAAAATCTATCTATATAACTATATATATCCTTAAGATTTAAAATCAAAAGGAATTTTTTTTTGACATACTAGGATCATACACATGACAAAATATAAATGTTCCAAATATATTAAACAAAATTGGATAAGACCCGACATGAACTAGGTATCCCATATATAAAAAACTATTATATATATTGGTATCATACATGTAGGAAGAAGGTCACATAATATATACCAAATTTTTATATTTGTTGTCAAACAAGATAAATTAATTTTTCAAATAGTTTATGACAAAGAATTGTCTACCAAATTTCAATTTGTAATTTATCTTGGTGAAAATCAGAATAATGGATTCAATGTTCCATTAGGTTAATCTCAACTAAAAAAATAAGCTCTATATGGAGGAGAATCTTAACCTGAAGAATTATATCCACTAATAGGAGTATCACTAATCTAGTAGTTATTTCATATATTGATATTTAATACCCACATAAGATGTTGTATATAAGTAGTATTCCATAATATATATTATATAATCAATAATTTTCACCTATGTTCAACTTTTTCAAATCTACCTAAATATTTGGGTTACCGAATTATAAAATAATAAAATAAAAATGAGTTAGTGAATGGACACATATGAGATTATTTAAAAAACATCTAATGTATAGAGTAACTAAATAATACAATTAATTAATAAAATTCTTTTACAGTATCATCATGATAGGAAAAATAATCTATGGTTTCACGATATATATATGAGACATTTACCAATACTAAAGAGAAGAATTGTTTTTTCAATCTGATAAACATTTCAAAAATCGTATTGAAATGGATGTTTTAGAAGAAAGAAACAAAAAAATTAGAATTATAGGAGCATATTTGAGACTCAAGTATATCAGTTGGTTTAACATAATACATTAGTATTTTGGATTAATTTAATTGATAAAATTATTTCAATGAATTGTTTGAGAATTGTAATTGCTACACCAACATGTATTAAACAAAAGATTGAAAAAAGTTATTATTGCATCATTGGGTTTAATTTAAAATTAAAATATGTAATTTATATGATTTGAATGTTGAAGAATTTATTACATATAGTTAATCCCCTATATTTTTATTATCTGTAAATAATATATTTGTTTTTCAGCATAATGAAATGTAAGAACTATAAATTTTAGTAACTGTTGTAAAGTAAAAAATGGGTTTACCGAGGTATGAACTAAAATTACAAGTGTTAGAAATGATAAATCAATTTTTGTAAACCTAATTTTTAGATATATTCGGACCATATAACTTATAAGGTTCCATAACATAAATTTTTGATACATTTTAAATTTGAAAAATATAGGTACCACTCTTTCTTTAAAAAAATATCATATGTTCTTCACACCTCACTTATATAATTCTGCCCACTATTTTCTACTATTTGTACATAAACACCCATTTATTCATTTATTACATAACCAAATTCCCTCATTTCATCATTAATAATTTTTTTCAAAGAATTATTTGGTCTAGAAACACATCCCATGAAGGATTTTTGTTAAAAAAATGTTGTTACATGAAGAAATGTTTCACTATTTAATTAGAATATCAATTTTATTTTTGCCTCCACCAAATTAATATTCAATTAAAACCTGATAATATAATATACCAAATATATATCATATTCATATATTTTATTATTATATTATCCTTACATACATGCAATATCCTCTTCCCTCAAATGGGAAATCATAATGTCACTTATGTGTATAGTTGACTAATGCCTTTGTGAATGTATGTGACATGTTTTGAATAAAGAAACCTCATGGTTGAGTAAGATTACTTGTAATAATAATATATATAATATTGGTAACATGATTTTACATATGTAATTTTTTTACCGTATATAACAATTTTACATTTCATTCCATTGGTTATAGGACAACGTCTATCATCTATAGAATGGAATATTTCTCCATGAAATGGTGTGATAATTTTTTCACGTATAATTCTAAGGAATTTATGTATGGATAAATTTAATTAATATATTCTATAAATATTAAATATAAATTACTCCATAAATGTAATATATTATTTAACTTTTATCTCATCAATAATTAAGAAAATGGAAACAATGTTCATGAATATATACAACCAACACACTCATTGAGCAATGTATTTCATGTTCTAGCTCAAAATTTTCTGATTTAATATAAATTCATATTAAATCAATTTATATTATGCATATATCATGGTTAAAATTTAATAAATTAGAAAATGTGTTTATATTATTAACACAAAAAAAATTAAATCAAAACATGTGTAAAAAATGATGCAGTTCTTACATGAAATTTTAGGGCATAGCCCTTTTTATTAAAAGTGAAAAAAAAGAAAAATAATCCCTTTTAAAATAGGATAAAGAAGAATAATTTAAAATCCCAATTTCCAATGGTTTGAAACCATACAAATTAATTGGAATATCCCATTGATATAAACCCAGTTCAAGGAAACTGACTACGACAAGACCAACCTAATTAAAAAGTCACAAAACCAAAATTATTGCATCCATGCCACCCATATCATTGCTGTATAAAGAACTAGATCTGTTACACTGATGTAAGAATATTCTATGGACCCACAGACAACACTATGGGATTCCTCAGCATGAGGCCCTACACCACTATGAAGATGGAGAGCTGTTAACTGGAGAGCAAATCCAGCAAACCCAATGCTGCTCACTGCCGATGATCTATTCAACATAATCGCTTAATCCTTGCACCATCCTTGATAAATATCTACAGATGATGCATTCCCCCCACCTTTGATGAAATATTATTCACTACGAGAGAACCTGTATGCACTACCAAACCTCATATTTTATGCAAATTTGATTTGCGATTCCAGCCCCTCATCAGATCCCTACCTACGGAAGAACCTTGTTATCTTGCTGCCTAATAGTAGACCCATGGACAAACATCCACCAAGAACCTGCTGATGTCCTCCCTTTACAGCATGAGACACACCTGTGGTGACTAACCATCGACCAAAAGCAGAATAAACAACAAGAGAGACCACCACCACCCAAGCGCTAAGCGAATCTAACTAAGCCCCCCACCCACTGATCGAGGTACATTAAGGAAGAAACCACATAACCACCACACCATGGGAAATCACTCATGAAGCCATAGGATGAAAGCATAATGATTTATAAGAACTATAGAGATCTTGACTAAATCTGAGATCCCCTGACATAGTTGATTAAAAATAAGAATCAATTATTACCTGAAACATAATTTTTAAATGGAATTATTGATAAAAGTGTAGTAAAAAGGTATGTGTACAACATATATGATATTATATATAACATTATGGCCCTAGAAGATTGTAAAAATGTTGGATCGAGATTATAGATGATACAAATAGTAGTATCGTAATAATAATGCTCAATATACAAGAGGGTGGTGAATTCTATAAATTAAAAATTCATTGGAACTTTTAAAGATGAAGATGTTTAATAGGGTTAGGAAAAGTAATTCACAAAACCTCTTGTTCAACCCTATTTCATGATTGTAGAAATATGACTCATACAATGAAATTTAGAAAAAGTGATTCTGGAAAAGAAACATAACCATAGTTTACAAAGAAATATATTCTACCATAAAGCGTATAGAATCATACTAAATCAGAGTGTACAAGTATAAAAAAGAATAAGGTATTTATACTTTCCTCAACAGTAAAAATATAGTGGAAAACATGAAACAAACAAATAACAAGTAGTAAGTTTTTTTAACCCAAAGAGAAGAGAATCCAACAACCTTGTATAAAGGTCCCATGATTTATATTTTCAAGAAATTTTGTCTTACCCACACCCAGGTAATCCCTCGATACGAAGATCGGAGTTTGTCTTTCTATCCCTACAATCCTTCAACTTCGAGGTAGTTGGCACCTCTGTCTTAATAAGCAAGGAAGTCCTCGAACATTAAGGTATTCAACACATTTGTTTTCTTATCCCTAGAAGACTTCTAATGTACATAGAAACATTCAAAGTCACATAAAGAAAATATGAACAAGGTGTTCAGTAAGCACGTATCATGAAAGTCTCTCTCCAGAAATCACTTCAACATTATGTAATATCTAGATTGATCAACATGTTGTGAGATATTTAAAATGATATCCTACTTCTAGGCACAACTCCAACAGTCTTCTCCCTACTCCAATAGTAATATTTTTCCTTGAATTTTAGAGGGATCTATACATGTGTCACTCAAACAATAGTTAGATAATAACTAAATGCACTAAATTGTTTTATAACCAACACATGTGTAAGAAAAAATATGGTTATTTAAGAAAATAAATTTTTCAGAATTTATGGAAATATTAATGTTTAATGTATAACAAAAAATTCATTAAATGTCCATAATACAAGGATATTTGGATTCAATCTTCACAAGAATTCAGAACCATAATTCTATAGAATTACTATGTCGGACATTCAGGAAAATCTGGAGTCTTGAATTCATTAGAATTCAGAGTCTGAATTCATAAGAGATTTAAGTCTGGACTTACAAAAGTTTAGGGTCTAAATTCATCAAAATTCAGTGTCTGAACAAACAATGTTCGGAGCTTGAATTCATAAAAATTCAGAGTTAGAACTCAAAAGAGTTCGAAGTCTGAATTTTGAGAACTAGGAGTCTGAATTCAGATCTTAAAAACAAAATTAATTATATCTAAGTATATATATGCTTCCGATGTTTTGGATATGAAACTGAAAATCATTCTTCAAGAAAAAATGAACAATGAAAAACCTAGTAAGGGTAAATATTATTGGGGAAGCAATATTTTCCTTATGAAAGTAAAACATAGGGAAAAATGAAATTTTCCGTAAGATAAAGTTTCTCTGATGTTCAAAAAAACAATGAATGGAAAATTTATAAGGAAAACTTATTGACTCAACAATCCCCCAAAACATGAAGGAATGGAAAAGTTATAAGGAATCCCTATGGACTCAAATATCTCCCCATTTTTGGAATGCACAAATATCATTTCAAAAAAGAACTTACGGACTCAGAAAATATTTTTCAAGACTTTGAAAACAAAACATATCTCTCTTATCACATGGGAAAAGATGAATACGACTAACTCCCCCTTAGGCTTTGGAACACTACAGATCTTATTCTAGATTCCCAGAAAGAGATTTATCATTATCATGAATCCATAAATCATTGTAATGAAAACTCTCCCTAGATTAACTCCCCCTTACATAGGGACATTTCTTCTTTACTTGGTATTATTTTTTCCTCTCTCCCCCTTTGTGATTTTCAAAAAGGAATTTCAGGGAATGAAACGAATTTATGGTACCTAAAATATTAGTACAACACATCCAAAAAAATAAGAAACCAAGCCTTTCTTTATGATGTAAAAAATTTAATCATGGAAGGAAAATACAATAATATATCATATTTAAACCAGATCATCCATCCTTTTCCTTGGGCTTCAACTTGTTGACTAATCCATTCAGCTTCTTGATCTCCTCGTGGTCTTCCTCTCATTGCTTAAAAATCAGATCTGGATCCTCAACATTCATCTATAAAGCTTTGATTCTATAATCTTGATCCTTATGAGCCTCTACCTAAGACTTCAAGACTTTTTCCTGCTTGAAAAACATTTCTTTTATCTCAATCTAAAGATATCTTTATCTCTTCTAGAATTGAGCCACTAAATATCAGTTTCCATTTACTTCCATCACTTCTTGCATCCGATTATTCTCCTCCAGAGTTAGATTTTCCTCAAAGCTATTCCTGAGATCCAGGATCTTCCCATATTCATTATCAAAAGAATCTGTGAAACTTCATTTAAAATAATTAAGAATATGCATGTATTCTATTGTTTTCTTAGACCAATTGTTCATATTCATGAATAATCTTATTTGGGATTCATAGTTAATGAAAAACGTTTTGAAATATGTCTCTAGATTTACACACTTATCTATCACCATGGATACTGAATCCGATTTCATGTTCAAGGTGTTTTGAATCATCTAACATCTTGAGTCAATGCTTGGATGAATCAGAATGATCCCAACAAGCTTATTCAATAAATGAGCAATGAAATCTTGTCCAAGGGGTGATGATTCTGAATCTAAAACATTCTAGGTGAGGGATCTTTATCTAGATAAACATTTTTCTTATTTAAAGATCCACTAGCTTCCTTTATCTTCAGAACATCTTTACTAGGTGTATCACTAACCACCTATTTTCCCTTTTCGGTTTTTTGGAATAGCTTCCTAATCCAGAGAGTTATGTTCACTATCATACTACTTAACGATCTTGTCTTTATCAAACTCTTCCTTATTAGCTTCTGCCTTAGTATCCTCATGTTGAATGAAGTCATTACTAAAACATTCGTCCTCAGACAGCTTATTGACTTCTTCTTCACCTTTCATATCATCCCCTATCACATTATTCCTAGGACTAGCGATTTATGAAGACTCTGCTTCATAATCTTGGTTTGAGAGCTTATCAGATGGACTTTCTTTCTCATGGTAATCTTCTACATGGCTTATGATATCTTTAGTATCACCACTGCTCTATTCTTCTTCCAAATCTTCTACTACATTTTGTTCTTCAACAATCATTTCATGGGATTTCTCCGGAGTAACAAACTTATTTCCAAGGGATTTATGTAAGGGATATACCATGATAGATTTTAGTACCAGTATTTTTTCGGATGCTTTCTCGATATACCTCTGATGTGATTGCACAATATTTTATTCATTCATCTTCTTCTCTAGTTTCAATTATTTATCTTCCATTTCTAGATACTCTTCCATGTTTTCCTTTTGAGATTTAGCTTTAGCAGGGCCTATTCCATACATGGGCTCGCCTTCTTTCATGTTCTTCGTATCTTCCCTCTACTCTGCTACAATCTCATAAGGATATGCATTTCACTTCTTAGGTTTTGGAGTTGGGGATTGGGATTTCGTGGGCTCTTGAGTTTTTCCTTCCACTACTACTTCCATCAAATTCTTCTTCCTTCCTCCCTTTTTGGATGGTTCAACAACTTCTTGTTTTTTCAAAACAGCTTTAGTTTCTTCCTCTGGTAAGTCAAAAATTATCCATATTCTCTAGAAAAACCAATGTTCATCTTCTTTAGGGAATAATCACTGATAATAATGACTTCTATATTCCTTTCCTTCGAGCTTCAAGAAAATTTTTATGATTCTATGCACCGAAAACTTAACTTAGAGATACTGGAAGGGTACATGATTATCTGAGCCTTCATGTTTCTATTCTAAATACTCTGAATTTAATTAGAATATGCTTAACTAGATTGATCTTCCTTTGGTTCACCATGAAATCCATGATATACATGTCACTCTTCTTCAATGTTTTCTTATCCCCTTTTCTCGGAATTATGAAACCTTGAACCCATAATTCAAGAACCTGATAATTTGTAGACAAGTGGGAAATATTTGGATTCTTTACATCAGAGAGTCCAACATATTCCAAATCCTTTTCCTTAAGAAAACTTCCTATGACATCTTGAATCTTATGAAAAAAGAAATCGGCTTCCCCTTCATATGGAATACCAACTAAATTAGCTGCCTTAGTATATGAAAGAGCGTAAGTCTTTCCATAGCTCTTCAATGAAAATTTCTCTCTGCCCTTTTCCGTGATGAAACTGACTGATTCATAATATTAAACTAGATAGTCCATATATACTAAATCATGAACACCTAGATTCGATATGAAAACACTCAACCATCCATTCTACTTAATGTTCATCGATGTAATTGAATCATACCTAGCAAAGAAATTCTAATGCACCAAACTTTCTCTATATACCTTCCACTTAAGGATTGGTTTGACAGTATACATTAATTTCCGATAATATTATTCGGTAGACAATTATAATTGATAAACCCTTGAAAATTCAGAATGATATTATGTATAATGGAAGAACTTCAGCACGCGAGAGCTTGAGATTCGATGTGGTACAACCATAAGTGGTAGTATATTTTGGCTTTTGATGTGATAGTTCATCTTCCAAACTAAATCCAATGGTTGAATATCATTATGATCATATCTAATGGTTGATATGATAGCCGTAAGGAAAACATAGTTGAATCCGATATTTTGATCTTTTTAAGAAAAACATTTGTAATTATAGAAAATATAATACGAAAAAAATACCAGCAAGTAAAAAAAAGTTTATGAAAACTCAAAAAAGGAAATATAACTTTTGGATTTATACAAATAATAATTGTATGGAGGAAAATTATTTCTTGAAGAACATTATATTACAAAAAATATTGATTACGGAAAAGAAAAATTAAAAACGAAAAACTATATTATGATAATTTTACGTACATAAATCATCATTAAGAAAAACTATTATACTACAAAATAATTTAGACTAACAAAAAAATAATAGAATAACTTTTAAAAAATGTTACTATGAAACTTTTATTTACGAATGATTTGAAAAATATGACTTTGAAAATTTTCATTATGAAGGATTTGAAAATTTTGACTATGAAAATTGTCATTTATGATAGATTTTATAATTAGGATGATTAAAATGGTCATTACAAAATATTTTCAAACTATTAAAACTTTCATTATGAAATATTTGAAAAATCATACTACAAAAATTTTCATTACGAAAGATTTTGATCTAACTAACAAGAAAATATACTCCCCCAATGAATATGAGTTTATTAATATAAGGATATTAGTTTCAAAATAAAGTTAATACGAAACATCACTTGATGGTTATAATTCCTAACTATTGTTTAATGTATTCAAATCTATCATAGGGTAATGATTTTGTGAAAATATATGCATGCTGATGTTGTGATCCAATAAATTGAAGAATGATATCCCATTATTGTGTCTGATCCCTAAGAAAGTGATGCCTAATATCTATGTGTTTTGAAAATGAGTGGTGTGCAGGGTTTTTACATAGGGAAATGGCACTAGTATTCTCCCACAAAATTTGTGTTTTGTTAAAACTCATACCATAGTCTGTGGGTGTGTGTTGCATCCAAAAAAACAAGCATATTAACTTTCAGCTGCTATATATTCGGCTTCAATAGTGGAATATGATACTATGTATTGATTTTTCAAGACCACGATACTAAGGAATCTCCTCTGAAATGTCAAGTTCTGGATGTACTCTCACTATTCATTCTACATCCACTATAGTCAAAATCCAAAAAAAATTAGAACAAAATCATTTCCAGTAGTATAAATGATTCCTAAATCCATGGTTCCCTTTATGTAGTGAAAAATTATTTTCACTTTCTTTAAATGAGATTCCTTTGGATTAGATTGATATCTTCTAAATGAGCATACTGAAAACATTAGGTCTGGATGACTAGCTGTCATGTAAATTAAACTTCTTATCATACCTCTAAAATATGTTTGATCTACTAGTTTCCCAAATTCATCAAGATCAAGTGTGTTTGAGGTTCCAATTGGAGAACTAATACTCTTAGTGTTGTCATGTCCATACATTTGAATAAGATCATTCATATAATTTTGTTGGGATTTATAGATTCCTTCTGGTTTTTGAGAAATTTGAAAACCAAGGAAAAATGTTAATTCACCCATCATACTCATTCAATCTCATATTTCATTAGATCCGTAATGGAATTACTTAATTATTGCTGAGTTGAACCAAATATAATGTAATCAACATAAATTTTAACAATCGAAACATTTTTCTTAGAAATTACGTTTTCTATATCCTTAGAATGTTTATCCTTCTCTGAATTAACTTCCTAAATCTTTTTTGAAAGACATTCAAAATAAAAAAAATTCATATCAAGACCATTTTAAAGGACAAATATTTCCTTTGTAAAAATAGTATTTCTAGAATTTATTTTATCATAAATTTTCTTGATAATTAAATTCTCATTCTAAAAGAGCATAGAAAACATATAAACTTCTTCATAGTTTTGTAATGTATTATCTTCATCAGAAGAAGATACTTCATCAGAAGTGTTAAAATATTTACTATCACTATAATTAGCATTTAGGGATATGTTGGTCATAGATTCAGCAATGTGTACCTTATCCATTTAACAATGATTTTTAATAGGTAGTCTAGCTATTAGACCAAAACTCTTATGTATAAAAGATTCAGAATCTAATGATTCATCTTAAGATTCACCACCACTGTAACACCAGGTGTCATTATATTTCAATAAATTATTAGCATTGGCATTGTAGTACTTCTTTCTATTTATCCTATAATTCTTCTCTTTTGTTTCATTTCTTTTAAGAAAGGAAAATCAGGTTTTATATGTCTAGCTCTCTTGCATTGATTACATGTGACTTCTGAATCATTCTTATCTTTCCTTTCATTCTTCTTGTATCTAGATTTAAAATTCTTCTGGCCAACAATATTATTCATTCTTTGATAAAGAGTGGATAGTTCATTTTATAAAAAAATAAATTCCAACAGATTAATATTACATAACAACCTTATTATATTTAAATCTCATAACTCTTTACGGAGTCTTGGCTTTCATATGATTTGATGTTTTTGTAAAAGAAACACTGTCATATCTATTTTTCTTCTTAATGTAATCAACATCACTCTTCATTCTAGTTTCATGTTGAAGAGGAGTTCTCATAAGTTCATCAGGAGATTTCTAAGTAACCTCTCTATTTTCATCTATAGCTGTTCTCTTTGATTCACACTCATTGGGCATGATGTCTATGATTTTATCCACAAGCACTTCATTATCTAATCCTTTCTCACCCATAGATTGTAAATTATTAACAGTTATCAAGAATATTTGTTACACCTTACATATGGGATCTTCATAAGGAAGGATAAAAAATGATATTCATCTCTGAGCATGGCTCTTCTTATTTCAATAACATTGTATGTTCCAAAGTCAGTAACATCATGCTTTACCCATATACAATTTTCTGCATCAAAAGATCGGATTTGGATATATAAATATATATATATTTCAAGTCATGGAACAAAGCAATGTATGGCCTACCTTATAATTCTATTGATCTTAATGATTTTCTTTGTTTGTGAAAGTACTAACTTCCTTTTCAGGGATTTTATATCATGCAATAAAAATGAAAAAATTTCCTACTCCAATATTAATAATAAATGTCTTCATATGATCTATCCATTATTCGTAATCATTCCCATCAAAAATTGGTTGTCTAGTAGGAATTATGTTGTCTGTGGAACAACATTGATTCCTTCCATCTTAATGGAAATCATTCCAAACAAGCATGTTAGTAATAAAATTTTGTAAACAAGGAAAATATTCCTCACCAGGGAAAATATAGAACACAGAAAAACATGATAAAGGAAAACATATATTTGAATGTAAAAAATATAGAGACCGCCTCTAATGCCAATTTTGGGATTGGTTCTGAGTAAGAGGTAGCTAATCACTAAAACTAATAGTTGGTTCGAAATGATAGATGATACAAATAGTGGTATCATTATAATGATGCTCAATATTAAAGAGTGGGTGAATTTTATACTTTATAAATTCTTTGGAACTTTAAAAGATGATGATTTTTAAAAAGGTTAAACAAAGTAATTCAGAAAACCTCTAGTTCAACACACTTTCTTGATTATAGAAATATGATTCTACGAAAGAAATTTTAAAAAATAGATTCTGAAAATGAAACATAACAACTGTTTACAAAGATTAAGATTCTACCATAAAGCATATAGAATCATACTAAATCAGAGTGTACATGTATAATGATGTATAAGATAGTTATACTTTCCTCAATAGTGAAAATACAGCAGAAAACATGAAACAAACAAGTAACAAATAGAATGTCTTTTAACCCAAAGAGAATGGTATCCAACAACCATGGATATTGGTATATTTATTTATACATTGATGAAATCCTTTCTTACCCACACCAGGGTAAGCCCTCGATATGAAGATTAGAGTCTGTCTTGCTATCCCCGCAAGCCTTCAACTTCATGGTAGTTGACACCTATGTCTTCATAAGCATGGAAGTCCTAGAATATTAAGGCAGTCATCACCTCTGTCTTTTTATCCGTGGAATCCTATGAATGTACTCAAAAACATTCAGAGTCACAAAAATTAAATCTTAACAACGTGTTCATTATGCGAAAATCAATAAATTCCCTCTCTCTAGAAATAACTTCATCATAATGTAATATTTAGATTTGTCAACTTGATGTGAGATCTTTCAAATGAGATCATATTCATAGGCACAACTCTAACGGTCAGATCCCTCATCCAATGGTCATATTTTTCATTGAATTTTGGAGGGACATATACATGTGTCACTCAAACAACGGTTAGTTAGTAACTGGATGTGTAACATCATTTTATAACCAAAAAATGTGTAAGAAAAAATATAGTTACTTAAGAAAATTCATTAATCATAATGTAAGGAATAATGAATGTTCAGAGTCAAACAAAAACTTCATTCGGTGTCCATAATAAAAGGATATTCTGATTATGTCTTCAGAATAATTCAGAACATGAATTCTATTGAATTATGGTGTCTGAATTTCAAGAAAATTATGAGTATTTAATTCAGTTGAATTCGGAGTCTGAATTCTTAAGAGTTCAGAGTCTAAACATAAAAAATATTGGAGCCTAAATTCATCAGAATTTGGAGTCTGAAATTATGATGTTTTGAGTCTAAATTCAAAAAAATTTGGTGTCCGAACTCAGAAGAGTTCAAAGTATGAATTTAGAGAACTTGGAGTATGAATTAAGATCATGAAAATATAATGAATTATATCTAACAATATATATGATTCTGGGGTTCTGTATACTAAACCAAATTTCATACTTAGAGACAAAATGAACAATGAAATACATGGTAAGGTTAAATGTCCTTTGTGAAGAAAAATTTTCCTTATGAAAGTAGAGCATAATGTAAAATGAAATTTTACTTAAGATAAGGTGTTTGTGATTTTCAAAACAATAATGAATGGAGATTTCATAAGGAAACCTTATTGACTCAACAATATCCCCAAACATGAAGGAATGGAATTGTCACAAGAAAACTTATTGAATCAACAACAAATAAAATTATATTTATATACTAGAGGATAGATAAATTTTAAGGCAAGATGAAATCAATGTAATGGTCTTTTTCCTAATATTTCTTACAATGGGATAAAAGTCATGTTATGCACCTATAAGATTCCATGATTTTTATATAATACCCCATTGATAGGTTAAATAATTAATATACCAATTTTAATGTTATTATTTTTTTATAATATGTTATTCTTCATTTATTTCTAATACTAAAATGATATGTTTTGTAATGGATTTTATGATACAATTTCTTTATTTTTGGGGATTATGTATTCTAATTATTATGATATTGAAATATTTTCATAAAACAATTTTTAAATTTACATATTTTCATCTACACCTGTAAATTTTTAGAATATTTGTTTCCCCATCATTTTTATATATTCGTACACTAAATAATTTAATAGAATGTCTTGAATAAAAACTAACATTATTTTAATCTTTTTTAAAAATATATTCTCTTCTATGAATGTGTTTTAGGATTTTTTTTAATATATAAATATAATATATTATTATCTAATTTAATTTTATCTATTTTTTTATATATTACAATTTTATATAAGGAATCATTTTTAATTTTCAAGCTAAGGATCTTTAGTTATTTTTCAATACTGTTATATGATAATTTATTTCTAATTGTATATAATAAAAGAAATTTATAACTACTTGATCATTAATTTCATTGAATAAACAATTTTAATATTTGTTTTATAATTAAAAATAAATTTTTTAAAACATATATTAATAATTATTAGTTTTACAATTTTATTATCAAATAAATGTTATGTTCCTCCAAAATTGTTCCTAGTTGTATTTACAAATCATTATCCAACTAATTTGACATCATTTAATGTTATATATAATTTACATTATATATTATCACAATATAACATTCATATTAATCCTATGAATAATTTATATTTATGGTGAAATGTTTTTCAAGAAATCTGCTTCACTTTAATGTGATATGTCATGATAAAATTCATAAGAAACCATATTATTTTTTCAAATGTAAAACAACGATGATCTAATGATATTATTATAAATCATATATCACTTCAACATGTTATATTATGATGAAATGATTATGAATCCAATTTCACTTCATTAGTTTTGATATGTTGAAATTTCTATTTTATTGTGGAATCGGTATAAATGATTTTATTTATGTGATTGGTGGTACCTATATCTCCCTCTAATTTAATTGATAAAACTCTATAAAAAAGGATGGAATGTTGCGTGAATCTTGTTTTTCAAGTGACTCCCATCACTATGATAGTTAGGGAAGTGAACCTTGAATACAATGATTTTTTGGGATTATACCCATTCCTCAATGATAGTCATGGAAATGATCTTTGAACAACTAATGAAATGATATTTTGTCTTATGTGTATGCCATAAATTTATTTCATAGGTCATTTTTATGTCTATAGGACACATGTTAATTTAAAATAAAATGACTCAAATTTTATCAAATAACAAGATTATTCCCATGACGAATGGTTATGATCATGGATATTCATATCACAAATTTAATATACTATACTCATGTTCACATACCATTTTGAATACGATATATTGATATCGGAAATTTTTAAACATAACAATAATACCACCCTTTCATTTTTTTCATGGGTTATTATGTTTTAAATCATGTATTATATGTCTTAGAATTTTTTTGGTTAATAATGTCATAGTAAGGTAACACATAGGTCACTTATAGTCCCATTGTTTATGTATTCATGTTTACAATGTAACTGGGCCAAAATTATTCATTCAACAATTATTATATAATGTAATTTTTATTTATATATTAATATGTAATATTTATATATTAGACGTTTATTTCATTATAGACAATGCTTTTAACTAGGGAAAACATGGTATAATAAATAAAATTTCACTGTTAACACTCATAAAATTATTATCATCAAGTGAATATAATTATTAATTAATATAAATAGTAATTCAAATTAATTTGTTTAAATAAAATAGAAATAAATTATTGATTTTTTCATGAATATATAAATCCTCATAGTTATATTAATTCCAATTTTAAAAATTCCTTCTTTTTAAATAATTATTATAATTTATAAAAGAAATATCCTTCACATAGTTTTAATAAATCATATAAATAATAAATGACCTAATATAATATTATATAAATAATAATTAATGTGAGGATATAGATGAATTTTTTTTTTCAATGAATTCATCCCAACATCAATTTTCAAATATCTAAAAATATATTAAAAAAATATAATCAAATGTAACATTTTATTTACCATTTTTTTCATTACTATATTAATTAAAAATATTTAATTAATGTTCATAAATTGATCATTAATATTTTACAATGCATTTAAGTGGATCAATGAATGTAAGAAAGAAAAAATCGACTTCCATGTCAATATTTAACAAATATGTTCATTTAATTTTCAACACCAATGTCATAATTTTTTCCTAAATATTTATGTGTTAACATACATCTTGAAATGAAAAATTATAAAAAATAAATAAATTAAATAAATTGGAAATTATTTTTTCCCAAACTAAATTTTTATTCCAAAAAATAGTTTCATAAATTTTCATGATGGTATATTAACATAATATACTGATTTTACATATAATAGTATATGATCTATTATATAAACAGACAAAAGGTTTGTAAATTTTAATCAAAATATATCGACATGGTAATTTTTACAATTTAAAACCATCTTATTCTTCATAATTTATAAAAAACCATTATATAAATAAATTTTAATCGATGAAATATAATTGAAATTAATATTAATTTTGAATATCAACCAAATAATAATAGATTTATCCACCATTTAACATTTATCCCCTAAATTCATAAACATTTATAAAATGATGTATTCATATTTATTTAAATTTTGATCTTTTAATAATTATAATTTTGTGTGGCTTAATGATCATCTGGATCAATTTTTTGATAAAACAATACCATAATTTCTATTATTATAATAATACAACACATTACATATAATGTTTTGAAATATTTTCTTTTGAAAATGAAGGATATATTAAATTTTTATAATTTTATTTAAATTTTTTTATTATTTTAAAAAAATGACATTAGGCATTCCAATGATTATTTGTATTAAAAAAATAGGATCTCTAGTGATTGTATTTTAATAAACATTCCCCACAACAAATTTTTTTACTATTTTTTGAATTAAATTTGAAACTGATGTTCTTCTTTCATTAGTATTTATTATAAATTTAATATGAATTTTGTTTAAAATTGTATGTCAATTAAAATTATTATTTAAATCATCATTTGGTGGGGAATTATGACAATTTTGATTAAATATGTTGTTCCCTGATATATGATAAAATATGAACAGTAAATTTTTAAAAAGTATATTTATTTTTTTCTTCAGTAATTAATGGTGATGATTTATATATAATATGTATAAATACATCATTGAAGTTGATTTCAATGAAAACCCATTTTATTACACCATAAAAAATTGTTATACAATATACCCATGGTTTTTAACAGTCCATAAAAATAATTTCCATCATGTATTGAGACTAAAATTTTTAAAATGAGTACAATTTACTTTTATGGAGATACATTTTACATGAAATTAGTTTTTTAACAGAATTAACCAACATTTAATAATAGTAGGTAATAAATATCAAATTTTAGCAAAATAATATTTTAGAGTATTAGGAAATCTCATTTAATGACCAATTATTTTTACATGTTTTGAATATTATGACTTTTTTATATTATATTTTATTAAATTCATTATTATTTATAATTTTCTTCTATAAATATTTTTTAGTTAAGTGTTTGATTTAGAATAAATTTCATTGAAATTTCATATGTGGGATGAATTTTTGCATGATTCACATAAAAACAATTACACCTAGACACGTTATTATAGTATATGTTTTAACCTTATGTCATTTTAAGTCATTGAAGTTGTAATTAATTTGTTATCAAAAGATTCTATATAGTTATACTATATACCATTTGAATCATGAATATAATTATATGTTATATGTCAAAACAAAATTAAATTTATAATATTGAAATAACAACTTTGATCATTCATCAATATATTAAAAATATTTATGATTAAGATTAAATATTTCATATAATTGATAAATCTAAATCCCGAATGGACGAGTCATTTGAAATATATTTTATTGAAAAGTTATAATAATTATGTGTGAATCTGAATAATATTTAAAATTTTATTTTAGATTCAAAAGAAATAATAAGATAATACTATAATAATATTTTATAACATTTTTTCAAAATAAATTAATTGTTTAATAATTAATGAAGTCATATTCAGATAAAAAACTCATTAGGAAATTATAATATATCATAGTTCAATACTTTTTGAAATAATAATTGTAAACATAAATGAAAATTACTACTTATATGGAATAATAAATAAAACATCGACTACGTGAATAAATATTTAATTAATATCAATTAGCTAATAAAATATAAAAAGCATGAAAAATGTACTCATGTATAATACAACTTCTACAACTAGTGTCTATGATAACAGTATAGTTGAAGTCAAAAAAATAACAAAATGAAGAAAAATATTACCTCTAAAACAATATAATCTATTTTTACTCTATTTTATGTCATCATTTTACCCTTTGTTAACTAATCTCTCTATCACTCAGACTGACACTAATATTCCATTTCAATTAGGTTATTTACTAAATATTAAAAAAATATTCAATGGGGTTCCCAAATCCTATATTTTTAGTACAACAATACTTTTCTAATGATAACTAATTTATTTGTTACAATTTTTATCATTAACATTAAATTCTTATCCATTACGGTTATAATTCTTTAATGATCATGTGTCCCTGATTATAAATATGTTTTATAATATATTCATCCAATTCTAGTCAATCTCAAGTTTTTTAACTTCATATAATCTATGAACTCCGAATATGATTCCCAAAAATGATTTCATTCCCCATTTGAATCTTTTTCTCATAGTATCATTTTTCAAACATTTTGTTTGTTTATTAATAAATCCGTTTTATCTAATTGGAACAGATAATAAAATTATTTTTATTTATAACAAATCACATATTTTTTGTATGATATGGAATACTTTATTATATATTATTATAATATATAGTATCCAAAAGAAACCTGGATTGTACTTGATTTAGAACCTAATTTAGTCCATGATATTTCTCAAAGGTTGTTCCCATTCTAACGCACTGTAGATAATATTTTTTAAATCAAAAATATACATTGATAATTATATCTCACATATATACCAAATAACTATGATCTATTTAAGAAAAGGGTTAAAAATAACATCACAAGATATAACATAAATAAAAGAAACTCAAAAATATTATATAGTGCGGCAAGAACGATATTGATATATATTAAGATAAGAGAGAGGCCCCACAGTGAAAAAACAAGTAATGTTCCAGATTTTAGTGAAAAAAAACAAGAGACATAATCATATATCCTTGTGACTATATATCATGTTTAGTACAATTTCTCCACCATAACATGAACATGAAATTTCTCAACAACCCACCAAATGGATGAATTTCCTTTATAATTCTATTACGAGACATGAAAAACAATACATAAACCAAATATCTATATACATGGTGTGATCTCAGGAACTAGTAAATCCAAAAAAATATTTCATATGCAACATTTGTTAAAAGGGCCAATTAGTTTTAGTTTAAATATATAATGTGGTAAGAGATATACAATTCATAACCGTCCATAAGATGGGAAAATGGACACTTTTCAACGGTTTTGAAAAATTCATGGAGGGATACCATTAATATATTTATTTTATACCACTATATTCAACAATTTCCTAACAAATTTCATGTATTATATATAAAAAATTCAAATGAAATAAATAACTTATACTAAAAGGAATATCATTTTAAAATAATTTATCTACCCTGTAAACTATTTTATGAAACATAATTCTATGGAAATCATGGATCCTCAAAAAATAAATGACTATGTTTAATAAATAAAATGAGTACATAGTCCTTATATGTCATAATCATATCTATCCATACCATTTTTTTTATTTTTATAGAGTTTCCAAATATATCCAATTCATTAAAGGCTAAACATTCATAGATATTATATTCCCAAACAACCCACAAAATATGGATGATCCCAACATCTTTCACCATATTCACAATTATATTCATCTATAGGGAAAATTATATCTATCAAATAACAATATTCAATGTATAGATTACAATAATCTCAATATTATTCATAAAAGGGACAAATTATATTTCTGGGGTAATTTCATTTCATGTAATAAATTTTTTCCTTAAATCAAAATCATACCATTAACTATTTAAAAACATTTAAGCAATAATAAAAAAAATATTCCGATTATATATCCATTTTGGAAAAATCAATCCATAGACCCTCAATGTATCAATATATTGGACAGAACCTGGAATACAATGACATATTGTACCCAAAGAATATAAAAGGAATCCCTAAATGGAAAACAATCATCAACAATTTTATGAGTAAAAATCATAGGATTTATTATACTCAGAGTCATTGAAAAACTCAATTGATAATTGAAAAATCATGAGATATAAGGGAAAAAATTGATCATGATTTCCATTGGTGATATAGGGTGAATCCTCAAGAAAAACACACTATTTGTGATATGAGAAATAGACATTATGTGTAGGTCACTTATAGATCGTTTTTTGGAGAAATTTTTAGGCCATGTTATGGTTAAAATAGATGGTTTAAAATATAGAAGATAAACATTTTAAAAATGGAATTAGAGTTTTATATTATGAAACATGAATCAAACTATTAGTAATTAAATCATGATAAATTCATAAAATTATCATGTGGTCAAATACATGAATCATGATTCATATAAAAAAGTTTACAATACATGATATTTTAATATACTAGCAAAAATAGATCATGGAGAAGACATGAGTGTAACATCCAGAAAGACTATCGTATTAGTGGTGTATCTCTATTAATGATCCATAAAATCATGATGTTTAAAAAGGATACACAGAATATATAATGGAAATAAGAAGAAAGTGTATCCCCCCTAAAAGAAACAATGGTTTACATAAAATCCCCCCAAAATATTTATATATTCCCCTCGAAAAGTATATATAAAAACACAAGTGTAATAACTTGCTAGGATACAACAACCCCATGAATGATTCTATCCCTAATGCATAATGAGAATTATATCTTAACAGCAAAAACACATGAAATGGTGGAATACATCTCCATTGAATGATATTTTATTAGAAATCATACATTTGTATTGAATGATCAAACAATGAAAAATTCAACTCTCTGTAAATATCCTTCCAATTATGAATGATAGATGGTTCAAGAAGAAAGAAATTTGATCTATGAATCATATAAGATGTTAGGGATTAAATTAAACCAATTTATTATTTCAAATGATATTACACATTTTTTATCTACTCAACGATATCAAACATACAAACATTTATTAAATTTAACCTCAATAACTTATACCTAAACTTGTGACCCAACCATAGGAATATTCTTATATTTTCTAGTCACCATACAAAAATTACCAGGGATAATAGTTTTATAAAAATAATATTTTCACTATACCGGAGGTATCACATCCCATTAATGAATATTACAAATATATTTTGAAAAATACTATGAAAAAAAAATAATATCACCTGACCATAAACCAATTAAGGGGGATAAGAATGGGTTTCCATGCATGAATTCAAAATAATCAAATATGAATAATGATAAATAACTATTATTGAAATAATATTTGATGAGTCTTGAATGATTATCTGGACTTCATATAAGGTATAAGACACTATATGATGTCATTTCATATATAATCTGATTGTCTCTCATTGATTTTACAAATTTTTTGGGATGGTAGGTTACACTGAATGTAATCTATGAACCCATCACCTCCTAGAGTAATTCCTAAAACTAACAGATAAACTAGTGGTCTAAATCCAAATGTATTCATGGAATAACAATATAATTCCTCATAATTTACTAAATTTGTTACATTATAATTCCTTTATCCTTATCCCAATATTATATCATAATAAAATATTATAACATCGTTAATGGGTTAACAATGACCAGTATGTAATTCTTCCCATAATGTTCCGAGGGTAATATAATGAAAAAATATAGAAACACATTGTCCCACATCTATATTCGTATAGGGAATGGATAAATAAATATAAATATATTTTGGTTCATGGACATAACATGGTAACATGTATAATAATCAAATTTGAAATCAGATATGTCCCAATTCAAATCAAGCCACAAAAAATGTTTCTTAATATTGTAATTGATCATAGTTGATCCTAATTAAATGTATCACTAAAAAAATTATAATACACCAATAAATCTTTTTTAGCGGTGATCTGACAACATTACATTTTTTGGAATAAAATAATTCAAACGAAGGAGAACGACCAAATCATGATGTTATACACATAATATAAATATTTTATGATACTTTTTAATTTTCCATACCCGTACTTTAAAAAATATAATATCGTCGGGAGATGTATTCATTATGATACATACTATTGAAATATTATAACCATAATTATATGACTATAAGGTTCTTCCTAGAGAAAAATGTAAGGAGGTTCCATTTCACCTTTATATATATCAATGCCAATGATTTGACAATTCTGTTGAGGGTGTTTGAAAAGTAATAACCCTTCACGGGGTGTTGGTGATTTCAAAATAAAAAGGAGAAAGATAGGAAATTAATCGACTATTCATGATATTCATGTATATTGTAGAATAAAAATATTTCATATTCATTTAATATTATTTAATAGTATACCATTCAATAAAATGGTATTCCAAGAAACACATGATGGATTTCATAAATGATACATAATTAAAATCTTATGTATAGTATGTAATAATAAGAAATAAATGATTGTGGAACCATATGCAACCAATTAGTCTCCAAAGGTAAAAAAAATTCCCCAAACATTTCCAATAGTCAATAGTACAAAAATTTAACGAACATAATATTTTTAATGTTGATAATAGAGTAATTAGTGTAAATATTTTTAAATTAATTAATAAAATTCTAAATTTTTGAATACTATGATAATTCCATTTTTTATAGTAATACCCATAAAAAATGATTGAAGTCTCTTCAAATACATCACATCTCATCAATGATTTACTTCCATGCATAAAAATATTTGAATCTCAACAAAATAACCATTCACATGCTGTGATATAATTTATAATTTTAGGATCAATTGAGATAATTTCATATAAAACAATATTCCCTATAAAATTAACAACTATTATTGGTAAATGACACATCGATAAAGGAAAAAAAACAATATATCGATGTCCAAAATAAATTTTTCAAATATAAGTTATTCACATCCTATGTTGATTAATAATTAATGATGTAGTCTACCAAAACAAAAATTAACAAATCATGTCTTAATAAAATATCAGATTCACTAGTTTCATAAATATTGATCGGTTACTATTTACACCATATAGAATCATGACATCTGCAATTTGACAATATATACTCTGAATGATAGTATTTGAGATCTATAATAGTTAAATATTGCGTATATTTTATCCAAACTGAAGACTAATAAAATTAAACCCACATTACATCATTTATTTGTTAAAAATATCTACAATTAATAGAAATTGGCATTTGATAATTATCATCAACCTATTGATATATCAATAATAAATTCAAAAATATTGTTTTCCTTTAGACATTGAATAAAAGATAGATAGGCTTTCAGACAATTATACACTCATAATGATTATGTCATTGGATTCCAAATCATTAAAATTTAATCTTATGAACATTAAATATTGATAGTTTTATATGGTAAGAAGGTATATATATTAAATGGTCCCCAATAATAAACACATCGACAAATCTATGTCTATATTCATATGTAGAACACGAATTTTGGATTTTAAAATACCATATGCTACACTTTTAGAACTAGTCGACGTTTAAAACTAAGGGATTCCTAATAAAGAACAACTATGAATTTGGAATCTAATTTTATAATATCTTATTGATATGGTCCTTCATGATTAGATGTTAAATCCCATTATCAAAAAAACATTTATGAGTTCTCATCAAGAATATTGAATGATAGTTTCTAATGTTAATAATCAAACAATACATTATGAATAATCATTAAGGTCATTTAATTTATAACATCAAATAGATATATATTGATAACAAATAATTCACAATATAACTGAATATTAAAAATAGATTTGGTCCAACTGGTGGAATTAAAGACCCTTCTCTATTTATTCAAAATGGAGTCCCATTATCCATAATATATGGTGTTTGTTTCATGTGGATATTAATAATATACAAAAAACAATATGATATGGTGGTATTGTAGGAAAATGAATGACCTAAATTAGTTATTGTAGTAAAATCAATGAATATATGATAAATAAAATTTAGAGGGACAGCGTTGACGGCCACCAGAACCCATTATGTTCATTTAGCTATTACTATACAGATTATTAGTCACTCATTATCCCTTAAATATTTAATGGAAAACACGCCGATTTGGATATTACTAATTATTCCACTAACCCAATATGGATTGAAGAGTCTGAACTAATTCAATTGGATTTATAACCTTAATAATATTGTTGAATATTAACTATTCATCAATATGAGATGAGAAAAGATAGTGTTATGGATTGATAATTTTTTATAATCTATATTTTTACAAACTATTAGTAACTTTCTAAGTATTATGAAAGAAGCACTATGTTCAAGAGCATAAATGATTCGCTACATAGAGCTTAAATGAACAACTATATATTATTATATAAATGATACCATTATAACCAATCCATCGAAATGGTAATAATAATATCAAATGAATTAGGAATATATGGTTTTTACGTGTTTAAATAAATATTCATTTTTTTCTTATTTTTTAATATTTGCAAATAAAAAAATGGAATATAAATGATATGTGTTTAGGAAAACCTATTTAAAAAGATAATAATTGTGTTCATAAAATCATACAACCATTTATGGATTTATATTAAATGAAAATTTTATGTAATATATTCAATTTAATTATATAAATATATATAATATGTTTTCTAGATTAGATATATGAATAAATTCAATTTTTTAGATAAAAGGAGAATTTTTCTAAAAATGTAGTTTTACAGCCATTTGATGGAAAACCCTTTTTAAATTTAGATTTTGACATAGTTTTATGTTCTATAATACAAAATAATCTTCTTAATTAGAAGAAAGATATCAAAAAAAAATTATGAATTATTAAAATGTTTCTTTTAACCATCATATTTTGATTAATAGTGAAAATACACTAAATTTAAAATAATAACAACCTCCGTAGAGATAATTCATATCGGTAAATGATAGTATTTAATAGTTTTAAATTATAAATGGAATATATTATTTTTATTTAATCCAATGTTTTTCACTATATGTAATTTCAATTTGAAATTTGATGTAAACACAGGTAAATATTTTTGTATTTTTTACATCTTAAAAAAATATATTGTAGTTTGGAAAATAAGAATTAATTCAAAATTAATTTCTTCCATTTATTTTTTTGAATTTAAAGAAATTGATTCCATATTTTATTCGGAGGTTCAAATTTTTTAAATATATACATTTTTTTCATTATGAATGCTTACATTAGTAATTATTTTATTTACCATAATTAAAGGGAAAATATAGTCAATAAGGGTAAAAATAATATTATAATAATCTTAAACATCATTAACACTTGTCCTGATCCTATTTAATTGTATATATTTAACCATGGTCATAAATGGATATACTTTTTGACCACCTTGAGAAACATGGGTGTGACAATGACATGTTATAATAATTAATGTAATGTAAAGGGAAATATAAGATAAAATGTCAATTTTACTAAAACAACTTCAATATGTTGTTATATAAGTGATATATGAAACTATAAATATTCATTAACAATATAATGATATTTCCTATAACATTTTATTTTATTTTTAAATTTACTCTTTAAATAAATAATTTTATATATGTAAAAAAGATGATGTAGTGATTTCCTCACTAATAAAGTATTCTAATAAATGAAATTATGAATATGAGAATAAAAATTATTTGAAATAATTAATGACATCGAAAAATTCAATTGTTGACTATGAGTTTTTTTGAATTATTCAATTATTTCGTATGAATCAAGATGTTATCAGTTTTTAATATAGTCATATATGAATAGAGTCTAAAATTGACATAATTCATAACATAAAATATACAATAATTAATTAAATGATATTATATTTCTAAAAAATATAATATTCAGTACAGTTGTCAATAATAAGGGAAACTATTTCATAAATGATTTTTTTGTCTTTCGACATGACTAGTTAGTTACATTTACCCGAAATGTATAAATAACATGATATCACTCTAACATTAAAAACGGTAAAATAATGGATAAAACATAAATATAATGATAAAAAATATTCAAATTATGTCTAATAATTATTTAATGATGTGTATTCTAACAAAAAACATCTTATTATCGATATAAATTAGATTGGGACTATTTTTAATCGAAATTGAATTAATAATAAATTAATTTTTCAAGACATTACTAATGTGTACCTCCTCCCACTTGTAAAAGGAAAATATCCCTACCCACAAAATCACACATCTCATACTGATTGGATCCTTATACTTCTACTCAAATAATATCCCAACATCCTTAATTTCCTCTTAGAATATTTAACATGGGAAGAAGGCAATTCATGATATAATTTTGGCTCAAATAAAACGATGTTACATGATTTTGAGAAAACAACTTTTCTATTGTTCTTTTTTATTATTTTCCTTATACACTACCTATCATCTTCTTATTATATTATTAAATAACAACATCAATATCCTAAATAAAAAACATTTTTTATGTGATGTATTTGAACTACACTAACACACACCACTATTTTATGGACGTGAACATATTGTTTCTGTGTGTGGTGAACTACTGCCTCATGGAAAGATGGTTGTTCAATTTTCACCTACCAATTCTCATGGTGGCCATTATGTTTTAAATATGTTTATATATTATATATATTATATTTATATTGTAAATATGATTCTTTAATTTTTATTTACAATATACTTTAATGGTTTCCATGATTGTTAATATGATAAAATCAGTTTAGGAAGTGTGGATTACTGCCCACTCAAAGTGATATGAATCATTAAAAATATATATGGAATATATAAAATATGGTTTTTATTAATACTATGAGACAAAAATGAAAGAAATATAATAATGTTTTTATTATAAACATTTATATCATTATATTATTATTCATTTAATATGAAAAATAAATTAATGTAGCCTTCATTCTTACATACGACATACTGTCTCCATGAACATGGAATTTAATTTCCTATATCTTAATATTATGAACAATTATAAATACATATGTACTAGATATATATTATATTTAAATCATTAATATAATTTTGTAGATTATGTAATTTTTACTACAAGAACTATTTATATCAAAACGTGTTCATTTTCAACACATGTACCGAATAACGACAAAATAACTGATATTTTGTTAAAAAGTTATTTAATTTTTATAACATTGTGATAAGTTATATAAAAGAGATAATAAACATGAAAAGGGATCAAAAAAAAATTTGAAATTAACATATGTTTATTATTCAGGAACATAACGACTGTACATGATGATTTTGACACAAGGTTAGTGAATTTATAAACCAATTTCCACTCAATGAGATTTACGCCCACATAGATAACTATATAATGCCAAGATTATGTGTGGAATCACTATTTATTTATTTCTGTTATAGTTTCCACTTCCATTTTTGTGAATACTATTTTCTACACATTATCACCACACTGATAAATTATTATTCCATTTATACAAACATTGTATGGGAAATTTTAAATCAACATTCATTCATTGGGTTAAATATCTATGTCATTGGTTATGTTCTATTATAAATATGTTTGAATGTACCATGATTATTTTACACAAAATTTCCTCTTACATTTGGTGTATTTATATTGTTCACAGATTATTATTTCATATATATATAATTAATATAATGATATGGCCATTATAGAGATTTCATCTCAATCTCCATTCATTAAGGAATATATTTATGTTATAAAACATTATTATCCAATAAGGTATATATGAAACCATTTTGAAAAATTATATATTGAATACTATATTCTAATTATATTAATCATTTTTTTGATGTTATTATTTTATGATATTCATTCATGTTTTTCTCTAGTGTCAAGGGACTCTTTAAAAAAATTAAAAATTTTAAATGCATTAATGGTTTATTAATATAAAAACCTATATTTCATGATCATGTTATTAAAACAGTTTTTAAGAATTTATTTATATGGACATGACTGATTTTAAATAAAAATTAATTTTTAGTGTGGTATGGGACATGTTGATTGAAAAGATATTTTTATTAATTTTTTTGAAAGGAATTTTAAATTAATTGATTATTTCAATATCATGAAATGATTCCTTGTGATTGAAACAGAAATGTTATGATTAAATTGTTAATAATTGAAATATTTTATTTGTTATGATGATGTAACTATACATGGACATTTGATGGGTGGTTATGTGATTAACCAATGATGGTTGGTTACATGATAAATCAATGACCGGTGGTTCCATTATAAACCTAGGACGGGTGGTTACGTAATAACCTCCAGTGTATTGGATATGTAATTCGGTCATATTTATATTCCATTTAGTAATTTGTGTGTTAGTCAACTATATGTTTATTTAATTTTTGTATTTTTATTTCTAATATTACATTTATAAGTTATATTATTAATTCTAGGGGCCTTATGGCAATCTTTTGATTTCAAAAATGGTATGCAATGAGATTATAATTTGTGAAGTATATTTTAAATTTAATAAATGTCAAAAGTATTAATTATGATAAATAATTAATGGTTTTGATTTTATCCCATGACTAATAGTTTTACATCATTGTGTATCTTTTAATGTGCTTTTTTACTCATCCCATGTTTTGAACTTTTCATCATAGGACATAATTAAAAATAGATTCAAAGATGAGATCATGGAAAATTCATATTATTTATAACATGAAAAATGAAAAGTTTCTTTTTAAATAGTTCTTTTAATGGATTGTGGGTAGAAGTGTCTATTTTTAATTTTCTGGTTCGTATGTATATGTTATAACCTAATTCTCTGAATATATAAACCAGAAAAGTTCCTTGATGTGAATTAAATTCAAATTTTTGACTTATCAAAAATTTATGTAATGTATAAGGATGGGGTCTTATATTTGGAATCAGAGCAAATTTTTATACAAACACTTGAGATTTATATATTTTGTTAAGAGTAATCGATATCAAAATGGTTTTATATTTTTACGGATGATAATAAGTAGAATGTCTTAGAATCCCATTTTGAGGCTTTAATTATGAAATTTAAAGGTGTTTAATCATATTTTTGGGGATAATAACCTTTGAGGGAATTATGGGTTATTATTTTTTAGGATGTAAAATGAGAGGTTTTGGATAAAAATTGATTCTAAAATATGTTATGGTTATATTTTATTATTTTATCTTATTTTTGTTAATTTTTTAAAATTATATTTTTTTAAAAGGAAAACACACAGACCATGTGAATACCCATCAAGTCGGATAATGATTTAGGAATATAACCAATAACCGATGTTCGATTTTGATTTAATTCCTTACACTAGGATACATAATGCCGATGGCTAGTATGAATTATTATTTATAGTTAAATTATTTTATTGATAATGAATTAGTTGACTTTGTAATGTAATGTTTTATTAAATTGATATCTATCCCGATCCAAAAATGGTCGACACAAAAATTGACACAAAACATGGCCTGTGATAAGGCCCTATTCATGTTCCCTATCCCCATGAGCAGTAAAAAGTTCCTGGTATCATATATTTTGGTTTAGGATCAATTTACCCGAATATGGATGCATAAAACATAAAATAATTGATAAAAAGAATCTGAAAATTCATTCCAAACATGACATTATCAAAATATGAAACTAAATACATAGGTTCAAACATATACCTGGAGGTCCAATTACACATTAAACAACATAAAAACAGTTATGTACTCCACATGACAAGGGGTTATCTCTCAAAATCCATCTCCCCAACGTCGCACCATGGAAGGGAACTAACAACCCAAACCACCATCACCCAAGGAATTTCCATTACATTTCTCAAGCATTATCATGTATAAATAAAACCAATTTTTTAATGTTAGGTGTGAGCCTAATCCAAAAATGATACCACCAAGACATTTAATATATTAAACAGTACATGAAAAAAATTCCATTTTTGATAAACAAGGTGTAGTATAAATCATTTCTAATGAATGAAACATTAAAATGTAAACAGTTTTCAAAGGTAAATTTTTATGAATGAGAAGATTCCAATAAAACATGTGGGCCACTATATTTTACTTTAATACCACCATATGCTGAAGATAAATACACAAGAGACAATGGGAACCAATCTCAGGATCACCCTTAGGCACTAGGTAGTCTTGGGAACTATTTACCTCGTACCTCGGTGTAATGTAACCGTATAAAAATCCATTCTCGTGCACAAGAAACTAGTAGTTAACATTACCATAACCAAGTTGTCCCCAATCATCATCAATATATTTTTTCAGTGTTTTCGTTATCTTTATTTCAATGTGAAATAGGGACAAAACCCATTTAGATCACTAGCATACTAGTACATTTCTTCCCTCCTTGATATTTGGGCTTCCCCTATTTTGATCAATCCATTGTATCATGATACCAAAATCCATTATAACATAATCACATTAGTAATGGTCACAATCAGCCTTGAATTTTGGCTACACATGTTTTGAACCACTTACACCACTAAATAGAACCATTAGAATTTCAATAAAACAAATTTACAAAATTTAACAATGTAATGCACAGTAAAATACGTTTAAATTCCCACATTGAACACCATGGGAATACCCATATTAAAAAAACATAACTTTCAGCAACCAAAAAATTTTAATAATCCCATTACATGAGTTATAAAACAAATCTAATTGGAATATCATGAAATAGTCATGTAAAACATCTAATTTAGCACAAAATCGGTACCTAAAAATAATTTTCTTAAAAAATGTCACCAAAACCATATTTAACAGCATTGATGATTAATAAGAAGTGTGATTAAAATACAAATTCATAATTTATTACTCATCTATAATTTATTACCCATGTAATCACCTACCACAATTGATAAAAACCATGAATCTTGGTTCAAAACATCAACCACACCACCGCCGCACCACAAGGAAAAAAAATCGAGCTCTAGCCCACAAAATATCACAACTAATACTGAAGGTTAAAACCTATTTAAGAACCCAAGATTTCAGATACATTATAACATTGTAAAATAATAATGAAAACAAAAAAAGTGGATGGAATCAAGAAGGAATTTACAAACATGAATTAACATGATGATTCTCCACCAAATCCCCTATAAAAAATGTGTTGCATGTGAGATTAAGGGATCTTGGATTCCTCACATGAATGATAGGGTAGAGTGGGGGAAGAATGGGTAAAATTATGTTTATTTCCTAGTTAAAATTATTTGAATTTCAAAAATAATTTTAATGTCTTTGACACCTTGCATGGTTTTTTAAACTGTGCGGCCAAACCATGCAACATGTTCTTCCCACCATAAATGTGATGATTTACTCAAATTTCATGGGAGTCCAAGGGGGAAACCAAGGGGGAAAGATAGGAAAAAGATAAGGGGGAAAATACCAAATGTAATAACACTTTTTAACCTTAAAACACATCCATCTCATGGGTATAAACCAACTCAACAACATACCCCACATGTGGTGCCACTAGGAGTGTCACAAATCTAACTCCAAAACACCACAACCTCACACCGTCCCTTTTAAACAATAGGAGTCAAAATACCATCCTATACCCCCAAAACAATGTTAATAGATCAAAAACGCAAAATACACCAATATTTCAAAACCGTAACACCTAGAATTCATGAGAAATTTAAGAACCAAAAGTGGATTTGAAACAAAACATGGGATTGAAAATCAGAGTGTGACAATTCCCCCACCATAATGATTTCCACCCCCATAAATCCACATCAAGGACATGAGAAAAATATAATCATGACCGATAATACATGATTTTCTCTTTTTTCAGGCTTCTCCCACAAAATCTAAAACCCCTCCAGTGAACAATTAATGAATGAATACTCTCTCAATCCCAAACGTACACCACATTCCTAAAATGATCAAGAACATTAAGAATTTATCCCAAAAGAAAACTCATCAAAAATATATACATAAAATACTCAATCAAAATCCTTATACAAACAACAACATCGATCAAGGTTACCCTTACCTTACTTTAACTAAACCGTTGGAAATTCTATAATCATATGGTTTACCCAAGATCGGTGTTGGTAGTTAAAAAGATCTAAATAGGACTACCTGCCACAAAACCAAGAAAATGGAGCAATCTATGTAACCAGTATGGGGAGACACAAATGGGCTCCCCAATTTAAGAGAAAAATAAGATTTTCTAAAGACAAGACTAGGACACTAAACGAGGGAGGCCTGAACGAAATCTGTGGTATAAGGAATAGAACTCCATTAGACCTTTAAAAAAACATACATAAAAATCATAGTGGGGTTCCCCACCAAAAGAACCAACCATACTAACCATCCACCACAGGCCGACATAGAAATAATCAAAAATTTATGTGGTTGGCAAGAAAGCATGGTAAGTCCACATAGTTTGAAAAATTGTGTGTTGACCATGTGGATAATTCATTCAATAGGGTAAACATCGCACAGTTAGATGGGACAAGGAGCATGTCCATGAGGAAACTGTGGATTAGATAATATCACAAATCACATGGTTTCATAGGTTGGCACATGGTTACTACATACCATGTTCAAACCATTCACTTTAATATGTATATCCAAATCTGAAATCATTGTCCAAAACATAATGGAATACAACGTAAAATGGAATTATGTAGGGCTTTATCACAGAAACGGGGTTCTCCCACATCTTCACAGTGAATGGGGAAAACCAAAGAAAGATGTTGATAATATAGGATTAAACTTTTTATAACATTCATATCGAGGAAATGAATTTATACAAGGGTTTTAACAACCATGTGATTTCCCCATAATATGCGGTAGATTTACTCTGAGACCTATGGCTATGGATAAAATGATTGAAGAACATCGAACTTGTAGTTAGAATTTGAAAACCCCATTAATGGAACATCTCCTTCTATTTCCATGAAAACTATACAATGATCCCAGATGGATTCACCAATAAATAAAACATTCCAAACTCACATTACTCTAACCTAAAATTTCACTAAAACAATGGTGTATAAGATGTATAGACATCACACCTTATTTTTTTGGGTGTGAAAAAAATGAATGAAAGGAAAAATATAAATACCTTCCTATATAATAAATAATATTGATGTTTTTATTAAGGGGGACATACTCCCAACATAATAGAATATCTTGGAGGATTGTATGAGCATCACCTTTAGTGTCAAATGAGGAAACATCATCTTAGGGCGTCTCCGAACATTACCATTGTTACTAATAGAAACAAGACATGGAATTGTATATTATGCTATTTTCCAAACAATACATTATTCCGGAATAATCCCACAATATCGTATGATGACATATTATTCCACATGGGTGGCTTAACATCATACCTCTATTTAAAGAGAATATGATGGACCCTATGGCCCTCTTATAAATCATCCCTTCTAACAACACAAGACTACTTTCACCTTCGACAAATTAGGTAACCTAAGAGACTGATGTCTCTTTCACCCTTAAATAAGAATTCTACCATTACAAGATGATTCACAAAACATTGAAATGAAAATGTGGAGGATAAATCTCCAAAAATCGAGAAGAAATTTTTTATATTGATAAACTAGAGGGTCATCAAACAGATAATCACAATGGGGAAAACATATATCATGAATTAAATCTTTATGGGGGTGTATCATATCCAATAAAAACCCAAGGAACTATAAATGATATTTATTTGGTCATAAAATAACACAAAACTGAACTGATCACATTAGGGTTTCTACGACATTTCCCTGCTAAACTTTTTAACAAATGTGAACACTGAACAATGCTTCGTTCTTACTTGTCAAGGAAGCGTAAACCCAAAAAATTGTTCAAACAAGAGGGGTTATTGAACTCAATACACAACACAAAAACAATCTCAAAAAAACATAAGTCACACCATCCCAAACTAGTCATAATGACATCATGTTTACTATTAAAATCTTCTCATTGAAAATAAATGGTTCAATAATTAGCGGATCCACCAATGGTACCCCATGGGTCTCACACAAACATGATTCCAAGCAACCCCAAGCTCCCTCTTCATAACCATCCTGATCCATTCCATAAAAGATAAATCATCACATATAACCACCTATATGTGGTCTCTCAAAGAAATACCAAAGGCTAACACACAAAAAATTCCACTTTTAAAATAAAAAATAGTCAACCAACTGTTCCATTTCCCTCAAGACATTTAACCAAAAATGTCAAACCAATTTAAATCTAACAAAACATTTTTGAAAGACAAATTAATTCAAAAAAAAAGAACACTATTTCAAGTATAACATAATAATTTCGAAACATCTCATCCCATTTCCAAACACTCCTGGTTTTATGAAAAACACCGTTCGATCAACACCCATTCATTAAAAAACTCATATATTCTTATTTAAAAATATTTTACAATTATTCGTAAAACATTTCCAAATATCACCAATCAATTAGTAAAAACACTCCTTAAATTAATGTACATTAATTTAAAAAAATTTACTTGAATTAAAACACATTTCCATAGTTTTGAAACTCTACTTGAAACACTTTATCAAAACCATCTTTAATATAGTAACTACATTAAAAAGAGGTGTAAACACACCTTTTTCTATTACAAAATAATTAATAAAATCCAGTTCCAACATTTCAAAAAACATACAATTACTTATTTATTAGAAAATGATTTCACAAAATCCTTATCCTTCATAAACCAAGTGATTTTTGCTTTAAAACCAAACATCTAATATTTAAAAACTAATAGACCCAATAAAATGTTATAAGAAACTAGTTTCAATGGGAGAAATGGGATATGGATGGTAGGCCATACAAAAAAAAATTCCCCATCACAGAGACTGTTCTAGGGAATCATACTTGGCTTGACATGGTTTCTCATGCCATACGAGCTCACTGAGACCATTATCCCAACTCTCTTTTCATTTATCATAATCATTATCATACTAAGAAAACCAAAGAAATAAGATAAAACCCTACTTCCCCTAGAAACATGAACCATGTTAGGAGGTGTTCCGGCCATGCAACCCACTCATAATCAGAATTTCATGCCCTAAAATCCTATTTCTAGAATATCATGACTCTTATCCAAATAACATGACCTGATTAGTGAACCTAAAACAACTTCGGTTCAAGTTTGTCATGAATCAAATCTGTTCGCCGCCAAAATCAGCACTAAACCCAGATATTGACTAGGAGTTAAGGGGGTTCTCAATCCTCATAAGATTCCAAATATACCTAGGTATTATATATTTTGGTTTGGTAATGATTTACCAGAATATGGATACATAAAACATAAAATACAATTGATAAACAGAATCTGAATATTCATGCCAAACATGTTTTAATGAAAATACAAAACTGAATACATTGGATCAAAAGTATAACAACGGGTCAAATGAAACATAAATAAAACCTAAAAACAACCCCCATGACTCCACATGACATTGTTTCATCACCAACAAGTTGCCTTCATAACATCGCACCAAGGAAGGGGACTAATAACACAAACTGCCATCACCCAAGGCCATACCTTTTCCTATGTCAAACATGATCAAGTCTACATACACCAAAGTGGTGTAAGCATAGTGTTATACTCTTTCCAATAGGATACAAAAAAGTGATTCCATAAAGTAAACAATACAAGATAAAAAATTCCATTATTGATCGACAAGGGGTAGTTGAAATAATTTATAAAGAATGAGTCATTTAAATGTATTCGGTTTTTGAAGGTAATATTACATGAATGGGTACAATATAATAAAAAATTTAAGCTATTATATTTTCAAAAAAACCCCCATATTATAATGAAAAACACAAAAGAGTCAATGAGAACCAATCTCAGAAACACACCAGGCACTAGGTAGTCTTGGGGCCCATATACCATGTATGTTGATGTAAAGTAGCCATAGAAAAATCCATTATCATGAATGAGCCACTTGTAAGGAAAATACTGATAACCTAGTGGTCCCCAATCGTCATAAATATAGTTATTTTGTTTTTAATTATCTATTTTTTGCCGTGAAATTGGGACACCACCCATCCGGATCGGTTGTAGGTTAGTTCATATCCGCCCTTCAAGATACCCAGGCTTCCCCCATTGTGCTCAAACCATTATCTCATGATACCAAAATCCATATTCACATAAAAAAATAAATTATAGTCATTATCATCTCCAAAAAATTGTTATAAATGTTTCCACCACATATAATACTCAATAATACCATCAGAATTTCAATAAAAAATCACAAAATTTTACAATGATTTACTAGAAAATCCCATTAAAATCCCACATTGAAGACCATGGGTGTACCCATATTCACCAAAACATTATATTCAGCAACCAAAAAATATCTATAAACACATTAAATGAGTTAGAAAATAATCAGAATTGGAATTACAATAAATAGACATGTAAATCACCGAATTTAGCATAACATTGGTACCTAAAAATCATTTTCATATCAAACGTCACAAAAACCAGATTTTAGGGCAAGTATAACAAATAAAAAGTGTTCAAGAAATATAAATTTAGAAAATCTAACTCATCTAGTATTTATTAACCAAGGAATTATAAAAAATAATATATAAAACCCTTGAATGTTGGTTTCAAGCATCAACCGTACCACTGCCCCACCACAAGGATGATAAATTCAGAACTAGACAACATAATATAACTTCATGAAAGAAGAAAAAAAACCAAAGGAAGATGAATGAAATACTTATGGAATAAAATTATGTGAAAGATCATGATTTTTATCCACCAAATCATCCATCATAAATGAGTTCCATGAGAGTTTGAGGGTGTTTGGAGGACACAAATGGATTATAGGGTTGATTTGGTGAAAGATGGGGTAAATTAGATATATTTTCAAGAGGGAAAAATTGGAATTTTGAAATTAATTTTAATAAAAAGGACATTTTGTACATTTTGGAGGCACAATCATATAAACTGTGCATCCAAACTGCACGGCCTATTCTGTCCACCCAAAAAAAGGTTTTTTTTCCTCAAATTTCAGAGGGGTTAAGGTGGAAACCAAGGGTGAAATATAGTACAAGGATACACGGAATAATACCCAATGTAAGGCTACCTTTTCATTTTAAAACTCTTCCTACTAAATGGTAAAAACCACCTCATCAACTTAACCCACATGTGGTGCCACAAATTGTTTCACAAATCCAACTCAAAAACCCAACAACCAGACACCATACCATTGAAAAATGTGGATTACAAATACCATCACATACACCGAAAACAAATTTCATTGATAAAAAACACAAGGGATAATAAAATTTCAAACCGAAAACACTCAGAATCCTATAAAATATAATAACTAAATGATGATATTACACAATGCAAGGGATCAAATATCTGAGTGAGATAATATACTTAATATAGATATATTATTTGGTGATTATATGTTAAATGATATTCCGTACTTCAATCTCTCTTTTGGGATCACTATATGACTATATAAAATAAAATACTATGGGATTTCATTTGAGGAGTAAAGCATTAATTTCATTTTTCAATAATATATGTTTTTATAGTGTACATATGGTGATTTGGGTTATTTATGGAAATGATTAACTTATCATGGAGAATATATAATTATGTTATTTACTTTTAACTATGATACATTAAGGGTAGTCTGTGTTATTTGGAGATAAATTTTACGATTTATCGTGGAAGTCTATTTGATCACATCCATTGAAATTTTGGGTTTGAACATTATTTTAGAATATTTTGATTAATTTTAAGGTAATTTGTATATTTAATGGTATTTGATTAACCATAGGTATTGTTTTTTGATAATTCGACATTATGATTTCTATTTATTTTTATAAAGGATTATTATTTTTGGGATTATATTATCGTGTCCTAAACATTTTTTTTTTGGTGTTACTGTTTGATGATAGAAGAAATATACAGTTCATCTTTTGTCCATTATGAGATTCTCTATAAGTTCATTATATCAAATCATGTGTGACCAATTCACCTTGAATACACATCTTTTGGAAAAATGACTAGTTTTTTGTAAAAATTTATTAAATTAATAAAGTCAAATTTAACAGATTGATATCTTTTGTTTTTATTCTATCTAGTGAAATAATTCATCAACATTAGGAAAAGGTAATTACAACAAAAAAATTTTATATTTAATTTTCATAATGGGAAATCAATGACCTTTAAACCTATCATTTGTTAAATTTTTTTAGTTGTTAAAATTCTCTTAGTTATGTTTTATATCACTCTCCATCAGAACATTACACTTAGATTTTCTTCCATATCCATGTTTTCGTTTAAGGTACCCTAGTATGTGTTCTCTTATAAAAAAAATTTAATTCACATTATTCATTTTAAATAGGTTGTTTTGTTAACCTTTTATCTAATGTGGTATTTTTAATGATGTTATTATCCAAATTTTACAATTCAAGGGAACGAATTTTGGAAAGAGTGAATAATGTAACATCCCGAGTTTTAAGAAATAAACACTTTGATTAATAGCGTACATGATACGCTACATCGAGCATAAACGAACAACTAAATATTAACAATTAAATGTTACTAGTATAACCTAGACAGTGGAAAGTTGTGAATTAATATTATCAACTGAATTATGAAAATATGAATTACACATTGTTAAAAAATGATTCATTGGTTACCATTTTTTTAGAAATGGAAATAAAAACTAATTTAAGAAAGGATATGTTTTTATGGAAACCAATTTAAAAATATAATAATATTGTTTTTAATATCATATCACTCTTTAAATATTTTTATTTACTAAAAAATATTTTTTATATTTTCATTGTATTTTTTTTAAACTAATCTTATATGTTTTCTATATATGATATAGGAGAAAATTCAATTTTTCAAATAAATGATGTATTTTTCTAAAAATGCAGTTTCACCACCTTTTGATGAATTTTTTTTTTAAATTTATTTATTTGACACCATTATATATTATATTAGACAAAATAATCTTCTTCTTCATAATTGGGAAATCAAAATTTACCTTCGATGTTTTTTTTATATTTTTCTGATAACTATCATCTTATAATGAATAGTAATAATATTCTAAATCTTAATTGAAATGAACATTCCCCATCGAGATAAATAATTTTGGTAAATCATATCATTTAATGGTTTTATTAGAAAATTGAATATATCTTTATATTTTAATAAAAAAATTCATTATATGAAATTTCACGTTGATATTGGATGTTAATATATGTCATTCTTTTGGAAGTTTTTAGTTCTTAAAAATAAGCTTTCTAGTTATGACAACAAAAATTATTTTTAAATAAATTTTTTCGAATTCTGTGTTTTGAATTTAAAAAACAGTAATTCTATATTTTGATTCAGATGTTCCAAATTTAATAAATATACACCTTTTATTATTTGACATTATGAATACTATCTTCTGTAATTATTATATTTTCCATTATTTAAATGTATAACTGGTAAATATGGATAATTAATAATATTATAATAATTTTAAACTACCTTAACACGTGACTTAATCATATTGAATGAGAAATGTTCGACCATATGCATCTTAAAGACTATTGTGGGACCACATTGATGTAACTCTCTGACCCCAGTTACCCAGAGCCGGTGCATTATTTTAATACATTGGCATAGATACAAAGAATCAAGTCTTGAAGGATTGATCAGTTTAGATGTCATGGAAATAGATTAGATACATGAAATTTATATTAAAATTTCTAACATAAAACAAATCATAAATATTCATTTGATAATTCCATTATTACCTTAGTTTAACCTACATATAAATTATAATATAAATTTTAGAATCCTAGGAAAATAAAATATATGAAAGGGGTGATCTCAGATGATCAGTAAGGATAATAAATATAGAAGAATCTATCAAAAATAATCATAAAGTTTTATAGAATGTCATAAAATTGATACAGAAGCCCTTTAAACATAATATACAACATAATATAGAAAGACAAATAAAATAATTCCACTTACTTATTAACATGGATATTCTACTAGTTGAGTATTTAAATTTAATATCAACAACTAATTTCATATTGATGGAATGAATAATGTCTACCAACATAACCCCATATTCAAGGCCTCATGCTAAGACTACAACTAATTTTTTTCAAGTCATTGTGCCAAGAAACTAATTTTCCTAATGAGACCTACATATGAATCAAGGAGATATAGCAAGCTCCACCCGTCACATACAAAATACAATACATTCCTCATATGAATATATTGAAACATATCATAAACAATTTTATGAAAACATGCATATGAAATGTCAATACCTTAACCATAAACCATAAATGGTATAAAAATAGAACATCTATAGTCAAAAATATGAAATCTCATTCAATATAATATGAAAGATTATATTATAATAAATTATCTTCAATCAATAATAATATCTAGTAAAGGATGGTGAAATATTTGAAAATTATCTGGAAAACTCATTGAGAGAAATATAACTTTTAATAATATCAAAAAATGTTAAGGATTTATAAAGGAAAATATATTATAGGTATTTTTGAATCATATTCTACCAAAAAGTTATGAATCATTTAAATGAATTTAACATTTTAAACGAATCATGTACATAAAAAATTAAAATTCATTTTGTAAATATGGAAAATAAATAAAAAGATTTAGAAAAATAAATCATTAAAACATTTAAAATGATGTTATTTATAAATATAACATTCAAAAAAACATTAAAATATTCATTTTGAAATAATTTTCATAAATCATGGACATTGATGATAAAATTCTCCCATTAAATACTAACACATAATCAATTTGGGATAATAACGAGATTGAGGAATTATCCCATACATTTTACCTTATTTTATTTGACGGTACGTTTTACCTCTTGTATAATGATTAATTATGTAATTAAAATGAGATAGAACTGTAGTAAAATTTATTATATCATATATGATTCAATTATTACATTATACTACCCATTTAATAATAATTTCCATGTTAATGTAACATTTCAGGTAATAAACGCTTTCTTTATCGAACGTTTTTAACATGTTATTATTGATTGTAAAGATTATATAATTATTTACAAACTTCCAGAATATAAAACGTGGTTTATATATCATTTATATTTATAATATAAATATTTAAAATATATTGATATATGAAAAGGGAACACCATTCATGGAGATGGTAGTATGTACGTACGAGTGAACTTTGTTTCCATTTACATATCATATATTATCAAAGTATGTAAATCAAATAAATTAATCTAAAAATATATATATTATTCTAGTAGAAATATTATTTCATATACCTTATAATTAATATATATATATATATATATATATATAATTTTTTGAATGGTGGACATTCAAGATGAACCTCATCGCATCGTGGAGAAAGAAATATATACGTACGCACAAGAGACACTATAATTATATTGATGGAGAAAAGGAGTATAAATGGACTATATATTATATATATAGATTCATTACCATGTTATATTCATTATTTACATTAACCTTTCTCATTATTATACCCATCAAAACAATTAAATGTTAAATAAAAAACTATCCCACGATGTGGAGATAATAAGTGCTACGTACACAAGTATAGTGATATTGTCATTCAATTGATGGATAGACTAATGAATACAGTTTCACCGTATTTATAATAACATCTCATCATGTAAAATTTAATATATTTATTATTATTTTATGGAAATAACAAAGAAATAGTAATTATAAGAGGAAAATAACATTGATAGAGGTGATGAAATAATTACCTCTTCATCGAGTGTTTCCTTTCGGTTTGAACGAATGGGCTTCATAGGTTGGCCTTTTGATCAATGTAAGGCCTCAAAGATGAGGTTCTGGTAGTTTGGAGGATATTTCATCAGAGATTGGTGGAGGAAAATGTATTTGGTGGTGTGAATGTTTGAAAAAGTTATGTACCCTTCCATAAGAGAGATGAGGGACACCATAAAACAATCCTGAAATATTAATTTATTATAAAATAAAATTTGTTTCATAATGTGTCCAAATGGATTTATTTAAATTATAAGGTGGGGATGGGTCTAAATCATCTCAACTATTAGGTTTTAGACAAATTTAGGTCACCATAGTAACCTTATCATTTATATTTAGCTATTACATAAATATTATAACTTTTTCATTGACTTCCTGTAATTTTATTTTTCATGGTTAATAAACGTACTATAAAATGACAAGAGAAATCAAAGTGGTTAATTAACATCATATATATAATTATCATAGTACATTGGCTGATCCTTGTATTTTTGGGGTTATTATATCATTTAATAATATAGTAATTTTTTAAATACTCATTTATATCAATTTTGATACTATTTAATATTTGGTTTCTGTGAACACAAATCAACATTATTACTTAAAAAATACATTTAATCAATACTAACATTAAATATTAACATATAAATTTTGTTTAATTCATCATATGTCTTAATTTACATTTTGTGTTAAATTTATAAAATCGATTACGTTAATCATTCATTAATAGGGTAATTATTGCATCATCATTGTTTCATAAATAAAGTTCAGTATTTAATGACTAAAAATAATAAATAAAATACAATTATGTAGGACATAATTTTATATTTATATATAATTATTTAGTCAAATTTTCTTATGTAAAAACATATATTAAAAGTTTTTTAGTTATTAAAATTTTAATTTAACAATTTTTACTCTCTATTATATAAAATAATATTAAACGTCTTAATCTAATACAATTGGATCAAATAGGATCATATTTTATTCATAAGTATTATTTTCGTCCATATACACTTATCCAATTGAATTAGGTAATGTTTTTGGGTAATTTCAATATCATTTTAAACTTGACTCACCCTATTTAATTTTAAACATTGTAAACAAAATTCAAAATTTAGTATTCAAAAAAATTATTTTCATCCAATTGAACCACATTTTACTTAATGATGTTATCACTTTCTTTTATATTTTATAAATTATATTCACATATGTCGTTAAATTACATTTTATGAAAATTTTCAACTTGGCCTAGGAGGTTGGTAAAAGACGGTAAAATGTTCAATGAAATATTATACATCTAATATTATTATAAAACGACTCAAATAAATTATATTGAAAAACATATGTATTATGTATCTATTTTTACATTTAAAAAATTTATATATAATCAATATGTAGTTTAATAAAAATTTCGTTCTAAATAATAATGCAATGTTTTCATTATTCATAAAAATTCAACATTTTCAGAAAAAGACCAAAACATCACCCTAAGATAATATTAATATTATGATTCAACAAATGATGTCTATTTTACCAAATAAAAATCATAGATTTTTCATTAATTAATATTAAAAAAATACCGTTTTCCAAACTAGAAAGCATGTTTTTAAGAAGTGAATATTATAAAAAGATTGACATGTGTGTATGTCCAACATAAATGTGAAATTACCTAAAAAGACCTAAATTATATTGAATAATAAAAATATAATCTAATTATATATTAGAACCCCTAAAATGAAATGTTTATCATAATAAATTATTTCGATTAAAAAAATTGTTTTCAATTAATATGTATTATTTTTCACTATTCATCAAAATAAGAAATGTATCATAAAAATACAAATAAATTATCCAAAGTAAATTATAATTTCCTGATTCTATATAAGATGTTTATTTTTTAAAATTTAATATAATACAGTCTCAAATATTGTATTTAAAAAGGGTTATCCATTAAAAGGTGGTAAAATTGCATTTTATGGAAAATACTTACTTTATCTAAACATTTTAATTTGTTCTTATATTATGTCTAAAAAACATAATATGGAATACATAATTTTATTGAGTATACAAAATTAAAGATTCATTTAATATTATCCATGAATACTTTTTATACAACAAGTTTGGTAAGTTGTGCTCTGCTCAATCTCGGTGTTTCGTGTAGCACAAGATATTGAATTGTTTTAAAGAGATATCTTACTATGAAATTTTGGGGGTGTTTCATTCTCCCCTCCTTCAATAAATAGTTTCCTTTCAATTTAAAAATCTTCTTTGAAAAGAAATGGTTAATAATAGAAAATACCTTTGTAGATAACCCAAATCAGAAATAGTATTAGTAAAATTATGTCTTAATAAGTGGGAAGTAGAAATGAAAAGGTCACCACCAAATTAGGGTTTAGAATAAGAGAACATTGGTGGATATTATAGACACCTAATCAGAGAATGGAATTAAATATTTATAGGTATATTTTTGAGGTCATCATTCACTAACAGGTGAGCAATAAATGGATGATTTCAGGACTCAAAGACATAAAAATATCATTCGTTAAACAAAACCTAATGTATTAGGATAACATGTTTTTATGTTTTGAGATCATATCCCAAATGATTGATAATTAATTTATTTTTTAAAAAAGATAAAAAATAATACTTCACAATTAGAATTCCAACCATTAATTAGTTTTTCCACAAAATCATCTTTCTCACAAAAATATAATAGAATTCCAAAATATTCTATTTAAATTAATTGTATAGGTTTTCAAAAAAGAATGAATTTATAATTCATCTACCATACAATTTTTTAAAAAACTAAATTTTATAAATCACAACATCACGTATTGCAGTGGTAGGTGATGGACCCTTGTTTGCCTTTGTTTAGAGGTTCAAGTCACAGGGTCATGCCGGGTGTGATGGGTTGTCACCAGAACTTCTGGATTTCCTTTTCATAAAAAAATAACAAAATAAACTGAAGAAATTTTTTAACCATAAACCAATGTATCCAATGTCCAGCTTGATCGAATTCCAATCATTATACTTATCCAATATTCTGGTGTCCAAAATCAATGACCAAAAATATATAAGGAAGTTGAACATAACATAATGAAGAACAATTTTTTCCACCTAATATCATGTGATTACCTTCATGAGGTATTTTCATAAAACATGGCAACACCCTTAATTTCCATAAAAAAATATTTATTACATTAATGCTACATTATACTATAGATAATTCTAGATATATTCTTTATGTCCAAATATTTTGACTACTCCAATAATGATAAAAAAAGAAACCATTAATCAGTTCTAAGGTAGTCATGAATATCCAATAAAATTTAACCAAATCAACCATCTCTTATACCAAAATCACTACCTCAATATCAAGACCATATAATGGTCTATCATTATTTTAAACATGTATTTTCTTAAAATATTATCAATTTGTTGAGTCAGATTTCTTAATACCATATAATCTCAAATCATCAATAAAATAGTACTACATTTCAATCCTTATCTAGTTCAATAATTCATATAACTAATAGAATGTGGATACAACACTCAAATGACATAATTCATTAATAAATATATAAGAACGCTGATTATTCCTCTTCATCTATGTTAGTATCACTACATGATTAACATCCAATTTCATTATTCAGGGAATACACTGATTATTGGTACATTGATCTGTATAATGTCAAAACTCCTTGAAGTGGAATCATTGTCCATTTGAAACATTTTTCATACGCATTCTGTCATGTATATGGTGTCCTTATTCTCTACAATTATACCAAACCACCACTCCCATCAAGATTTTACCAAGGATATTATTTTCACATATATCACATATGGGAAAATATTTCTTTGCCTTATTCCCTTTATCCATCCTTCTATATATCATCCTTTCCTTATATGGATTCCCTTAAAATCCATAGGACTCGTAGAATTATTTACTTATCTTATTAACACATGATACTATTTTTCACATGATGAGTATATGTGGGATCTATTTCCCCTATAAATGTTGGCACAAATCCATGAAAGATATAACCCATGTTACACAATGGATCATTCTTATTACTGGTGTTCTCATTCATGTTTTTGGGATCCATATCTAATCAATTGAATATGGTGGGTTAGTTTAATATTCACAATTCACAATTCCAAACATGTAAAATTACTATCCTAATATGAAATGTTAATGCATATAATTCATAATCATAAAAATGTTTTCATTGAGGATGTATTTACTTATAAACACCTCTTAATAAATTTTATGGGAAACATGAATTATTTTACGTATATCCCATGGGAGTGTTATTACCAACAGTGTAGCAAAGCCTGATGTCGTGTACCAGGACACACTAGGCCAATACTAGAACTCATTGTCCGAGTTCTCACTCCTAGGTTTATCATTTCTAAATCCACCTATACAAGTTTTTATTCTGACTAATATGCATTTTCTTGGAAAACTCTAAAGATATTTACACTTTCAAAATGTATGGATGTTCTTTTATACTAAACCTAAAATTATATCTTAGGATAATGTTCCCTAATCATATATTTTCTGAATCTATTTTCCATAGATGGTACTAAACTTCCACTGATACAACTGTAATACCCCGACCCCAGTTACCTAGAGTTGCTGCTTTATTTTAATACACAGGAATGATTACAAGGGATCAAGTCCCAAATGACCGATCAATTTAGCATTCTTGGAAATTTGATTACATACATGAACTATACATTACAATTTCTAACTTAAATCACATCATGAGTAATCCATTGATAAAATAATTATTCCTATAGCATAAACCTATATATAAATCATAATATACTTCTTAGAATCCTGGTAAAATAAAAAAAATAAGGGCTGATCATAGATGCTCAACAAAGGATAAAAAAATATAGCAGAAACAAACATATATAATCATAAGACTTCATGGAAATATATAAATTTTAAACATGAGCCCTTTAAACATAAACTGAAACATAATATGGAAATTATAAATCAAATAATGAAAGTTTCATATTTACATGGATATTATACATGTCAAAAAATATCATGTAATATCAATATCTAATTTAATAATGATGTAATGCATAATGTCAGGCATCATAACCACATAGTCATGGAATCATGCCAAGACATCAAATAATTTTTTTTCAATGCCTTCTTCCAAGACACTAATTTGTCTTATAAGACCAACTGATGCATCGAGGAGCTATATAGTGATCCACTTGTCAGTTACTATGTTTAATGCATTCCTCATATGAAAATGATGAATCATAACATAAACCATCATATTTAAACAAGTTTATAAAATATCAATACATTTACCAAAAACAATTCATGTTATAAAAATAGTACATTTAAGTCAAGCATATCATAACTAATTCAATATAATATACAAGATTTTATTATAATAGATCAACCTCATTCAACAATAATATCCAGTAAATAATGTTGACATATTTGAAAATGATCAGTATAACTCTTTGAGAGAAATATACTTTTTTATGAAATCATTTAAAAGTAACATATTTATAAAGGAAGACATTTAAAATATATTTTTGAATCCAAGTGTCCCATACCACTTTGATTTTTTTCAAAGGAATTAAAATTTTAAAACAATCCTTTCTATATAAATAAATACTTAAAATCATTTTTTATATATGGAAAATAAATAAAAATATTTAAAAAATCATTTAAACATTTAAAATGATTATATTGATAACATGACCCTTCCACAAAACCCTAAAATATTCATTTTGAAAAATAATTGTTGTAACATGGACATGGATTATAAAAATGTAATATTAAATACTTACACATAATCAATCTCATATAATAATGAGATCATGGAATTAACCCTAATATTGTACATTCCTTTAGTCAAGGGTTTGTTAAACCTCAAATATAATGAAAATATTATGTTAGTAAATTATACTATAACCATATTAATATTAATGATATCATATATGATTAATTTATTACTTTATACTACCCATTTTATAATAATTTCACTCTTAATGTAACATTTCATGTAATAAATGCTTTCTTTATCATACGTGTATAAACTTTTTTTTCCCGATCGTATAAATTAGATAATAATTTATATACATATATAATATAAAAAATTATATATCATATATATTCAGAATATAAATATGTATAATAGATAGACATATGTAATGGAAACACAGTTCATGGAGACAGCAGTCCGTACATACGCATGAATGTTGTTTCCATTTTGATGTCATATATTATTAAATAAGGTAAATGAAATATATTTATCTACATAAATATATACTATTCATGTATATATATATTTTCATAAACCTCATATTTAATATATTTTTTAACGAAAAATTCATAATGGGTGATTGTTGAATATGAATCTCATCGCGTCGTGGAGACGGTAATCTGTACGTACGCACATGCGAAAATATAATTCTATTGATGAAGAAAATGTGTTTAATAGGATGATATATAATATATACAAAATAATTATTATTTTATATTATTTATTATAATTAACTATTATCATTGTTATACCCATCCACGTATGGTGACTTTTTTATTCATATGATAAATAAAATAATGAATATTGTTTTACCATATTTATAATAGAACATAATTATGTTGAAGTAACTTTATATATTATTTTATTATGGTAATAGAAAATAAATAGGAAGTAGAAGAAGAAAAGTACATTAAAAGTGGTGAGGAAAAAATTATATATTCTTAGAGTGTTTCATTTTGATTTGAACTAAAGGGCTCCATAGGTCAAATTTTAAGATCAATTTAAGGAATTTAGGTTGATTTGAGTGTATTTGGGAGGATATTTGTGCTTGTTTTGGACAAGAAAAATTGTTTGGTGTGTTAATGTTAGAGAATGGGATGTACCCTTTTATAAGAGAGGTGAGGGGAAGTGTAGAAAAGTATTTAAATATTTGTTTTTTATAAACTCATATTTGTTTCAAAATGGATCTGAATTGATTTATTTCCAAGTTAAGGAGGGGATAGGTTGTAAACCTCTCAACCAATTTCTTTTAGACATGTTTAGGTCACCATATCAACATTATCTTTTATATTTAACTCCTAGTAAAATAGTTTAACTTTTATAATGACTTATTGTATTTTTATATTAAATAGTTAATAAAAATATTATAAAATTCTACTAGGACAATAACTGGTTCATTAATGACATATATATCATTATTTAAGTTCATTTTCCGAACCAAATATTTTGAGGAATATTATATCATTTAATAATATAGTTTTTTTAAAACCCATTTATGTAAATTTTGAGGTTATTTAGTATTTGGTTTTTGTAAAAGTCAAGAAAAACATATTAATTTGAAAAATAAATTAAATAAATCATAAAATGTCATATTAACCTAGAATTTCTGTGGAATACATCAGATGTCTCAATATAAATATATATTTATATTTATAATATCTATTATTATAATCTTTCATTAATATGATAATTAATGAATCATCATTCTATCATAAATAAATTAAATTATACAATGTCTAAAAAATATAAGTAAAATACCGTAATGTAAAAAACAAATATTTTTAATGAATATCTATAGTTGAATTTATCTTTTGTATAACCATATATTAAAAATTGTTTGGTTATTAATATTGTAATTTAACACTTTTAACTCTTCTTTAAATAAAATAATTATAATGGTCTTTATCTAATCCAAGTGGATCAAAGGGGGTCATATTTTATCACTAAGGTTGATTTATTGTTAAAATAATCGTATTTAGTAGAATTAGGATATGTGTTAGGGTAATTATAATATCATTTTTACCTTTAATTAACCTATTTACATTAAACCGTTGTAAATAAAAATCAAAAGTTACTATTTCAAAAAACAAAATTCAGCATATTAAAGAACATTTTACTTACAGATGTGGACTATGCCTCTCAGATTTTTAAAATTAAATTTATAGATGTGGGAAACTTATGTTTTATGAAAATTTGCAATTGTGCCTCGAAGGTGGGTAAAAGACGTTAAAAAGATAAATAATATTTTATACATCTAAAATTATTATCAAATGACAAAATTGATTTAAATTAAACTAATAAAGGGATTTTTTTATATTTACTTAAAATAAATTAAAATAAATTAATTAAATAATTATATTAAATATATGTTTTAAACAATAATGGAGTGTTTTTTACTATTCTTCAAAAATTAATCATTTTCCATAAAATTCTAAAAATTCATCTAATGCTAATTTGGATTTTCCAAATCCAAAAATAATTTATATTTTACCAAATTCAAAAAATATAATTCTAGTTACTTAATTTAAAATTAATTCATTTTTTCGGAACAAGATAGCAGGTTTTAAAAAAGAAAAAACTATAAAAAACATGACATGTGTTTATGTCCAATTTAAATTAGAAATTTATAATATTGACCGATATTATATTGAATTATTAAAATATAATCTAATTATACTTTATAACTAGTAATATAAATAATTTAACTTTCACGACACCCTCCCCACAATGTGTACCCCTCTTGGGTCGGCAATGTGAGAAAGGAGATAATGACCCCATGAGTCCCACCTCTAGTAGGACCCGGGTTGGCGACTAGAACTGATGGTATAGTAAACACACAAATGACAGACATTAACCTCTATGAAAACACATGTAGAAGAGAGATATAGGATAGACACCATACAACTCTAACTCAAATAGAAATATAATTGAAAACCCAAGTACACATATGAAATTTCATGCCAAAGTACGACAACTAAATGGAATAAACTTCTAGTACCCAAAAGAAAGAAAAAAATAGCAACCACCATCCAGAACAGCTCCTACAACCCCAAGCTAGTAGAAACTAGCTTAATATCCATCCTACTCCAAGTGACCTGAAAGGAAATAGTTTATATATACATAGGGTGAGTATAACATTACACTCAGTAGGATCCTCCTCAAAGCCTCTCGTGCAAAAGTTAAGAAAGCATGCTAAATCATGGTGACCAACAACTGAAACTAAATCATCACCTAAACCAGCATACTATGTTCCCAACCTCACTATGGATACTCTCACCATGTAATGAATAGAGGAATATATCATATAATAAAAAATATCAAGGGTACCCCGCTACTAATTTCCCACTAGTTTGCCGCTTTTCCCAAATGTCGTATGTCATAAGGATCTCTCTCCAAAAAGGATTGCCCGCAGACAAATGGGAGAAGCACCACAACATGGACCTCGTGTAACAAAAACACCACATCCATGTAAGAAAAGTAAAAAAAATTAGTTTCTGGGAGCCACCACAGCCCACATAACATGTATCATACATCTAGTATTATACCTCAAGGCACTACAGACCATACACGGAGTAAGGATCCTCAAGCCATCACAGCCCATACACATTACACCTATAGTAGTCCATAGGATACTATATCCAGAATATATGTTTGGGAATAACCACAATCCATTACATCCCTCTACACACATATATGGTGAAAACTAACCATTGTGCCTGCCAGCATAAGTAATTACCAAGAGAAGAGAGCGGGGCCAAAGGGGGTAGTCATCCATCCATCATCCCACCAGAATGTTGGGGAAAACACCCCACCCCTAGGGCTCAGAATCCCCGGGGTTTCAGTTTACCTTAATGATAGGGTAATGTATCATATAGAAACAAAAAATATACAGAATAAAATACAATTCAAAACAACACTATGGGCATAACCTTGTCATAGACACAACTACAACAAATGTCTCTCAGACTCCAAGATGATAATTCTATGAATAAGTATACTATAAGCATACAACCATTTAAACAGCTTTATTATATTACATCATTCCCTTTATAACACTTCCACTTTACATTTATTAATTCTTTAAATATTAATTAACCAAGAACAATTAAACGTTAAATTTCATTATCATCACACCCAAATTCAAATGTTCTTTCAAAATTATAGCTGCATCACTATGTTCAAGAAATTCCATCCCCATGGGTTAACACCATTTATTCAATTATTCATTATACAATTAATTTCCAAACATCCCATAAATTATAGTAAAACACTCTATGCTACTAAACACAAGGGGGATCAACATAGTGAGTAAATATACTACCCATCGAGTCATTACCGCTTATAGAAAGAGCATATACCCATCCTTCCTTGAGAATCTAAACATGGGAAGCACATGGAATACACTGCGTGTCTTCGCCTCATTTGAAGGAAGGGTAAGTAAGACCAACTGCATTGATCAGTGGGGGAAAAGTAAAGTAGATAAGCCACCAAAACAATCAACATGCATCCACCAATCAAATTCATCCCATTCCATCATCCCTAGTGTCCTCCCCGACACCCACATGAAAAAACTGATGCATCTCACCACTCAAGGTGGCATTTGCTGCCCCAACCAAAAGGTCTCCATGCCTCTACATATCACCACAAACATCCAGGCTCACATCAAAACACAAGTAGTATTAAAACAATCATCTTCACAAATCGTCTCATAGCCCTTAAACAAATAAGAGGGTAACTCAGAACCCTGGAAGACGTTATCTTTTAATAACCACCTATTTTTTAATCCATCTTATAATAATAGATTTATTATTCTTTTGTTCAAGATTCCAGAAACATAACTAGAAAGCTATAACAAATAATTAAACATGATTATTGCACCAATTTTATTAACATCATATTAAATCAAGAAGAACCAGATTCATTTACATGCCGCTTTATCCATAGCCGACAATTTTCAAGTACATCTGGTTTATGTTCTATAACAATTTTCAACAATAACAAATAGTTAATCAATGCAAGTATATATATCACAAAATCTATCAAAACAAGATTCAATAACATACGATCAATATCAATTTATTTATCTAGTTAAAATATTTATTATGTCAATTCAACTGTCATCCAGTGGGATTAATCATGATAACAATACAGTTGCATGTAAACGAAATGAGAAGTAATGAATCCCCTTCCTCAAATAGTTCCTCATGTTCTTTATCAACACAACAGGTCATGATCCTCCTTTCGCGACAACTGCATCCACTTGAGGATGCTATGGTATGAGTTCACCAACTGAACTCCAAGAAAACTCCATTATAAGCATGAAGATTACATGCTATAATATAGAAAGGAGAAATAGGAGTAGATGATCCCCAAATGAATCATGATAAAACATACCATATATAAAATATTGATTAATAAATCTTGGTTGCATCAAAATAGAGCGGAACCAATCTGAGTAGTAATGTTTGGTTGTGAAACTCATACAGGAAGGATTGAGAGGTTCTAGCATCTCATTGCTGAGAAGAAAGTGGATGAACAAGTGAGGAAGACATCCTGTCCATTTTAAAGATTTAATGGGGTGATGGTTTAATATATGATTAATTCCCCATTAAAAGAAGACCACACTAACCTATGTGGTTTGACCATGTAAAAACATACCGAGCCATAGGAATAATTAATATATGATTTATAGACATTGAATCAGCCATAAGAGTCCTTAAAAATAAGGCATTAAATTTATTTTACGTCAAACAAAAAATCAAAGGGGTGAAAATGAAGGAAGCTGGAAACACTGTACACCTACCGTTACTATACACCTACAGTAATTGTACACCAATAGTTAGAGGTTACTAATAGAAGTTAATGATAAACCTCAACATTTTGGAAACACTGTACACCTACTATTACTGTACACCTACAGTTACTGTACACCTACATTAGAGGTTGCCGATAAACCTCACCGTTCTAGAAACATTGTAAACCTGCCGTTAGTTTACACCTACTGTTACTGTACACCTACAGTTATAGGTTACAGATAGAGGTTACTGATAGACCTCACCATTTTAGAAACACTGAACACCTACTATTATTGTACACCAACGGTTAGAATTTACCGATAGAGGTTAGAGATAGACCTCACCATTTTGGAAACACTATAAACCTACCGTTACTATAAAACTACCGTTATTGTACACCTAAGATTACTGTAAACCTATCATTAGAGGTTACAGATAGAGGTTAATGATAGAACTCACCATTCTGGAAACACTATAAACCTATCATTACTATACACCTACCATTACTATACACCTACCTTTAAGGGTTATCGATAGAGGTTACTGATAAACCACACCATTTTGGGAAAACTTTACACATACAGTTACTGTTCAATAACCATTACTGTACAGCTACCGTTACTGTACACCTACCTTTAGAGTTTGCTGATAGACCTCACCGATAAGGCTGTTTACAAATCCTCACCGACATAACTGTTCACAGAACCTCACCGATAGAACTGTTCACATGACCTCACTGATAGAACTCTCCACAGAACCTCACCATTAGAATTGTACTCAAAACCTAACCAATAGAACTATTCACTGATCCACACCGATAGAACATTTCACAAAACCTCACCGATAGAACTCTTCACAGAACCTCAATAAATAAACTATTCACAAAACCTCACTAATAGAACTGTTCAGTAAACCTCACCAATGGAACTGTTCACAAAACCTCACTAATAGATCTGTTCTATTACTTTTACAGGTTTTCAATAGAACTATTCAACGATGGAACTGTTCATAGAAATTTTTTTTGGGATAATTCACATTGTCTCCCAGAACCCCTCAAACACCACATTCTCACAAATTAATGCACCAAAGAGGTCCAAACTATTAAATCAAATACCTCTCAAAATATTATCATCCTCAAGAATTCAAAACCCACCTAAAGAGAATTAATGGGGTCCCAACAACCAGCCATCGTGATACCTCTCAAAAGAGAGCAAGCCACAAAATGAACAAAATAAATTCATAAATAAAACATCAATGATCTAACCAAAAAGGGATCATCATTACATAAAAAGTGTTTAAAATAAAAAAACACTAAATAATGAGCATATATATGTTACTCACATTCCCATGTACTCTTCTCCATGCCACTGTGTCACCACATGACACGAACTAATGGAATAAAATGCCCATAAAACACCTTCTCATTGTTGTATTTGATCTCCACAGGTCACCCCTCAAAGGTTACATCATCATTAACATCGATATCCCCCCAATAGATTATGTGAGAGTCATCATGAAGATAACGACGGAGTTGTGATACATGGAAAAATCATGTATCCGAATAATTAGTGGGGGAAGGGATACTCGATACTCCACAACTCCAACATGAGATAACACCTCGAAAGGCCCAAAAAATCAGGGAAAAAGCTTACTTCAAAAACCAAATCTTCGCTTCCCATGACGGGGAGTCAGCTTCAGAAACAAATGACCCTCAACATTAAACTCTAACGGTCTACTCCATTGATCAACATAAGATTTATGATGATCTTGCACAATCTTCATCCTCTCACGAATCAGCTAGACCATCTCGCGTGTATTCTGCACGAGTTCCGATCCGAGAATTTCTAAATCTCAAACCCTGGTCTTGCATAATGAACAATGTAAAGGCTTTCCATACAAGGCATCAAATGGTGCCATACCGATGGTGGAGTGAAAACTATTATTATAAGTTGACTCCACCAATGGTTAGGGCCTGATACATGAACCTCCAAAATCATGAACACAAGAGTGTAACATGACATTAAGAGTCTGGATGGTTCACTCTGTTTGACCATCTGTTTGTGGATGAAAATCTGTACTATGGTATAGTTGATAACTGAAATCATGTTGGATAACTCTCCAAACCCTAGAGGGAAAACGAGGATCCTGATCCGAAATGATTGTCCTAGGGACTCCATGAAGTCTCACCACCACTTCTAGATACTGCCTCGAAAAAACATCCACTGAGCTCAGCTCCTTGATCACTATGAAGTGGGAATTTTATTTAAATGATCTACTACCACCCAAATAACATCATGACCTCCTAGAGCTCGAGGTAATCTTGTAACAAATTTTATTTATATTTCCTCCCACTTCCGCTAAGGAATATATAATGGCTACAGAAGACCACTAAGAACACGGTGTTCGGCCTTCTCCTTCAGGCAGACTAAACATCGAGACACAAACTCCTCAACTGCATGCTTCTGTCCCGGCCACCCGAACTGACTCCTCAATGATCAGTACATCATGTTAATTCAAGGATGTACTGCTAAAGGTGAACTATTGAACTCTATGAGAACCATCGTGTGCATCGTCTAGGGAACAAAAATCCTTCCATGATACAACACTTGGTGTTGTTCATCTTCCGACCAACCATTAGGGTCCTCAATAAAAACAACCCAGTCTCTCAAAAACTCCACCTCTAGATCTCCCAACAGGGACTCTTCCACCTTCTGCATCAAGGATGACGACACTGTCATATGAAAAATTCATCCTCTACCCCCAACAACTCCCATATCAAGATGTAATGTAGACATCTCTTCTATTACTCACTAGGAATCACTGGATTCATGCACAGTATCACTACTTGACATTCATCTCAACATATCATCTACAACATTCCCTTTTCTAGGTGTATATGTTATTTCAATGTCATATTCCTATAAAAACTATGTCCACTAACACAATCATAAGGTCAAGTCATGCTGGGAGAAAACATACATCAAACTCTTATGATCAGTAAAAACCAGAAAGTGCTCACCAATGAGTTAATGTCTCTATAACTTCAGATCAAACACCACAACAGTCAACTCAAGATCATGGGTGGAATATTTGTGTTAATGGGGATACAACTACCGAGACCTATAAGAAACAAATGACCTCTTATGCATGGGAACACAGCCAAACCCCATATGTGAAGCATCAAAGAAAACCTTAAACAAAACGTTCTCAGCTAGAAGAAAAAGAACTGGAGCACTTAAAAACGTCTCATTTAGATACTTGAATTCTTCCAAAAACTAATCATTCCATATGATTTCTTGATCCTTCCTGGTCGACGCTGTTAGAGGAGTCACAACTCGTTTGAAATTGGATACGAATCTTTTGTAGTAGCCTATGAGACCAAGGAAACATCGCACCTCTGAAACTATCTTGGGGGATGCCCAAGACACAAGTGCTTCTATCTTAGTTGGATCCATAGCTACTCCCAGTTTGAAACAACATTCCCCATGAAACGGACATCTCAATCCCAAAACTCACACTTCGAGAACATCTCAAATAGCTAACGTCGATGAAAAACTCCGAAAATGTCTTGTATATGCTCTGCATGCTCCTCTTCAAATGTGGAGTACACAAGGATTTCGTCGATGAAAACTACAACAAACTTGTCCAAGAACTCACGGAACACAACATTCATCAATAACATGAATACAACTAGATCATTAGTCCTGCCAAATGGCACTAAAATTAACTCATAATTCCCATGACAACAATAGATACCAATCATCGGGATATCCTCATCCTTCACGTGCAACATATGATATCCTGACCGCAAGTCGATCTATGAGAACCAACTTACAACCTTTAGTTGATCCAATAAATCTTCAATCCATAGATGAGGCCATTAATTCATTATTGTCACTTTTTTTAAGTGATGATAATAGACACAAAACTGCAAACTGTCATCAGCGTTCTTCACGAACAAAACTATTCTACCCCACAATAACACACTTGGACAAAACAAACCACACTATAACAGACCATCAAGATGTATACATAGCTCTTGTAAATCAAAAGTGGTCATTGTATATGGATACATAAAGATAGGATATGCTACATGCTATAGATCGATCCCAAAATCAATCTCTCATCAAGGGGTTAATGTTACAACCTCCTCTGGAAAGACATATTGATACTCCCCAATGATCCTAGGAAACACAAACTGCTGAACCTCTGACGAACTCAGAATCATCTTATCCATCAAGGATGATAAGGATGGAATACGCCTATGACACATCCAAGGATCTCGTCACCAACAAACACCACTTGCACTCCATCCGCACTAATGAAGATGACCATATTCTTGAATAAATCCATTACATCCTGAAATGAATACAACCAATCCATTCCGAGGATGAAATAATATGGTAGTCTTCGTGAAAATTTTAAATCTCTAAAAGAGAATTGTAGCCCCAAAACTATCTCACAGTCTCTATATACTTCAAACAAGTGAGCACGACCTCCAAATGGCATAGTCAATGCCATGGGCACTAGAAACTTCTCTACCTCAAGTCCTAATGCATAAAAAATGGTAGGTGATATGAAGGAGTGTGTCTATCTTGAATCAAACATGGCATACACCAAGGTAGAAAACAAGAAAAGGTTAGATCGAACATCATCTAGCCCACCGAGAGATGGAAACGCTAGGGGAAGAAGCTGAACACAACCTCCTCCATGGCCCCTCTGACCCTGATCACGACCACCACAATGGCTTCACTATGCTCTCTGAGGACGGGTAGTGTTATGGGGTTGTACTCTACCTGCCCTATCTACCCAATACTGATCTAAGGCTGGTGCAACTGGCTGCAACTGCATCTTCTAGAACTGCCTCAACAAAAGAACAAGGAGCGTAGCTCATGCTGCACGATGACCGCTCTGAATGTTCGGGCACTCCTACTGCTGATGACCAAGACCACCACAAGAAAAACAATCACCTGATCCCTTGTCATAGGCTTAGGAGTTGATACCTCTGGAGAAATGACATGTGAAGGACTGGGACCTACCCCTAGATGAATGGAAACCCATCTTCCTTGAAAAACAGGAACCCCATGCCATACCTCTGATTCATGAGGAATCATGTTGATTCCCCTCTCGTGATGATCTAGTCCTGGCCAAAGTGCTCTCGATAACCTCTTCCCTCATGAGTACCTCATGATATGTTTTCAGCATAAATGGGGCGACTTGGCACTAGACCTCTGGATGAAAAGCCTCCTCAAAATGTCTCTCCCTGGACACCTCATCTGGAAACAGGTCCAAAGAATATCTTAAAAGGTTCCATTAATGGATTCAAAACTATTGAACACTAGAGCTCACCTATCGAAGGGTATGATGCTCCTGGTGACTGGACGCCTTCACAGTTGAAGAAAGAATCATGAATCTAATTATGTCTTTGAAATCCTCCCATGAGATCGGTGACTCCCCACAATCCATGAGGTAGAAGAACCACCAATGCCTCACTGTTCCATTAATCATCCTCACAACCAAGTACACCCAGTGATCCTTCCAAGAACGAATCAAACTAAAGATGATCTCCGCCTCCTCTAACCAGTCTTATGTGACTGCATCTGATATGGAGACCACGTACATCTTTAGAAACAGGTCCTAAAAATCTCAAAGAGTCTTCTTCCAAGGGTCATCATCATCAACCTTTACCCTATAACGATCTGCTAGAAAAACAGCTAGACATTTTCAACACAAACCTGATGATCTTGTCGACCTGGAGCCGTACCTGTAAAATAACAAACTGTTAGAACTCCTAAACCTGGAATATGGAAGGCTGAAAATTAATTAATTAATTATTTTCTTTTATTCATTTTAGGTTGACCTATCCTAAAGTCTACCCATTCAAACAGAAGCACAATTAAGAATGATGCATGATCCTTTCTCATGTCTCTACCCTGCAACTACTACCACATTATTTAGCGGCCATTGTAAAGTTAAAGGTTCGTACATCAGATCATTGGGGGCCCTAAACACCTATGCCTCATCCAGTCTCCAGTTTTTACCTTACTTCCTAAAAATGAATGACATCATTTACCTACCAACCCTTGCAACCTCACCTATGCCTAACTCCAAACATCATCATATCCCTCAACCGGACCACTAATACCACTCTGTTACAACCCCTTCCCCAAAAAGTGTACCTATCATTAGTCGGAAATGTGAGAAGGGAGATAATGACCCCCCGAGTCCTGCCTCAAGTCGGCCCTGGGTTGGACACTAGCACCGAGCGTATAGTAATCACAAAAATGGGAGGCATTTCCCACTAATACAACACATGCAGAAGAGAGAGATAAGATATACATCTACCAACTCCAAATAAAATAGCAATATAAGTGAAAACCCATGTACACATATGAAATGTCATGAAACATTACTACAACTGAAAGGGAAAAACTGCATGTACCAAAAGATGTAAAAACAACAACAACCACCAACACGAATAGCTCCTGCAACTCCATGTTTTTAGAAACCAGCCTGATTTTAAAACTGCTCCATGTGACCTGAAAAAAAATATTTATATATACATTGGGTGAGAATTACAGTATACTCCGTAGGATCCTCTTCAAATCCTCTCATGAAAATTTAATTAATGAATTCTAAAGAATAGTGAACAACAAGTGAAACTAACTCATCACTTAAACATGCATACTAAGATTCCAACTTCACCATAGCTACTCTCACCAAGTAATTCATACAAGATTATATGATAAACTAAATAATATCAAGTGTAACCTCTACTACTTCCCCACTGGTTTGCTGCTTTTCCCCAATATTATATGTCCTATGTATCTCTCTCTAAAAAGGCTTGCCCGCAGACACCTAGGCCAAGCACCACAACATGAAGCTCATGCAACAAAACCACCACGTCCATGGAAGCAAATTAACCAGGTGGTTTCATTGAGCCACCACAACCCGCATAATGTGTATCATACATCGAATATTATATCTCAAGACATTACAGCTCATACACTGAGTAAGGGTCCTCAAGCCATCACCGCCCGTACACGTTACAGCTATAGTAGTCCTTAGGATACTTTATCTATAATATATGTGTGTGAATAACCAGAAGCCATTACATGCCTCTACACCCATATATGGGGAATACTAATCGTTTTGCCTACCAGTACAAGTAACTACCAAGAGATGAGAGCGGGGCCAAAGGGGGTAGTCAGCCATCCATCCTCCCACCATAATGTTGGGGAAAACACCACCCCCCCCAGGGCTCAGAATCCCTAGCGTGTCATTTTACCTTAATAATAGGGGGAAGTAGAATATAGAAACAAAAAAATTATAGAATATATTATAACTCACAACCACAATATGTGAATAAACTAGTCATAGACATCACTACAGCTACCATGTCTCAGACACTGGGCTGCTACGTCTAAGACTATGTATTATATAAGCATTCAACCATTAAAAGAGATTTATTAGACTACATCATTTCCATTTTAATAGTTCCACTTTACGTTAATTAATTATTTAAACATTAATTAACCATGAAAAATTCCACATTAAATATCATTAGCATCACACCCAAAGTCCAATGTTCATTCATAATTACAATCTCGTCATTATGTTTCAGCAACTCTATTCCCATTGGTTAACACCATTTACTTCATTATTCATTATAGAATTACTTTCCCACATTCCCAATAATTCTAGAAAAACAATCTATGATACTAAACACAAGGTGGCTCAACACGGTGAGTATATTTACTACCATTCGAGTCTTTTCCTCTTATAGCAAGAGCAAATACCCATCCTTTATTTAGAATATAAACATGGGAATCAAGTGGAATACCCGGCGTGTCTTTGGATTCTTCGGGTGAAGGGTATGTAAGACCATCTGCCTTGTGAAGTGGGTAAAAGTACAGCAGATAAAAAAGAAAAAGAATCAGAAATCATCCAATAATCACATCCATCCCATTCCAATATCCCTAGTGTCCTCCCCGACACCCACATGCATAAACTGATGCATCTTGCAGGACTAGGCGTCAATTGCTTCCCCAACCAAAATTCCTCTATGCCTCCACATATCACCACAACCATCCAGACTCACATAAAAACACAAGAAGTAGTAAAACAATCATCTCCACAATTGGGCTCTTGTCCCTTAAACAAACAAGAGGGTAACTCAAAACCCTGCAAGAAATTATCTTTTACCAAACACCAGTTCTATAATCCATCTTGGATTAACGGATTTATTATTCATTGGTTCCGAATTTGGGAAACCTAACCAGTAAGATATCAAAAAAAGATGTTTACTACACCAATTTTATTAACATCAATTTAAAACAATAATAACCCGATTAATTTACTTTCCTCTTTATCCATAGACAATAATTATCAATTACTTCTAGCTTATGTTCTTTACCAATTTTAATCAAGAATGAACAGATAATCAAAGAAATCATAGATATCACTCTATCTAACAAAACAAAAGACAAAAACATATAATTGATATCAATTTATTTATATGGTTAAAATATGTATTATCTTAATTCCATTGTCATCCAGTGGTATTAAGCATCCAAAGAATTCAGTTTCACTTAAAAGAAAATAGAAGCAATGAATTCCCTACCACAAACAGTTCCTCACGATATTTATCTACACAGCAGTTCACAATCTTCCTCTCACAACAACTGTATCCACCTGAGGATGCCACTATACAAGCACACCAACCAAAACCCAAGAAAACTCCACTAAAATCCTAGAGATTACATGCTATAGTACAGAAAGTAGAAACACGAGAAGATGATCCCAAAAGTAACGACGATGAAACATACCTTATATCAAAGAATGATTGATACAACTTGTGTCACGACCCATTCTCGGGGCTCGTGTCGTGACTACCCCAAGCCCGCCTTCCATAGGCCAGGGGCTGGCGACTAGCACCGAGGCGTAAATCCTAGTAAAGGTAAGGCATTGGCTTTTTAATGTAAACAATAGACACCATATAGTAAGCAGGCAGAAGTAAACATTAAGTAAAAACTCGTACAATAGTAAGTGCGGAAAAGTGAAGGGGGTCGTAAATACAAGACCAACTGTAAAGTACAACTGAAAGGGGAAAAATAGCAACTGAAATAAAAATCCACAACGATGATCCGTCCACTGGAAGTCTCACCTGAAGGGTGGGTACCGATAGTCTCCACTGCTCCTCGGGTCCAGCCGACCGCTCCGAGTACGTCCCGCCCAGTGGTCCACCTCCAGGTATCATCCTACTCCGCAAGCCTCCACCACAATCAATGTTGTCTATCTTCTACAACCAACACAATGTACTGCAGGCATAGCCCATGCAGGGGTGAGAATGAGCTACTCAGTAGGGACCCCGAGACCCCCAAAGGTCTCCCAGAATCCACAAAGGGTAAACCACAATGTAAAGATACAATAACGAAGTAACATCCGACACAGATTATGTATATGCCCATACAGATACATAAGTCATAAATTCTCGCTCGGCTCCAATATCTGAGTGCAAGTACAACCCAGTCCACACAGGAAAGAAAAATGTAAATCCACACATGATAGCACAACACAATCCAAAAATGTAGGTAAAATGTAAATCCACACAGGATAGCACAACACAATCCACAAAGGAAGGTATAACGTAAATCCCCACATGATAGCACAACACAATCCACAAAGGAAAGAAAAACAGGGTTTTCAGCTCACACAGTTATACTTCTTCGAATGATGATAGAGATGATCACTGATACATATAAGCCATTAGACCCACAAAGGATCGATAGGTACTAACCCCCGTAATGACCCACAAAGGATCTGACCCAAAAAGGATCGATAGGAAACTAACCCCCACAAAGACCCACATAGGATCAGGCCCACACAGGACTTGTAGGCGCTGGCCCACACAGGATAGATGAGTGCTGACCCACACAGTATCGGACCCACATAGGATCGGTAGCACTGACCCACAAAGGATCGCGGAGTGTTGTAGTCGTCACCGTCGAATCCACTGAGCATCTCTGTACCATCGTTGTCACAGTAGCAGTCGCAGCCAGCTCTTGGGTTCCCACACACAGCAAGCTCATTCGGGAGGGTCCGCTCCATGATCCGAGAGGCTGATACATCAACTGACACATAGTCTAGAGTTGATGTATCCAAAAGTTCTGTATCGCCAACAGGAACTCAACGTCGCAGAAGGCGTGTCAATCGGATGCCCAGTCTGAGAGTTATTGGCTTTTTCGTCCCAGGGTACCGGTTGGTTTTTAAGGCAAAACCAACCCTACCGTACTCCACCTGTGTCCAAAGCTCGGGCGGAGTAAGACAAAAGATCTGTCTCACTTAGAGGAAATCAACAAAGTCGACGGCACGTCAATCGAACATCCGAAGCTCAAGATATGAGCGGTTCTGCTCCGAGGACCCGGTTGGATTCGTGTACGAACCAACCTGGCCGATAACAAGGTATTCTGAAACCCTGAGTGTGATATACAAAAACGACCGTCTCGATCCAAGGATCACATCGCCGCTGACGGTGCATCGTTCGGAGGCTCGTAGCTCATGTTATGAGCGATGGACCGAAAAGAGTCCGGAAACGGGGGGTCTGGGCCCGGACCGACCCCCCCGGGTCGACCCGACCCGGGTCCGACCCGGTTTGGCGCGACCCGGCCTGGCCTGGGCGTGACCCGGCAGGGCGAGTCGGCCCGGCTCAGCTCGGCCGAGCGGCCGGGCGGAGGAACCGCGGGGCGCGCTGCCCCCGCGGGATGAAGTGTCGCGGCCCCGCGTGGGGCCACGATGGGTCAGCGGACGCGTCATTTTCATGTCACGTGTGTCACCGGACCCGCGCGGTCGCGGGTCTGGTCGGCCGCCGTCACCGCCGCGCCGGCGACCCGCACCTCCGGTGGATTATGCGGGCCACCGGAGTTGCTCCGGTGGTCCGATTCCACTTCCGTCTATGTCGTGGCTCCTCCTCGGTCCCATTCTTCACTGCCAGGCCCTCAAATCGCCATTGCAGCCCTGTTTGTCATCACCCACCATTTCGCGCACCAAGAACGAAAAAGTGTGGTGGGTTCTGACTTGTTCGCTAGTCCGCACCCACTGCATTAGTGGTTTTAAAAGAAATATTACACAACAAAAGTTTATCAAACGTCACTGGCATAATTCACAAAGATTTTTAAGAATCAAACCCCTATGTCGTATAAGTCATCGAACGTGCGTTCTTCACGGATTTGATCGTCGCAGGAGAAGAGGATAGTCGTGTCGTGGAGGGGCGTTGCGTCGTCACGGTATACGGCGTCGCGTCGACAATCTCCGAGGGGTAAAGAAAACACACGAATTTAATTATAACAATTAAACCCATGTTTTTGTTATAAACCACAATGAATTAAAAGATCCTCGATCTCTCACCTCAAAGGATAATCGAAGATTTGTCGTGGATGAAGGAACGTCGTAGAAGAACGTCGCGGGAGAAGAATCGTCGGCGTCACGGTACTTGGCGTCGCGTCGTCGATCTCCGAGGGCTCGGCATTATTCGTCACCCTTCGTTGGAGGCCGTAATTCTTCGCGTTCTTTGCATTCTTCGCATTCATCGTGTTCTTCCTGAGGGAGGATGAAGGACTTACGGTTTCTGTCAAATCCTCTCAACGAACAACACTAAAGAATAGAAATATTGGTCTTATTTTATTAAATGCCAACAAACGAAAAACAAACTAATTAAAAACCCATTAATTTTTAGAATTAATTTCAATGAATAAACCGCCCAATTAATGGGAGATTTAATTGTATAAGAAACTCCCCAGTTGACTTTATTTAGAAAGGGTTTTCGTGGGTGCGTTACTTAGCAGAAATGAAACGGTGGGGCTCGTGCAGGCCCCACCTCACAAGTATCCTACCCACATGGTAGGATATTTTTGAATAGCACCCTATCCGAATCAACTCAGCCTCAAAAGAATTAAGTAGCTTTCAAGTGGCTTTAAGTGAAGTAAAATTAATGTTGTCGCACACTTTATTTTATTTCGTAACTTAACCCCAAAAATTTAAAAACCACACCCGAGAAAACGCAACTCCGGAAGAGGCGTCTCTAAGCCAATATCGGCGCTGCGATTCCATAGGTACCCTAAGAATTCGATTACGAGAACCGGTTCAAAAGTTAAGAAAACCCAGTCGTTTGTTCACTGAACGTACCCAAGCCAAACATCGGAAAATGATTCTGGGCACACCGGGCCTCAGAATCAGGTGCCGTCAGAAACTGCGTTCTTGTAAAATTCAATGAAAATTAAGAAAACAATTTACTTGAAATTTAACTTACTTTACATCACTCCCACCTCAGGGATTTACGTCTCCGTAAAGATACATCGTAAACTAGGGAAACAAATGTGGGTACTGAGCATGCGTCTGAGCCTCCCGCTCCCAAGTTCTCTCCTAGAGGTTCCCGTGCTTCCATCTGATGCGCACTAGTGGAATCGATCGTCCGCGTAGGACCCACTCCTGTCGATCCTCGATCTCCACTGGGACCTCCACAAAAGTCACCCCATCATCAACGTCTAACTCTCCATGGTCAATGATATGCGTCGGTTCGTGCATGTATATCCTTAGCTGAGATATGTGGAATACGTTGTGCACCCGGTTCAACTGAGGTGGTGGAGTCAGGCGATAAGCCACCTCGCCAATCCTGCTGAGGACCTGGAATGGTCCGATGAAGCATGGAGACAACTTTCCGCCACGACCAAATCTCTGTAATCCACATCGAGGTGAGACACGCAAGAAGACGTTGTCACCATCCTCAAACTCTAGTGGCCTCCGCCTCCTATCAGCATAAGACTTTTGTCGGCTCTTAGCTGTCCTCATCTGCTCCTAGATGACCTGGACCTTCTCTGTCGTGGCCCGGACCATATCTGGTCCCACATGTGCTGACTCCCCAGGGTCTGTCCAGCACAAAGGATATATGCAAGTCCTTCCGTACAATGCCTCGTATGGTGCCATCCCGATGGTGGAGTGGTAGCTGTTGTTGTACACGAACTCCAACAAGGGTAGGTGGTCTTCCCAGCTGCGACCAAAGATGAGGAAACATGCGATGAGCATGTCCTCGAGAGTCTGAATGGTCCTCTCTGTCTAACCATCTGTCTGAGGGTGAATGGCTATGATCAGACGTAGCTGCGTCCTGAATGCCTCCTGCAACCCCTTCCAAAGACGGGAAGTATAGCGAGAATCTCGATCAAAGACAAAATATGATGGAACATCGTGAATCCATACAATCTTCTGAACGTATATATGCCCCAAGCTCCCCACTGAGCCCTGCTCTATGATGGGTAAGAAGTGATCTAACTTGGTGAGTCGGTCGACAATCACCCAAATGGATTCGTGACCTCTGGAAGTGCATGGAAGTCCAGTCACGAAGTCCATAGATATCTCATCCCACATCCACATTGGTACCTCCAAGGGATGTACCAAGCCTGCTGGTACCTGGTGATCTGCCTTCACTTGCTGGCAGGTGAGGCATCGAGAAACGAACTCCGCCACAGCCTTCTTCATGCCTGGCCACAAGTGCTGTCGTCTGAGATCCTGGTACATCATCGTCACTCCAGGATGTACCACTAAAGGAGAAGTGTGAAACTCTCTCAACACCTCCATTCCTAAAGTTACTGGTACCAAGGTACGTCCTCTGAAGAGGATGTCGTGCTCTGCTCCAAAGGAAAATCCATCAGGTGCCTGTCCTGAGGATAACTGCGCACGTCGCGTCTCAAAGTAAGTGTCCCCACGTTGTGCCTCTCTGACCCACTTCAGTAGTGGAGGAGTGACTGTGAGAGACTGAAGGAAGGTTGCTCCATCTCTATCCACAAAGGATATCTGCATAGAGGCTAGGTTCTCTATCGCCTCTTCAAGTAGATGAATGCCCATCCTCCTACTGAGAGCATCGGCTACCACGTTCCCCTTCTCAGGAGTATATATTATCTCAAAGTCATAGTCCTGGAGGAACTAGAGCCATCACCGCTATCTTAGGTTCAGGTCCTTCTACGAGAAGATATACCGGAGACTCTGGTGGTCAAAAAAAAATCTAAAGTGCTCTCCCATCAGATAGTGTCGCCATGTCTTCAGAGTGAATACCACTGCTTCTAACTCCAGGTCATGGGTGGCGTTTTTCTTCTCATGCGGCCTCAACTGACGTGATCCATAGGCGATCACTGCCCACTCCTGCATGAGGACACATCTGAGTCCAGTCCCTGATGCATCACAGTAGACTACGTACCCTACTCCCTCCTCAGGCAACCTCAAGATAGGTGCGCTAGTCAATCTCTGTCTCAGCTCCTGGAAGCTCTGCTGACATATTTCTGACCATAAAAAGGGTTTCCCATTCTTCGTCAAAGTTGAGAGTGGTGCCGCAACACTGGAGAAGTCTGGCAGAAATCTCCGATAGTATACAGCTAGTCTCAAGAAACTCTGCACCTCTTTCACGCTCTTGGGTGGCTCCCAAGCTAGCACTACCTCGATCTTCACAGGATTCGCTGCAACTCCTGCCTCAGAGATGGCGTGCCCCAAGAAATAGACCTCACGTATCCATAACTGACACTTCGAGAGCTTTCCATATAGCTGGTGATCTCGGAGTGTGTCTAGGATAACACGCAAGTGGTAGGCGTGCTCCTCCTTAGTCATCGAGTAAATCAAAATGTCATCGATGAAGACCACAAAAAATCGATCGAGGTATGGCTGAAAGATCCTCTTCATGAGGCCCATGAACACAGCTGGAGAATTGGTTACGCTGAATGGAATAACCAAGAACTCATAGTGGCCATATCGACATCTGAAGGACGTCTTCTGCACGTCCTCATCCCGAACTCTGAGCTGATGATAGCTAGACCTGAGGTCTATCTTCGAGAACCACCGTGCTCCCTTGAGATGATCGAAGTGGTCATCAATCCTCGGTAGCGGATACTTGTTCCTCATTGTCACTTGGTTCAGGTGACGATAGTCGACACACAGTCGCAAGATCCGGTCTGCCTTCTTGGCGAACAAAATCGGGGAAGCCCAGGGTGAAACAATGGGTCAGATGAAACCCTTGCCCTGCAAGTCCTCCAACTGTACTCGCAGCTCTCGAAACTCGGAAGGGGCCATTTGATATGCTGGAGTTGATATCGGGGCTGTCCTGGGGTACAAGTCAATGTGAAAGTCTACCTCTCTGTGAGGAGGTAGCCCTGGAACATAGTCGGGAAAGACGTCCGCGTACTAATCCACCACTGTAGGAAAACTAGGACTCTGCACGTCAACTGCTCCTAGGATGAGGCTCACCAACTAATGAGTGATGGGATATCCTCTCCTCTGTGGAAGTCTATCTTATTCTGCGAAGGCTCACTTCTCACCGGTGAAGGTGAACCTGCTCCCGTCGGTGCATACACATCGCACCTTGCGCCTAATACAGTCAATATGTGCATGGACTGTAGATAAACAATCCATGCCCAGGATGATGTCGTAAGGCCTTGACGCCGCTACAAGAAGATCCCAGCTGAAGCTCTCGCCTCCTAGAGTAAGCTCGCACTGCTGGAACCAGTGTGTAATCATCGAGTCTGCTCCCGTAGGAGTCTCTAGCCTTAAGGATCGACCCAACGGCTCTGTCGGAATCTCCGATCTCCGAACAAGGGCAGTAACTATGATAGAGTGACTCGCTCTTGTGTCTATAGGAAATATATAAAAGGTGAAGTAGACACATATCGTATGTCGAATCATCTTGGGAGAGTCGTGGTCATAGGTCTCCGCTGCCTGGAGTTGTGCCTGCCTCTGCCCGCCAACTCCCTGTGGTCGTGGTGGGCCTCCTGGTGGTGGTGGTGGAAGAGCCTCAAAGCATCACGTACCACCTGATGCTCGGCCAGCTACTCTGCCTCATCCGCCTCCTCCCTACGGACCTCCACGGTCGACCCTCTGCCTCTGCCTGGGTGGCCCCTCAACTGTCTGCTGCTCCTCAGCACAGTGGGTCGGGCAGTCACGAGCCATGTGGCCCTACCTACCGCATGTGTAGCACTGCCTACCTCTTGAAAGACTGGCTCCACGCTGTGTGCCCCGCACTGCTGAGCTACTATCTTGAGGTCGTCTGCATGATGGTATGGTCTTCCTGGACCCCTGAGTCATCTGTCGACTGCCTGCTGCGGTAGACTCTACTATGTGTCGCCCCACAGTAGGTATCGCCGCTGGAGAAGTCTCAGCAATGAAGATCTTGATCAAAAGGGCTCTCTCCAGTACTCCTGCCCGAGTCGGAATGCTGAGGGAGATCAGTGATGCCCTGATCTCGTGTCTCAATCCATGCTCAAAGGTTCGGGCCTAGAAGAATGGGTCTCGTACCATGTCGGTCAAGTAGCGCGAGAGATCGGTAAATCTCGCCGAGTACTGGGTGACTGTCAAGCTGCCCTGCCACAGCTGAAGAAGTTCCTGGATGCGCACCGCACGGAGGGTGGTCGGGACGAACTCTGAGCGGAAGAGGCCCCCAAAGTCTGTCCAGAGGAGAGATGCCTCATCGTGCACCTGGAGCATCAAGATCCACCATCGGCCCGCTGCTGCGTGGAGTAGTCTCACAGCGAGGATCACCATGAGGTCTGTTGGTGTCCTCACTAGACTGAAAACTCTTACCACTGCCTCCAGCCAGTCCTCAGATGCCAGGGGGTTAGTCTCCCCGCGGAACCTGGGCAGTCGCTGGCAATGGAACTCATGAAGTGCACTGAGGTGATGTGCATTATCAGCGGCTGGTGCTGGAAGCATCAGTGGCTCGGCAGGTAGAGGTACCGTCGGTACCTCTGCTGTCAAAGGGCCCTGTACCGAGGCCTCGTCGCTCGGCGGGCTGTCGTCACGCTCAAGTCTCGGAACCCTAGCTGGCTGTCGTCGTGGGGACATACTGAAAAGAAACAAGTGTTCCATGGTCAGAACAGTATACCTAGTGAGCTGACATATAGTAATCACAAAGAAAACATGAAACACACATGCAATCACTATTTTCGTGCATTAAGTCGGAAATCAGAAGTTAGGGTCCTGGTGTATGGATACGTCGGCCGCCGCACCAACACTGGGCTCCCTAGACTGATAACCACAGTCAATATGCTTAACACAATTGCTTCACATAGAAGAAAGATCAGATTCTGCGGTAGAACCGAACTTTTCTGATACCAATTTGTCACGACCCGTCCTCGGGGCTCGTGCCGTGACTACCCCAAGCCCGTATTCCATAGGCCAGGGGCTGGCGACTAGCAGAAAGGCGTAAATCCCGGTAAAGGGAAGGAATTGACTTTGTAAAGTAAACAACAAACACCACAGAATAAGTAGGCAGAATTAAACACTATGTAAAAAATGGTACAGTAGTAAGTGTAGAAATGTAAAGGGGGCCAGAAATACAAGCTCAACTGTAAAGTACAACAGAAAGGGGAAAACCGCAACTGATAGAAAAAGCTGCAGGGTCGAGCTGTCCACTGGAAGTTCCACCTAAAGGGTGGGTACCGATAGTCTCCAATGCTCCTCAGGTCCAGCCGACCGCTCTGAGTGCGTCCCGCCCTGTGGTCCACCTCCAGGTAACGTCCTCCTCTGCAAGCCTCCACCATGATCAACATTGTCCGTCTGTAACCAACACAATGCAGTGCGGGCATAACCCGTACAGGGGTGAGTATAAGCTACTCTGTATGGACCCCGAGACCCCCAAAAGTCTCCGAGAATTCACAAAGGATAAACCAAAAAGTAAAGATACAATCATGAAGTAACATCCGACACGGCCTAGGTATATGCCCATACATATTCCTAAGTCATCAATTCTCGCTCGGCTCCAACATCCGAGCTCAAGTACAACCCAGCCCACACAGGAAAGAAAAATGTAAATCCACACAGGATAGCACAAAACAATCCAAAAAGGAAGGTAAAACGTAAATCCAGACAGGATAGGACAACAAAATCCACAAAGGAAGGTAAAACGTAAATCCACACAGGATAGCACAACACAATCCACAAAGGAAAGAAAAACAGGGTTTTCGTGACACACATGTATACTTCTTCGAATGATGATATAGATGATCACTGATCCATCTAATCCATCGGACCCAAAATGGATCGATAGATAATAACCCCCGCAATGACCCACAATGTATCTGACCCACAAACGATCGATAGGTAACTAACCCCCGCAATGACTCACACAGGATCAGGCCCACACAGGACCTGTAGGCGCTGGCCCACACAGGACCGCTGAGCGCTGAACCACACAGGATCAGACCCACATAGGATCGGTTGCACTGACCCACAAAGGATCGCTTTGTGCTGTAGTCGTCACCGTCGAATCCACTGAGGATCTCTGTACCGTCGTCGTCGTCACAGTAGCAGTCGCAGCCAGCTCTAGGGTTCCCGCACACAGCAAGCTCGTTCGGGGGGGGGGTCCGCTCCATGAGACGAGAGGCTGATACATCGACTGACACATAGTCCAGAGTTGATGTATCCAAAAGTTCCGTATCGCGAACAGGAACTCAACGTCGTAGACGACGCGTCAATGGGACGCCCGGTCTGAGTGTTATTGGCTTTTTCGTCCCAGGGGCCCAGTTGGTTTTTAAGGAAAAACCAACCCGACCGTACTCAACCTGTGTCCAATCCTCAGGCGGAGTAAGCCAAAGGATCCGTCTCACTTAGAGGAAAACAACAAAGTCTATGGCACTTCAATCGATCGTCTGAAGCTCAAGATATGAGTGTTTCCACTATAAGGGCCCGGTTGGTTTCGTGTACGAACCAACCTGGCTGAAACCAAGGTATTCCGAAACCCTGAGTGTGATATACCGAAATGACCAACTCGAGCCAAGGATCGCATCACTATTGACGGTGTGTCGTTTGGAGGCTCGTAACTCGCGTTATGAGCGAAGGACCGAAAAGAGTTCGGAAACGGGGGGGCTGGGCCCAGACCGACCCTGCCCAACCCCCCTGGGTCCGCCCGAACCGGGTCCGACCCGGTTTGGCACGACCCGGCCCAGCCTGGGCGTGACCCGGCCCGGCGGGTCGGCTTAGCTCGGCTCGGCCGAGAGGAGGAACCGCGGGGCGCACTGCCCCAGCGGGATGAAGTGTCGTGGCCCCGCGTGGGGCCGTGCTGGGTCAGCGGACGCGGCTTTGCCGCCTCCTATGTGTCACTGGACCTGCGCGGTCGCAGGTCTGGTCGGTCGCCGCCGCCGCCGCTTCAGCCACGCCGGCTCCATCCGGCGGCGCGCCGGGGCGCCGCGGGCCACCGGAGTTGCTCCGGTGGTCCGATTCTACTTCCGTCTGCGCCGTGGATCCTCCCGGGTCCAATTCATCACTTCCAGGCCCTCAAATCGCCATTGCGGCCCCATTTGTCATCGCCCGCCGTTTCGCGCACCAACAACAAAAACGTGCGGTGGGTTCGGACTTTTTCGCTAGTCCGCACCCGCCGCGTTAGTGGTTTTAAAAGAAATATTACACAACAAAAGTTTAACAAACGTAGCAGGCATAAATCACAATGATTTTTAAGAATCAAACCCCTACCTCGTCGAAGTCTTCGAACGTGCGTTCTTCGCGGAATTGATCGTCATGGGAGAAGAGGATCGTCGCGTCGCGGAAGGGTTTCACGTCGTCGTGGTATACGGCGCCGCGTCGACGATCTCCGAAGGGTAAGGAAAACACATAGATTTAATTACAACAATTAAACCCATGTTGTTGTTATAAACCACAAAGATTTAAATGGTCCACAATCTCTCACCTCAAAGGATGATCGAAGATTTGTCGCGGAAGAAGGAACGTCGCAGAAGAACATCGCGGGAGAAGAATCGTAAGCGTTGCGGTACTTGGCATTGCATCGTCGATCTCGGAGGGCTCGACATTCTTTGTTGCCCTGCGTTGGAGGTCGGCGTTCTTCACGTTTTTCGCGTTCTTCACGTTCTTCGTGTTCTTCGTGAGGGAGGATGAAGGACCTAAGGTTTCTTTCAAATCCTCTCAACGAAAAACACTCAAGAAGAGAAATGTTGGTCTTATTTTATTACATGCCAACAAACGAAAAAAAAACTAATTAACGACCCATTAATTCATTGAATTAATTTCAACGAATAAACCGCCCAATTAATGGGAGAGTTTAATTGTATAAGAAATGCCCCAGATTACTTTATTTAAAAAGGTATTTCGTGGGTGCATTACTTAGCGGAAAAGAAACGGTGGGGCTCGTGCGAGCCCCACCTCACAAATATCCTACCCACTTGGTAGGATATTTTTGGATAGCACCCTATCCGCATCATCTTAGCTTAAGAAGCTTTTAGTGGATTTCAAGTGGCTTTAAGTGAAATAAAAATAAAGTTGTCCCACATATTATTTTATTTCTTAACTTAACCCAAAAAATTTAAAAACCACAGCCGAGCAAACACAACTCTAGAAGAGGCGTTTCTAAGAAAATACCGGCGCAGAGAATCCATCGGTGCCCTCGAAATTCGTTTCCGAGCACCGGTTCAAAAGTTAGGAAAACACGCTCGTTCATTCAATGAACGTACCCGATCCAATCTTCGGAAAATGAATATGGGCACACCGGGCCTCGAAATCAGGTAACGTCAAAAACTGTGTTCTTGTAAAATTTCAAAGAAAATTAAGAAAAAAATTTCCTTGAAATTTATGGGTCTTTACAACTTGTTTGCATCAAAATAGATCGGATCCAATTGGAGGAGTAAAGTTTGATTGTGAAACACTTACGGGATGGATTGAACGGTTCTAGAATCTCATATACGAGAACAAAGAGGAAGAAAAATTGAGGAAGACTTCTTATACCTTTTGATGATTTAATGGCGTGGTGGTTAAAGATACTCTTAATTCCCCATTAAAAGTGGATCGCATTAACAAACGTGGTTTACCCTTGTAAAAACATCCCGATCCATTGGAATAATTAATAAGGGTTTTGTGGCCTTTGAATAAGACTTAAGAGTCCATAAAAATAAGGCATTAATTGTATTTTACATCATAGGAAATGTCAAAGCGGTGAACTGTAGGATGCGAGAAACAATATACACCTACTATTACTATATAGCTAACGTTAATATACAACTACTATTAGAGGTTACTGATAGACCTCATCGTTAGGGAAACACTGTACACCTACCATTACTATACACATACCGTTAATGTACACCTACCGTTAGTGGTTGCCGATAGACCTCACCATTCTGGAAACACTGTACACCTACCATTATTGCACACTTATTGTTATTGTACACCTACTATTAGAGGTTACCGATAGAGGTTGCCTATATACCTGACCATTCTGGAAACACTATAAACCTATGGTTATTATACACCTACTGTTACTGTACACCTACCATTAGAGGTTACAGACAGTGATAATCAACAGACCTCACCATTCTAAAAAAACTGTACAACTACCGACACTGTACAACTACCGTTACTGTACAACTATCGTTACTGTACACCTACCTTTATTATAAACCTACTATTACTATGCAACTACCGTTAGAGTTTACCAATAGAGGTTACCGATAGACCTCACCATTCTAGAAACATTGTACACCTACCATTAAAATACACCTACTATTAACGTACACCTAAAACTAGAGGTTACCCATAGAGGTTATTGATAGACCTTGCCATTCTGGAAACATTGTACACCTACCATTACTGTACACTTACATTTAGAGGATACTGATAAACCTCACCGATAGAACTGTTCACAGAACCTCACCGATAGAACTGTTCACAGAACCTCGCAGATAGAATTGTTTACAGAACCTCACCGATAGAACTGTTCACAAAACCTCACTGATAGAACTGTTCACTAAACCTCAAAGATAGAACTGTTCAGAGAACCCCACCGATATAACTATTCACATAAACTCACTGATAGAACTGTTCATAGAACCTCACCGACAGAACTATTCACAAAATCTCACCAATAGAACAGTTCACTAAACCTCACTGATAGAACTGTTCACAAAACCTCACCGACAGATCTATTCACATACCTTTATAGGTTACTTATAGAACTGTTCACTGATAGAACTGTTCATAGAAAACTGTGTTGGGGAAAAGTCACCTTCACCTCCAGGAACACAACAAACACTACATTTTCAAAAAGTAATGCACCTAAGAGGTCTAAGCCAATACATAACAATATATATTATTTCAATAAAAAAAATTTATTTGAATTAAAATGTAGTTTTTTAACTATTCATCAAATTATGAATGTTATTAGAAAAGTACCAACAATTTATCCAAATGCAATTTTTAAGTCCCAATTCTAAACAATAAGTTATTTTCTCATATTTAATATCTAAAAATGTCTAATATTTTATTTAAAAATACATCGCCATTAAAAGGAGGTCAAATTTCATTTTTTAAAAATATTTATTTTATCCAAAAATTTTGTATTTATTCTAATATTATATATATGAATCACATAATATTGATGTTAAAATTTTATGGAGAATATAATGTTCAAAATGACGTAATTATTATTCATAACTTCTTTTTGATCGATTATTTTTGTATGTCTTGGTGTGTTCGTACACGGTGTTGCATTTAGTGCAAACTATTGAATTATTTTAAAGAGATAACATATTATGAAATCAGGGGGTGTTACAATGGAGCCACTTGGTTATGATAATTACATGTTATAAAAATTAATTCAAGGTAAAGGGAAATATCACATAAACATGTATATTTTACTAGAATTTTTTTTAATAATTTATATAAGGGATATATTTTCCAATAAATATTAGTTGGAATGTTAAAATTATTACATACCTCATGGTATTTTATTTTAAATTTGTAGACATTAAATAAATATATTTATTTATGACACAAAGATGATTTAGTGATTGTTTTATTAATACATGAATCAAATAAATAATATTATTAATATTAAAATAAATATTATTTGACATAATTAATGTTATCCATGAATTATATATATGAATATGTCATGTATTTTGGATTCAATGTTTTTTAGATGGAATCATGTTTTTATGAATTTTTATAAAAGTCACGTATGAATAGTGTCCAAAATAGACCTAATTTATAACATAAAATATAAAATAGTTTATAAATGAAATTGAATTCCTAAAAACATGGGATTTGTCCAAATGTTAATGTTAAGTATATATATGTCACAAATGAATTTTTTTTCATTGTTTGAGGTTATATTTTAATTATATCAACCCATAATGAATATATAACATGATATCAATGTATGAATAAAAATTGATAAACACAGGTTAAACAAAAAAGATAATGATATAAATATATTCAAAAAATTTCTTAAAATTATTGGAAGATGGTTATTCGAACCAGTATCATCCTATTATCTAATTTAATTAGTTTTGTACTATATTTATTGAAAATTATTTAATATGAAATTAATATTGTAAGATATTCCTAATGTTCCCATCCTCCATATTATAAAAGGAAACGAACACTACCCACAAACTCACACCTTTAAAGCCCCTTGTATGGCCCAAATTCTACACTAATAAGCTCCCAAAATCCCTCCCTTACTCCTATAATCCTTACCAAGGGAAGAAGTCAATTCTAGAAATCGTTTTGGCTCAAATCAAATGTATTTACCCAATTTTGAGGTAATGTATTCTCTCAATATATTTTATTTTATGTTAATTATCTACTCCATATTATCTACTTGTTATATCATTACATAACAACACCAGTATAATAAATATACTAGGATGTTTTTATGTGATTTATTCATATTTTACTTTCACACAACCCCATCTAATGGATACAAACATATTGTTTATGTGTAAGGTAAACTACACCCTCAATTTTCTCTTACCACCTACAATGGAAGAAATTATGATGGGACTATACTAACATATGATATAAATTTTTGTTATTATTTCTCTATTTTTATTATAATCATATTTAAAACATAACATTATGATTTACATGATGTGTAAATATGATAATTTTATTTGAAGAAGTGTGGAAAACTTTCCACTTAAATTTATATGATGCATTCATGCTATACATGGAATGTAAAAAAGATTGTTTTTGAATTCTCTAACACATACATTCCATAAATATATTATTTTTATTATATTATACATTTATATAATTTTATTATTATTCTTTTTATATAAAAATAATTGAATATATCTTTCATTTGTTTGTATAGCCCACCATCTACATGAACGGTGCATTTGATTTCATATCTCCAAATGTTATGGACTATTATAAATACATATATAATGGAAATATATGATATTAAAATCATGAATATAATTATGGAGATTATTTATTTTTTTACTACATGGATAATTTATATCAAATCAAATTCATTTTCGTCTTATCTACTAAATATTGACAAAATGACTGATAATAACATATATAGTTATAAAAATTTTATAACATGGCAATAAGTTATATTAAAGGAATAATAAACATGAAAATTGTTCTAATGAATATATAAATTGAACTATGTTTTTTATTCAGAAATATAATGATTTTATGTGACGAGATAGGCTTAATGTACGAGAATTTCTAAACTCAATTTCCACTCATTAGGTTTTATGCATACGTTGTTGATTATATTATATCAAGAGTATGTGTGGAATCATAATTTATTTATTTATGTTGTAATTTTACCTTCCCATTGTGTGTATATACTGTTTCTACAAAGAATAAACCCATTGAAAATTTAATAAATCATTTATATAGACATAGTAAGTGAAATATTAGCTCAATATATATTCATTGAGTTAACAATCAAGGTCATTGGTCACACAAAATTATGTCATTGATTTATCTTTAATTTAATGATTCAATCTTTGTAAAGTATTTCATTACATTCTCCTTAAATTGAGGAATATATTGATATTATAAACCTTTATTATCCTATAAGATGTATATAAAATCATTTTAAATATTTATATTAGGAATTAGTATATCTTAATGATATATTTTTTTTAATATTATTAGATTATGATTTTTATTCAAGTGTTTCTCAAGTGGTAAGGGACTCATTAACAAAAACATATTCTTAATTGCATTGGTCATTTATTATTCCAAAACCTTATATTTCATGACCATTTTTTCAAAATGGCGTTCATGAATTTATTTATATGGACATGAATGTTTAAAAATTTTAATTTAATTCAAATGTCTCAAATTTTATGGGAAACATTTACTCATAATCAATTTTATAAAATTTTTGTAAACAGTTTTTAAAATTTATGAATATTTCTGTATCGTGAAATGGTTTCTTGTGATGGAAAATGAAATTTTATGATTGAATTATTGATAATTACAATATTTTATCTATTATGATTATATGATGTTACTTGGAAATTTGATGGGTGGTTACGTGATAAACCAATAACATGTGGTTATGTGAAAATCGTATGATGGGTGGTTCTATGATAAACTAAGGACAGTTGGTTACTTTATAACCTCCATTGCATTGGGTATGGAAGTCAGTTGTATATCTATTACATTTAGTGATATGTATTCAATTCAACCATATGGTTATTCTATATATGTATGTTTATACACCAAGTAACGTTTATAGTTTATATGTTTCTTTCTATAGGATTTATATTAATCTTCTGATTATGAAAATGGGAACCAACGTTTTTATATTCAGTGATGTGTATTTACTACATATTAAAGGTGAAACTTATTAATTTTGATAATATATTCATTGTTTTTATGTTATCCCAAAACTTATAGTTTTCCTTATTCTTTTATCCCTTACTGATCTTTTATTCTCATCTAATTTTTTGAAATGTTCTTCACAGGACTTAATGAAGAATAGATCTAAGAAATGGGTCAAGGAAAAGTAATGTTGTTTAAAACCAGAAACAAAATATGTTTCTTATTACATAGTTTTTTATAAATAAATGGATAGTGAGTAGAAGTGTCTAAATGTAATATTGTTGTTGTTATGTCAAATTTATGTCATAATTATCTAAATCTATAAACCTGAAAAGATCATAAATATGGATTAAAATCAAAATTTTAACTTATAACTAAATTAATTAATGTTTGAGGATGGGTACTTATACTATTAGTAATTAAACATGATATCGATTAGTCATAGTGGAAGAAATATAATGAGATTGTTTCTAGTAGCCAATTCCCTATACCATGAAAGATACATTTTCCTTATTCAATCAATAATGCTAACTATAATGACTCCCACACATGGGAGTAATTTCATCCCTTCTTTACATACATTAGTTATCAATTTCAACTATCAATGCTCTAAACATAACCCATTTATGAATTAAATTATTCATTTTGATTTCATGTGATAAAATATCTATTAAAAATAAAATCATAAACCCTATAGAATTTATATTTTTAGTTTATTAATGCTCATTGATGGTATTCTATATTCTAGAATATAGTAAACATATATCATTATCCTCGATTCAACTTTTATAATAATGAAAAACCTATTGGAAATAAAAATATTAATCAATTATTGATAAACATTTTGTGTATATGTGTATCTAAAACAATCCCAATCTAATCCCTCACTCTAATTTTATATAACCATTATTTCCCACAACTGTAAATTTGTTCATTCAAACAAAAGGTTTATAAATATCACTATTATTTAATCTATTTTCCTAATGAATTCATTGAAAATTTAAATATAATAAAAAATTTAATCTTCTTCAATAAGATTATTAACCACATTTTTAAATTATAATGAAGTACAATTTTATCCAAAAATTTTCCATCATATGATTATATCATTTAGTATAACTTACACACAAAACATAGTCAAAACAATAAAAATATTATTATGATAAATGAAGAATGAAATTGTAGTCAATAAATAGATAAATAAATATGTATAATATTAGAACATGGATATAAATTAATAATTATAGAATAAGAATATGATAATTTAGGTATGATTATCCACCAAAATGATTATAATCAAAAACAATGATGTAGAAATAAGATATAATTTTATTAATAAATCAACTGTTTTGATTATAAATTTATATAAAAACATGAGATAAAGGAGAAGAAAACGAAGAAGTGTATTAAATAATGTATAATTAAATAAACTAATGAACATTTAAACCCATTAAAAATATTAACATGTGAATAATAATATGATTGTTTCAATAGTAACATAACCATTAGAATAGTAATATGACCATTTAGAAGAGAAATACAACCATTATAATTGTAACATCTTGTATGTAAATATAAAATTATATATAGTTATCTTATAAAATGGAAATACAGAAAATATTTTACATTATACAATTAAATAATTTTTTTAATAATGATATAATAATTGTTCATAGTTTTAAAAAACATAACATTTTAATATTTAAATGTATAATTAATTTAATTATTTAAAATAGAATTTATTTTTATAAAATATATTAATAAATTAATATCTGTTTTTTTATAATATTACTATTTTTTTTTAGAAACTTTATAATTTTCAGTGTGTCCAAAAATCAATTATATACTTTGGAAAAAATAATAAGAATATGAGTATAGTTTTAAAATCACCACTACCCTCAACTTATAAATAACAACCCTCACAACCCCTTCTCATCACAAATTATAGTGCTTAAGTTTTTTAACATATTTATCAAACCCTCTCATAACCACTCTTCCCATTTCCACGTGATATATATATGGAAAAATTAAAATTCCATGTTCTTTAATGGGTCTATATATGATTTGATATTGAAGAGCTAACATTCTCAATATATATAAATTTTAATTTATTTTCATCATATACAATCTCATCACTTTTTCATTAATCGAGGAATAATAACTCATGGTTCATGAATATTCTATAATTTTATATTGGTAAAACAATATATTATATCTATAACATTTTTTATATCATATTATTCAATGAAAATAAAATATTGTCCATGTTATGTACATTAACCATATCCATGGATAGTGAGGTTTTTATTTTCCATTACCCACAATACGGTTGGTCATAGAATAGTTAATGTTATTAAATTATATTTTAATAAGTATATTTTTACTAATTACTTGTTCCACAATGAATATTCAGATTATATAAAAAAATTAGTTCATGATGGTTGAAAATCCCACCAAAACAAAGTTAATATTTATAACAAAAAAATCAAATGAATGCTCTTTATGTTTGTAAAAAATTATATATGGGACTATTTAAAAATCATGAAATGTATTAATACCATTTCATTTCACTTATGATATAATATTCCCATTATAATTGAACATCCATAGTAATGGACTACTATACCAATCATAAATGCATCTAAGAGACACTCAAAGAACATTAAAATTAAATTTTACAAATCATAATTTTTTTTAAATTAACATTATATAATTATACTAAATTTAAAATATATGTATGTTTTTTTAATTATGTCATTAATTAAATTTATATGAATATGGAGAACATTAATTTCATTTAACAAATGTGTTTGTCTATAAGGTAAGGGATTAATCCAAACCTACATATTATATATAGGTTATTTCTTCTATTGTATTTATTCAATTCAATTGACTATTCATGAAATATAATTATAATATCTTCATTATATTTAATATATATATATATATATATCAATTACTATTTCATTAATGATGAAATACATATTAGAAATGGTTCCCTTATAAATTCATCTTAATATGGAAAACCAATTAAATTTAACTTCTCATTTTCTAGTACCATTTTGAACTAAACTCAATTAAATATTTTTAAACAACACATGTTTTTATAATATAAAATATTATTTTGAATAACTATTTTATTTAATTTCTGAATTTGTGGATATAATTTTGACATTATATTCGTTAAATATTTTTTAATATTTTCCCTCAAAATATGCATAGGTCGAACAATTATTATATTACCTAACAACACAATATCATTTTTTCAATTTAGTGGACATCATTATTAATTTCATATTATTATTATTTTTCTTTTATTAATTTCATTTAATAATTAAATCTCTTATTTCATGGATACATTTATGTTATTCCATTTGGTTTTTAATTTTTTCCATGATTATGAACAAATTTATTTCTATGGCTAACCCTTATGTTTATTCAATAAGTATGATTTCTTTAATTGAAACACTTAATAATATCAATTTTATTATGGGTGCTCCCAAATAGTTCTCCAATGAAATAGGTAATTTTTTTTCATCATGAGACATTATTTTTTTCATTATGGAGTAATAATAATTCAATATGAAACATTTTCTACAATGTGATATCGTCAGGGTATTTATACTTGATTCATGTTTATGTCTTCATAAATGTTTCTGTCATAATATTATATTTCTAGGATCATAATTCTCCATGTACAATATGTTTTTCATCAATATGTTTATTCATTATGCATTAATTTTATGTTTCCATGTTGTTCTTTCTTACTCGTACATTATTCTTCATTTCAATGTTTTCTACCTTACATTGAATTTTAGATCACCCATTCTACCTACGTATTTGATATGTTATCCAATGTTGTTGTAGTATCTCAAAGGAATATATGAGAACATTATAAATATTAACAAAAATATGTCTAATTCTAATTTATATTATTCTGATTGTATACCTAGCATCCCAAAGCCTCCTGGAATTCCATTCAATCATTTATATTAGATGGATAATTATTCATGAAATAAAATAATAATATATTCAAAAGGACTTGGTAGATATAGTTTGAATACATTGGACTTATCTATTGGGATTTGGACAAGAATGAATTATCATTTTGTTTGTTTACAAGATAATAAAATTAATGAATTGCCACGAATAACCTATATTGAATCCTTATTAATCATAAATTAAAAAATATTTATCATTCATACATTTTCACAACTATTAATATAGTTTATGTTTATATGATCATTAGATATGTTTTTTACACGCCTATTTTAATTTTTTAGTAAATGTTGTCAAATAAGAGAACTCGTTATTATAATTAATTTAAAATGAAATGTGATTAATTAATTAATGAGATGACAAATAAGATGATAATGTAAGCACATAACATCAAGATAGTAATAGAGAATCTAAATCGTGTTTTAAATAATAACATAAAATATGTCAGACTCTATTATTCTCATAATAAATTGTACGTTTCTATCAGGAGTGTACACTAGTAATGAAGAGAAAGGATAATGAGAAAACTGATTCAATAGAAAGGGATGTTTTCATGACTGTATTATCCAATAAATATTTTACTTGAACTATAAATATTACAATTGAGATGTATTTTTATAAACTCAAAAAAACTAAGATGATTCTATCAATAAATACAAGGAAAACCATAGAATACTTTCATAAAATGTCTATCCCATTGTCTGGAAAACTAAAATAACTGTGAATGTATTATTTATTTAATTTACTTCAATTCTATAAAATTCCATGGTGATTAGATACTTTAGAAACAATATGAAGATTTTTTTTCATTCCCTTATGTTTGATATTAATTATAATGACATGTAGTGGTATCGTGTGATTAGATAATCAAAGAAGAAAATAATGTTTAATTTTGGAGGATACAATTATTACTCCCATGGAATAATGAAATAAAAATACACCATCTATCATAATAATTGGAATAAGAATCATTGAAAATTTATAAATGGAATAATGATATTTCTTAAATGAGGTAAAGTGTTTTTTAAGGAAAATAATTTCTGAAAGGAAATGAAAAATACCACTATTTTTAAATAAGAGATGATGTTTCATACAAAAAATTCAACAAAAAATAAATTTTTTTAAATCTAATTAATAATTACACTATTTTATACAATTCCATATTCCATATGATTTTAAAGATAATTAATGATATAAACCATAAAGGAATCATTGAACGGAATATATTATCACCACTACATAGGTGTATCATGAAAATTATGTGGTTACATGTACACTAGTTATTAATACAATAAATGGAAATATACTTTTTAATTGTGGTTCTAAAAATTCTTCAATATCTTGAATGTTTACAAGACCTAATAAAAAACTACATAAAAATATGAAGGATTAGTTTTTTGTGTAAATAATATATATTTAGATTTATTTATCCATTGCATATAACTCCCCGTGGGACATTTTTTTCCAACTATACTTCCTAAAAAAACTCATAGTATATCCATTCATTTAGATTGACTCTATTTTGGTAATGGAGGATATATCATTATATATAGGTAAAATTAACTGTCTGGATATGGTGATCATTCTAAACACCACGAATCTTCCACAAATTTATTAAAAATGTATAAAAGATAATGAATATATTATAGAATATACTTATCTAGAATGAATAATATTACTTTATGATGAATAATATTTATATCAAATTATTGAAAAAAATGAAAGGATAATTATTGAATACATTCCATTTGTGAGAGAATACACTGATCAGTTCCCTAAATAATTTTCCAATTTTACTCTTGACTGATATGTTGAGTTGTAAATTGAACATGTACCAGGATCTATACCCATATAAAACACTACTTATAGGATCACAAAAATTGATTTATAAGAACCAAATAAGTAGTTAAAATAGAATATAGACTATGGTTTTATACCCTCTAGTGATTCACCATGGGTGAACTGATCTTCTTTATCATGGGTAAATGTGGATCATTAATCCACTTAATTGATTAATATGAGGAAAACAAGACTCAACTATGAATTATAATCTCCTTATCTACATAGATGACATGTTTGATATAGAATATTTGGAAAGACATTTCTCAAAGGAGGACATTTTTTCATGATATAATAAAATAAATATTACTAATGAAAGTTTCCCATGATAATAATTCAAAAGAGATATGGATACTATGGGATAATAGTGATACCCTTAGAATTAACTAATTATCAAGTAATATCCATGGAAATAATTAATACAAGCTTTATATATTACATAATATAATTGGTTGTCTCTATAGATGATATTCAGATTTACCCCATGAGAAATATGGGGCATGAGACTCATTCTAATAGTGTGCTAAAGACTCAGGGAGGGAATAAAAAATATGAATATTATAGTAAACAATAGTTTTTATGGAGAATGAATCATTATTGAGGAATATTATAGCATGAAATTGTACTTCATTATACCCTTCTAAGAAAAATGGAATTGAGGTTTTTCCCAGAACATCATCTGTAATGTATATCCATAGTTACCTTGGAATAGACAGTTATTTCTAACGATTTGTTTTAAAATTCATGAAATTTTAACTCTCTAACAAATTTTACACAAATGGGACTATATATTTATTATAACAATGAATATGAATAATTTATTAAATAATTAAAAAAGACTATTATCAAATCACTAGTACGCCCACTACCCAAAAGTGTAGAAATATCATTTCAATAATACAATGCATTAATGAATAGAGTATTATTTGTACTAATTCAAAAAAATTAAATTTACTGAACATGTCTAAACACATATGCACTTTTATGATAAATATGATCCCATACATGATATAGAGTTGTAATAATTGATATTTTCATTGAATATATGGTTGTATTATCTCTATGGGAATAATTGTTACATAAATAATGAATAAAACGTCATCAAATATATATTCACACTAAAATATAATAATATGTATAAATGATTATTATTATGTATGATAAAGTATTATGACTTAACATTCCACTATCATCCTATAAATGAAAATAATGTTTCAGATTCACTATGTCTAAAGGATCCTGTAACATTATTTGTGATATGAATTTAGAAGGGTCAAATAACCAAGGACTTCAAATAGATTCATATTGGAATAATAATAGATCGGAAATCATTGTTCCTTTCTAAATTGATTTACCAACCACAAAATATTTATAATTTATAGAAATATTAATGACATGATGTTGAAATTTATAATGAGGTGAAAGATATAAAAAATAATAATTTTTTAGAATTCTAAACTGATAAAGAAAAAGAAATTATATTTTGTTCAAGACAATGTGTATAATCAATTCTTGAGATAAAGAAGTATATTTTGAATGATTTAAAAATATCAAAAATCTAAAAATCCCAAAGAACTAAATGATATATTAATTTCATCAATATATAAATTGGTCTGATAATTTGAATAAGGAGATCCCTATTTATAAATCAAGGTCCATGGTGTGTTATTAAGTGATGGCTCAAATAAAATAGTCTCAGGGTATGATGAAGACATTACCCATATATGTGAATATCACATTATTTTCACATTTTCATGACATATCACTTGATAAAATATAACAAATTTACAACGAATAATTGGTCGGTATGAATGGAGTATCATTATCTTTTAGATGCAATATAGATCAATAATTTGATACCATGTTTGGGTAATTTATCCAATATTCTCTAAATATATATTTGAAAATCAATACATCTTATCGTGGAAAGACTGATAGATATTCTGAACATAAAATTCATATTTTGAAGGATATGTTTATAGTGTGATATTTGGTAATATTAGGTGGTATAGGAAAACATTTTCATCTGGATCAATTGTGTTAAAACTATAGCACAAAAAAGTTAACCAAATGGATTCATATAAACCAATTAATGGGATATTATGTTGATCATCTACATTATGGTATGTATAAGGAAAACATAAGCAACCGTGATATAAAATTATCAAGGGAATAATTTATAAGGTGATGACCATTTAGTAACACATCATGGATTCGAAAATTAAAAAAATGATCAATGAAGACACTCATCTATAGGACATTGATTTTATTGTTACTGAATATTTATTCAATAGTATATCTATATTTAGGAATGTTATATAATATAGAAATAAATGAATTTTATTTTCCAGGTATATCAACACCATTGCTATTCTAGATCACACCAGAGTTGTCTTATATTGACTAGAACTGCTAGAAATAATTCCATAAGTAAATCATATATTCCCCTCATCCCTATTTTTAATTTTATTACTAGGTCTCTCACACTTATTGAATTCATATGTGTTAAAATTGATAAAACATATCTCATATATGGTTTATTTTATAAATATATTTTATGGTAGATGTAATGTTCTTTGATGAAAGGCAACTCACTTAGTTAGAGTGTTATGGATAAACCATAAATATGATATGGGAACATGGGATCACAAGTGATAAAGGAAGGATAATTAAACTAAAGTGTTTTATCATTAGAATGTAGAACTAAATAGTGTTTTAAATTTTATAACAATTTATCAATGTATAAACCTATAATTTTATCAAAAAAATTTCCCTTCACATGATTTTTTAATATAGTATAAATCATATAAATTCCATATGGAAAAAACATTTCACTCAAAAAATGAATAATAATACATCAGTGTGTAAATTAAAGAATACGTAATAAATTATTAAATAGGGAAAATACATACAAAATAAGACAATAAGAATATGATAATTTTTATATGCTCAATTCACCATAATGAACACACTCATGAACAATGATATAGAAGTAGAAAATAATTTTAATGGTTATATATATCATTTTTATTTTGAAAGTATATTAATATTTAACAGTATATAAATGTTAATTAATATTTCAAAAAATATATATATTTAATTATATTAGGGATCTTATATGATGGTTACAAATATAATAGTTGGAATATTAATCTAACTGCTGGAATAATAACGTGACCATTAGAATTTAAATATAAACATTTGGAATAGTAATATGGCCATTTGAATAGTCACCTCACATATAAAAATTAGGAATTAATTTTTTTAATTTTTTAAATTGAAAATATGGCACATTTATATCATTGTATAAGAAAATAATTTTTTAAAAATGAAGAATATCATTTTTGTATATTTGTAAAATGTAACTATTTTATTTTCAATTATATGATTCTAACAATGATCTTAAATTAAATATATTTTAATAAAATATATTTATAATTTAATATTATTGTTATTTATGATGATGTGTAATTTTATAATAGAATAAGTAATTTTTCAAAGGGTTTTAAAACATATTTTAATATTAAAATCATACATTTTCAAATAAATGATGAGTTTATATAGAAATTAAATTTAGCATATTTATTTAATTATTTTAAATAAATATATTCTATTTTATAAATTAATAAATAATAATATTTTAACTCATTTTTTTATTATTTCTGAAATATTGCTATTTTTTGTGAATAGTGAAATACAATAATTTACATTATATAATATTATAACAAAAATATATTAATTTTTGAGACTTGGATGTTGTATAAACTCATTATATAGAAATCCTTTAATATTTTTACTATATATACTGATGTGAATAATTACTATTGATTTTATTGAGGAATGATATTAATGTAATGGATGTAATAATTAGAAAACCCTCTCCTCCCCTTCTAAATAAAACCCCTCACTCCCTTATCACCACACATTCTATTCTTCAAATAATGTGATATCTATAAAAAAACACTACAACATCCTTTCCGTAATTTCATTTTCTAATTGTCTTAATGAAATACCAATTCCTTGTAACATTATTGGTCCTTCAAATAAGTGATATTCAAGAGGTAATGTTCTAAAACTAAAACTATTAATTTCTTCTCATATTCTACTTTATAATCACATATTTCACCTATTAAATATTAATAAATATTTTTTAATTTATATAAAGTAATATCAGAATTATAATTCAATATATTCTACCAATATACTTTCAAAACTCTTAAAATTTATTGAATTAAAAGAATTTTTCAATATGTGGCTATTAGCCACCTTTGGGCTTAATTATTTCTAACATTCAATTACAACATTCATGGATAGTAATGAAAATATTATTATGGATACAAACATTTAATATATATATTATGGATCATTCCATGGATTGGAAAATATATATATAGCAATAACATTTTATAGAATGAATCTAGTTTGGAATGGTTAGAAAAAATGATAGAACAAACTAAACAATTATAATTAATAGTTAATCAATTGAAGAATCCTCATGTCTGTTAAAAAATTATATAATGATACATTTATAAATATTGGTGTGAATTGATCCAATTAAATATCACTTGTATATTATTTATCCCATTATAAATAACTTTTATAATTATAAACAAGTGAACCATTCCTAAATCAATGAATCAAATAGTTATAAAACAAAAAAAATATAATTTTATATCTCTTATGAATCTCCAAAATTGGACATAATTAAATAATAACAAATAAAATATATATGTATTAGGATCATAGTTTATTTATTAATAAATTTATCATGATTATCTTGGAAATTTTGAGCATGTGTGGAATGTGATGGGATAGAAGGTAAGGGGTCTCTTTAAACAACTATAATAAATATTAGATAAATTTTCACTCCCTTTAACACAAATTATCAATACATTAATGTAATAAATTTCTCTAATATTATTTAAAAATATTAATATATTTGTATATAAATATAAATATACCTTTCAATGATGTGAAAACACATGTTATAAAAGGGACCATTATCAATTACCCCTATTAAGACAACCTGATTAATAAAAATTTCACCGTTACTTATCCACTTCAATGTAAAATTCATAAAATGTTTAAATCCACAAATTTTGTTATATAAAATATCATATTTTATTATTAAAAAATATTTTTGTTCATTTTATTGTGTTTTATGGATATAATTATGCATTTATCCTTATTAGAAACTTTTTAATATTTTCCATATAACCTCACATAAGTGGAAATTACTATAATTTGGCTAACCACCATTTTTCATTTATTCAATTCAGTTGGAATACATAATACATGTACTATTATTTTTTTCAATATATATTTTTAATAATTATTTAATCCCTTATTTCATTGAAACCAGTATGTTACAACTTTCTATTTTACCATATACCCTTACTAAGAACCCCATCTATTTCCAAAAGCAAACCATATTCCTATTACTCATCATTAATTTCATTATATAGAACCCTTATAAAGGTACATGTTATTATTGGTTAACATAGAATGAACAAAAAATCAGTAGATACTGTTTTTGTTTCATGAGACCCTATGTATGGTATTTGGAGTAAACCTTATCTTTTTTGGGACTTTGTCCACCAAGGGATATCATCATTGTAGTTAGAGATAATAGATGTTGATGTCATGGAATATGTTTCTTACACATTAAAATATTTCTATTATCAAATGATTACATGTTCAATATGATATTTCTCTATATGTTTACTTATAAAAAATTCTATTTATGTTATAATTTAATTCCCTATAACTCATGTTGTATGCATTATTTACTTTTTTTGTACCGTAGTGGTATATTTTTGCTCACATATTTTATCTATTTCCTTCCTACGTTATCCTATGTAGTTATTGGATCTAAATGTGTGTTTGTATCTCATTATGGATATTAATAAAAATATTATTTATTCTAGTATCATTTCATCTAATTATGCACTGAGTCTTTTAAAGACATAATGATTTTTGATCCCTTGTTTTTATTTGATAGATAATTATTCCTGAAATCATGTATTAATATTTCCAAAATTAATGCGTTTTATATATATTTTGGATTATAAAATTAAAAATAAGTATCAAAATTCATATATGAATCCTTCTTTATACCCATATCTCATTCTTATAATGTAAAAATATGTGTACCTTGGCCAATATCATATATCAAACAAAAAATATCTTATATTTTTTATTTAAAATAATATTTCATAATGAATATTATCTATAATATCCTACTAAACATTCAAAATATCTATTATCAGAGGAATGGTACTACGCACCACCATATAAAGGGGAAAAAAATTAAATAAAGAAAATACATTTAAAAATATATCCGAAATAAAATAAAAAAATAAAAAAAAATAAATATTCACTTGTATTCAATGTAAAATCCCATATCAACATAATGGGATCTCATTAAGAACTCACTCGAAACAAACCGATTATTTTATGATTATCTTACCTTTTTTTAATTAGACGACACAAGACACATATAAGAAAACCAATCTTTTATACCCAGTTTTCCTTAACAAACTTGATTAGTCCATGATAGGAAATGCAATCTAGCCTGTAATATGGCACTAATGGAATTATTGATCCCGATAGGATAGTGATTCACACCATGTCATAAAAAACTATTGGAATTATTTATACCACAAGGATAGAAAAACCATGATTTCTCAAGAAAATATGGATCAAAACACATCCCAACATATATCTTAAATAAAATAAACATTGAAAATATATTCATAATGAGAATAATAATTAAATATAAGGAAAAGTTGATCAAAAATCCATGGTTCCAATAAACATAATTTACTATAAAAAATGTAGCAACGTAGAGAAGTGACACCCATATCCATGTGACATCTGTGTAAACAATCAAACATGAATACATAAAAAATGAACATGAACAAGGTTGAATACCCACAACATAAAGGTGGTTCCATTAAAATTCATGTATTAACCATGAAAATAGCTACCTATACCCAGTGGATGTAATTAGGGTGTGATCATAACATACCATAAGGGTCCCACTAATTGTTACACTATAATAATTTTTTTAATAAATAAATTATTCATAATTTGTTGAGATAACATAGTAGGAGATAATAATTGCATTAACATGAGTAAATCTTGAATAAATACCTTCATTGAAATTATTTTAAATGAAAGGTAAAAATGTAAATTCTAACAAAATTAAAGTATAACATAATAATGAAATATTTCTTGATAGTTAATGAATAATATTTTAATAATTAATTTCTCTAACAAGATTCAATGACCAATTTCTATTGGAAAACATTTTAAATGAATTTAGAACTATATAATTGTCTTTTATGGTAAATTAGGCAAGGGATATAGATGATAAATTGACTGCATGTAATCGTTATATATAAAAAATAGTTATACACTATCTGGTGATCAACATCATGTTCATCACTTTCATAAAAATGAATAGTGTTAGTTCTTTTATATATACAGTGTGATGGGGTTTAACCATAACCTTCCAACATTTTACATGTCTACCAAAATAATACCAATTATCCAATAGTCTATCACCATATAAAAAATTCAAAACAATTTAAAGAGTATTTTTTATGAAAAAAATCATAAATTATAAAAAAAATCAATTTTCCCCAAAAAAGTTCATAAACATTCATGTAAGATCATTTTAATCCATAATTTATTTTATTATATCAAAATATATTTCCCCAACTAAATCCACAAATTTTATATTTTAAAACCACTTTTCAGAATATGCATGAATGAAAGATTCATATTACAAATTATTTTTATAATACCTCCTACCAAAAAAATGTATAATATAAAATAATCTCATGGGTACCAGAAAAAATATTAAATGAGGGACCATCCACGATGAAATGTGATTTAATACCAGAAACCCTTTCCAATAATCTGAATATTCCATAAAACATATCCTTTCATAACCTTATGTTGGTTGGAAAATAGAAGATAGAAGCTAAATAATCTTGAGATAAGATTGAATCCACATAAAAACATGAATATATATGATATATACCTACAAAAAATAACACAAAAAATAGTGGATAAACGAGTTAATATGATAGGGTGTCTTCCATGATTAGTTTATACCAAAAAGAATGAAGTGATAGTGTTTAATCCCACCAATGGATAAATATTAAAAAACATTCTTGATATTGGACATAGTAGGTAGAAAAAATGTTACATTATTTTCAATGTGAATAATTTATTCTCAATTTGATGAAAAAATCAACTTGTGGTTCATAAATATAATAGGGAATGGCATATCATTGGCTATCCATGTCACAATTACTATAAATTTCACAAATTACATCATGATATATACATATAAGTCATGTCATGAATTAATAAATCTATATTCATGTATGTACTTTAAAAAGGTAAAAATCACGTATGTGAATAAGAACATTCAAGAATATAGAAAACTCAAATAAAATTTCTTCCAAAAATGAAGCCAACACAAAGACGTTTGTGAATCTCTTTAAATTATATAATATGAATAGCCCACAGAATAATTATTAATACATTGAAGAGTAATTTAAACCATTTTCATTAAATTACCATTAATATATATTCTTATAATCAAGGGTTGAAGAGGTTTTTATGCTATTATTCCATTAATTTTATATTTTATAATAGTTATTTATTTTTAAAATAATAACATCACTATTGTCTAATCTTCAACAACATGATTTTTCTTAAATTTATTGACTACTCAAATGGTCAACTCTTTTACAAGGTTTAATTTATTGGAGATGAAATTATACATATTTTTGGAACATTTTATATTATTAATAAATGAAACTTTATTTTTACAATTTTATCTCACATGACCATGTTTTTCTGTAATTTATTCTAATGCAACTAAACAACTTCATAAAATCATTTTTCTAATGTACCGAATCTAAGGCTATTAAATAGTCATCTTGAAATGATAAGAAACCAAAAAATTATCTCATTAATATTCAATATAAAATATCATTATACAAGTAAGAAGAAAACAAATTTCATCAAGAGTATGTAACATTAAAATGAATAACCTCACCCAAAACAACAAAATATATATTTTGATGATAAATAATTATTTGGAATTAAATATATTTTTAATATTAATCTATGAATAAAACTAATTTTGTGACATTATGTGTACATAATTTCATTTAACACAAATAAAAAGATATAATTATGTTTTAATATATTATTATTAAAATTAAAATATTAAAATAACTTAAAAAACTATTAAAAAAATTAAAATTTATTATTTCATACGATTATGATTTTTAAAAAAATTCAAATTAAATTTGAATCGTTACAATCGAATTAACTAATTTTGAACAATTTAAAACTTATATAATGTAAAATATGCAAAGTATTTATATAAAATGTATTAATACATAAAAAAAATAAAAAAAATACATATATAATATCACGATAACTTTATAAATGATTTTGAATATTAAATATTATAAAAAATATATTATTAGTTATTTTACCCAAAAGCTCAGCCAGCGACAAAGTCTCTGACCATTTATTAAAATAAAAGAAAAGTATAGAAGATACGCATCACAAAAAATAGAAACATGTCATAAAATCCATACCCGTTATCATTTCCATAATCAAGTGATTCATCTGCAGTAGCCGACTCCCAATCTGAGCTTTCATACTTCTTCATAGTCTTAACATACTTTATTCTAAGATTTAACATTTCCAGATATCAAAACTCATCAAAACGATGCACTCTTAAATGTGTTGTTAGTTTAGAGGGTATTGAGGCAGCCTTACCCCACCCCCTATCGCATGTCCCCAACTATGCCCAAGGTGTCTAAACTTGGGATTGGGCCAATTCCCATGGAGTCGAGGGGACGAGAGGATCGCTGACATATGGTTCATGTTTCCTTTGTGAGGAATCGAACCCAGAACCTCAATGACGAGATGCCACCGCCTTGAACCAACAAACCCAGCCCCCGCTGGACTTACATATTATATATGATTAAAAAAATATGATAATTTATAAATAATAATAATAATACATTATGGAAAAAATATTATTGTGTTTAAAATATTTATTAACCTTTTAATAGTGTAATATAATAATAATAAAATAATAAAAATTTAAAAAGATTAATGGAAATTATTGAAGATACCTCAAATTAATGATGTTCAAGTGATTTAAATGATGAATCTAATGGGTTAGGTGATGATATTTCTAATTTCCAATAATGAATGAACTTCATACACTGTGATTACCACAATTTCATGGATCACGGTTTTAAATAAAGATGATGTGTTGATAACCATAGGAAAATGAATTAATTTTGAGTTTTTTTCGCTATAGATTTTTTAATTAAGTAACATGTAATGAAAAAATAACAATCCTATTAATATAATTTTTTTTGAGTGATTAGATATTAAATATATTTTTTTATTTTTTTATGGATATGTTGATATATAGTAATTTCAATATTATGAAACACTATGGAAATCCAACCATTATATACCACAATAGATTGTTCACCCAATAAACTATGTCCTAAAATCATTATAATACACATTAATCATTTAAATATTGAATAATACACATAATTATAGGAATTAATAATTATAGTAATGGGTTTTTATTGTATGATAAATTGGTATGCGGTTGATCATTTTTGTTATTTCAATCATCCGATTAGTGGTATTGGAATGATGTGATGAGATATATTTGGTGTTACACTCACATAATATTTATTTGATATCAAAATATTTGTTTTTACATGACCATACAGTTACAATGATTATCAATGAGGATTATTGTATAAAAAAATAAGATAATAGAGCATTCATGACACTAGACTTTAAGGGTCATCCAGAGATTATTTGGTTAATCCAATTTATCTTTGAAGTTCACTTATAATTTTTCCCAAATTTTTAGTTACAAAAAATAGAAACCAATTTTTCATTCAGCTCAAATAAAATGGATGATTTTATATAAACAATATTAAGATTACTGAATACTCTAGTTACGGTACTATAATATTGGGATGATCCTTATAATCATATGTTTGATGTGAGTAATTATGTATTTTTTTATGTTCATATAAATTTTAAGGTTATATTTTTTAGTTTATTTTCTGTTCATGCCACACTCTAATAGAGATTAAATTGATTTCATCTTTGAAGTTGTGTTATCTTCTTTTCATTGTATTTTCATTTGATATATTTACATGTTATATAATTATATTTAATGTTTAAATCTATTTAAATTATATAATAATATATTACATATAAAAACACATTAAATTCCATTAGTAAATTATAGGTTTTTCCCCAATATGTTTTACATTGATATTGAAGAATATATAGGTTTTAGAATGATTTTTGTCCATATATCAATGACATATTTTCCAAAATATATGGTTGACCGTTAAATAAAGATATTAAATATGAATTTCCTGAAAATTATTTATAGTTTATCTAATAAAACAACCATCATTTTCAACATTAAAAACATAATTCAAAACAATTTGATCTACTAACAAAATGTTTACCATGAAATATAATTTATTTCAATAATTTCACTCTTTTCAGTAACTATTTTAGTTTCATTTTATTCATGAATGTTTTTATTTTTTCATATATAAGTGATATTGAATTGGAGTTTGTGATTCATTTTTTTCAAATCTCATTGATGGTAGGATTCTATTGACTAGAAAAAATATTGGATATGATTCCCCTTAGTATATTATTTTGGTTGACACCCCATTGAGATGTATTATGTATTATTGAAGTTAATGGTCCACAACAAATAATTACTAAATATAAAAATGATGATATTCTTTATATAATAGGAATAAAAATTATGATTATTGGTCTTTTGAGGCGCGAAATTTGGGTACCTTTCCTTATTCATTTTGTTCCACATACATAATTTCATAATTTAACTATATTGAAATATGGGTTGAATTAAAATCAATCCTGAATAACAATGTAAAGATGCGTGAAAATATATTAAATAATAGAATAATATCACGTATCAATGTTCATTTGATATTTATCATTGATAGAGGAATATATTTTGACCACCACTTTTTAGTGTTGTACTAGAGTATTATGGTGTTTGATACCACATGAATAATAAATACAACCCCTAAAAAAGATAAATAGAAAGGGACATGAACACTCAGATAATTAAAATTCTAAATGATATCTTAATTTTCAACCAAATTAGTTTTTTATGTATGATTTATAATGCAATATATTACTATATAAAAACGTAGAGACACTTTGGAATTTTCTCCCGCCAATTTAATGTCAGGAAAACAACAATAATTTCTAATAGAGAATGAAAAATAATATTTCTTTGGAGAACAATATGGTGAAGTGGATATATGATGATGTCAGAAAGAAGTTGATATTGGAATAGGAACAATAATAAGATATTGGATGAGAGATATATATAAAAATACCATATATAAATTGGAAACAATGAGGTGGTATGGTTTAGACATCTATATGAATGATATGTGTAAAGAATATAAGGTATATTATTATGATTCATATATTATATAATTCCCATCCTTTATAATTCCATTATAAGAAGGGATTTTTCTAGTGGTGAATTTTTACAGTTTTATTTTTATGAATTAAAAGGTAACATATCTCCCATTTATTGGTAAATGAAGACCCCATATGTACTAAAATTAGCATTGAAACATATAATTTTTTTATCCTTATTTTATGTTAACATTATATCTTATTTTGATATTGTGAAATTATACATACCTATTATATTATGGATTTATATTTATATTTATATTTTATATTTTTCATTCTTTTATTCATCAGAGTTTTTATATTTTAAAACATTATATTACATGTGACATGAACTTAAATTTTTGATTGAAATATAAAAATAAATACTGCATATCATTAATACCACAAGATAAATGAAATAGATCAATGAAATATTAGATGGATTTTAATAGACCTGGAAGAAGGAAAATATTTAATGTCATTAAAATTTTGTGTGTAGGGATATATGTTAGGGTAAAAAAATCATTTCGTTGTAATTTCATTTAGTGCTCAATATAAATTCATGACTAAAGATAAAAAGATAAGGTACTGTGGAGTAGAATAAAAGGAATATAATATATTCACATGGTTATGTTTCATGACCCAATGTTTTTTATGAATTGATGGATTATAGACCACAATTACCCTAAACCACTAATTGTACTGTGACAAGTCAGACTGGTTGGGTTTCCTAATACAATGATTTTATAGGGTCCCATATCACACCATATCAATATCATGTAACATTAGAATCACCTAAAAATGCATATGGGAGTCACAGTACTAATTTTTGGGGATTTATAACATTCTATATGCAAATTTTCATTATTTGAAGATGAGTGACAATTTTTTTAAAATATTACTCAATTAAATTGTTTTAATCGCAATGTTTTTTATAATATTAAGATAATTTTGATGTGTAAAACGTTTATTTAGTATACAATCCATTAAATAAACATTATAAAGGATTGAAAATAACATGTACCATGATTGATAATAACTATTAAATAAGTAGGATTATATGGTTAACATACACATTGCAAAAATAAATTGGAATAATGGTCATGAAAATACATTTGGATGATAATATCGTAGTTTGTGTGATATTGAACCAAAATAATTATAGTAGTATAAAGAAAATATATTCTAGGGGATATATGAATGCATTTTATATTTTAATTTATTTTATAATATATTGATGAATAATACTAGTAAAATTATTTTCCAATTACCTATGTATGGTTTTGTAGGAGAAACCGAAAATTTAATTTTAATGGCTATGTACATAATATATCACCTAGAATGAATAGAATATAACTGATATTAATCCATAAACTCAAACTCAAAATCCCTACAGATCTTATATAAAATATATTTTTTGACATAGATTTTTGATACATTATATTATTGATTATTCAATTGAAAACACGCACAGATTATCTCCCACAATAAATCTTATGGATATATTACCCAAAACAACATTAATATAATGTTCCTATTATTAATAAAATAAATATTTTCATCACTTTTTTCATATATATATATATATATGAACCCCCTTATATATAATCTTTTAAGAATGATTAATCCATTCAAACATTTTCTTGAATCACATAGAAAGATAAAAAATATATCAAAAACATCAATAGTGACTGTGAATGTAGTTCCAATTAGATGCAATAAACATTCAAATACTAACTCAACAAAATAGATATAATAATATTATTTTGAAATCAGAATTTTGTAACACTATTTTGAACAATTCCGTGTATCTTCATCCAATCAAAAGATCATGTGTTGTATAACAGATGTGATATTGAATAGTTGTGTTGGATTACACTTGGAGTAATAGTTTTAGAAATATTTAAGTTTATGAAATCCATTATTGAAGATTTACCTATAATTTAAAACATAAATTCACCTATAAATGTATTATAAATGAATAAGATTCATAACCATAGACTATATAATTTAAGATGATATATTTTAATATATTTTAAGTAAATTAAATGAATTAAATTGTTTTGTCATGTGAATTTGTATCCTATTTCTTTTTTATGTATTCTATTCCTTAATTTATGAAACAGTATTAAAATTTTAGTTGTAGTTGTTGGGATCCCATATTAACTACTAATTTTTTATCTTTTATATACCTGTCTAGATATTTTTCCATTCCATATATAGTTAACCGATAATTGTTTTTAATTAATGTGATTTGAGTGGTGAATATTGGTGGAATTTGTTTTCATATCTTATCAACAGTGTGTTCGTCATATTATGGTAAATGTGAGGTGAACTTGATATTTTTAAAAATATATAAATATTTTATTGAATTCAAAAAATTTTATCATGGAGTTAATTAATGATTGGATGTGATTATATTGAAAAATGGAATTTCACAAAAACATTATATAGAAGGAATACCTAGATAAAAAATAATGAATTAATCCCCATTCTCTAAAACATGTGTTTGTATGTTTTTTCAATATAATTTGATTCCAAAAATTATATTATTTATGAATTTTTTTAATTATACAATATAAGTAAAAATAAATAAGGACTATTAAAAATTGTGTAAGGTGAAGCATTTTATTGTAACCCCATAGGTGAGATGAAAATGGTCTATTGAATAACTGTAAAATGGTTTTAAATTTCATTTGTTAAATAGAATTCAAAAAGTTTTATCATTAATCACTCACCATTTCTAGGGATTCAAAATTTTTCGGATTACATAATTCACAAAATAAATGACTTTCAATGTTTTTTCTTACATGTTTAACTTTAGTTTTCATCCTATTATTTTTTTTCTATATTTTAATTAATTTCAACCTTGTATTAGTAATCAATAATAGATCATATACTATTAATTTAATGTTTTGGTAAGAATCACAATCGATGTCAGATACACACACAATTTCTATCAATTTAACATTTAAAAATCCCTACACCATAATAACTGATTGTGTATATCTAATGGCCAAAATATATACTACAACTCTGGGTTCACATTTTTACAATTGTTTATAATATATAATTTTGGAATGAACCGAATCAGTATTCAATTAGTATTTACATTTGATTCTACGAATGAAATATACCGACACCCATGTATGTAAAAATAATTATCATGAGTCTCAGGATATTTAAAAAACATTAAAGGTGAGAAAATATATTATGTGGTAACTGAATGGATAGTAGAAAAATTTCCACCACACTCCAATTATATATATTGAAAATTCATCAATTAGAATAATATCAAAAGTTACTAACCATTTCCATTTCTCAATAAGATATAGATGAAGTTGAATGACATGAATCAACTGAGAATATCCCTATATACCTGGCCAATCCATCCCATGTCATGAACCATTTTTAATTTTCAATTCACATGTGTTGTTAATTAATAATGGTTCTCGAAGAATACAAATTGTTAAATTGTTCAATTAAATAGAAAAACAATTAAATGATGGAATTTAACCTCATATCCTAGCATCAGATCACCTTATATTTATGATAAGAAATCCTTTATAAGAAATATAATAGATTTATGTTTTACCAATAGACATCACAGTATAAATGAAATATCATAATTGAAAAATATAATCAATACCACAATATTATATTTTATAACATCAAAACATAATTATATGTTCATTAAAAAAAATGCAAAATTTTCAAACAAATTACATAGGAAAGTTAAATGTAATTATTATAATAGAACAAAATAAAAAATATATATATATTAAATGTTTAAAATATTAATTAAACCATTATTTATCTTACACATCAATGTGTGAAACAAGGGATATTTCAAACTCTATCAACACCTCTAAACCTAAATCTGGAATAAATGAATATCTAACACCTCCATGTGATGCCTTTTATTTTACTGTAGTAGTCAAAATAGGATATAAATATACTTATAATGAGTATGTTGTGTAATGTAATAAAATTACTCATAAGAACCCATTAATTAATATATATGAATACTATTATAATTAAACTACAATATAAATTTTTTCTATATAATTTATAAATCCTATGATTTTTATTTTGAATAAAATTAAAAAATATTCATTTCTACATAACAATATTATTAATAAAACATAAAATAAAATATATACCATGAACAGGATCATATATATAATTTTACTGGGAACCAATAATAAAAAATGGTATTGAGACAATAAGACACTATATATATAACCAGAAGCATGCATGATCTAATAAGAAAAGCCAAAAAATGACATCTAATGCACATACAATGGGCTTGACTAAATATAATGACATTTGTGTTAACATAAAAAGAAATTCTATACTATATAGTATTTCAATATTATGTTGGAAAAAATATAACTTCTAAGAATTTAAATCCACTAAACTATGCATGCTTAGTGATTCGGTCACCCTTAATAAACTTATGGTCCAAATGATGAACTATGAAAATTTATAAATCTACCAATTCTCACATAATATCATATAATTCCATTTCATTATAGACTATTTAAATAATATTTTAGAGCCATTTAAAAATTTGAATTACCAACATAAAAAAATTTATCAATAAAATTTGGGAAATAATTTATAATTCAGTACTCTGTATCTTCATTAATCATGTATTATTATTTGATGTGAAATATATTGAATAATATCATCAAAAACCAAATTTTTTATCCATATGATCAAGTAATCTATATATTTATTATAAAATTCATCCATGAAATCAATATGATACCAAAAAAATTTAAAATATTAAAACTTCTGATTGTAATCAAACCCTAAATTATGTAATTTAATAAAATTTACGATCAATATGAAACTCATAATTTATAATTATTTAATGGAATAATATTTAACAAATTACTTTTTTTTGAATTTATTTTCTATAGTTTTTCCTACAAAAAATGATATATTGTTTTCAAGAGTCAAAAAAATTAATAATAAAATCAATCTCCACAATAAATATAGGTAAACATGAACAATAGAAAACTACAACTATATGTAATGATGAAAACATATGAAGAAGGAAGTAAAAAGTATAATGAATAATGGAAGATCTACTTACATGAATATTATTTGATTATTTTTTGATAATATTCTGAATACTTTGGGACACATAAATGGTTAGACAATGTGGAGATGATATATGGGGAAAGAGATATAAAGGGGAAAAGATCAGAAAAGTGAGTTGTAATATCACGTAAGGGAAAAATATTAAATACGTTATTTATAATATATATAAGAAGTTAAATTGGTTTTATATTAAATTTAACAATTTTATGAATGGTTCAAAAACAATATCCCTAGTATCGATTCCTTAAAAATAGAATTTATGATTATTACACATTCTTATTCTGATCATTGTAATTATTTTTAACCCCGCACTATACTAGAGTCACCCTACACATGATTATTCTTCATAGTTACTAATTATTATGACTATCCTTGACCTACCCATGAAGAAGGTACATCCCCATTTCCTTTTAATTTTCAAAAAAAATTATATAGAATCATAAAATTTAAAAAAATAATAATAACTAAATTAATAGAACATTATTTACCTTAATGTGTTAGTAAGGTGTTGAAAAGTTTCCAAATATATCAGTTTCTTGCCCTATTAAATTAACAATTTGAATGTTAAAATTAAAATTGATGTTCCTTTTCATTAGTATGAATTACCCATGCTTCTATGTAATAAGACAAAAATTACCGATGAATGATTATATCCATAGAATTTGAATATTATTATTGATATCTTGATTCAATGGGAGTCAATAATAATTACTAATTTTTTTTGTTTATAGAACATATTTCTCCAATTATAACTACTACCAGAATTAAAAATAAGATATTCTAGAATGATATTTTAGTAGATATGATATATTTGTGATTATATTAATTTATGTTATTATATGAATAAGTTGGATGTTTCATTCATCCTTTGAATGTAATTTATTTGATTTATGTTAAACCCATATACCTCAACATTAGCATCCATTACCAACTAAATTTTTAAAAACCCAAACTAAGTGGTAATTAAAAAATAATAATCAATGGAAGAAAACTCCACAATGTAGTAATTTCATTCAAAAAATTATTTTTATTATATATAAGATTTAAACATTTGTTAGGACAAGCTACAAATTTTTTTACTTATCTACAGAATGATTCTAAAACCCATGGGGGAATTTGCATATTCCAGAGTATATCAATGTAATTATTTTAATAGATGATCAATTAAAAATATAATATGATTAATATATTTATAATAAGGATTTATTTTATTAAATGCATTCCCATGCTATGAAATATTGGTATCCGAATGGTCTCCATTATATAATAAAAAATCTCGAATCATGTTTTACATGTTTTGGATTAACAACTCTATTTTCATAGCAATTTGATGATGGTATTTCATGTAAATCATTACATGTAATCCAAATTTGGAAAAAAATGGGTTATTCATATAAGATACATATCCCTTATTTTTTTATTTTTAAATTATTAGATATTCAAAACATTGAGTTCCCTTTGTGGTGATGGAGGTGTGAGGGGAGGTTTTGGGGCATGTTTGGAACTTTAATCCTAGGTTTTATTTCTTAAAATATCAAAGTGCATAAATAGGTCATGTTGGGAGGGTCATGCCACAAAATATGATAAAATTTATGTGAATTGGTAATAGAGGAGGTGGATTCTATATGTTCATGTAATCCTATGAGAAAGATGGCATACATCCATGTTAAAAGCTCTATTATAATAACTGATATATTTTTCTTGGTTTATGTAGAGTCAGTCATACAGTGCGAGGTATTCAATGTGGGTGCACATTGATATCAGCTAACTGTAAACAGTAAGTGAATTTTTTTTAAAATAATGTCCCTAAACAACGAATCACACTATATTTTTGGAAATTGAATAATGTTAAATTAAATTAAATTATATTATAAATTAAACTGGTTTTCACCAATGGACAGGATAAGAACACTTTTAATGATCTCAATGGTAATTATCATTTGAATATTGTTGGTTTTTATATATAATCACTTACTAAAGCATGAAATGTCTCATTGAACCATTACCTATGAGTACATAATTACACATTAGTCAATATTCATTCCTATATATATTGAAGACGGTATTTATGTGTAACACGATCTTTCATAACTCGAGGTTCTTCATCAATTATTTAAATTTCCCCTAATATGATTGAAATTAGGATTTTATAATTATAAATTACTACATTACATTGAAACTATAGGTGTTTAATATATTTTCTTTGAGTTTTGGTAATTTATGTGGATATCTACAACTATTAACTCATTTAAATTTTTTTATGTGGCCCTGAAATTGTTTTTGATTAATGTATATAAATAAAATCAGACATTTTAAGGATTCCCATATATTTTGTTGAGGTTCATTGTTGGTCGTTTCCAAAGCAGTGTCCATACATGTTATGCACCTTATGAATTTACCTTTTTTTGTCATTGTTTTTTAATCTAATTAGTGAGTTGTTTTTAATTTATTGATGAATAAACCCCTATGAAATTAAATGGTTTTGAATTTCTTGTATTGATGATTTCATGCCTTCGTAAAATGGGTACATTGATATCCATTCTTGATTTGATTAAACCACATAAATTAATTTGGTTAACTATGTGGGTATACTCAATGGTTATTATTAAATTTACAGAATTAAATATTTAGAAATATTTTATACATGAGTGGCTATACTCATGGGATGAGTTAATTTTTTAATGGTTATGTTTTTTGGTATACTATTATGTCAAATAATGATAAATTCTATGAAATTATTATTTATTTTATAGTTTTTGGGATGTTCCTCCTTGGATCCTGATGTTATAGTGGAAACCTTGGATAGAGTTTTCTCCCTGTTTCATGATTCAATGTTATGCCTCTGGCCTTGATATTCCTTTGATCATGCTTTCTTGGACTAGAGTAGGTCATGTCTGGTATGAAATGCTCAATGGACACCAACCAATGCCTAACTGAGTTTCCATAAAGAAGCTTCTATGACTCAATTATGATACATTGGTCTTTTATAATGTCGTTTTATCTCTTTATTGTTAGAAAATATATGTATACAGCATGATTGTGAAAATTGTAGTATGTTTGATTATATGTCTTGGTCATGGATGTTTGGACACCTCAGTTTGAATGCAAAACATGTAGTTTACAAGATATGTTCTATTGAATTGCAAGGTTGTGTTTGTTATTTACGAATGGATTGTACCTTCCATATTAGTGGAGCTTTAATATCATTACCAATGATAAATTAGGGGGTATTTAGCATCACCTACTTATTTTATATGTCACTTAGGGGGAATATTTACTTTCTTTTATTACTTACTTGTTTACCTACACACTTTTTAGTGTATTATATTACACAATATAGAATTTATGGACTTTTTTGTGGTTACCTACTAGGATTTTATCTCACACCCTATACACGCAACCTTTGAGTACATGAATTGTCAATTTCGATTCACATAGGAATAATAGAAATATCCCATAGTTTGAGAGTTGATTTTTACCATGAAAATGAGAAAGAGAGCATGGGACCGAACAGAGAATCACGATATTATTTGAAGATATCACTTTTCTTATGTTTGGAATTTTGGATACATGTATGGTATATTAATATTTTGTAAAATGTTTGGATACTATACATGCCACATGAAATGTACCAACATTAACATTGTATATGAGCCTCCATTGGTAGGGTTATCTATTCCTACAATGTATATGTTATTAGAATGTTTTACTAATTTATCAATATATGTATTATTTTATATCCACTTTGTTAGACTCTGGAGATGAGGGAATAGTCCCCCACTGATATGCCTATACCTTCATTGCTAGTTGATATCATATGATGATTGAATAGAACTGCATGAGTCTATGTGGCCAACTAAGATTAGGGAACTAATCTGTGGAATCTAGGTCTAGGATGGTACCATGAGGTATTAGAGTTTTCATTCCAAGATCGATTTACTATTTGGATTCAATATAATGGGATAAGAAGAAATTGGGTTTTGATAATAAGATGTTCGCAGGAGTAGCTACCCCAGATATAGTAAAATTCCATAATACCTCAAATAAATTTTTTAATTTCTAGATTTTAACTATTATGCATGATATTATTCCATAATTTGGGTACTAATTTGTATTATTATGTTAATAATTATATGATTGAGTGTTATACTATGTTAAAAACAATGATATGAGGGTATTGAATCTCACTAATCATATAGAGACATGTAATAAATCTCATTCAATGAATTATGACAATACATTTATGATGAATTAATTATTTTAATACTTTTGTGATATGTGTTGTGATATATGTACATGTAGTGGTAATATATTTGGTGTAGAGGATAATGTAAGTGACACCATCATTTATTTTATAAAGAGTTTCGACCCTTAATGACTGGAATGTGATGCGCGTTTTGATTCAATTGTTTAAAATAAATGTGATGCGGAATGGATTATATAGGAATCATATTTCGGTTAATATGGAGTTATAGGACCTTAAGGATTACAAAATTATAAACCAATGGATTAAACATTTAAATTTAACTTTTATATAATGTTAAATGTTTACGGATTATAATGGAAATGATTATTTGAATCAATGTGAAGTTAATTGGATTTTGAATTATTTATAAAATATACATGTCTTATACATTGTTCTATGTGGTAGAGTGGGAAAATATCTAGTGTTTCTTGGATACAGTTATTTTTTTTAGTCTAGGTTTCAATACAATGCCATGTATTATAATATATTATTAGATTTTTTATGAAATGTACTATTATTTTGAGCTATGAAAGTTGATTTTTTCTTTTCTTAGGTGTGTATTTGGCATTGTAGAGCCATGATACCACACAGAACTCTTGTAATATGCTAGGAGGTAAGTGAATATCACACTCTAGAGGTTTTGGGCCATGGTATACACTTGGATCCAACATTAGTGAAAGTTGTGACACCAATTTTTTTTCTAAAAATATGTTATGATTCATCATTCTTTAAGGGATTCTGTATACATTAATACATTTTAGGGAACATCACATACAACCTTCTATATTGGTGATCTCTAGATAGTTTTCCAATATTAGAATCCTCCCATGTTCTCCTGGGATGGCAGCCTAGAGGCTTATGATCAATGGTAAGATAAGATGTGGTCAATATTAGAGAACCTTGAGGCACCAATATAGAGGAGAGAGAATTTCGTGACTTACATTCTTGGTGGAGAAACACAGCACTGGTGCAATTTTCTAAACTAGGTATAAAGTCTATGAGATATGGTTTTGGATGATTTAGAATCCATGTTCTATGACTATTTGTATCCTGATAGGCTACTAGTAGTGTGGGTTAATGAGTTCATGTATCTAGAAAAGGGTTTGAGGATTGTCATTGACTAATCATTACTATTTGTAGAGTTGTCTAATTTTGGGATGAAATACCACACTAATTATCCATTGATAGAGATATTCATTCAAGAAGGCCTCTGAAATGCTATCAGAACATAGTTCAACATGTATAGATTGACCCTTATTACTGATATTGTGAATAAGGCACTGAATATAGAGTGTAAATTGAGTGAAGAAAGGGGCATAGAATAGTGAATTATAGTCTCTTGACCATGTGGTTTAACATATTTGGTTTTGAAGATATATTTTTATGCTTCCCACGAGATATGAACCTATCATGATGTGAGTAAGGTTAGCTTTGTGTTCTTTTATCAAGGAGTAAGGTGAGGCAATCTGAGGAACTAGTGAAACCATGTCCTAGTCAAGTGTAGATTTTTCATAAGGATTATAATTTACAATATTTCGGCAGGATCATTCCACTAGTTGTGAGTGGTAGGGGTTCAAAATTGATAATGGATTCAAGATTTGGTTTCCCACCATCACATTAGGAAAGGAGTTAAAAGAGTGTTTTTTAATCTAGATGTGCTTGTGGTGGTCATGGTTGAGGCATCCAGCTGGACGTAAAAAAAGCATTAGAGAGGGATTAATCTGGGTATTAAGGTTGTATCATAGGGCCATGGTTCAATAATGATATATTCTATATATCCTAACCCCAAGAAGTAGGGTGCTGGATAATATACAGAGAGATGTATGGTGTGAATAGCCTCTACTATTGCATCTTAAATTTCGATATAGCTGAATTTCATTATTTCATATTATCACATTTGATTACAATCCTTAGTCCCTTTATCTTAACTTTTGATAACATTATGAAGATAGAAACTCTATTAGAAATCACAATGATGTATATATTCTATAACATCATGTGATGGGCCTGATCAGAACCCTTGTTTTTAGTTTGTATTGGTTGATCAAGAAACACATCAGATGGAATTTATTCCAGTGGATGATTATTCCAGGGATATGTTCTCTAAATAATACTTGAGTTTAACTTATATGACAGAGGTGGATATAACCACAAATCTAGTTCCAATTGTAACACAAGTATTCCTTCTTCCTAATATGATGTTTATGAGGGAGTTTTGGGAGATCATGATGTAGCTAGAGGATTTAGAGACAAGGGGAAAATTAGACCCAATACATCTCCAAGAGGTTCACTGGTCCTTTTTCCAATAATATTGATGATTTCCTTAGGTTATTTATTGATTACGACAAACCAAAATAGCTGATAATAAAAAATTGATATCACATTCCATGAATATATGTCAATATTGATCTTCATTGATGAACTTGGGTGTTCTCAAAAATTGATTTCAGATCCAGATATCACTAGGTATGAGTTCAAACTACAAGGATACCTCATATAACATTTAGTAGCATGTATGTTCAGTATAAATATTTGGTCTTGTTGTTCTATCTAAAGAACATGCCAGTGGTTCTCATAGTTCTGATGAAATAAGACTTCAATCCTCATCCAGATTTGTTTTTAGTGGGTTTTTTGGATGATATTTTGTTGTATTATATCAATCGACATGAAAATTTCAAAAATCATGAGATCTATTAAAATACATTCGTAGATAATTAGTTATAATATATGGACACATGTTTTTACTTTTGAATGCATGAAATTTAGTTCTTTTGGAAATTTTTTTATAATGGTGTTTCAACATACCAATATATTTTTAATGATATATTCTCCTACTAGAATTCCATGAAATATATTTGACATATAGAGTTACTTTATACTAGATTGGAATTGAAGGAATTTCATACAAGGCATCTTACACTTACAAATTCATTAATGGGCATGACTAAGAATATTGTGAATTTTGAATTGTCATTTTACTATTATAAAGCATTTGAAGAGATGAAAGAGTGGTTGAATTCAGAATCATTCCAAATAATATCATTGTATAGTAGTCACTACATGGTTTATTTTTATGCTTCAGGTATCAAGATTTGAACAGTGATGATTCAATGGGATAGAGTCATTGTATATGAGTCTTGAAAGATGGGGCCACATGTGAGGATTTACTCGATGAATGATCTTGAGTTAGATGCAGTTTCTCATGTATTTCTTTAATAGAAACATTTGTAACTAGGATAGAGTATTGTGGTGTACATAGAATACAATATTATCACCTATATATTTACACATCATGATCTGAATATTAGGTCTTGAATGTTGGTTGATTACATACAATCGTATAAATTCACGTTATCCAATATTCTTGGTTAAGGAATTAATGTTGGTGATGCCCAAAGAATGTGTACTTGGTATTAAGTAGCAAATTATACCAAATGTGAGTGTAATCAAATGGAATAGTTATCTAATATGTACATGGGGGTAAAAAATAGTAATAATAATACATTTCTATCATCCTTTTCTAGTTTCTCTACCCAACATGACATATTTAACTTGAGGTAGCTATTAGATTCAGATTGACTAGTCCTATAGGAGAATATGGAAAGTAAGGATCCACCTCTAATTTGGGTAGTAGGACATGATGGGAAACTGTGTATCCATCAGCTGGTTTGCATTTGAGTTGATGTACATAAAGGGATAATGTGCAAGTTTTATGGCTCATCTTGTGAAATGAATCCTGGAGATACAAAGACGTATTCTAACATACACTATCAGTACATGTGATTGGTTATAAAGTGAGGGGTAGTAGGTTTTTTTGGAGGTTTTCCACATGTCAGTAAGTTAAGGTAAGAAATATTTGACTAAATTGATTATTAATTTAGTTATTTATTCTAGAGTGGAAATGGGATGATATAATGATGAATTTAATGATTAGTTTACCATGTTCTTCTTTATAATGTTCTAATTTATTGTTTATTGTTGATAGTCTCATGATGTTTTCTCATTTTATTCAGATCATTGTGTCCATCAGTGTGGATGATCATGGAAGGATGTATATCTATGATATCATATAACATCACAGGATCATATGCAATTACATTTTAGATAGGGTCACCGGATTTATATCTTGTTTTGACTGATGTTAATAGAGGGAGAGAAAAACATTAGTTCATATAAGAAAAACATACTACACTGAGACTGGTGGAATATCAAAGAATATGATATAGGAGTTTGAGGTCATGCATTGAGCCTGGATTCAATATTTTTGGGGCTCATTAGAGATTCAGGTCAGTAGCATATCTATTGTAATTATCTGAGATGTATCGGTCCATGGATGACATCTACCATGTATCTATGTTTCACAGATATAACTCATATCAGTCTTATGCTTTTAGGCACTAGGATGTTGTGTTTCAAGATGATACATCCAAAAATGAGAATCATATAAATATAATTAATGGAGAAAAATCATTCAACATTGCTCTATAGTTACCCTAGTGTGGGTGATATAAAAGATGTCCTTTTATAAGACTAGACTTGAAAGAGGGATGCAAATATATGTTGTCAATGGTGATATTTATTCTTAGAAGAATCTTGACCACCAAAAAAGTGAAATTAAATGTTGAATTGGATTAAGGGTTTAAGATTATAAAAACGCTGGTTTTCTTATGATGCATGGATCCCTTATTATTTTAATGTTCAGATATGGGCTAATATGAATACCCATTGACGCAATGTCAGTATTAAGGCTGTTCAAGGCTTGCTTGAATATGGAATACTGATTTCTATTTGTTGAAAATCGTCATATGCGTGGTTATTTCAAATCATGTGAGATAGGCCGTATGGTTTGATAAATTGTGTAAGTATTTATAAGATAAAATAATGAATCCCCATAGTTAAGAAAAAACATGCCAAAATGGGTGAAAAACCTTGCAGAAATCTCTGTAATTTTAATATTGGAGTTTTTCATGGATTATGAATGGTTTTTAAAACTATGTGAGGAAGCTGTGCGGGTTCCAACTACCAACAATATACCATGAAACCCCATAATTTTTTGAAATTTAATAATATTAAATTAAATTAAAATTTATTTTAAAACCAAACAATGTTTAATTAAATCGACAATAAATGAACCATTTTAAATCTATCTATGGTGACAATCATTGGAATTTAGTTGGTTTCTAAATCCACACACCAATTCATGTGAAAAATATGTTTTTGGAAATATAATACTGGTCAAATGAAACATTTTTTTGTCATTCTGTGTTCTTATGTATATTGATGATGCTAACTATCCACAAGATGATTTCATCTACAACTATGTTCATCATCAATTTTTAATATTTCTCCCAATATGCGTCAAATATTGAATAGATAGTGTATAATAACTCTATTACTGAGCAATGGTAGGCGGTCTCTGCATTTTCCATGAGTTCTGGGGCTTTCTCAGGCTACCATCTAATGTTCCAACAACAAAACCTTCTATGTGGAAATTAAATAGTTTGATTAATTTTAATAAATGAAATTAGACCTATTTCGGATTCCCCCAAGATTCATTGTGATGTTCTTTTGTCTTTGGATCAAACCAAGGTCTCGCATGAGGTGTGAAATATGAATGTACCTTTTTATGACAATGCTTAATAACCCAATAATTATGATCTCTTTAATTTCAAGATATATGAATCCCATTCATAATAAAAAAAATAACTCGCTTGTTTAGGATATTTCCTCCCACATGGTTTTGTGAGTGGGTATATACATATGGTATGGATTGATAAATTGTAATAAATAGTGATTTATTTTTTATAGGTCCTAGATATTACTCCTTGAATCATGATGTGAAAGTGGATGAATTAGATTGATTATTCTCTATTGGTCATTATTCCATGGGATTCCTCAAGCCTTGATACCCCTTTTATCATACATTCATGGAATCTTGTATGACATGTATTGTGTGACATGTTCCTAGGACTCAACCCAATGCCTTGACGATTTTACATTGAGATTATCTTAGTACTCGATGAGGATTCCTTTTTCATATATACCATAGACCCCTCCCTTCATGGGGTGAGACTTTTATTGTGGAAGGACCTTTGGATTTTTGATATGTTGGATTATTTGGCATGGTCATTGATTTTGTGCACTTCAGAATGTATGGTAAGAAAGTTGTTAACATGACATTATTGGATGAATGACAATTTCATGTTGGTTATTTCTGCATGGATTTTAGTTTCCCTGTATTGGAAGTATGAACATCTTATGAAGGGATCCATGATGGGATATTTGGTATCATATAATTATATTCGATGTTTTTTGTGGTAATCATTACATACATTAACTTCTTACCAATTTACCTTCACACTACATAGTGAATTGTATTCTTTAATATGGAATGTATAGAAATTATGGTGGTTACCTAATTGAATTTTATCTCATACCCTGTTTGGGATACCATTGGGTACTGGAATAGAATATTTGGATTCATGCAGGTATAGGTGAAAGAACACTTATTTTGAGAGTTGATTTTTTTACAATGCTTAAGAGAAGGAGATAACATGACTGATCTGACACTCGTGATGATATCTAGATACATTAAATTTTTTATGTTTTGTATTTTGGACTCATATATTTTACCATACTATTATATACCTAATATTGATTATTTCCAAGAAATATTACATATATCCTCGTCATCAGGTTATATGAATCATCTTTGATATTTTTATCTGTTGATGCTATGTATCTATTCACTCCATGTTTTAATACATATGTTACCTATCCGTTATTGTATATCAGATGTGTTATACTCTGGTGATGTGGGGATAATATTCTGACTAACACACCTACTCAATCTCTTGTAGGTTGTAGCCCGGGATGTTTTGGGATATATGAGGGTGTTAATGTTACCAACCTATCTCGGGGAAATATTATGTGTTGTTCAGATTCGGAATGATACATAAAGAATATTTATTCTCATTAAATAAACTATTGGTTAATAAAAAATTTCAATTATAAATAATAGAATATGGAAATTAGTATCATTTGATTATTTTGAATGAACATTTTTTCATGATCATAGATGATCAAGTTATATTAAATTTAATTGTATCATAAATATTTATTACTATAATAAATGATACATCATATAAAATTCTTTCCTTGATGGGTATGAGGTAGTCTAAGAATGAGATCTATGGACATCTCATTAAATTTCAAGGAGTGTATAGTAATATATTTATGAAAACAAAAGGGTTTCATATTATCATGTTTATTTTGATGAAAATTATATCATTAAATAATGCTATTTTGTTTTTATTGATTAATTATGGTGAAATGGTGTTATTTGTAAAAATAGTGACACACCTCATTAGAACTTGTATTATAATCCAACTATGAAATATAAAATTCCCACATCCCAATATGCTTTATAAATCAAGGGATCACGTATCAATTCATAAATTATGGGATACCATAGAATTATAGACTACCCTCACATGTGGTCTCCTCACAAATAATCTATTGTTTGAAACATTGAATTTATTTATCCTATAGTTAACATTTATAACAAATATATATTTATAATAGTTTCCATTGAACATTAATAAGAAATACATTCTAATTTACCAACTCTTCATTTCAATTTTTTTAAAAATAGTCTAATTATGTTTTAGTTGTCACTAGGTTCCCATAGAGAATATTATGATAAAGTATTAATATGTGTTTCAAAAATGAGTTTCCTTTCCCTAAAATATAAAAAATGTTGAAATAGAATGTTATATTGTGTACCAGAAAAAAAAATTGATAGAATGAATAATTATAATTCTTATACATTTTTATATATGAATTAGTACTATGGAGAATAAATTTTTTATTCTCATAGGCTCAAAACATGAAAAATTATCTATCTATATATCATTTGGATGGTGGAGTGGGTCAATGGTGTACTCTTATTATTAATACATGAAATTTGGAATAAATTAAATACATTGATTGAGATGATGTTAGGATCTTATTTGTCATGAAGTACATTCCACATATTCTTCTTTTTTAGATAGAGAATGAATTTCTGGAACTTATGTAGAAGGATGACGCATCTATTTTTACTAAGGTGTAAAATCATATAGGATATGAGGGGGGTATACATCCTATGTTATTATGGGTAAGTTTATTGATATTGATAAAAAATCAGTGTAGTAAAACCAATTACCTAAAGGAAATAATAATTACCAGTCTCCAATAGCTATGAATAAATCATTCAATGTTCTTTTATGGTAGAAATATATAATAGAGTCGATCATAAATCTCATGTTTTTTATATTAAAATAAATATTTATGTAAAAGCAATTCATAATTTAAAGCTCAATATATTGAAATATATTATTATGTCAAAATGATTATGTGCGGAAAAAATTAATTGGTGAAATTTTCTTAAGGGGACTTGTAATTATTTCAATTGTGAAAAAAATGATATTAAGAAATAGAATAATGATGTAATTGGAATATAAATGATATTGATGATGAATTAGATAAATTTCCCTATATTTGACCACCCACACTGAAATTAAATAATTACAATGTGTGCATACATTAAACCAATGATTCAATGAATAATATGGTTAGTGATGATTATCAAAATAAAAAAACTATGATGTCTAGTTATAATGGGAAATATATTTTGATCCATATTCAAAATGTGGGTTATGATATTAATGTTGTTTTATTTAGACATATGTCCCACTGAAGAACTAAAAATGAATTATATTATTTTAGATATAGAGACTCTATTAAATCTGAATCATTTAATAAGGGTATCACATTACCACCTCAATGATTGTACCTTAAAATAGTCAAAAAAAATTATTCTACAATATATGTATATAATGTCTATGAATATTCCCAAATTGATATTTTTGTGGATATTCATCAGGAAAATACTATTATTATTAGTAAAATTAAATTCATAATAATCATTGGAATGATTAGGTATAATTATAAAATTGGAAAACACTTAATATGGAAGGGATTCTCTATATGATATTCCAAACTAAATTATTATTTTTTATTAGTGTGATGACAAACATGTATATCAAATATAAATTAAAACCATTAAATGAATCTTCATTCATATTAATATTAATTATTTATCTCATCTTCTAGCATTGAAACACATAATTGATGATAAGCCTATTTTATAAGATATTGTTGTTGTCTTTCCGGATGATTTTCCAAGTCATAATCTATATTATGAATTAGAGCATTCAATTATACTATTAAATATTGAAAAATGAATTTCAAAATACTCAATGTATAACTAATTTTATATAAAATCCATAATTAATGATGTACCTCAATGAGAATCATGATAAGGGATTCATTCTTCCATGTGAATAACCATTGTGGGAACATATTTTTTTGTTGAAAAAAGTGGGATTAATGCGACTCTAAAATGATTACCATGATCATAAAAGGATCATGAACATGAATAATTACTATCTATTTTATATTTAATATTTTTCATCCCAATAATGAGAAGATAAGTATTTTTTAATGATTTATTTTCAATATGTATACTATTAGTAGGGTTTACAAATTAAATATGATCCAATGAAAACTTTGCATTCTAGATATAGAAGCATTAAATTTATACTTATTTGATTTTTTCTAAATATTAATCCATATTTTTACAATAATTTAAAGAATTGATTATTTATATATATCCATCATCAGTTAGTTCTATAGTAACATATGACATGATCATATTTAAAAATATAAAGGAATATCAACAATGTTACATGAGGATTGTACTAAAGACCCATTGAAAGGGTTTTTTATAAAAAATGTTTCATGTTATATTGTTATCTTTAGAATGTTTCTAGTTTTTTTATGTTATTATGAGATGGGAAATCCGGGTATACATAAATGAATGAATTAATAGAATATTGTACCATGTCATCCCATGTAGCTAAAATACATATTTTTCATGGATTGGTTCATTTTTTGTGATTTATGAAGGACTTCCCATCGATATATAATATATTTACCTAATTGATTGAAAATGGATTTAAATAAAATTATTTTGAAGAGTTTATTTAATATTTCATAGAATTTAAGAGATGATTTTTCAGTATAAAATTGTTAAAACTACCCTTAATTATATATTTTTTGTGATTTAGAGTGATGAAATAATGAATTTTACGATATTTATTCTCTTGAAGAATTATATGGTTATAGGATATAAAACATAATACTTGATTGTTCATATTAAAAATCACCCATCATATAATTTTGAGTAGGAATATGTATTATTATCATTAATTATATAAATATTATCAATCTATAACATTTATATAATTTATTAATTAAAATATTTTTTTTCTCATTTTTTGTTTTATTTATTTATTTTTCGGATATATTTTCAACCTAAATTTTATGTTTTGGATCTATTTTTTTATTTTTGGATTTGTGCATGGATATCATATATTTTTTAAAATGAATAAAGTGAATAATTAATTAAAAGGTGTATTTTAACTATATTAAAATTATTCACACATTGAATCAAATTAAAACCATATGGTTGAGTCTATATCAAGTGAGTGTTATGGGAAATTTTTTGGGGACATGTAGTATGTATGAGATAGATCATGGGTGAATAAAATATTAGAAAACTATAATTAAACCATATGAGGGTGTATACATTTTTACTAGTTAATAGAACATAAATTTTCATATTTAAGTATTACATCCTTGTAGAAAAGTTTTGATTACATATTATAACATAACCTCACATAACATTATAGGTTTATGGTGTTTGGAAACTGGGGAACATAAAAAATGATTTATAAAATATCTGCATTATCTCATGCTTATTCATTCATAATTAGATCCCATTTTTATAACAGATGACATAATACATTTCATTATTTTCTAGGGAAATTTAATTATAATAAATTTTCTGCTTATAAGGCTAGTAAATATAATCTGATAAGATTCCAATCATATTAGAATCACAATCCGCAAAAATAAAAAAAATGAAAATTATATCATGTATATCAACTATCATAATATCATGTCATTAAATAAATTATGAATTTTAATAAATAATAAAATAATATATTCTATTTGATAATAACATATGACTTTAATTTTTATGAAAATAAATATGAATAGAAAATCATTTCCATAGTATATAATTCTCATTTCCAAAACCATCATAGTGGACAATGTCATTTTCTAAATTGACATCATGCCTCATTCTAGTTCATTTTTACAGAGCAATTTTTACAATGTATTACAGTCCTATCTATCTCATGAGATTTAAATATTTACCTAATATAATATAAGTATTTATTCATCCCAAACATCATATAATGAAAACCATACATTTTTGTTTTATAAGACCAGAACCCTTAAAAGAATATTATTAGATAAACATCATTCGATTATTAAATAATAGATTGGAAAAAAATGGATGTAGAAAATATCATTAAATAATAATCCTAAAATAAACATCGAATGAATTCCATCATAGATGGAAAATAATTTTCATATCTCTCATGAAAATAATTCTTGAGGAAAATTTTCATTTCTTATTGAAAATTACTTCCTTTCATAAAACAGAACATAATTTTAAAATAAAATTTTTTATTCTAAATGTATCATTTAATATAACACAATCTATAAGAAATTGTTATTTTATAAAAGAGTAAAAACCAATTCATTCCATATATAGTAAAAAACATTACTCTTTATCTTTTTCTAGATTATTTACATTGTACCTTATTAAGAAAACAACAACAAAAATCATTTCATACCATTTTGTAGAATACTAACTTAGTAAATAATAAAACAAAAATTATAAGAACCATGAACATAATTTGGAATAATTCATTCATGAAACAATGAAATTTGTGAAGAATATTGTTTAGTACATACTATCATTTAAACAATCCAAAATAAAAAAGAGATTGTATAATTAACATATAAAATGGTAATTATTTCTTTCATACATATCATAAAATCATATATACTATAATAATTAATGTTAATAAATAGTTATAGAACCTTATTATTATTTATTTTATCATATAAGATTTTATTTTATCATATTATCACCTGTTTTTTAAAAATATATCATCATTACCCTTCTTTATCTTGTTAACTTCATCATTTTCATATGTATGTAATTTTTAAATGTTTTAGTTCATGTGTATAAGATATAGTTACATCATTTACAGAATGATACTAATTTATTATATATCATATTTTTCATTATATAATTATATATATTCATGCTTTTATTTTTAATAGGGAATTTGATTCGCCTATCATCTTTGAGATGGCAGGTCGTACATATGCATGAGGGACAATATCATTTCCCTAATTTTGAAATGGTAAAGATATGGAGGGTATATTAATTTCATGAAAAAAACATAATGTTTTAGATATTTGATATATAAATAGATATCAATATTATTTCCATCATTATAATCATCCAAATAATGTAGTGATGAAAAAAAGATAAAAACTCGATGTGGATATGGTAAGTCGTTTGTGCACACCCAGAGTTATTATGTTTTGCATAAGATTGATAAGATGCAGAATATTTTTTGCCGCATGCTTATTATTATATATATAATATAATGGAGATATTACATAATATATAAAATAGAATGACCCCAAATTATTGAATTAAATTTGATTCTAGAAATGTTTATTGTATTATTTTACATAATAATACTATGATGTAAGTATATATTAATTTTATGATCAGGTTTTGACCAATATATAACTGTCATTCTATTATGAACATTGTTCAATATGACGATTAGAAAATATTACATTAATGTTCATATTAATTAAAATAAATAGAAATAATAATTGTTAATTTATTGAGAAATAATATTCAATAGTCTCATTTGGAATTGCAAAGACATTTGAGGACCAATTGATAGAAATTGGGACGGAGGTTTCTTTACTAGGCATCACTATTGACCAACACCAAGCCAATATTAAACGTTTTAGGCATAAAAGAACTCACATACGGGAAAAGTTCCATTTATTTGATATTCCAACTAGGGGAATGTTTTAGGAGCCGCCCCAATAGTCTTCACCATCACACACTTTACCCTTATGTAGTATTCATGTGTTATAAGGGGTTATGTAGGAAGGCCTTCCTCCCATAATGTGTAATCCCATTGGAAAAATAAAATTTTTATTCCATCTTTTATATTCCAACTATTTTTTTCGTAATAAAAAATATGTTCAATTGAGTCATTGGATAAACTAATTTTACAGGTCAAAATTTTTTAATTAAGAGATTTATCATACATAGATTATTTGTTATAGTAAGATAAACATCATTTTTTAATATAAAATTTCATAATTAAGAAACAGTAAATTTTTAGTATATTTCTAAATATGATAAATTTATTGATAAATAGTGATATGTGTAGATTTTTTTTAATATTTATTATACATTAAATAATTTATTATATGTAATTATTTTTATGAAGTGGAAATACAATGTTGTGATCAATAAGGCATTTAGAGTCTGATAGGATTAACATAATTTTTTAGTGAATTGTAACTTGACACTTTTGAATAGAAATGATACCCATATGAATAGTAATATGAAAAATGGAATGGTAAGTTATCCTATGTAAGTATAGATAAGATTTATTAATCTTAAATTGAAATGTGATATTATTATATAATAGTATAAGTAAATAATTTTTTTTTTAAATTATTAGTTAATTATTTGTGGTTTTATAAAACAAAAATTTTTAATTAATATTTTATTATTAAATTATTTTATAAAGAAAATAATTTTCATAAAATAGATTTAATTATAGAATTATTCATTCAAAAAAATTGTTACAGTTAATTTATTGTGTTTTTCTGAAATAATTGACTTTTTTGGGAATTGAAAAAAACAATTTTTTTTAGTTTTCATTATGATTAATGAAATATCTAATTATGTAATAATTATATGATAAAATGGTCGAATCAATGGGATTAAAATATGATAATAGGTTTCTAACATGGCCAACACCATGGGAAATCTCTAGGTTCGGCAAATAGCACTACACAAGTTTCCTCATAAATTAATAAAAAACATCCTTAAATTTTCTATAAATACCCCCGCATTTATCCATTATATTTTATTAAAAAATAGCTAACATCAATGATAATATAGAATTACAAACCAATTAATCCTTTAAATGATTCTACAAGACCCCAAGGTCTTCATATTTGAGTTTTAGGAGTTACTCTTCATTGTTTGGGAAATGTCAACATTACTTTTCCTTCCAAGTTACCTTTTATGTGTTATGTCATTGAAATTTACATATCTTGTTATTTTTATTTTTTATTTTAACCCTTATTGTATATTAATATTATTTTATTAATTAAATACTATTTTTAAATATTTATTAATTTTTTGCTAAACCCATGTTTAATACCATTAATCTGTTGGATTACTGTCTCAAAATTTATCTCTTTTTATCAAGAAATTATTATATTTTAATTATTGAATACCCAATCATCTATCATTTATAGGTTTATTTACATATATGAAAACATTAACTATTTTAAATTTAGGATTACAAAACATGAGACACAACTTCAATTTATGTGGGTTTAAAAAGACAAAATGATATCGTTTTTTTTACTTTCTAAAACATTATGTTTTTCAATGAAACCCATTTCTTTTTTTATTTATGGGTTATTTATGAGATGGTTTATTATGATATATATGGTTCACATTAATTGATATATTTTAAGGGTGCACCTTGATAGGTATATTATGCATTGGGTAATTAATATACATTCTATAGATGACATGCTTTATGAATATGTTGTTAATAACATTGGTAACTTTTATGACTCCTTGATGATAAACCATGTTTATTTTCTTATTAATTAGTAAATTAAATTTTTTAGACACATTTAAAAAATAATATTTATTTAATTTTATTAATGAAAGACCTCATGTTATATTTCCCATCTTATTTAGATATTCTTTACATTCTTATCAAAAGCAAAAGCAATCTCTTCCACTTGTTTTTTCTTTACTAGGATTTTTGATCTCCCGTTCCATTGATGTATGTCCCAAGGTTATTATAAGAAATAAATGTACTTATTATTAACATTGATTTAGTATTTTATGTTGAATATAATATTTTTTTACTTGTACATATTTTTTGTATTATTTCCAAGAGACTAAACGTTAAATGATCCTTTGTTTGTACATTGATAAGTAATGTTTTTTTAATAAAAAGGTGATATTACATATTTTGTCTGAGAGGCAGGATTAATAATTTGTGGAAATTAGTATTTTACACATTTTTTAAAAAACATAGATAAATGTTTAAATATATTAAAATAATATAATATTTTAGTGAAATATTATGTATCTGGTTTCTAAAAAAATAAATCAATTTATTGATATGAACAAGTTGACATGACTCTATCTTATACATTTTTTTGGAGTATAACATGAAAACACCACTTTGAGCTATACTCAAATGGGAATTAGTTCCCGAAAATGGGCCCTACTACACTCTTGAATTTTCAATATCATGGTATATATTTGGATAATCCGATCATTTTTTATAAATCATTATTAAATATTTATATAAATGATTATTATTTTGAATGATTCACATGTTTAAGAATGATGTTATATAAATAAAAATTTATTTGGAATTATAATCTTATGAAACATGTTTCTCACTATGGTTTTCATATTTTAGTAAAGTAGAATGAAATACGAGGAACCCTGTAATGGGTGACTACAACAGACCACACACTAACATCCCTCCAATGGAAGCCAAAATATAAACCATTACAATAATTATGAATCAACAAATGCATGTTATTGGAAATAACACGAATCAAGGTGAGAGACTAGATTCAACATGAATGGAATCAATTTCCATTTATTCCATTATGCATCAACGACCACCAACATTCAGTGGAACTACAAACCCATTGATTGTCTAATAGCAGATAACCTCAATAGAGATGAAACTTTCTATAATTCATTGTTAAAAACAAACAAATTCCACAATGGATGTGTGCAGTTTAGACGGGGAAACAGATCATTGATGGGAAATTATTAAAAACAATAGGCCAAGAGAAGAGAAACGAAATGATGTGTTGGTATTTACACTTATTGTTCTCTAAATGATATAATTGATAATGATTAATTCTGGTTCTATGAATTCCTTTTTTTCCACCATGTTTTCAATGAATATAGAAACAATTCCTAATATCCTAGAGGTAGATATATCAATCGACCCTCCTAGGGGATTATCCATGAATCAACACTATATAAAAACTTTAGTATTTACATTAGTGATAATAATATCATTACAAACCTAATAGTCATTACCATGTTGTCCTTTGAAATTATACTAGGGATAGAATGGATCTCAATGATTAATGATATGACCTAGTGTAGATGTAATGAAATCTCAGTAGTATTGACTGAACAACCTACATTTATCATCAATTAAGAGACATCTTGACCTGAGTTTTTTCTAGAAGCAGCACACATAACCCTATTAATGTAGTTGATTAGTGAAGATGAACAAGGGAATTAATATATTTTAATAGTGTATTTTCCATCATTCCGGAATAAATTGATAAATTTCCTAATGAGTAACCTTGACCACCCATAGAAAGTGATGTAAATTAATTCATTGAATTATGTCCTAGATTAATAATGATTTCAATAAACCAATATAAAATGGATAGTTTTCATACATAGGAATTATAGATTCAAATTGAAGATATTTTGGATAAGGTGTTAATTTTTAAAAGTGAGTCTCCATGGGGTGAACCGATTATATTTATGGTGAAAAATGAGTGATTGATGTAGTTATCTATTAATTATATATTACTTAATGATATCACAGTAAACAACAGGTACCCACGTCCAAGAAATGATGATTTATTTGACTATATTCATAGGGAGTAATTATTCTCCAAGATTGATCTTCATTATGGATTTCGACAATAGAGGTTAAAGAAAGAATATATTCTAAATATCACCCTCAAATCATGACATGTTATTGAGGAGCCTTTTTTTATTCCCATGTGATTGAAAAATGCAGTTATTATTTTTATGAATTTGATGAATAAAGTCCTTAAGGAGTACTTTGATAACATTGGTTTAGTTTTTATTGATTATATTCTAATATATTTAATGATTTTTCATGGATAATTAGTTTATTCTAAAGGTTATATTGAAATCATTGAGAAATAAGGGGTTATTTGGAATGTGTAGGAACTATGTTATTCGGTTTCCATAATTTTATTTCTTGTGGAAAATTATAACGAGTGATGGAACACTTGTCAACATTGTATATACAATGGATGTTTAGGAGTGGATTAATCTTACAAAATTATCTAATATTTGTTGTTTCATTGGTTTATAAGGATATTAAAATAGTTTTGTGAAAAAAATCACTCTATTCTAATCAACTAAAAATGTTAACACAAAAAGTGTATAAGTTCATCTAGGAAATGGATTGGGAAAACTATTTCCATGATATGAAGATGAGATTTTTTTACTATAGTAGTGTTAATTATACCGTATATTGGAAGAATATTTGATATTTTTTGTGACCTCATGAAAAATGATATGGTGATTGCTTATGCATCATGACAGTTGAATACTCATGAGAAAAACTATAATATGCATTACCTAGAGTTGGAGATTGTTTTTTTACATGTTGATATGGATGAACTATCATTATGGAGAGATATCTCATATATACACAAAATATCAGTGATTATGTGTATTTTCACAAAAATGTAATTGAACATGAAACATAGGATATGATGGGATCTCTATAAATTCTATGATTGTTCAATTCATTATCATATCGAAAGAGATAAAAATATATTAGATGTGTTATGTTGGAAGAACCTTTTTGTTATTGAAATGATGATGATTCAGGAATATCATTTGATCAATGACCTAGTAAAACTGGGCATATGAATTTTAAGTGAAAGGACATCATCAATAAAATCCCAAATTATTTCTCAACTGATGTAATAGGAAAATAACCTAAAACCCCAAAGAGAACATCCTTTATTTCTAAATAATATTGAGGCTATGTTGGATGGCATGTTTCAGGAGTTAAATATTGTCTAAGAAAGTGTATTGAAATTTCATACAAGACTATGTTTTCCATCTATTCCAGAAATAAATATGGATCTTATAGATGAGGCTCATAGCTCTACATTCTATATACATCCTTGAAGTACTAAAATTAATGGGTACATTCATGCTCATTATTGGTTGGATGACATGACAGTGGAGATATCCAACTGTTCTATACGGTATCTATAGTGTAAATAAGTGAAGATAGAGTGAAAATATTCTATATGCATATTACAACCATTACCCATTCCACAATATAAGTGGGAAAATGTCACTATGTAATTTTCACTAGTATCCCAAATATTTACCAGGGAAATAATGTGATATGGGTTATGGTGGACCATATCACCAAGAATTATGATTTTATCTCATATTAGTAATATATGCCTCTTAACCAACTCACCATGATATATGAGAAAGAAGTGTTAAGGTTGCATGGAGTTCAACTTTCTAAAGTGTATGATCATAATACAAGGTTCACATCATCGTTATAGACATTTTTTCAACAAGCTATGATTACTGAATTGAATTTCAGTTAGTCTTGTCATCACCGAATTTGTATTCAATCACAAAGAACAATTTATTCACTTGAGGAAATGTTGAGAACATACTAAATGGAATATAAATAAAGAAGGGGTCACCATATCCCATTAGATTTGTTCTCATACAAAAATAGATTCCATTAGAGTATTCATATTTCATTATATGAAACTATATATAGGAAGCAATGTTGAACTCATACTTATTGGGATGCATCTAGTGAAATAAAGCTTCGTGGTCATGATATTGTGCATGATATGATAGAAATGGTTCATTCCACTCAAAAAAACACAATGTATGCTCAGATTCAGGATAAGAACAATGCTAATGACTGTCAAATTGACTTGATTTATGGTCTCGATGATAAAGTATTCCTTCAAATTTTACCTAGGAAGAGAGCCATGTGGTTTGGAAAGAAATGAAATCTTATTCCAAGGTATAACAGAACCTATTAAATCAATGTTCACATAAGAGTAGTGGAATATCTTCTTGCACTAAATCTAAAACTATCTCAAGTTATTGAGTTTTTACACATATCCCTCTTAAAGAATTACATACCTTAACTGTCACATATACTTAATCTAGATGTTGTAAAAATAGAGCATGACCTCCCTTATAAAGGGAATCTGGTAAATAACATGGAAAAAATAAACATGGTGATGTGCAATAGGGCTACCCCTCACATTAATGTTTTATAGAGGAGCAACAAATATGATGAAGCAATATTGGAAATGGAAAAAACAATGGCAAATAAGTAACCAATATTTTTCATAACCATGGGAACGAGTTGAAAATTTTAGGAAAACATTTCTTAAGGGGTGGAGAGTGTAACTAAACAATCATTTCGAATAATATTTGTTTCTAGAATAAAAAATTATATTTTTTTTCAAAAAAATGAAGTAATTATATTTTAATTTTACCATCACGTTTTGAATGTTATATCCCAAATTATCAATATTGACCATTGTTCAATATCACCATTGAAAACAATACACTTAACATTATGATAATTATTTATAAATATAATTTCTAATGGTTAATTAATACAGAAAGAAGAGGCGATGGAATCATCTAGTAGAGTTATTTGGTAAGAAGCCCATTTTTTAAAATATTGGAAGGGAGGTAGCATCAGTGAGACTTTCTCTTCACCAATCCCAAGCTGAAATTCAACATGTTAGTCTTGAATGAAATTTCCTTTGTGATATGTTCAAGACATGTGAGATTAAATCAGGGGTTATATTGTTTGAGACACCCAATACTCTATCACCATTGAACACCTTACCCTTCGGTAAGATATTGGTGTCATAATTGATTAGGTGTCAAAGAAGTAGTTACTTATTGTGTAATTTCGTTCCATAAATAATCATTTAATTCCATATTTTCTATTTAAAGTGTATTTTGTCTTAATAACATATATGTTTAGTTAAGGCAGTTGAAAAATTGATTTGACAAGGTAAAATTTTACTTTACAGTGATTTGTGATAATTAAGAAATTATTAATGTAAAATAAACCTCATTTTTTAATTTAAAATATAAAATTTTACCTATGGATAATTTTTTTTAATTTAAGATTCAATTTTTTGATGAATATTGAAAATACAGTATTTTTTAAATATTTATTATACATTAAATAATTTATATGTGTAATGATTTTCGAAAAACAGACATACATGGTGAGATCAATATGTTTTTTAGAGTTTTATAGCATGAAAATAATTTTTTTCCTAAATAGTAACTTGATCCTTGTCCCCTTATTATTTTAATGCATTCTATATCCAAGTTTCATACCATTGTGTTGCTAGATTTTTGTCTAAACAATTCTCTCTTTATATCAGGAATTTATTTTATTTTCTTTTTTGAATACCCAAACCTTTATATTATCCATGGTTACACAAATTTATGTAAAAATAATATATTTTAATTCGATATTAACACACATGAAAACTGTCTTCCTTTTCTGTGGGTTTAAAATGACAAAATGATCTTCTTTTTATGAAATTTCTAAAAAACCATGATTTTGAAATGAAACCCAAATCATTCATTCTCCACGTGTTATATATGATATGCCTTATTATTATCTATGAGTATCACATTAATTTATAAATATGGAAGGTGCACCCTGATAATGCTCTAATGAATTAGGTAAATAATTTACTCACTATAGATGAAAAGTTTTACAAAATCTTGGGGAATAACCTTAGTAATGTTTTTGAAACCTCATGGACAGAACTTGGTGGTATCCATATGAATGAATCAATTAGATGTTTTAGAAATATATTGATGTTATCATTAACATTATTTTATTTATGATATTTTTCATGTTTTATTTTTTATGCTATATTGATATTCTTCATGTTAATATAAATATCACTTGTAAACTATTTCACATGTTTTTCCTTCTAGGTATTCTTCTCATACATTACTTTAATTCATGACCCAAAGTTATAAGATGAAGTTAATATATTTATGATGAACCTTGATGAATCCTTTCAAGTGGAACAAATGAATGTTTTTATGTTTTTATGTTTTATATACCTTTTTTCCAAGACACAAAACATTAAAAAATTCTCTATTAATAAAATACTATGTAATGGTATATAATAAAAAAGAGGGATTCCATAGAAAGTAACACCTGAGTAAATAGTTGAATAGTAAACAATCATGGAATAGTCGGTAATGATGATTATCTCTTTTTTGGATAAATTCCTTTAGATATTATCTTAGAGACACTAGAGTTTTTCTTTTCAGTATACCAGAACCAATAAAATATGGATTTGGAATATTATAAGAGAAATTCTTGGGAGGGTCAATCCTGAAGGTACAATGTGAGGTGAATAAGTGAATAACAATGATTTTTTTTATAATTAAGGTTAGGGGAACTTTTATAATTTTCATAAAATAAAAATTTATAAAAAATTCAATATCAAGATAAATACTTCCAAAAATACATTTTATTCAAATATATTATGATATAAGGTAGTAATAATATCAACCAATATATTTTATACAAGTTTTGGTATAAATTAAAACCTTATCAGATTGATTAATCTTTAGTTGACCGATTTTAATTTTTTATTAATTTAACAACATTTTCAATATTAAAAGGTATTGAATTTTCCAAATTTTTATAAATTCAATAATAATAGAAAATTTTATAACAAATAATCCCATGTGGTATTTTTATGAAACTATTTTATGATCTTTAAATTATTTAATAAAATAATTTGATAATAAAGACTCATTAGTGACAATTTTTATATGATTCTTTACGCTGACATTAAAAAATTTGTCAAAAAATATTACATTAATTAAAATATTTTATTATACATAATGGGGTCCATGGCCATATAATAAATATAATGATCATATTAAGTATCTCAAATCATATTTAGCTTGATATTTTTAATAAAATTTATATTATATTGCCATTAAAAAATATATTTAGTACATCATAATTATTTGTTCCCTAAAAAATAAATTCAATTATATGATGACTATAAATTATATATATATATATATATTAAATGAATATTTCAAGTCAAATATATATATTTTAACCCTATATAAAAATTATATAGTATTAAAAATAAGAATCTCACATCTTTGAATTTTTATTAATAAAAAAATTATTAAATCAATAATTTCATCTAAGGGACCAAAAAGTCAAAATGAAATTTATATCATGAACATATATTTATTATGTTAAAAAATATTTACTATATTATTTCAAAACATATCTTTGACCTAATGTGGATTCGTAACAAATATTAAAGACAAGGAATGGAAATTTGGTGACTTTTTTTTAATTTAAATATTATATAAGTAATTTTCAGGGAAAACTCTCTAAAATACTTAATTTATATCCTTATTTGTTAATGGTTCATATTTCTTTATCCAATAAATTTTTTCATTTGTTAGAGTCATTTTATAGTTTATAATTTTATCTCTATCATAAATTACTAATTTTCTCTTTTAACATGGTAACAAAATTGGCCAAGGTCACTATTAATATTTTCCTAATATAATGGGGAATTGTTTACTAAAGTTAGATTAACTAAAATAAAATTTTAAATAAAATTTCTAAATACAAAATAATGAAGAATATTATTTTAAATTAATATAAAATTGGTAAAATTCCATTAAAAATATTTTTTAAAAAAATTTCCTCTTTTAAGACATAAATTTTTTTATTGCAAATTCAATCATTAATCCCTTCACAAATCATAATTAGATTATTTTAACTAATAAAAAAATTAATGTTAAACATGATTTCAAATTTTAATGAGTTTGAAATAAAATATATTTTAAATAAATATATTTATTTTTAGTATTCATCAAAGACTAAATGTTTTCAAAAAATTATAAGAAAATATTTTTCAGATAATTATGTCATGATAAATTCCAAACGTTATAACATTATGTTAAATCCGTTTTTTAGGTAATCAAAAAATCAATATTCACTCATTAAATTAAATAAACTCTTTTTTGAGGAAAACAAATTTTTTATAATAAATTGATTTTGTTATAAATTGATTTATTATTTCCTATGAAAATATCAATTATTTCAAATTGGGTTGGAATATTTTTATTTCAAAATTTATTTACTCATATTTCATCAAAAAAATTAATTGGCAAGTCCATAATAGTCATTTTATAAAAATATTGTCTATCAATTTCATTTAAACTGATGTTTGAATGAAATGAAGATTATTAAATATATTTAATGAGTAATATTTATTAAAAATTAACAGTGTTAAATTATACACCCATAAAAAAATAAACCATCGAAATTAATCACTTGTATACATATAGACGAGGATACCTCCACCTCATCACATCCCTAGGAACCAACATAGCTTCCTCAAATTGGTTTTTCTTCCAAAAACAATTAACAATGTGAGTTGTCATATTTTTTTAGAACATTCTATCTATGATCTAGAATATATATTGGTTGATTATCTTGCTAAAATGGTAGAAATTATGAGTTTATTATATGTGAAGTATCATGTAATTACTTTCTTGAGAGAGATATATGGAACAAATCATGAACATAATAGATATTTGATACTAGCTCCAATAGATAAGATGACCTCCCAACATGATCAATGATTTCAAAAGGATTGATATACCTTGTATTATATTTATCTTGTTTCCAAATTTCATAGTTACATTACAAGAAGATATACATAGAAATACCTATTCACCCACATAAACACTATCTCATTTGGTTGTTTGTCAGCATATCATTTTTTTGGAATCAGAACTACTCTTACATGTTATTTAATAAATGTAAAATTATAATCCATATACTCCAATAATATGGTCTCTATTTCATTATTTCCCCAACATAATTTCATCATGTTGGAGATCTCTACTTCATTCCAAATAGGGATTCATAAGGATCCATCTGAATACTATAGTGAGAGAAACTTTTTTAATAAAATTCTACCAAAATTAGGTGTTTATCATAACCACCTTTGAAATAAGAAGACAAATATCTCAACATGTAATCTAGAGTTTTTTTACCAATAATGTTTAGCATATGTCTGAGGATGAGAAGCTCTATTGAAAATGATGCTGTATCTAGATCATGGTGATGATTTTTCTCAATAACGTCATGTTAAATCTCATATCTTGATCATTATATTAGAAAGTGGTTCCCAATAAAACATTACCATTTCATTAATATATATTCTGACATGTTGATTAATATATAAGTCTATTCTAATAAAAATATAGTGTTCATACTTTTTAAATGATCAACAGCAACCCATATTGCATTATAGACATTGGATGTTTTGGGTTGTTTGATGACAAAATCCATTGTGATGTTTTCCCATTTACATTATATAATGGGTAATGGTTTTAACATCCCATAAGTCTTTTTTCTCTCTACATTATCATGTTTATAATCTATGTACCATGAAAAAAAATTTGAAATATTTATCATCATGTCATTTAACATTAAATATAGTTTTATATACATATATATATTTTTATTCCAAGATGACTAGAAAATGATAAAATTTGAGCCTCATCCACTAGATCCTACTTTTTTTGTATGGAGGGATAAAAAAAATTTATAAAACTTATTATTTCATCACAATAAATTTTTAACATAAGATAATTTATCAGCTTTGTTTATAAATATACATCTTCATTCAGCACCTCGCAAATCATCACTTATATTGATGGTAAATAATTTGATTGAGAAATATAATATTTCTCCCCTTCCATTATTATTTCAATACCAATCCTTAAAAAAACTAAATATTGGATATTTTTTGAACCTTATCATTGATAGTCTGGTATAGTATTTTCAAATCAATGCATAAACCACCTTGTTTGATTTACCATGGTTATAATGTATTGTGTAATCATAATATTCATCCAATTTTTACTACAATATATAGTTGGTATTTATCTTCATTTCAGTGAAATATAATTTAATGGTCTATAAACTATATGTATATATAATTTTGTTCTCCATATTGATAATCCGTTTAATTATATACCTGAAATATTACCTTAACTAACTCTAAGTCCTGAGTTGGGATACTTTTATCATGGATTTTCAATTAATCTGAATAATAATCTATCAATATATAATGTTACAATAAAAAACATCCCATACCCATCATGGTTTCATCAATGTTTATCACAACACATTCTCCAATATAGGGAAGTGTGAGCAATGGTATCCTGACTAACCTTTATTTTATCATCTTGAAATTATCTTTATATTTCTCTATCCACATGAACCTAACACGTTTTAGAGTAAATTTGGTGAGTGGAATAAATAATAGTGAAATATATTTTATAAACGTCTTTAATATAATAACAATCCTAGAAATATCTTGATATTAGTTACCATTGTTTGTCTAGGATAATATTTTACAACCTCCAACCTTTATGGATCGTAAAGTAGCCCATATCTGGAGACTTTGTAATAAAAAATGAATCATTCTGATGCAAAAAATTCAAACTCATTAGATTTTTCATAATGATTCTCCATTATTAAGTGCTTTAGTACAATCATCAAGTTATCTTCATTTAGTAAATTGAATGTATAGTACATAAAAATATAATCGATATAGAATACCATATATAGGTCAAGATAGTCTCTAAAGGATACACTCATTAAACTTTGATTATTATGTTTGAATTAATAAGAATAAAATGAATCCCTATAAATTCAAAGAATAATACCATGTATCAAATGACTTATTGGAAATATTATCATTCTTGAACCATAATTAATGATATCTAGTGTAAATATAAATGTTATAAAATAATTTATCCTAACATAGTGGGTCAAATAAACCATTAATACATGGGAGATTATATTTTTTCTTGATAGTGATCTTGTTATATTAGTGATAATAAATTAAGATTCTAATTCATCAATATATCTTAATGAGATTTAGAATATGCATACCCCACGGTGACACACTACGGTGTATGAATCCATTTTTAATATTAACTTTGAATAGCTTCTACAATTCTTACAAATAAATTAGGTCAATTCATTAAGTATAAGTTGTAATATTCATAATAATTTATTTGGTTTCTATTGATAAATCTAAAAATGAATTGGTAGAAGTCTAATTAATTATTCTGGAATGGAATCAAAAATATTCTGTATAATAGGATCATCCATAATGGTGAGTTTATTCCCATCCATCATAGATAGATAAGTTAATTTATATTAATTAGGACCCAGAAGTGGGATTTAATTTCCACTTAAATATCACATTCATCTTTTCATCGATATATGTCATAGATTCATTTGGAATATGAAATATAACATCAATTACATGTAAGTTGATATCTTATCCAAATATATAAATTAATTCCTTTCCAATAACTACATATAATTCAACTAATTGAAGGATAACTTGATTTTTGTAATGTGCTTTCCCATAAACATAAAAGGTATAGGAATTATAATCTTTTAACGTGATTATTGTGACATTATGAGTTTTAAAACCAAAATATAATTTTAATTTTTGAGATAATATATAAATATAAATAAAAAAATATAAATATAAAATATTTGTTATATATAGAGTCATATAAAAACATAGATATTTTATGGTGGACGGTAAGTGTACCTCTTTCAACATCATTAATAATATCAAAATCTCCAGTTCTAGTCAAAAGTTAATTTCATTTTCATTTTAAAAATTAGGTTGTTGATGTTGATAATCATTAATAACCCTTTGATTTGGGAATTATTTACTATACTTCCATCATTTATTACACTTGAATAATTGAAGCATGAGTGGCCTATGTTGTTCCTCATATGCATCATTGGATATATTTTTCTCATCCATTCTTTACTCAATTTATAGATAACCTTTTTCCCTAACACCAAAAAGTTACTATTAACCTAATGATAGTTTTGTCCATGTTTCTTTCCACATTTTTAGCTTAACTGAATGATCATATTCTTTTAAATATGGTTTTTAAAATTCCCATTAATCCCATTTTTTCTATTCTTATCAAACCCATAATATCGATCGGTGACTCCAATCTCTATATCAACCTTGGGATTAAATAAAACTATCACTTAATTTATATTAAATTCCGTATCGATAATTCCATTGAGATTTGTCTTTTAAATCCACTCAAGAAGTGACCAATTGTAATTTCAGGTTGGATGATAATTACATAAGTGTACCATGAAATAATGATAATATTATCTTCTTATATACCTGAATAATTATAATCCTTTATGTCAAAAATCAAGAAGTTCCTTCTCCATATACTTATGATGAATAAATGGAATATAATAATTGAAAAATTGGTTTCTGAAATCATCTCATTCTATGGGGTAAACTACATCTCATTTTATAATTATCATAATGAGGATAAATCATTAATCTACTCCACCTTCCAAATGATTAAATGGAAAATTTATCTTATCAAGTTATTAATATTGGGGAATCAAAAATATCTTTTCAGTGGCCCTGACCCATTGTTATGTCCTAGGTGGATTAGAAGAACCACTTAATCAATGTTGTTTCTACCCCATGAACATATCAATAGAAAGTTGTTCCCCCATGTTCTCATTTGGAAATCATGTATGTTTCATTACAATAATGATTTTTTTGAGAATAGAAACCAATTTTATAATTTTTTATTCTATAACATTTGTTTTCTCAATAGGGAAATTATTTTTACTATATTATCTATGATTTTTTATCAAAAAACATTGGTTCAGATAAACTTTTATTTTTCCTATATTATTCATGAATTTTATCAACAAAATTGATTGAATATTATATTTTTGAATTGTCATTAGGGTTTTTACTATGATTTTTTCTTCCTTGTTTAAAAAAGATGACGAAAAATTTCTATTATATAAACTATAATAGCCAATAAATTTTCATACATATATATTACATAAAAATAGAATAATATTTATAATATAATATAATACAACAACACTTGAACCATATTGGTTTTATGTATTTGGATGCAAGTTAACATACAAACCATATTCCTAAAACATTTATAAAAAATCCAACTTATTCCTTCAAATCTATAACCCTCTCTTTATAAATATTACATAATACCTTTATTCATATCCTAGGAATATGTATCAGAATAATGTTTGAGGTCATATGATCATATATGGTAATGAAGGGATAGTTAAATTATATCATAATAATGAGAAAAAAGATCTAAAACAAAATATTTTAACATTATATGCTTCATATTTCAGATAATGTTATCATGTAATGGGATAAAACAAGGAACATCATAAAGAATCAAAAAAATAATACACTATACTATTATAAACAAAATATAACATTATTTATACACATAAGCCTATTAAATAATTTCCTTACTACTAAAGTGTCATTTCAAAGACCATCATAGAGGAAAACATCCATTACTGAATTGAGTAAACTCCTCATTCCATCCTTGTATTATCAAACCAATTTTGCAAACTTATCCATTCATGTCTATATTATGAGACATAAGTATTTTCCGAATATGTTTGAGATAGATATTGGACCAACCCATCATATAATGAAAACCATACATATGTGTTCCAGAATAACAAAGTTTATTCAAGAAATACATAACTAAAATTTGTTACATGAAATTCTATATATAATAATTCAACCCATGGAAATGAAATGGGTTTAATAAAAATTATTCCATTAAAAATATAATATAAAACATTAATGAATAAAATCGTAGATGTAAATAATTTTGATATATAACAGGAAAATATTTCTTGAGGAAAATATATATTTTTCTGGAAAACACATACTTATCATAAAATTTCCCTCAATTATAAAAGAAAAAGTTTTCTTCGAATCTGATAGTAAGATAAAAGGATCTATTTCATGAAAAGAGAATAGGGTAAATATGAATACCTATGTATTTTTTGGATTCAATACATATCGTGTGTCAACAAAAATCATGTCACATGTATTTATAGATTAAATGTATGGTGGGGGAAATGCCATTAATAATGGTCCTATCATCAATATCCAAATTTATGCATAGTATTCTATCGAGAAAGATACATACATCATCAATTTTACCATAATTAATTTAGGACTCATTGTTTTCCTCTTAGATCCTTTCATCCACGACCATAACAATCATGTCATAAACAAATATTACTCTATTATATTGGATAAACCATATGATATTCCCAATATTAGGTGATATGTGATCAGTGTGAGAAACAAGGAGTGGAAACGATCCATTTCATGATAAGGAGTATATTTAGATAGTGGTCAGGGGTGTTTTGTATCAAGTGATGGATGAGATAAGATATAACTTCTAGGAAATCCAAAATATATCATTAGAATTATAATCAAACTATACGTAGTTTAAGAAACCTATGATGTATTTTGACAAATTGGAAGGACATAAGTGGTATTGTTAAATTTCACAAAGTATATATTTAGTAAATCATCATAAAATTAGATGGACACTATATATCTATGTAATTTTACATCCTATGATAAATATATATTCAACGAATTTTAACTTCATGAGTTAAATATGATGGTTACCTGATGTGGATACAAATAAATACATTAGCTAGATCCATGAAGAAAGGCTTGGGTATTGTTGTGTCTCTAATAGTTGAAGGATCCAATATGTAAATTGTTTATGAATGTAGAGACACACTATGCAGATTATACATCCACATAGGCAGCATGGCAATTATTATTCTCTTTTTCACTAATATATCTCTTGTGTTGTAAATCATTTATGAGATTATGCCTTATATCTAGTTTAATGTCTTGTGGTATGATCGTATTCCATAGAGTTTAATGGTATTCTGTAAAGAATTTTTTATTTTGCTTTAATGTGATGTGTTTTTGATATGAGACATTATGATGTTTAACATCATCATTCTATGATAAGGGTCACCTAATATAAATGAAACGAGAACTATGGATCCTTGTAGATTTACATCATTAAAACCAAGTAGGCTCTATATAGTTTCTTGCCATGTGGTTGGGTCATGAGATGTTGTGGTGTTTTATGTATTGATTAATGGATGATTTTCACCTAACATGATTGAAATCTAACATTGGGGTTCTGCGATATTTAACATCATTTGGACAGGATGGGTTCCATACAATTTATCATCATGTTGTCAATAAATAATCCATGTTGATTAATTTATCATGGTCATGACATTTCATGTTGTTTAGCATCATGAAAAAAGGAAATTGGCATGAATTCTAATGTGAAAATACTAGGAACTAGTCATTCATATTATCATCATGCAACTAGTTCATGTTATATTCAGTCTAATGTAATGTGACTATAATGTTTTTCAATTAATTTAACATTAGGTGACTACAACATCACTATAAACCTTAACATAATGGGTCTAGGACATCTCATTTCACTTTAATAGCACATAACCTATACATCTCAAGGAACCACATATCATGAGAGTGGAATTATCATTTTATATGTAGTTTGAATGTCTCGTAATCAAATAGAATAATTTTTATGATCATGTATATCTTTAAATCCTACATGTAGATTAATTTCTAACAAATTATTAAATATGAGTCAATTTATCCATGGTTTTCCTGTTAAATTATTTGTATGTGTGGTAGTATTCAACAATGATCAACCACACCCCACCTGACAAACTATTTACTGGGAAATATTACCAATCATTCATCCTGGAATAATCAATGATAAATCGGACATGTTTCAATTGTATGGAATATACCTTTTATTTTTCTCACCATGATTTTTATGACTGCACAACTTCGTTCGCATGATACCTACACTTCTTTTGGCATTTACACACAGTTGTACATGTTGTTTAGGATGTAAATAACCAGTCTTCTTTTCTTCAAGGATAGGTAATGTGGAATGTTATGTAAATGATGATACTTATTCTCCACACTAATTAGAATATTTGAAACATCCATGGGTATTTACGGTAACATTTTATGTTAGATGGTTTCCATAATATCCCTGATGAGTAGGTTAAAAATATATATTTTCCCCTCCATCCATATTTGTTGGGGGTTTTAAAAATTCAATAATTCACCCAACCGGAGAATCTGGATGAGGTTGAACAATGTCTTGATATCTCATAATAAGCAGATGAAAAATATGAAAATATTCAATGTCATGTTGGCCATAGAATATCATTATAATTTTAGATCTCGTGATAATGTCATCATTCAAATTTCCATGATTTTTATCCCAATATACTTCAAACTAATATTTCATAGGGCTCCCAATTATTAATCTATATTTAGATTAATATATTACTATATACATATTTACATGTTTGTGTCAAGAGGTTGGCTGGAAGAAACCATGAAATCATAATTTACTGTATTAATCATGGGGTATATAGATGATTTTCGGAGTCCTGAAAATGGCCACAATGATTTAATCCACCACTTCTTAAATCTATATGATGAATTAAGATTATTATATAATGTAATATAAATAGAAGATAAAATATTCTATAAATTGATAAAAGATATGGATGTCACATTTTTTCTATTTGTTATCATGAGAAGGTAGGACACCCTAAAATGCCTTATATAGTTATAAGAGGGTATGGATATATTCATTTTTTGTTTTCTCATCCAGCTCTAATTATATATCATTGTATCCAAAAGAAATCATATTGATGTTGGTGAGTTTGGGATGGGGATATTCCAAAAATTGTTTCTCATCTAGGGGATTGGTTCCTAATATTCTATGGGGGGTTCCAACTATATAGTTTGATGTTTTTTTTCATGTGGTGCCAGTTGAGGGGTCGGTTCCCATTATACGGTTTCTGGGGTTGGTTCTTGGGATACCATTTTAGGGGTCAAGGCCTATACTGAAAGCAATACCACGGTAAAATATAATAAAAATTCACCAATCCCTAAATACATGGGTGATCACTGGGATTCAATATTGAACAAGGTTATTAGTGATGATTTATTGGCTCCTTGATAATGGTGATATATGAATGATTATTCTCTACTATTAGGATGAACATATGGGATTCACACATATTATTGGTAGTTCATATGTAATGCTACTTCATAGATGCATTATTTGAAAACCTATCGGTGGATCACTGGCTAGACGACAGAACATGGATAGTTCGTGTACGAACATCATCCTCTTCAAAAAATTATGGAATCAAGTTCACATATTGTAAATTATTCTTATAAATTATTGGAAATATTATCATAATATTTGGAGTGATTGAGTCATCGTGATTTTTTTCCAGATCCACCTCCTTGATATAGAGAAGATACGAATTTTCTCAGTCTAGGTATAAGATCCCAAAGATGTTGAATGTGGAAACAGGGATCAAATCCACACATTTTCCTAATGATTGTAAGGATTTCCAATGGTAATTCATTCTAAAATATATTTCATGGGCCGTTTAAATATTCATGATGTGGTTATGGATGTTGTTCTCAGAGAACAATACATTAATCAACTTGTACAGGTTTATCTAAGGTGGTGAAAACATACGTCAAAGATTCACGACCAAAGAAGCATGTACAATGAACTCTGAATCTATTAGAATATTCAATAATTTAATTTATATTGTAATAAATGTAGAATTTAATGGATATGAGACAGAACACCATATCAATGAAGCATCATATATCATATTAGATATCTAATAAAAAACATTCACAATTAAAGGATAAAATGGTTTCCCCTGATTTTTACTAATAATTATTAAAATAAAAATTTATATTGGTTCAGAATTTTTTTTTTGAAAGGTTTTTAATAAATATTCTTAAAGAAAACTGGATGTCTATCATTTTTATCAAGTGAAATTGGTGACAAAGAAAAAATATTTCACCACAAGATCAACAATTACTTTATTGAAAAATGAAGTGGATGGGTTTTATCTGATGGTTTTATTGTGAGGTGGTTCAATGCCTTTCTCAATAACTCGAATAAGGTTATGCATTTTTTAAATCATTCTATGAATCACCCAATGATTCCCACATCTATAACTATTTAAATGACTGATTTAAACAGGAAGGTGTTCCTTTTTGGTTCCAGACCCAACATTGTATTGGAGCTCACAATAGTTTAGAGGATGGTATGTCATTATCATCACACACCTTTTGGGATGAATTGATTACTAATATAATATAGTCTTATAGTTTTTCTATATTTTCATGAATTCATTACCAGGACCTCACATATGAATGGTTACCCTTGTTTCAATCACATTATTAAGACTATATATTAATAATAAAAACTATGTGAATATCATGGTTTTTCTATTATTCACATATTTATATATTATGATATAATTTATGACTGTTATTGACATCTCTATTGATTATAACCATCTTATTTTATGGTTTGTGTCTTGAAAATGGGATTGAACCTCTATGAAGAATGATATGTATCATGTGAGAAAAATTTGGAAAAACCATGTAGTTAATTTTTCATGGCTTACGACTATGTGATTAGTCCAATCCATGTTATTTAATGCCACATGGTAAGGATGTAAATATAGTTGTTTATCCTCAAATAGGTGTCATATGTTTCCTATTATGATCAACATCAAATTATATATAGTTTTGATTATTGTAATCAATGTCATGGGAGTTATGAAAAAATAATCCTTAGGAGGGAATTATACATATCAAGATTACCTAGATTGATTCATTAGATGTATATCCCATTTAGAGCAGTTGAAATGGAATTACAGTTACACCCCACTGATGATCCCAAAATAGGTGAATTCTCATCACTCTAATGGTAAAATAATTTTTCGCCACTAATCCCATGTGAGATGTAATTAGTGTCAGAAATGATATATATAACAATATAAGACAAATAGAATGATAGGATGTTCAATACAATGAATGAAAAGTAATGTATCCCATTTAGATATATTATTTCTCTTCAAATAGAGCATGCAGTATCGAGATTCAAACATGGGTTGGAACACTAATTATTTTTTTAAATAAGAATCAAATTTATTTTACTTTGGTTTATCCCTAAACTAATGAAGGATTTTATGTACATTAACATCATGGTCTAGGAATACACTTTCAATGATTCCCTTTTATTATCCCACCTATACTTTATATAAGGATGAGTAATGATGGTGTAATTTTAGAAGATATGGGGAGTCACATTAATTTGGATTCTCATTTGAGCTTAGGCATCATGTAAGATTTCTATTTATCATGGTTATTGAAGGAATCAATGTTCCATTAGTTTAGTTGGATTCACAAGCTGCTAATGGATTATGTAGAATGAGAATCACGTTAGAATGATTTTGTGCTAATGGTTGAAATTGAAAATACATGGGGGACATACACAAAATTAGATTCCCATTTTAGATTTTTTTTCTAATGGAGACATCATACATACCATAGTTATTACAAGAATAAATGTTCTTATAATTCATTTAGATTATTATTTCCTATATTGATGGGGTATAATTATCATCCAATGTTAATTATTAGGTTCTGATGGATGAAATGTTGAAATCGTGGGGGACTTACACAAAATCGGTTAAACATTATAGCTTGTGCCTTAGAAGGAATCATATATATCCAACTTATTTTAGGAATTGGATCTCCCATATATTAGTCCACCCCAAATGTGTTGATGGGTTAATTTGTGTGATCACAATTATAGTTATTTTTTTTACCCATTTTGTTTTATGAATTCAAGGGTCTTATAATAAGATGGATTACATAATAAGGGGCATTCATATCAATCCACTAATCTGGTATAACACATTATGGATTTTCTATTATGTGGGATAGGACCAATTATTCCATAGATCAAGGATTACACTCTAAGTGTTCCCACATATTGAATGATAATTGTATAAGGAAATGATGAAAAGTATGTTTCACATCAGTAGTATGACATGGATCACCCATTTAAGATCTTAACATGAATAGAGTCCTACGAATGTGTAACCATGTGTCATTATGGAATTATGTCTTATAAAAAGGCTGTATGAATGAGTGTTCTTGGTTATGGATTCTCATGGTTTATAGTTTATTGTTCCTAATTAATGAGGTTGAAATTCCCTTTCTTATCGACACGACATGACTTGGTTATCTTCTAGATATGAATTAGTTGTCTTCCTATACTGTTTTGTGTACAATTAAGACATGAAAGACACATAAAAGGGTTTATTACTTACATTCAAAGGGTTCTTGGCCTAATCAATATAGTATTCTTGAATTCCACCAAAAAATTAAAGTAGACACATCCAATATAATTATCATGGCCAACTTATATGTTTAGGGTGTGCTCTTATGATCCAAGAAGACATGTATATATGTCGTCACCTAAAAAAAACATGCCCTCAATAATTTCACATGAAAATTGGGGCATATTAGTAGACTATGTCAAGGTAAGGTAATCGTGTATATAATCTATCTCAAAATCAAACAGACTTATCAATATGTTGTCATTTGATTATGTTGACATGTAAACGTACTATCACATGGTATTACTGAAATGCATGTAAGATTTAATGGGATAAAAATGGTTAATATTCACTCAATTATAGGGTAATAATATCATGTCAATGGGAAATTACAGGACAAGGTGCACATTTTAATGTTTTTTCATAACATCAATTAGGAATATCTTTTTCAAGTCACATTGAAATTCTAATATGTCAATAACCTACCATGATATCAATGTATATTGTTCAAGACCAATGTTGTTACCAAAATGGATTATCCAAGGCCACATAAGGAAATTTCATGACCTGTTATGAGTCCTTAAGGATCATGATTTTACATGTTTTTCATAGAAGGGGATATTGAACATGTTATTGATCTTGTGATTGAATGAATTAAAAAATGTTCATATCCAAATAGATTTTCCAACTATTATATGGTTAATAATTATCCTAGTATTTGGTATGAATCTTTATATAAGGTCCTTAATATAAGTTCTCTTATGGGTTTAGGCCATATAATCATGGATGGGTACCCATTTGATGGTATTAGTTCATTCCCCAGAACTCATGAGATTCGAATGAACTTTGTTGGGCCTTGTGATGGGTTCTATCAAAAAACACAGACATGAGATGTGTGGATGATGCAAATTCAATTTGTTTATACAAATTACGTAGCTAATTTTATGACAATGTGTTTCCATATAAGGATATATCATGACACATAAACTCATATGATCCACAGGACCATTGTATGGTCTTTCGATGGGTTGTGTTTATGAAGACGAGTTTCAAATCCAAACCATATCATGCATGTATAATGGTAGGAATTAAATAAATAGGTGTATAGAATGGAATTCTAGGAGCACGTCTTAAATATTATATTTCATGGATATTAAATGGATCAATGTGTGACCAAGGGTCTATGAAATTACCTGACACATGTCCACTGGTGTTTTCCTGCAGACACTTATATTGTTTAGTTTTATTTAAAAGTTAATATCCAATAAAAATTCATGATGAAGAATCACCCATGTGAGTATATTATCTGAATAAAGATACAACATGAGGTCTTCCAAACAATTATGTGGGTTGCACACTTGGAATGTCGGTGTAAATGACGGTCCTTCATTGGGAATTCATTAAATCAATGGGTGTACCACCTGATATATTAATTACACACACGTGAAATAGTCATCTCATGACACTAGGATTATCATTTGATGGAAATATTTTAATTAGATAACCTTAATGGTACTTGAGATAACCTAAGGAGGTTCTACAAGGATAATTTCAACCGGGTTTTGTTCATCCCCAATCTTTCTCCACTACTCCCTTTCCCCTATCGTGTGTGAGTTTATCAAAGGGGCGCAATGATTTTATATTATGAATGAGTCGGACAATAATTATTGTTTTCATGGTCTAAATTCCATATATCTTATCTTAGGAAGTGGATACTTCACATGATCAAAATCATTTGGCTGCCAGACTATTTATCGAGATCATCATCACTTCAAAAAATGAATTTTCTTTTGGAAACATCCAAAAATAATTCATGACATTAATCTTTCAAAAGGAGGAAATATCTCAATGTTGTAAACATCATGCGATGAGTTTTTTTGTTGTATTTACTCATTAAATTGATCAAATGAACATAACATGATGGACTCATATGCCTGTGGAAGATCATGAAAAATGGTGGTGTCTCTAGCGCTGTTTATCTTCATGTGAGTCTTAAATGATGTCCACTATTTTTACATCTACTACATCATCCAATCTTATGATATAGAGGATCTGGTATTTTATTGAAGTGGAATTCATGTTGTACTGGGATCATAATTATAACTTTTATCATGAAAAGTTGTGTAATACTATGGCTTTCTATGTGTGGTGGGAAATTAAGTGAGAGGGAGGTTGAGGATTACAGTTTATCCCTATGTGGGATTAGATTACATCAAATAGGTGTAACATGGTGTCAAAATATTCAAATGGAATGAAATTATAATCTATATTAGAAAAAAATATATTTTTTTAAATTTTAGCCATAGGTTATGAGTACTTGTGCAATCTTCGTTATACATCAATATTCCTCAATGGAATCACTATAATTTATAACAAACGTTGGAACCACAAGACACCAAAATAGAGTATCAAGATCTTGTGGTGAGATCATCTAGAACCACTAAAATTTTATCTAATTCCACCAATATGATTATTTTATATAGTTCTTCTCTTCCACTTTTGAATGGGTGATCACCTAATACCCTCTACAACTACTGTTAGCTAATTCTAATGTCTTACTAGGAATGATGGTTGAAATTCCCCCAAGAGTATCTGTTGAGCAGGCCATGGTGTTTGGTAATAGAAAGCCAATTCATTACATAGAGGGAATATCCATAAATGAATAGGGACTAAAATATATATTCCATTCTAAATCAAATTAAAATCTCATATTATTTAATTATTACACCTCAAACCCTTTATTGAATGTATATCAATATTTTTTCATTTTCTTTATAAATTAAAAATCCAATATGTCAATGTGTATATGGCACAATAAATTGTGTCAATAAGGTTATATTAAAACGAAATATATGTAATAACATAATATGAACTCAATACTATAAAATTATATATAAAACAACTAAAAAAAGACTATATAAACCCCTATAAGGATATTGTAATCCTCATCCAAAAGAATCCTAATGGAAATTTAAGTGAATATATGATACACTTAATTGGGTTGTTGATTAAGATGGAAAAAATTTGTAAAATAAAAATGTGTAATCAATGTATTTAGATGGAAATAACCAGATAAAAAGGTAATGAAAATAAAAAAAAATATGATGATCAAATGATTGATGAAGTTGAAATAATTGAGAGCTTATCTCACAATCAACACTCTCCCAGTGAAGAAAAAGGAAATCACCCAATGGGTTAAATCCAAAATTAGGAAATTCATAATACAACTATCCATAGTATTTATTGCGATTTCAGTCCATGAAACAACCTTTTTGTCATGAATGATTTCATAAGTTTTATGTTCATGGAACAGAACCCATTTTTATGCAATGAACACTTACACAATGTGGTTATGGATTCTACTCCAAATGTTTCATTTCATTAATGCAATATTTATTATATAAATTTCTATATATTCATAATTTATATTATAGGGAACCTGTAAAACATTCAAAAAAACATTAGTGAACACCTATGAACTGTGAAATACCCCTAAAAGGCAAACAAATAGGAAATTATTAGCATAGTAGTGTGAAAATAATCCAAACAATTGAAATTTATTCACCTAAGGATCATTGAATCTACAATAGATAAATGAATACATATTTTGATATATTATAGGTTGAAATTATTTTTCCATAACCTCTAAACTCACGTAATAATATTAGAACTACTAATATGGAATAAAACTTAACTCCACGCGTCAAACCTGACATGTATAATGAGTAAATAGGATGATGCAAATATTAATAGGTCTCCACTCAATTTAATAATTCAATTAGAATTTTTGTTTGTTATAAAAGACATTCACAAATCTCACGACCAAAAATACTCTAGATATATAAAAAGGACTAATGTTGACTAGTCATTTAATTCATAAATCATAATATTATAATGTTACCAAATTCTAGATAGAATAACATGATATGAAATCACTTATTAGTCAACCCATTTATCATTAATTATAATTATAAATTAAAAAATTAATAAATGACTATTAACAGAAATACATTTTTATCTTTTTCAAATGGTATGAAAGATTATCATGAATTGTATATTGGAAATGATATTTTTTTATTTGTTCAGGTTCCTAGATCATCAAATTTCTATTGGTTCCCATATGATATAATTTATGATAGTTTTTGGGAATCCTAAAAATATTTGGGATGTAATTCCATGAATTTGTTTTTAAGAGAAACATATTCGAGAGTGAATTCCAATGGGAGAAGAAAATACAATAGATGGATAATCAACTTAAACTTATAATTTTAGCTTATACTATTAACCATATGGGGATTCATCTTTAGAAATAGAGGGAACAAAAAACCCTCCCATCATGAGTTTTACTCATGAATATATCTTTACAAGGTGTTCTGTATCCACTAAATATTTAATCCAGGCTAGCAAAGATGAAATAACTATAAACTATGATATGCATGGATACAACTTATGAAAAAAATAAGATTTAAAATAGTAACTTTTTTATCTCAAAATAATATGTTATTACATAAATGAAGGGTACATCATAATCCTTCACCCAAAACTTATTATACATAATTATCATGTGTTGAGTTGTCTTCCAGTCTTTTACAGTATTTGGAAGAAACCCATGATGCAACATGGGCGTGAAGATTTATCCTTTCATCACAATATGAAATGAGATTAAAAAACCATCAACTGAACTAAAACTAATATCTAAAATAGATACAAATGGGTTGTCTCCCACAAGTCGACATGATTTCAATGGGAAATAATGATTCTATAATTTTCCACTTTCCACATCACAACCTCTATCATGTATCAATATCCATGAATCTATACAAGAAATAGTTAGACTAATCTACTCAACATATAGTCTAGGTAATTCCATTCAATCTACAAGGGTCATAAAAATTCTGGGAGGCATTCCACTTAAGAACCATCGCTAAAATTAGTTGATGAATTATATTTTTATTTTTGAAATATAATACTAAATAAGTGATTTCAGAAGAATTTCTAATATCATCCACACACCTCGTACCCATGTGCACATGTTAGGGTCTAGACCACCTCTATATGGAATCTCTAATCATTCTCTATCTGTTAGATATATATATATAATTAAACCAACCATCATTTAAACGAATTATATGTTAGAAACATGGATTCATGGATTCGACGAATGAAAAATATTTTATTATAAATTATTATCAAAATTGTATGATATTAGCTGAATGATTAGAGAGTAGAACACAATTACTGGATTTATGTCAAATTAAGTTTTTTTATCTATAAATAATCTATAATGTACATTATGTATAGTTTTCATAACCATAAAAATCAATATAAAAATTTATTTATAATAACAAAGATCGAAGATGGTATTTTCCTTTTCAACAATATATTTCACATAAATAATTTAATTGATTTGTTATAATTAATTGAAATAATTATTTAATTTAAATTAATTGCTAGACCACTCGTTTCATAACATAATTTATTCACCAAAATAGATTTCAAATTATATATTAGGTTCATTAAAACATACATAATGAACATATTATCATCGATGATGAATTCTATTTGAGAATGAGATAATTAACCTATGAAAAATGAATGTCAATGTTGATCTCAATCAAATAATTCAATGGAGAAGGGACTATATGTCATATAGTATGAAAAAATACTACTTTTTTCTAATAATTTACTATTATACATTCAATATTCTATTTTGAAATCATCTATATAAGTGGTTGTGCACTTCAAAATAATATATCTCACATGAATACAATTACAAAAAATGTTATGAACATTTTTAAATAATTTGTAGCTTCAAAAAAATTAATTGTATAATAGACATTATTTTCTTAAATCGTGGGGAAAGACATATAGAAATAATAATAACCTGATTCTTATTTATATCAAATTCCCTAATATTTGGCTAATTTTTTTTATTTTTCATCAATAATGAATATATTTTTTTATTCAAATAAATATTCCACAAGAAATTGCTTAATACACTATTCATCTCAAGTCATCCAACCCTCCAAAATATTTATTTGGATATGAATATTTAATTTTTATTTAATTAAATTAATTAATGTTCATAATTTTCTATTAAATGTATAAATATTTTAATCAATAAATATTTAAAAAGATTAATATAACTAGAAAAAATATATATTTATATTATTAATAATGTAGATAAATTATTATTTTAAATTATTCAAAATAAATAAATAATTATGGGGTGAATATATATTTATTCAAAACTCAAATAATATATATTTTTTCTCTTAATCCAGATTTTATAATCCACATTTTGATGAAAATTTATCAATTTTATAATAAATATTTTAAGAATGGATTTTCAGGACTCCTATACGTGTTTGGAAAATACGTTTTTTCATAAATAGTGATCAAATATTTTATAACAAAAAACATGAATAATTATTAAACCACATATGGGAATTGTACATATAAAATAAGTGAAATTATTAAGGAATTTAATAGAGGTTCTAAATATGCATAGTCTTTGACCCCCTCTAACCCTTTCCTAGTTTAATTAATTTACACCACATATAGAGTATTTTTACAATGTACTATCATGATAAAGCTCATGTAGAGAAAGTGGTCAATGTTGCGACAACATATAGCCTCCAAAAAAACATACAATATGTAAAATAATCAATTTATCTCAATATCACTAATCTAGACAGTTTAATATCAGTGTGATTGAACTTAATTCCCAATGTCCTTTTCAATGAATTTATAATAATATGTTATCTAACTACATTCCCATAGATAAGGACTTCATTTGAAATTTAAATTCTAATAATAGGGTTCGGGATGATAAATTTGATTAAATAAACGAATACATGAATTATTTCTCTCATTATTAATTAATTTTCCCACAATAATGATGCTCCCTTCAATCATAATTTTTCACGATCACGTGTCCCCATGGTTATGAAAAAAAAGTACATTGCTAATGATGTGAATTAAAAAAATTTAATGTATAATGATTATTACAGTTTATCATAGAGATGAATACAGAATGAAATATAAATAAATATATATATATTGATATCTTATTAGTGGGTCATGGTATGAAAATTTCATGCAATATATTGAACCCTTCTATAATTTGTGAAATTATTTTTTATATTAATTTAATCTCTTTGATATTTTTCATTCTACACTATACGAAATATAGATTTTTTATTAAAAATATTAATAAGTTTTCCTTGCGTTATATGAATCGAAAGATATGTATAAACTACATTCAAAACCATCATAGATTGATATACACACAACACAATACTAGTATGATGTAATAAAGAATATCGAGTTACCTTGATTGCTTCTGTTATACAAAAGGCTGAGTTTTACTTAACAGTTTTATATTATTATATTATATAGTATGACATAACCTAGCCACTAAATGTATTGTTATGAATGGTATTAAATAGGTTATGAAAATATAAGGTTTATAATATAAATTACATAGTTACCAATTAATTATAAATGAAAATATATATCTATTTATTATGATATAAATTTTATTATTTTCATGCTCCCAAAGTCATATTAAAAAATTAATTATATTAATATTAGTGAATTGTATAAATATTAGTGAATTATATTATTTATAAATATATTTTATATACCCATATATAATATCACTTATATTTATCTAGTAAATTTTATATGAATAAAATAAGAACAATCCTAATATCATGCATAGAATCCAATATTTATCAAAATGGTCGTTTTTTCACCATTTAATGGAAAACCAATTTATTGTCAATTTTTTTAATCTTATATAGTTTTTTATGAATCAATAATGTTATTATTTTAAATAATGATTTTAAAAAAATTATTTGGTCTCTATTTTGGATTTTTTGTAGGAATTGTTTTTGATGAATATTGAAAATAATGTATTTTATTTACAACTACATTTTGGTATAAATAAATATTAATTTTAAATTATTTTATTAAATTTGGGATTAAAGTAAAAATAGATCATATATACATATATTAATCCAAAATCTGTAATTTTAATAAGTTTCATATTAAAATCACATATAATAAATTATTAAACCTTCAAACGTTTATTTTACTAGCCTTCTCTCCATGTATGCATGATTATCATTAAACATAATTTTATTATTTCTTGTGAATCATATTTCAAAAAACAGAAATTCATGGTTGTAGTAAATATTATACATATATTCAAATATGATCAAAATAATTTTTTCTTGTATTATGAATAAATACTTTAGAAAATTTTAATTTATTGATGTAGAGGGAAAATATTATAACTAAAGGTTGAAATAATAATAAAATCATATAAAATTACCCTATAAAAGGTCCTAATTTGATTAGATGTGTCTTATATTACAATGATAAAACATAATCTGAAATACCAACATTTCTATGGAAAAAGTGTATGAAAATGACACGTATTTTATTTTATATAATAATAAGTTAAAAATGTTATACTCTTATTTTAAATAAGTACATAATTTTTAATATATGGTGATACAAATGATAAATTCAAATATAATTAGTCTTTTGAAAGATAATAAGTTTATACTCATCCTGATAATTTATTTTTAATTTGTTGAGAATAAAAAATTTAATTAATGTCTTTCATAGTGATGATGCAATAATTAATTAATTATTGAAAATATAAAATAAATTATACTAAAAGTAGTAAAATAAAAAAAATTAAATATAATTAATGACATAAATGAATTTTATAGATAAAAAATATATCAATGTGATATATTGGATATTATATTTCGATGTTATCATGCTGCTAAGATATTTTTTAAATGAAAACTAATCCATAGTATATAAATTGACATAGATGATAAATTAAAATAAATTGTAATTTTATAAGTCATAGCAATTTCAATAAAATTTAAAATTCAATAATATTATTATAATAGGGTCAAATATGTTATAAAACTTCATTTTATGTTAGATTTTCATTTTATATTAAATACATTAACCTTAAAAAGTAAAACAACAATGTAGTCATTGTAAGAGTTATCATGTTTAACTAAGGGATAATACCACAATATAAGGTTAATATTGTGACCTATAAACACATAAAATACATTTTTGATAGGATTTATACTCATACCAATAATATTATTTAAATATATCACTTTATATAATTTAAATTAAAAATAAATTAATATTAAATTAATTTTTTGAGATTTTCCCAAAGTGACCCTCTCTTCTCTTATTAAGGGGAACCTCTCACCTTCCTTTATTACCACATATAATGAACTTGGGACCAGCCAAGCTCTTCGAAAATATCCTTCAAAATTCATTCTCATAATCCTAGAATACTTAATTATTTTCATTAATCCATCCAATGGAGTCCTTTTGTTGATACAAAATCATATACCAAAAAAAGAGGTAATGTTCATCAACAAACGTTTTTAATTTATTTCTTCCATTATCACCTTCAGTTATTATATTTCATAATAATATAATAAACATCGAATCATCACATTTTGTGTTTTTTTTATATTATGGGATGTACCTATAATCATTGAAACATTCCTCTAATTGTTATTAAACATAATAGTCTTGTGTACGTTGAATTACCGCCTAAATAAATTATAGTGTTTTTTTTCCTTTACCACATCCCATGGATGGTAATTATAATGAAAATCATATTTTTATCCGATATTTATGAAATTTATGACATCATAATACTTATGTAATTAAATTATCATTTATAATATATTACCATTTATTGGTTTTGTAAAATGATCATCTTGCCTCTACATATGTATGGCTTTTCCTCTCTAAAATGTGATGTGATTAATTATTCACAATTATGTCATGTATGGTTGTAACATTAATTTTTATGAATGTGTATATTTTTAATGAAATAATTATTATTATTTTATGATAATATAACGTATTGTTTTTTCTATTTTCTCCTAACATGAAAATGGAAATAGTGTTCCAACGTACATATGGACTATAGTCTCCATGAACAATATATTTCAATTCATATAACTATTTTTTATATGATCATTATTCATGATGATATAAATAATAAATAAGATATATAATACATTTTATATTTTTTTAAATTAATTAAATTATGATATAATTAATAGGATGATAACTGAAAATTCAAAACACATAAGATAAACAATGCGATTATTCCCTGAAACATGGCCTTAAAATTGTAATTTATGATAAAATGATAATAGATGGTTATAAGAAAATATTACATGGTAATATATATATTAATATAGTGTTTTAGTATCTATATAATAAAAATATATTTATTATACTGGAGGTTTTAATGTGTACAAACAAATATATTACTTAAGATTAAATAATTTCGAATCATTATTTTCATTCAATGATATACAATACTTAATCACTTCTCCTTTTAGGGTGTACATTATTCCCATGAATTTATTATAATTTTTTATAAATTATTTTTTTGGTGATTTACATATTAATTTTATTTTTCCTTATTTAATTTGTTGTGTTGTTCAAAATTTATCGAGTGAGTAAGGTTGTTTTGTCTCAATTTTACTTTTATTGTAACATAGGTTTTGTTATGAGGCTATGTCCTTTGAAAATGTTTATATACTTACTTTTTACAAGTTATATAAGGAATATCATTATTATAATGATATTTTATGATTTTTTAATGTAACTATTTCATGTGGATTATGATTTTTATTTTAATCTCTTTATGGGATACTTGGAAATGATTAATGATTTTTTTCCTCATGATGTCTTTTAATGATATATTATTAATATTTTCAAGGAAAAAGTATTTTTTATAAATTTTTAATGTTTTAAATTATTTTTAAAGTCTTATTTTATTTGTTTTAAAAAATAATTTTTGTGAAAAAATGATTAAAAAATTTTCAAATTTTTTTAATAAGTTTTTAATGAAAAATTATTTCAAAAGGATTCAATTCTTACATTAAATGTTTTCATAAATATTTTCAATAAAAATAGTTTTTAAAATGTTTTATTTTTTGAAAGTTAATTTTATGAAAACTTTATGATCTATGTGATCTTTCAAATTTGTTCCTTGTCTATGATGACATACAAAATTATATTTCAATAATACCATTCATATTACTTCTCTGAATGGTTTATAATTTAATGAAATGATGTTTAAGAAACATTTCTCTTTCCATGGGTTATGATTTTGGTTCAATGACTATGAACCATGTGTCTTTCCCATAAGATATTATAGGACATTATTTTTATGGTTCTCATCTCATTTCATTTTTTATAATATGATTTTTTATGATCTTATAGAATATGTATGTATGGGTTCATTATGTGTTTTGTGGGAACCATAACTCCCTCCAATGAAATGAGTAAAGATTTATTTCATTTGAGATAGACTAAGATGGTATTGAAAGTGGTCCTTGATTACTAATATTTCCATGGAAATGTACTTTGAATACCAAGATGGTTATGGGTGTGAACCATGAAAACATATATGGTGTGGGGAGTTAACAAATAAAACTAATATGGCATTGGATGTGATACCTTGACTACTATGAAAATTATATTATATTATTATCTTTCATCCACAAATTCGATGTCTTATTTCTATGTAATTATTCCATGGATTAAATTATTTATTTCCATATGTTTCGTGTCACATGAACTATAAATATTTATTCCATGACTCATTTGTATGAGCTTTTGATATGTGAGGCATGATCTTAAAATTTTATGTTCATGTCTTCATAACCTTATATTCTTGATATACATATATATATTCCTTGTTTACACATACTGAGAACATGATCACACCCCATTTTTATGTTTCTTTTCTCCATGTAATATGTATTGCTTTTATGTAATAATACTAAAGGAGATGATATTTTTGGGGAGCATTTAAAATCATCCACTAGACTGGTTTTGTTTCTTCCATGATTCCAATGTAATTAAAATAATATGTATTTAGTCAAGTGATTTTGAAATGTATCAAATGTTCATCATAATTCATGTAATTTCAATATATGTTAATATAGGGTCTCTATAATGTATATTATTAGAGATATAGATCATTATAATTTGCCTTTATTTGATATCAGACTATACCCAATATATTATGTTCCATTTCAATATTATTAAATATTATCATCCATCTATATAACACATATTTTTGAATATTTCCATGAATATTTTAGGTTATCCTCATAGATTGTTTTTACAATGACCATTTTATGTGACCAGTATACACAGGGTCTTATCACATACATTATTAAAAAATAGTAATGATCATATAAGATATTTTCAAAAAAAATATTACATTCATATAAGTATCATATTATACATAGATGTTTGTTCTAGGGAACATACTCAATATTACTCACACATTTGGTAGATCAAATTGATTAATAAGATCAATCTAATAGCTATAAAATGATGTACAAGATTAAACAAAGTTAATGATTGAGTCATGGGGTATCCCTGTCTTCCAGCATGGAAATTCTTGTCATTATGATTTCACCCAATTGATATAAATCCTCTAATATTTGTTATTTTTATATGATTTTATTCATAATTTTATATGACCAAGACTCTATTACAATAGAAACCACTATATTATTATAATAGTTAATGGTTATATGATATATAAATCAATGATCCAAATAATGATCATGGATTAATTATGTAATTGAACTAAAACTTTTTCTACATCAGTAGATTCTATGTAAACCAAACATAGTACAAAATTGAAAATAATTGGCTACATTGATCTCTTTTAAAAGATACATGACCTATTGAGATAGATTACATAACATGAACATGGCTTAAAATCATATTAATTTGTAATGTATCTGACATAATAATATCATTAGTGGATTATTCCCTCAACTCCACCATATACCATTTCTATATCCTCAATATTTATCAAGAACATAAGGAAATCATTAATATCCAAAAATGATATTCACATGGATCAACTTGATATCTACATATCATTATTAATTACTAGTTAACTACAATTTTTATAAAACTTAGTGAAAATATTACGGATACTATAACAAATATGTGTGAGATCCTTCTCATTCTCTCCCTCTCCCTCACTCCCAAATTATTTGTCAGGAGAAACAATTTCTATGAGAGATGTAGATATTATAAAATATAATCTATCCTTTCATGAATTTTTATATACTAGATGAATTTAGATTATAGTAATTTGATATACATTTTCATAGTCTAATAATACATTTATATTTATCATTATGAATAATGAGTCTTAATATATATACTGCGTAACATAAGTCTTTCAAGGGGAATCTCTTTTTTAACTAGTCAATACAAGGATGTAATGTGATAATTCCATATCTAAAATGTAAAATTACATAAATATATATCACTATATTTTTTAATTCAATCTTACTATGTGTCTTGTAAACACGTGGTTCACATTAATTTTTTTATGAAACCAAATTCTCTAATGGTTTTATTAAATTAAATGCCCCATTACCAATATTTTTTCATCATCTATAAGATGATATATGAAAATTTATTTATCTTATTAGAATTTTGTAAATATTTAAAGTCATCATTTCAATTCATGTAGATATCATTATAATGGTTTTAACTGAACAATTATTTAACATCCGGAAGAAAAATATCATTAGGTTAGAAAGATACCATAGAGTGTTCATTCAATATGGTTATAAAAATGGAACAAGGAGACAAACAATCATGACAGTCTATTAAATGATTTTTTATACCATTAGACAATAATAATTCTTTCTTTTGTATCACATTACCATTAATTTGTTATTCTCTCTTGAATTCCCATTTTATGAAAATAATAATTTATTCGATTTAAGAATCTACTATATCCGATACATGGTTCAGTTACATGGATTATGTATTGATATTGATAACTAAATTCAACCACTCAAATTTTGAACTCTCTTTTTCCTTTTGGTAAGAAATAGGTTCACTATTATCAGGAAGTAATGTTTTTCTATCATTTGTGACTAGAATATCACATAATTCATGTTCTCTAAATACAATGGTAATTCGAAAAATGTAACTTTGTTTTATAAATTAAATATTCCTTTGGGTCATTTACAATATCTCCATGTATTGAAAATTTTGATGTGTTCAATTAAATTCTACAAAATTAAATCTTCTCAAACTAAACTTCTGGAGGATGTTATTCCTTTTAAGAAATATTTCATCTATTATGATAATGGTCTTATTTTCTAAGTGGATGTTTAAATAGTATCCACATTATTCCATTGAATATTCAACAATTATATAGTTTGTCCTTTATTGTTATATTTTCTTCAAGTTATCATTAATAAATTCCTTACAATAATATAAACATAATATTGACAAACAAATATATTCTTCAATTTAATAACTCATCTTGTACTATATATTCAAATTTAGTGAGGAAATATTTTAATTTTTATAAATGAGAATATAATTCATATAACCAAAAGCATTAGGGATGAACATACATAAAATTCATTGAAATATCCTTACATTGAATGGTATGGTCCCATTATTCGCTGACACCATTTCACTATATTATTAATGGAGTCATATATGATATAATATCATAGAGTTGTATAAATTTAATGTAATCTAGCTTAATATACTATCCACCTCGACACAATAAATGATTGTTTAGATGAAAAAATTTTTAGATTATTTATTTATGAACTCTTCCATTCTCTAAAATGACATTTTCTCAAATGTTGTCATGTTAATATATTCATAACTAATTAATTCAGTAGTAAAACTAATGAATAATGATATACATATCTAAATACTACATGGAATGTTACAAAATTCATTCTGTGTACCAATTTTGGAATATGTTTAGTTATTTCAACATTTTCAAAAGTTGTTACCTTGGTTAATTTTCTATATAAATATGCCTGATATCAGTAATATGTTTTTAGCACAATATTGTATTAGTAATAATTATAACAAGGAAATTTTTGTTCTTATCTTTTTCAGGATAAATATTGTATAAAAACAACATTGTGATAATGGAATCATGTGATCATGATGTGTTATTTATTAAAAATTAATTATTATTATAATTTAATAAAAAAATAAAATTATTAAATGGTATTTACCATAATATATGTTTTCATTTTTAATGAATACACAATTTTTTACGATAAAAGTAAAACCATGTATATTTGTTAAGGTTACCAAATTTTTTAATTTTTAAATTACTAATTAATAAAAAATCGTTCAAAATAAATATCATCATAGTTTTTAAAGGGTATGTTGTAATATCCATTGGATCGAGAATCTAGTTAATCGCCATTGGAAACTTATGAAACCACTAATCATATGAAAATAAATAAAAATAACCATGGTTATGAAATTTAAATACATATATGATAACTAAATATTTTATTTAATATCAAATTTTTAGATATAGAAATCATATAGTCAATAATGAATGCACCTGATTCATTTAGTGGATTCATATACAGGTTAAAATTATCCTTCTAGAGGCCTATCTAGAAAATTATAAATCATAATGCATCCTTTTCTTTACCATTTCACTAGATCATTAAATTAATTTATGGGAGTTTCTTAGAAGAGTTAGGCATTTAATGTGTCTGAGTTCCCATTGTAATTATCACTGGTTTTATTATTCCCTAAAAATATTTTAGGATTTTTGTGCCCCATTTCAATATTAACATATTGAACCAGTGTTTATATTTATGAGAGAAACATCTAAAAATATATCATATTATAATTAATTATAAAATAAATCGAATATATTTGATTGTAGGGGTAAAAATATATTTTTTTATTTCTATCATGGATCATAAATAATAACTTGTTAAACACTAAATTAAGATAATAATATACACTAAATGAGGAATAACCTTCAAATACTATCTATGATCAAAAATGAATTATTCAGTAGATGTCATATATTTCTATTTTTTATCTATCTTATGATTAAGATACCGAATGAATACCATTATTTTATAATCATATATATTCTTTTGTTTCAATTAAATCATTCCATTATTGAATTGCGTAACAAAACATTGTAAATTTTTAGAATCATCCAAATGTAAATATAGAGAGAGTGTCCAACAACACATAACTTATTTCACACCACCTCATTAAAATAAATTTAAATAATATATAATATCAATTCATTGAATATTATATTTATTATTTTCAAATATCATTATTGTATATATGATTGGTTAATAATTTTATCCTTCTCTAATATGGATAGTAGTGATATAATCAATGTCACTAGGGTTTCTTATTCAATAATATACAATATTCTAATTAGTAAATTATTTTGTTTAAAAAACTAGTTAATAAATTTAATTTAATTTATTTGTCTATCAGGTTTTATCAAAACCCAGTATACCTCTCCATATCTTTTTAAATCTCCTACTCACTGGTAAATAAACAATTTATATACCTCATTTATATCATTAGTTTTATGTACTTAATGTGAAAATTAAATGAAAATTATTATTCAAGCCAGTAATATAATAACCATCATGAAGTTTATTTTTTATTTTCTACATTATTTACCGAGAGAAAAATGATGAATATGATTTTTAGCATGTCAATAAATAGGATAAAAATTCTGACATGTTATTTATAATTTTTTTGGAAAAACATAATAACAATATTTTTCACTTCCATTAGATGATAACCCTTCTATTCGTTATAAATTATTTCCTGGTTTATTACAAATTATTAAACATAAAAATTCTTGGTAGATTGAGAATTATGGTGTCTTTATTAATTAGTTACATTAAATAAAATATTAAAAAACAGAATACATTATAATTATTGAGCATTCATAAACATTTAGATAATAGTTTTTCAAACAAAAAACTATTTGGTATAACAACATTACATACATAAGAATCTGGTGAGTTATAATGGCTTGTAAGGGAATAAAAATGATATAAAATGAAGAAATTAATACATGTTATACAATAGGAAGATCATTGGGGAATAATTTTTTTTAGAATCATTAATGTAACATCCCAGGTAAATAAAGAATATGACATCTTTATATTTATCCATATTTGTGAATCATATATTAATATTACTTTAAATGGGATGCTATGCTCGATGGTGTACCCAATACGCAACAACGAGTTTCTTGGGAATCATACGTTGCACTCTAATAATAAAACAATATTATTTTAAATGGTAGTTAACACATAGACATTGTATTGGTGGGAAAATATATAAATAACTAAAACAGGATTATATATGTTTTTAAAATGTTCTTACTTTTATCTAATAAAAGATAAAGGCTTAAAATATGGAAAGAATTAAATTTTAGGCATATATGCACTAATTTTCACTAAAGGTTCAGTTATCGCTTTTTGATGGAGAACCGTCATTAAATATAGTTTTGTTCACAATTATATAGTCTATTGAATCAAATAAAACCTTTCTTTATAATTGGGACATCAAAATTTACTTTGTGTAAATTTTTGGTATCTTTCCGATAAAGTTCATTTTTTAATGAATAGTGTAAAATGTTGTATTTTAATTCAAAACCCCTTCTTAATCTAATTTATATATATGATTAGAATATCCATTTAATTGGTTTTAAAGTTAAATTAGAAAATATTTTTACCATTAAATCTAATAGTGGTTGTTGTAATTAATTTCATTTTGAAATCGGACATAAACTAGTGTCAATCTTTTGATACTTATTGTTTCATAAAAACAGGTTATTTGCTCTGACAGCGGAAATTAATTATTAAATTAATTAATGAAACTTATATGTTTTGAATTTTGTAAAATGGACTTCATTTTTGAATTCGGAATATCAAATATAGCTTTGGGTGAAGTTTTGGTATTTTTCTGAAAAGCTTTAATTTTTGATGAATAGTGAAACCACTAAGTGGTACTTAAAAAACTGATTTTTCGTTTAAATGAAATTTTACAACCTCTGTGATTTGAATTTCAAAAATCCGACATACATGGTTTTCATTAAGAAGTAAAATATTGTTCAATGAGATTAAAATAATATTTTGGTGAATAGTAACTTATTGTGTTTTTAATCGCGATTAGAGGTAATTAGTGTAGTTTAAGGTAAAAATAATATTCTATTAAATTGTAATGAATGTGACACATGTCCTAACCTCATTGTTTGTGTCATGGACGACCAAGAAAATCCATGGGATAACTTGGGGACCCCATGGAGCTACTTTTGTTGGGAAATGACATAAATAACTTTTTATTTAATGTTAAAATAAAAATGACACAAACATGACTTGTTTTACTAAAATAATTTTTACACTGGGTTATACAAGTCATATTTTTGACTATAATTATTCATTAGAAAGCTAAAAAGATTTCATACATGATGATCATTTTTTATAATTTTTAGACATTAAATAAATTAAATTATTTATGACATCATGATGATGCAGCAATGACCTCATTATTTAACGATTTAAATAAAATGGGAAGATAATGTAATATCTAAGACCTACACATCTCCAAAACCTATTGGATGTGTGGATTTCAAACCCTTATCACCTTATACTCGAAAAACATCAATTTGGGACCATTAATATCCGAAACACATTTTAAAATAATGTAACATTTCCTTACTTTCCAAGAGTGCCACTCCTCTCCTCTTATAAAAGGCCCCCACCTCTACCTCCTTATCCACACATTAAAAGCCTTTAGCTTGTCAAAAATATGCCCATTTTGATTCTCCACATCCCTCTATAACTCCACGAAGCCTCACTTTGGGCAGAATATTTTCCAAGGAAGCCATTGAGATTAAATCAAAGGAAGTTACCCGATTTTAAGGTAATGTCTTCGCTTGAGTCCTTTTGTTTTATTTTTCTTCTCCAACCCCCTAAACTCTTTTTATTAATTTATTTTGTAAAAAATACAGTATATTAAATATACTAGGATGTTTTTATAAGATTATTTCTATCTACACTTACACACACCTACATCTAATGGTTAATGAACATTCTGTTTCCGTGGATGGAGAATTTCTGCCTCCCGAAACAATGATTGTTCAACATTCTTCTAACACCTTCAAAGATGGACATTAAGATGACACTATATTTATATATGATATATAATATTTTCTATGTTTTACTTAAGATTCTGTATTTTTCATTTATGGAATACCTTTATGGTTTCCATTATGGATAAACGCGATATCTTCATTTAAGGAAGTGCGGAATACCGCCCCCTCAATGTGATGTGATTCGTTAATGCCATATGTGGTATGTATAAAGAATGGATTTAAAGTTATTATATATGATGTTATATTGGAATTATAATATAAATTTATATCATTATTATTTTCTTTCCATTAAATTATGAGATAGAAATGAAAGTAGCGTTCATGTGTACGTACGGCTTACCGTCTCCATGAACTGTGCATTTCATTTCTTATCCCCAAATGTAATGTATTATTATGAGTACATATATATAATGAATATATATGATGTACTTTACATCAAAATTATTAATATAATTCTGGAATTAAAATATACAAATCACTCATTTAGTTTTAGTTCCATTAATATGACATAGAAATGAAAGTAGCGTTCATGCGTACGTACGGCTTACCATCTCCATGAACAGTGCATTTCATTTCATTCCTCTAAATGATTATTTGATATTATAAATACATGTATATGATGGATATATATGATATCCAAATCAGGATTTTCATTCTGGATATAAATAACCATTGACCACACGAACAACATGTAATTGTAAGAAGTCCACTTTCGACTTAAGAACCACATATCGACAAAACAAACATTATTAACTTAGTGATTACATAATGATTATAACATGTAAATAAGTGATATAAAAGGAATAATAATCATGAAAAAGGTTCTTAAGCAATTATAAATTAACTCAAGTTTATTATTCAGGATATTAAAGAACGATCGAGTCAAGTCGGACCCGAGGTAAGGGATCCTACTCCTCTCTTTCTTTTTAAGTACACTCTATTATGTCGCTCCTTTTAAAGCTCGTTTTTATTGTTATTGGCATGTTATTTTATATTACTCTTAGTGTAATTTTTATCTTCATATGAAGAGAGACCCTATTCTCTCTCATCAATCCATTTTGGAAGTTTTGAGTGGCGTCGTTAGGCTGCTGAATTTTCGTAAGAGATCCAACCTCTCTCTTTCTTTTTAAGTACACTCTTTTATGTAATTTCTTTTAAGATCATATTTCATATGTTTGGGGATGTTATTTTATATACCTTATTCTGTACTTTTATGCTCATATAATGAGAGACCCTATTTTTTCTCATCAATCCATTTTTAGAAGATTTATGTGGCGCCGTTAGGCTGCCGAGTTTTCGTAAGGGATCCTACTCCTCTCTTTCTTTTTTAGTACACTCTTTTATTTAACTCCTTTTAAAGATCATATTTCTTGTTATTGGGATGTTATTTTATATTACATTTACTGTAATTTTTATTTTCATATGATGAGAGACCCTATTATTTCTCATCAATCCATTTTGGATGTTTTGAGTGGCGTCGTTAGGCTGCTGAATTTTCGTAAGATATCAAACCTCTCTCTTTCTTTTAAGTACTCTCTTTTATGTCATTTCTTTTAAGATCATATTTCATATGTTTGGGGATTTTATTTTATATTCATCATTCTGTACTTTTATATTCATATAATGAGAGAATTTATTTTATCTCATCAATCCATTTTTGGATGATTTATGTGGCGTCGTTAGGCTACTGAGTTTCGGTAAGGGATTTTCCATCCCACTTTTATTCTTGTGACATTTATGCTACGATTGAAACTATTTACATTGATAGGTGTATGTATTTCCCATTATTATACATTTTGAGTAGTATAATTTCATTTATGGGTATTTACATCTTCATTGTATGACCCTTATTCCATGGGGTGTACGTTTCGAAAGTTACCCAACTCGGTAAGGGGACCTTTCACCCTCCTCTTCTTAAAAGACTTTTTTTGCAAAGCCTTTTAATTTACATATTATTATGTTGGGATATGTTCTTATATATCCTTATTGAAGTAAATTTTATGTCCAAGTGATGAGATACCATTCACTCTCTCATCGACTAATTTTCGGAGTTTTGAAGTGACGCCTTTAGGCTGTCGAATTTTTACAAGGGAACATCTTAACCCAATTTTGATTGATTTGGGTTCAACATGTAATTATTGAACATGTAATACTATTAATATGTGTGAATGAACATAGATTGTTTCACACTTAATATCCACTTATATTGGATGTATTTTTATTTCTTAAACATAATTATGTGATAGATTTATCCTTAGTTTAAGGATACCCTCTTTATAATGGATTTTGTCCCAATTTACATTTCCATTGAGACATCATTGTTTTTTTTTACCAATTCACTCTTATTTGGTGTGTATACCATCCTTTGACATATTATATCATGAATCCACTTATTCTCATGATATTATGAAGCTCGGATTACATGTTATTCCGCAATTATTTGTATTCGAGAGTCTCTCATTTTGTTAAAAACTCTTTAACAAAAATATCATTTTAAATGTTTAAAGATTCATTATTCTAAATAATTATCTGTAATTTCCATGTTTTCAAAATGGTTTTCATTATTTATTTATATGGGCATTAATTTTTTCAAATAATAATTCCATTAAAAGCTTCCAAGTGGTATTGGACACTTTGATTCAAAAATCTCTTTTAAATGGTTTTTGAAAATCGATTTCTTAATTCAATATCTTGGAATAACTTATTGTGATTGAAAATGAAATGTTCTTATTGAAATGATTATATTTTCAATATTTTATGTGTAATGATGGTACTTAGACATTTTACGGGTGGTTACGTGATAAACCATATGACGTGTGGTGCCGTGAATACCAGGACGGGTGGTTATGTTATAACCTCCAATGCATTGGGTATGGAAGACGGTCGTATGGCAATTCGATTATCTATGTATGAAAGTTGGCCGAATGGCTATTCGATTAAGTGATATGTGTGGAAGTCAACCTTATGGTTATTCCACATAAGTATGTTTATGTCCCAAGTTACCTTTATATGTTATGTGATCTTTATATGGGTTTTATGATAATCTTTTGGTTACAGAAGGGTAAGTAATGAACTTTTATTCAGTGAAGAGTTTTTACTACTCCGAAAAGGTGAAAAGTATTAATTTTTTAAATTATACATGGTTTACTTGTTGTTTTGAAAAACTAATAGTTTTCATTCATTGTGTATCCCTTACTGAGATTTTTATGCTCACCCCAAGTTTTTTTTTGAAATGTTTTTCACAGGACTTAATGTGGAATAGGGTCAAGGATGGGATCAAGGGAATGTCATGCCATATAAAACATGGAACTAGACATGATTCTTATTAAGAGTTTTCATTTTATGGAAACATAGTGGAAGTGTCTACTTTGTAATCTTTTAAGATGTAATAGTTATGTCCTAATTCTCTAAAACTCTAAACATGAAAAGAACCTAAATGTGAATTATTCATTTAATTAAATATTAAGTAAGGTTTAAGGCCAGGGCCTTATAGTTGGTATCAAAGGAGGTTTAGATAACTTTAGAGGTTTTAGTATTCTCTAAGCATAATTGACATTATCATAGTGGTTAGGATTTCAGAAAGAGTCCTAGTTTTAGATAAAGTGAATGAGTAAGTATATATTAGTGTTTATCTTCCTCATTAGTACATTATGGTCATGTTGATATACTCACACTGACGTTTTTGGTTTTAGTAAATGGCTGGATCTAGCAGGCACCAAAGTGACAATTGGTTTGAAGGAAACTGTGGTGGTTCTCGGATTAAGAGATTGGATGAAATTGGGTATTCAATGAGGAAACTCGTGGTTGTTCTAAACCAACTATCATGGAGTCATGATCAACCACTTGAACCATGATATGTTCTATAATACATCATGTATGACAATCGATGTTGATGTTCAAGTAATAATTATAAAGGTAACCATTAGAGTTTATATGATCCTTACTTTTGAGGTAATTATGGGTTATTATATGATATGATGGAAAATGAAAGGCATGAGATAAACATGAGGTTAAAATATGTTATGATTATTTTTGAAGATTTTATCTCGTTTTGGGAATTTTTTTTGGAATTATACAGTTTTGGAAAAAGGAAAACACACAGACCGTGTGACAACCCGTCACGTCGGACAAAGCTACGGGAATCGAACCCACAACCAAAGTGCGACTGGTATTTATCGCCTACCACTGGACTATGTGAAGTCCCTGGTTAGTTTTATTGATTATTTTTCGTTAGATGATTTTATGAATTAAGAGTACGTTTATTTTGGGTTATTTATTAAAATGATTAACCTATCATGGAAGAAATGTGATTAGGTTAATTACTTTTCAATAAGAGACTTTAGGAGCAACTGATGTTGTTTAGAGATAAATTGTATGATTTAACATGGAAGACTATGTGACTAAGTCCTTTAAATATTTTTGTTTCAATCTTAGATTGGTTTACATTAAAGAATTTTATGGAAACATTGTTTATCAAATGTTCCTCGTTGAACTTTGGGTTTTGTTGGACAAATTTTGGAGATTAAGAATAGATTTTCATTTTATAAAGGGTTATCATTTCTGTATTATCTGATCTTGTACTAACCTTTTTGTTTTTGGTTTTGAATTTTGTCTAACGACATGGGAAATATATAGTTCTATTTTCTGGATTAGGTGATTCTCTAGAAGTTTATTATAGTACTCTTAATGTGGAAAAGTCTTCCTAAATACTCGTCTTTTGGAGAAAATATGAGTTTTTGTAATAGTTGAAAGTCAACATGATAAGTGATTATGTTTCCTAATGAATAAATAACTCAATAAAAAGTAACTTAAAACAAAAATGTTGTCTATTAACTTTTCCTACTGGGGAATCGAATACCGTTTAACCCATCACAAGTTTGTGATTTTCTTGTGGTTAACTTTATCCTAAACATTTTTTCTATCACTCTCTATCAGAACATGACCCATTGATTTTTCCTCCATGTCCATATTTTTGTAATTGGAATCCTAGTATGGGTTATCTCGGGAGACCTTTGTACTTATCTTTCTTTATTTTAAAGTGATTGTTTTACCGACTATTGTTCTGATGTGGGACTTTCAAGGATGTTTCCAAGCCCAATTTTAAAATTGAGATGACGCAATTCCCAAAAGGGGGAAAAGATGTAACACCCTATGTAAATAAAGAATATGACATATTTATATTTATCCATATTTGTGAATCAAATATTAATATTACTTTAAATGTTATTCTATGCTCGATGGCGTACCCAATACGCAACAATGAGTTTCTTGGGAATCTTACGTTGCACTCTAATAATAAAATAATATTATTTTAAATAGTAGTTAACGCATAGTCATTGTATTGGAGGGAAAGGATATAAGTAACTAAAATATGATTATATATGTTTTTTAAAATTATCTACTTTTATCTAATAAATGATAAAGGCTTAAAATACAGAAAGAATTCAATTTTAGGCATATATGCCCTAATTTTCACAAAAGTTCACTTATCACCTTTTGATGGAGAACCGTCATTAAATATACTTATGTTCACTCGTATACATTCTATTGGACCAAATATTACATTTCTTTAGAATTTGGACATCAAAATTTACTTTTTGTAAATTTTTGGTATCTTTCCGATAAAGTTCATTTTTTAATGAATAGTGTAAAATGTTGTATTTTAATTCAAAACCTATTTTTAATCTAATTTATTTATATGATTATATTACCATTTTAATTGTATTTAAAGTTAAATTAGAAAATATTTTTACCATTAAATCCAATAGTGGATGTTGGAATTAATTTCACATTGAAATCGGACTTAAACTAGTGTCAATCTTTTGATACTTATTGTTTAATAAAAACACGCTATTTGCTCTGACCGTGGGAATTAATTATTAAATTAATTAATGAAACTTATATGTTTCTAATTTTGTATTGTGAAGTTCATTTTTTAATTTGGAATATCAAATATATCTTAGGGTGACGTTTTGGTATTTTTCTGAAAGACTTCAATTTTTGATGAATAGTGAAACCACTAAGTGGTACTTAAAAAACTGATTTTTCATTTAAATGAAATTTTTCCACCTCGGTTTTTTGAATTTCAAAAAACCGACATAAATGGTTGTCATTAAGAAGTAAAATGTGGTTCAATGAGATTAAAATAATTTTTTTTGTGAATAGTAACTTATTAATTTTTTAATCGCGATAAGAGGTAATAAGTGTATTTTAAGGTAAAAATAATGTTTTAATAATATGAAATAAATGTGACACGAGTCCTAACCTCATTGGATGTGTCATGGCTGAACAATACAAGCCATGGGTCAATTTGTGGACCCCATGGAGCCACATTGGTTGTGAAATGACATAAATAACTTTTTATTTAATGTTAAAATAAAAATGACACAACCATGAGTTGTTTCACTAAAATAATATTTTCATGGGATTATAATAGTCATATTATTGACTATAAATATTAATTAGAAAGATAAAAATATTTCCTACATAATTATATTTTTCTATAATTTTTAGACATTAAATAAATTATATTATTTATGACATCATGATGATGCAGCGATGACCTCATTATTTAACGATTTAAATAAAATGGAATGATAATGTAATATCTATGAAATAAACAGATCCAAAACCTATTGGATGGATGGATTTAGAACCCTTATCACCTTATCCTCGAAACACATAAGTTTCGGACCATTAATATCAGAAACACATTCTAAAATAATGTAACATTTTCTTACATTCCAAGAGTGCCCCTCCTCTCCTCTTATAAAAGGCCCCCACCTATACCTCCTTACCCACACTTCAAAAGCCTTTGTCTCGGCCAAACCCTGTCCATTTTGTCTCTCCACATCCCTCTCTAACTCCTTGAATCCTATCTTTGGGCATAATCCTTTCCAAGGAAGCCATTGAGCTCAAATCAAAGGAAGTTACCCGATTTTAAGGTAATGTCTTCGCTTGAGTCCTTTTGTTTTTTTTGCTTCTCCAACCCCATAAACTCTTTTTATTAATTTTTTTTGTAACAAATCCAGTATCTTCAATATACTAGGATGTTTTTATAAGATTTTTTCAAGCTACACGTACACACACCTACATCTAATGGTTAAAGAACATACTGTTTCCGTGGATGGCGAATTTCTGCCTCCCGGAACGATGATTGTTCAACATTCTTCTAACACCATAAAAGGTGTCCATTAAGATGACACTATATTTATATATTATATATAATATGTTTATGTTTTACTTAATATTCTGTATTTTCCATTTTTGTCATAACTTTATGGTTTCCATTATGGGTAAACGTGATATCTTCATTTAAGGAAGTACGGACTACTGCCCACTCAAAGTGATGTGATTCGTTAATGCCATATGTGGGATGTATATAGGATGGATTAAAAGTTATTATATATGATGTTATACTGTAATTATAATATACCATTATATCATTATTATTTTCTTTACATTAATGTATGAGATAGAAATGAAAGTAGCGTTCATGCATACGTACAGCTTACCGTCTCCATGAACGGTGCATTTCATTTCTTATCCCCAAATTTAATGTATTATTATGAGTACATATATATAATTAATATATATGATGTATGTTACATATAAATGATTAATATAATTCAGGAATTAAAATATACATACCTCTCATATAGTTTTAATTCCATTAATATGACATAGAAATGAAAGTAGCGTTCATGCGTACGAACGACTTACCATCTCCATGAATGGTGCATTTCGTTTCCTTCCTCTAAATGATTATGTGATATTATAAATACATGTATATTCTGGATATATATGATATCCAAATCTGGAATGTTATTCTGGATATAAAGAACCTTTGACCACATGAACAACATGTAATTGTAAGAAGTCCACTTTCGACTTAAGAACTAAATATCGACAAAACAAACATTATTAACTTAATGATTACATAATGTTTATATCATGGAAATAAGTGATATATAAGGAATAATAATCTTGAAAAGGTTATTAATCATGTATAAATAAACTCAAGCTTATTATTCAGCAGATTATAGAATGATCGAGTCAAGTCGGACCTGAGGTAAGGAATCATACTCCTCTATTTCTTTTTAAGTACACTCTTTTATGTCGCTCCTTTTAAATCTCATCTTTCTTGTTATTGGGATGTTCTTTTATATTAATCTTTCTGTAATTTTTATGTTCATATGATGAGAGAACCTATTCTCTCTCATCAATCCATTTTGGAAGTTTTGAGTGGCGTCGTTAGGCTGCTGAATTTTCGTAAGAGGTCCAACCTCTCTCTTTCTTTTTAAGTACTCTCTTTTATGTCATTTCTTTTAAGATCATATTTCATATTTTTGGGGATGTTCTTTTATATTACTCATAATGTAATTTTATGTTCATATAATGAGAGACCCTATTTGATCGCATCAATCCATTTTTGGATGATTTATGTGGCGTCGTTAGGCTGCCGAGTTTTCGTAAGGGATCCTACTCCTCTATTTCTTTTTAAGTACACTCTTTTATGTCGCTCCTTTTAAAGCTCATCATTATTGTTATTGGGATGTTCTTTTATATTAATATTACTGTAATTTTTATGTTCATATTATGAGATAACATATTCTCTCTCATCAATCTATTTTGGATGTTTTGAGTGGCGCCGTTAGGCTGCTGAATTTTTGTAAGAGATCCAACCTATCTCTTTCTTTTTAAGTACTCCCTTTTATGTCATTTCATTTAAGGTCATATTTAATATGTTTAGGTATGTTCTTTTATATTACTCATTCCGTACTTTTATGTTCATATAATGGAAGACCCTATTTGATCTCATCAATCCATTTTAGGAAGATTTATGTGGCGTCGTTAGGCTGCCAAGTTTTCGTAATGGATTTTCCATCCCACTTTTATTCTCGTGACATTTATGTTATGTTTGATACTATTTCCTTTTAGTGGTGTATTTACTTCACATTATCATACACTTTGTGTAGTATAATTTCATTTATGGGTATTTACATCTTCATTGTATGACCCTTCTTCCATGGGGTGTACGTTTCGAAAGTTACCCAACTCAGTAAGGGGACCTTTCACCCTCCTCTTCTTAAAAGACTTATTTTGTCAAGTCTTTTATATTACATATTATTATGTTGGGATATGTTCTTATATATATTTATTGATGTAAATTTTATGTCCAAGTGATTAGATACCATTCACTCTCTCATCGACTAATTTTTTGAATTTTGAAGTGACGCCGTTAGGCTGTCAAATTTTTACAAGGGAACATCTTAACCCAATTTCGATTTCTTTGGGTTCAACTTGTACTTCATGAACATGTAATCCTATGAATATGTGTCAATGACCTTAGATTGTTTCACACTTAATATCCACTTATATTTGGTGTATTTTTATTTCTCACACATAATTATGTGATACATTTATCCTTAGTTTATGGATACCCTCTTTATAATGGATTTGATCTCAATTTACATTTCCATTGAGACTTCATTGTTGTTATGCACCAATTCACTCTTATTTGGTGTGTATACTTTCCTTTGACATATTATATCAGGAATCCCTTTATTCTCATGATATTATGATGCTCGGATTACATGTTATTCCACAATTATTTGTATTCAAGAGTCTCTCATTTTGTTAAAAAATATTTAACAAAAATATCCTTTTAAATGTTTTAAAGATTCATTATTCTAAATAATTATAATTAATGTCCATGTATTAAAAATGGTTTTCAGTATTTATTTATATGGGCATTAATGTTTTAAAATTATAATTCCATTAAAATCGTCAATGTGGTGTGGGACACTTTGATTAAAAAATATCTTTTAAATGGTTTTTAAAAATGGATTGCTTAATTCAATATCATGGAATTACTTATTATGATTGCAAATGAAATGTAGTTATTGAAATGATTATATTTTCAATATTTTATGTGTAATGATGGTACTTGGACATTTTACGGGTGGTTACATGATAAACCATATGACGGGTGGTTCCGTGAATACCAGGACGGGTGGTTACGTTATAACCTCCAATGCATTGGGTATGGAAGTCAGCCGTATGGCTAATCCATTAAGTATGTATGGAAGATAGAAGAATGGCTATTCCATTAATTGATATGTGCGCAAGTCGGCCTTATGGTTATTCCACTTAAGTATGTTTATGTCCCATGTTACCTTTATATGTTATATGATTTTTATATGGTTTTTAAGGTAATCTTTTGGTTACAGAAGGGTAAGTAATGAAATTTTATTCAGTGAAGATTTTTACTATTTTGAAAAGGATAAAAGTATTACTTTGTTAATTTATACATGGTTTACATGTTGTTTTGAAAAACTAACATTTTTTTTTCTTTGTGTATCCCTTTTTGAGCTTTTTATGCTCACCCCATGTTTTTTTGAAATGTTTTTCACAGGACTTAATGTGGAATAGGGTCAAGGATGGGATCAAGGGAAAGTCATGCTATCTAAAACATGGAACTAGGCATGTTTCTTATTAAGAGTTTTTATTTTATGGAAACATAGTTGAAGTGTATACTTTGTAATCTTTTAAGATGTAATAGTTATGTCCTAATTATCTAAAACTCTAAACCTGAAAAGATCCTCAATGTGAATTATTCATTTAATTCAATATTAAGTAAGGTTTATGGACGAGGCCTTATAATAAACATGACCAATATGTCATGAAATTTTATTATAACATAATTAAAATATAGAAAATGTGGTGACAAAATAAAACATAACATCGGAAAAACGTGTTAGGGATAACATCCTAGAAATAAGAAGGGAAAAATTCCCATGTTGTATTAGGTTCACTCTATAATCCATTAAATGGTTCCAAATGATACTAAAACAATACCTAATGCGTTGGAGAACTATATAATTTCAAGGTCACCTGTGATATTCAGTTTATTCTACTTCTTATATGTACCACATTGATCTTACTACATGGATCCATTGATAAGTATATTTTATTCCATGCTAATGGAGTGTGTAATTAATAAAATAATGTATCTATTAAAGAAGTATAATTACTTAATAGTGGACACACTTGATATTAAATGGGTGTGTGTATTCAGTATACATTTTTTGGCATTGAAAATTGAATTGAAAGTTAGAAAACATAATAGGGTAGTATTAATGTTAATGGGATGGATTGAAGAGATTGAAAGGGGGCTCCAATCATATACAAAATATATTAAATGTATGGGGAATATAAAATAACATATCCTAATAATATAAAATTAATATAAAACATATATGATAAGGATAAATCATGAATAACGAGGAGGATATAATACCTCACCTTGATATGGTGATTCCAAATTCTTTGAATGATATTGTTTAGAGCTTGGGGGAACCTTGGTAAGACACTATAGTGGGGATGGAATAATAAGGAAGTTATCCAATGTTTTATATGATGTGAACTAGGATATTGATATAGTTTATATATGGAATGAGTGGGATAGTCTATATCATTTTTCATACTTTGATGTTGGACTCTATAACATAAAATAACCAAAACCACAGAACATCGGTTGATTTTAGCCCCTGGTTTTTACAAAGGGGTATTTTTCAGAATTTATTTTGGACATGGGCCAAAATTATTAAAATAATTTACATGATGATTTGGATGTGAGTCATGTCCTTAAAATAATTATTTTAAACCATAAATTATATTATAGGTTTTTGAGGATTAAAAATAGAATTCCTGAAATAATATTTTATGGTCAAAGTTAAATTATTATAAATGTTAATTTTTTTCATTTATAACAGTTATTGTATTTATTACTTTTTTTTTGTTTTTATAATTTCATAATACACATCATATATTCGTACCATATTTATTGTTTATCACAAAATTCAATTGCCTCAAAAAAATTATTGTGAATTAACCATTAGATAATTTCATCATTTTGATTCCAAAAATCATATTAATTTTGTCTGAATATTTTTTAAATAGGATAATTTTCGTATTTAAAATAATAATTATTAATTATTGAGATATGATTGGTATTTTGGTTAACATTTTTTTAAAATAGCTATACAAAATAAATTTGACTTCCAAAACATTTTGTGATCATATTTATTTGTTATGAATTATTAAATATTAAATTTTCAATATGATATAATTTATTTAAAAAAATTTATTCAACAAAATAAATTAGCTAATTGAATTTTAATATTTAGAAATAATAAAATTAATAAATTATTGAATAAAAATATTATTTACAAAGTAACAATAATATGATGAAAATATATTTATTATTCTTCACAGTTTAGATATTCCTATTAGTAAGTACATGATAAATAACCCTTTAATACATAAAAAAACCATAATATTATGGTTTTAGAATGTGAATCATTCATGGAGAGGTTCACCATATATGGTTTGGGTTATGATCTTGATGAGCTTAATGTTATACCCTAAAAATATTTCACTCATGCCTATGTTTTTGAATATCATCTCAAGATTAATCAAGTGAAAAACATATTATTTTCTCTCCCCCATATTCTATTATATATGGGCTTCATAGAATATGATCCCAATGGTTGAGGCCATCACATCCATTAATAGTGAAAATAGGATTTTTTAACACCCTATATTAATCATAATCATGTGATTGTTTTTGACATATATATAATCAATTTTAAGGATACATAATAGATTTTTATTTGTAATATGACATAATAAAATTAACTAAGTGAATGTGTTTTTTAAACCTAAATTATATAAATTCTTATTTAAATAATTAGTGTAATATTATATATAAAATTTTGGGTTGTTACAATCTTCTCCCATTTATAAATCTTGTCCAAACTGTTTTTATTTCACAATGAATGATAGATGGGTGTAATTTTGTTTCTCCCCTTACTCTTGTGCCAAAATTCTATTCTTTAATTAGGTGGTTTCCCGATATCACTTAGACCTATTGACTTCATATATTTGTAGAAAAGTTTCTCTAAAGTCTTGTATCATCACTAGATGCTCCCCATATACGATATCATTCTAGAACGAAACTAACACTGGATTGAGTACATGCGAGTGGTCTAGTATGTACTTCATCAACAATGATACATAGAATACGTCATGTACATTACATTGTTTTGGTGGGAGTGCAAGTCAATAGACCGACTCCCTAATTTGATCAAGTATCTTAAAGGATATAATTTATCATACATTATGTTTAATCATCTTGCAAAATCACATGATTTTATTCCATTGTGAGATGTGGAGGAACATACTATCTCAAAACTGAAGCTCTAGGTCTCATCGATGACTATCATCATAGTTACATTGTCGACTTTAATATTTCATGACGTGCTACTGAATGGTTTTGACCTTTTCCACCAAATCCTAGACTATATCAGTACCTAGAAGTTTTGGTTCCCCACTATCATCCCATCTTGCAGGTGTTCTTCACCTCTTCCCATATAAAAATTCATAGGGATAAATTTGGTTACAAGATAGGAAATTTTTACAATATGAGAACACTCTAAGTTGATTATGTTTATCCCTTACTCCTTTTAATTAAACTGATCATGCACTCAAATAATCCTCGAGTGTCTTGATATTTTACCCAGATTATCCATGATTTTTATGGTGTTATGATATGATGCGGTTCTAAATAGTATTGATATAATTTTATAGAAACATTTCAGAGCTTGGAGGTTAGTTATAGATCATGATTATATTGAATTGATAGTGGTGTTATATACAACATCCATACATATCTAATGTATAAAATTTTGTGTTCCTTGGGTGAGATGTATTCTTCTATTTAAATGAATTGAGAAGTCATTGTATGATGATCCAACATGACCCATATATAATTAAGTCATACATATTTATTTGGAATAATAGTGAAGAGTCCATAGGGACGGTTTCCCATCTCCATGTAGGTATTATTTAATATTACATTATCCTCTATGTTTTTTCTATTACTCATTCACATACATACATAAAATACATATTGATGTTTGTTCTACAAAATCTGAATTATTATTTTCCAACTAATATTTCTCTAATAGACTATGATTGTTCATTTTTCTACCACTATGTATTGAGAGACATGACCATTTTTTATCATCTAGTAACTTATTATTTAACTAAGGATTTTATGGTACACATAGTAATGACCCTAATAATATAACTCATTATACATTAACAATGATCTCAGAGTATTTCTCTTTTTTATATATTCCATTATATTAATATTTCACAAAAAACAATTCGTTGATCATACTTTATACTTTCTATAAGAATAGTTTGAATAATAATTTGTCGAATAATTGATGATGATTCTTCACTTAAGATTCACATGTCCATATTTTTAAAGTATTAGATGATGAGATTATAATTTATTCTTATAGAAAAAATTTGTAGTTCTATTCAATATGGATTATCACCCACATTAATTTCATTCATATTATTTCTTATTAAATAGTCATAGTCCTTGATCTGCTCAAACAATATTCATCCGTGCATATTTGGTTCTTTCTATTTGAATATTTAATTATGGATTTTGTGCTCCATATACATTTAAATCATATTACCAATGAGATAATGATGCTATATTTTCAACATGTAGATCATAATATCTAATTGAATGTAATGTTTTTTTATTCTATTAATGAATTTTTTATTTTCTGGTGGCATTGACTATCAAATTTTCATTTCGTGTTAACACACACACAAATCCTTTCTTCCTAGAATTTCTGAGTACCATTAAAACATCTCCACATTTGTGTAGTTTGATTATAGCTATTGTGATGAGTCTATATTTCAAAGAAAATTAAATATTTATACAAATTTATCATTCCATTAAAATATTACTCCCTTACAGATTAATATTGTCATAGGGTTTCAAAATCATGAAAAATTTCTAACATTTATAAAATAGTACCAAGATAATCCATGTAAGCTACAAATATATGTCATAATTTTTGGACATAACTATTAATCAATTTATTATTTCCTTGATGATTCCATCAATATATTATAACATGTGAAAGAAATCCCCAATAATGATACTTCCATTTACCATAACTAACATTTGTTTAACTTTTCACAAATCTTCTCCATTTGTAGGGTCATTATCATAATGATAAAATTCTCATCCTGATAATACATAGATTTAGAATATATTGATATATAATTTATAAATACAACCAATTATTTATCAAATTTATGTCTAAAGAGTCTATTAATCATGTCTGTAATGATTAATGAAAAATTAATGACTCTGAATTGAATTAGTATGAACTCATAGTTCATGTACCTTGTATGAATATATGTCTTCAGGATATCCTAATTCTTCAATAATTTTTTAGAATATCCAAATCAATTATCCAAAATTGAAATTTATTTTTTTCTATGTATATTATTGAAAATTTTAGGAATCTATGTTATACTTATTTAATTTATCGTGATATTGGTGAGCTCATGAAAATCAATGCAAAGGCACATTAACAAGTACTTCTTATTTATCTAGAGGACTAGTGCACCCAAATGTGAAGCACTTAGATATGGACTCTTTATCTATATTTTATAATATTTATTTCTCATAATCATGTTCTTAAATATTTATTCTTTATAGATTAAAGGAAAATAGATAATCTCTATATATATGCTCGATTGAGAAATATATTAGTGTATTCCTTCAGAATGGGAATGTATTAATAGAAGTTTTATCCATAGTCTCAATATTTTTTCTATATACACTTTCTCTTACAAGAATAACATTCATGATTGATATTTTTATTCCAAAGAAGATTTAACCTCATTATTGCACTTGTACACAATTAAGGGGTGTATTTTCAATATGGAGAGTGATTTCCTTTTCACAGAAATAATTTCCCACGCTATATAGGTAAATTTGATCCATACCAATAATTTCATAAAATTCAAATTGAAGGAGCATCATAATTTTTAATGAGAAATTTATCCCTCAAATTTGGACAGTGGTGGAGTTAAATACTAAATATGAAATCATTGCACCATTTTGTTTTTTTTCAATGATTCATACAATTCTATTCATTGTGGTGGTGTTTTAATTATTCTTAAAATATTGCATGATATGAAGGAATTCACAAAACTATGATGAAAAATTACATACTTTTGTTTTTCATATATAATAAAAATAAATTTCATCACATCTTGGTCAGGATCCACATTAGTGGTTTTGATGGAATGATATATAACTTATTGACATTGAGATTTTTTATTGTCTCCAAATACCCATTAATTATGGACATGGTATAGAAATATACACGGTTCTTTATAGTTGAAGAAATTAAAAATTAACAAAAGGATGATTCGATAAATATTTTCCTCAATAGATATAGTCTGGTCTTCTTATTAGATATTTCAAGCTAGGTGTCCTTCATTCCCTCACCAAAATCATTTCCTCACCCCCATTAGAAAAATCCCAAGGTTCAATATTTCTTGACATTGACCAGTGGTATATAAACATTTATTACCATTGTTAGATTTCATCTTCATAATAACATATTTAGAATCAAATTTTTGGCTCCTATCCCTGAAAAAACATTAAAATTCATCGTTCTCCGTTATGAATTTTATGGAATATTGAACATTTTCCATCAATTTATCAATGTCTCATATCATATGGATTTTAATTCCTATGTTTTTTCCTTCGAAAAGTGGTCATATGATTATTGGGGGGTAATGAAAATATGGAGCCGTAACATGAATGCATTTTTAAATATTACCAATACATCATGAGAGATTCCCAATATTTGTTTCTATAGGGAAATTCAATAAATTTACATTTTATGTCAAATATTATTAGGGTAATATTTATCAGAAACTTTTTTTTATAATTACAAACACAACATTGGATTTGCCTCTTCCTCATTATTCATTTTCCTTATTATTGTTCACCACTGAACTGGTTCTCTGTCTATATGACATATTGTCATAAAACCCCTCTCTCTCAGAATATTTATAAATAGAGAATATCATCATAATAGAGTTGATCCATTGATTATAAGTTATGGGGTAAGATGATCTATTTAATGTTTGAGGAATTTATCACATATATGTCTCTATTTCATCATTTTATTTATAAGGGGAATTTTATCTCTCATCTTAATCAATTTTTTTTCATATAAAGATTCATTTGAGATAGTATCCTTATAAATTTCATGATTCCAACTCCCATCGGGTTGGGAATCTCATTTTGGATGTCATAACATTATCATTAACAATGGTTATTTACTCAATTCCATATATTAATTAACAAAGATTTAAATGAAAGAAAAATTAGGTAAGACCACTTTTAAAATATCACGTTATAAATGGGAATCAAATGATATTAAATGTATATATTATAAATTACATTTATTTCTTATGTTGTGAATTTCTGGGCTTCTATATTTCTTATCCATGATTTATTTTTGGATATATAATATTATGAAATTTATGAACCCAAAATAATGGTGTGCCATTTGATTTTGAATTTACCAAATCACATCCACTAGGTGTGTCAAACCAAGCATGTAATATGTCTCATTGACATGAATTAGTTCCAATTTTAGAGTAGTTTAACACTATTTTTTTAGTTTTATCCTCTATGGACATCAATTCCATAGCCACATCCACATTTAGTATCTAAATAGGGATTTGAATTCATGACAAATAACTTAATTATAATTTATCCAAAGTTATGAATATTTTCTTATACTCAAATTTATCTATTAATATTTTTCTACTGTTTTCTATTAATATCCCAAAACAAAATGAACATTTTCCTTTATTACTAACAATTATAACTCATCTCTTTATTAGATAGTGGATAAAGATTTATTACATAAGTGTAAACATAGTCAATCTAAGAAGTCGAATAATTCATGTGTATTTGTGAATATTCTCAATTGCATATAAATATAAAATAGTGACTATTGAACACTTTTTTATCATTCCCATAATATTTTTTCAAACATAAAACCACATGGGATAACCTATGGAAATAGATTAGAAATGCGTGAGCTATAAAGACAATTAATAGAATAAACATGACATATAGTGATGAATGTAATCCATTTTAGTCATAATCCATATCAGTTTGACATATAAGTTGTGGGAATAAAACAAAATAATATTAAGATATGAAATAGAATTATAAAATATTAGGGACTTTGGAAATGTGGAATGAACTAAAAAACAATATCATAATCATTATTTCATGGATAATTGTTAAGTCATCATGATGGAAAATTTGACATGGTTGTTTAGGTTACGTAGTTAATCACTTGAATAACGTCTCATGAGATTAAACACCACCCAATACATCAAGGTGTTATAAAATATTTGGTGAAACCATCACTTTTGTTTTATTATCATGATTAAGTGATGAACATAAATCATAGAGGATAGATCCATTCGACATTATATTTTATCCAACAATAAATTAGTGTTTAATAAATAAATTTATGTCACAACTAAATAAGTACATGTTTTGAAGGGTGATCAACATTTATATGGGATGTGTATGGGTATTCAACACACAATTGGTTGGAATGAAAAATCTTGGTAAAATTTTAGCATCATAAAACCGGTGTATTACTTCCCATTTGATGTAAAGACCCATAAATTTTAAGGAAATTTTTTTCTTTAATTATTAAGAATTTTAAGAGTATGTAGTTTCTGACGGCACCTGATTCTGATTCCCGTTATGTCCTGAATAATTTTCTGATGTTTTGTTCAGGTACTTTCCATAGACGTACGAGCGAGATTTTTTCTATCTTTTTAACTGGAGCTCAGAATTGAAATTTGTGGACAACAATTAACTCACAACGCCAGTATTAGCTTAAGGAGACCTTTACCGTAGATTCATTTGGTCGAGAGTAGAAGTTATAATTTTTGTATTTGTAACAAATTAAATACAATTTTTGTGTTACACAATTTTATTTTTATGTTGTGGTTACATTCTCCAAAGCGATGTTGGGGTGTGGCCCACACCCCCCATAACCTCCCATGAGAGGACAATATGTGGTGGGGCCCACATTAGCACCTAACTCTTCACCTCCCCTTTAACTCCCATGAACCCCCCTTTTTAACATTTGAAATTCCACTTAATATAGGATCCTCTCCACCTACCTCCATTAATTATGCCAACATCCTCAATTTAATTAATTAAGATCCCTTAATTAATTGGTTAGTATGAATTGATATGAAATGCATGGCATTATTAATTTGGGAAGCCTTTTATTATATTTGGGTTGGAAAAATATCTATTGGGGAGGCTGTAGAGACTTTTAATAAAAGTGTTCCTCTCCATGAAGAACAAATTCAACGAAGAACGACATCATTCTCTCGACAAAGAACATTCTCTCCACATCTTTAATCGGGGCACGAAAGAAGGCGACGCCCACGAGGTACTCCCATATTAATTCTTCTATAATCGTGTCAAGGGAGAAGATGTCATCTGATAAGAGCGCCTCCAACGACAATGTCATTCCCTCTGACGTTGACAGGATGAAATCCGTCTTCCTCATCGCTCATCTTACATGGCTTGTCGAAATGCATCATTCATGAAATCATGTTAGGGGTTTGAATTGTTTAAATTAAATATGCATTCCTCATTTTTATATGGTTTGATGTAGGCTTCTTGTTACCACCTTACGTGGAGGGCACATGATGAACAATCATGGCTCAAAGACCCTCCATTATCTCTCTTGAGATAATGATGCTGGATGAACTAGTAGGGCGCGGTGCCATCACGTCGTGCCAGAGGAAGGAATGGGTCGTGGCCATGCGGGCTGCGGTAGATGGCAGAAGCAGTGGTCGTGCACCGGCTGTGTGGAGAATAACTGCTTCCCACATCCGTGGGCTGTTCAGACGAAGCGAACCGACCGACTTTAGCGGGCCGAGCTAGAGGACTGTGGAGGCCCCTTGGTGTCTTGCTATAGGAAGAATGTGGCCCACTGTGTGGGTCGCTTGCCGAAGGAACTGATCGGCTATGGCTAGCTGTGGAGAAGACTGTGGCACTATGAGGTGTCATGCTACAGAGGGACCGCAGCCGGTGCTAAGCGGGCCGCTTCGGCTAGAGAACCAGATGGCCGCATGCCTGCCAGGATAAATAAACTACATCACCTAAGGGAACCGCATGTGGAGGATCCATTCCCCTCATAGTCGGCCTCCCAGGTAGGAAGTGTCAGCTAGATTTGTACGGCCGGACATGAGATGTGGCGCCGCTCAGTGCCACCATTACAACGAACTAAGGGGGCACCCGCTACTCCGCTCGGCCAGCTGGCCGAGCTACGGCCAGCCGCGGGCCGGGCCAGCCTCACAGGGGTCAGGCCACAATTCTGGGCTAGGCCACATCCCACTAGGCCAGGCCAACCCAGCAGCCGGTTCGAACCCACCGAGGCAGAACGTGCCGACCCGCCAGCCCACTGGGCTTGACGGTCCGAGCCCATTTCTCTTAAACGTCGATATATTCAAGAACATGCTTCAAAAAAAATGCTCCTTCTGTGGAACAAATATCATCATGATGAGATATTCCTTTTGAGATACTGTAAGTGAGTTTTTTATGACTTTGAAAAATGGCCTGGTTTGGAATGAGCGTAATTACATCAGGTCCCCTGGAACAGAAATGCCAATAACTCTCAGACCGAGCCTCCGATTGAAGCATTGTCTTTCGCGTTGGGTTCTTTTTGATGAGGAAAAACATCGGGATATATTAAATTTTGACTTTTTTATAGTTGATGTATCGACACCGTTTTCTAGAGCAGCGGACCCTCCTGGAATCGAGCATGTTGTGTGTGGAACCCTAGAGCTTGCTGCGACTGCAACGAATATTGTACTGGGATCCTCCGTGGGTTCGATAGCGATGACTACTATACTGGGATCCTCTGTGGGTTCGATAGAGACGACTACTGTACTGGGATCCTCCTTGCATTCCACATCGACAACTACTGTACTGGGATCCTCCGTGGGTTCGACAACGATGACTACTGTACTGGGATCCTCCGTGAGTTCGACAGTGATGTCTACTATTCTTGTATCTTATTTGGGTCTAGTAGTTTGACCTCTATACGTGTATCATGTCTGAGTCGAATAGAGTAGATGGTCTTGTATCTTTTATGGGTCCAACAGCTTAGCTGGTCTTGTATCCTGTGTGGGTCCATCAACTTAGATGAATTAGTGACTACATCTGATCATCTCTATCGCTATACGGAATATTTATACCTATGTGAGATTATTCTTGAATTTAAATCTTTATCATTGATGTGATCGACTATACTTCCAATGTGGATTGGGTTTTTCTAGGGCTTGAGAGTTGGATCTGAACTGAGATTGATAGCTTTGGTATGTGTATGGGCATATAACTAAGTAGGTTTTGTTGATACTTCGTGATTTCATATTTCATCAATTGTTTATCCTTCATGGATTCTTGGAAGACCTTCTGGAGTCTTGGGGTCCCTACTGAGTATCATTATACTCACCCCTGCATGGGAAATGCCCTCACTTCGTTGTATTGGATACTGACGACGAACAGCGCTGACGAAGGCCTAGAGAGACACTATTGGATAGTAACCAGAGGTGGATTTTATGACGAGTCGACGTACAGTGGAGACTTATGGAAGTGGGTGTTTAGGAGGCTATTTGTACCAACCTTTCAGGTAGTAATCCCCAAAGGATGATCCTAGAGCTGCTCTTCACTTCCAGTTGTTTGTCCCTTTACATGTACTTGTTTTTCAGTTGGGTTTGTATACTGGCCCATTTATATACCATCACATTCTTTTGTATTCTGTTTACTTAGTGTTTACAACCTATTGAACACTCTATTATGTTTGTTTACATTAATAAAGGAAATGTATTCCTAGCTTATGGATTTATGCATTTGGTGCATGTCGCTAGCCCCTGGCCTATGGAAGCCGGTCTTGGGGTAGTCATGACACGGTCCCATCGGACAGGTCATGACAACTTGGTATCAACGGATTTGGTTCTACCATAAAACATAGGAATCTAATCTTTCATTTCTAAGAAGCAATAGTGTTAATAGTATTGAGTATTGTTTTCAGTCCAGGGAGTCCAGTGTTGGTGCGGCGGCCGACATATCCATACACCAAGACCCTGACCTATAATTTCTGACGTAGTGCATGGAAACACTAATTGCATGTGTGTTTCATGATTTTACTTTTTGGTCACTTTTATCAGCTCACCAGGTATAAGATTTTGACTGTGGCACACATGTTCCTTATCAGGATTCCACTACAATGATAGCTAGCTAGGGTTCCCGAGAGAGAGTACACAATGATGGCCCACCGAGTGATGAGGTTCCGGTACAGGGCCCTCTTACTATGTTTTCACCTTCGTGTGGTGTACTAGAAGAACCACCACACATTGGGCTGTAGATGCCACTAGACACACTGGCAGATGGTGCACGACGACTAAGCACGTTGCAAGAGTTCCAGTGGTAGAGGCCTCTGAAGTTTCAAGGTGAGACAGATTTCCAAGCAGTAGAGGACTGGATGGAGGCAATTACTGGAGTTTTATGCCTAGTTGAGACGCTAGTAGAGAAAATTTTGATCTTAGCTACTAATCATTTCTCAGTAAGTGACCATGAGGATGTTCCACATAATGATGAAGTTTCAGTAGTTGGACCATTTTCCGAGATGGCACCTTTGTGTAAAGTGACAACTATATCACTGCCCGTTGGTCAGCAGACACTACCGACGATGCTGGTAGAGGAAACTTATAGGCTTACTACCTTATATGTGTTTCAACACTAGATGTCCCTCATGTTCTGAGGTGAGCCTGACCCACAGGCTGCTTAGGGTGGCTTGAGGAGTTGTCTTAGATTCTTCTAGAGCTTATACAGCTTCGGAAAGATGACATGTTGGTAGATGAGTATTCATGGAGGCATACCGATCATTATGGGTAATCGAGGAATATGATTTGATCAGTGCTTTAGAGGTCAGACCTCTAAGTGATGTGTGTTTAAGAATATCTATGCTAGAACTTTTACCTCTATTCATTCCTACTTATGTTAGGTTGCAATAGAGAAACATTGTGGTTGAATGTTAATTGGATGAGAGGATACATCCAGTGAATGTTATCTTTTGGAAAGCATGAAAGTGGCGTCAGTCTCATAGAGATGGTCGTGTGAGATGTTTCGGGAAGAGGAAGTGTTAATGACAGATGAATTTGTAGGGAATCAGACGTTGAAGCAAAGATAATAGAGCAACATGAGGTGGTGAACATTTCTACATGTTACAACCACCCACCTTTTTAGTCCCCGCTAGGATCATGGAGCAAGAGGGAAGGGGAAGAGAGCAGTTGCATTCTGTCATGGAGTGTGACCCAAGAGATCTTGGAATGATTTGACGTATGGTCTATATCTACTACTATATTCTATATCAAATGACACAGGTACCAATCATTCCTTCCTTCCCCAAGTCTTCTCCTAGACCTAGAGTTTCTTGTTAAGTCGTTGACTTGACCCTCGCATCTGGAGATAACTTTTGGAGGAGACTCGATAATCACACTTACGCCAATGGTGTGATCTTACTCTTGAGGTGATTGTTTTGGTTGGAACCTCTTGGTGGCAGCGTCGAGGAGTTACGAAGTTAGTTTGAGTGTGGAATGGGAAACCAAAGTTCATACACATATTTACTGTATTAGAAAAAATGGTTGTGGATTATATACAATGTGGGGATGGGGTTTTTCTTGGTCATATAAAAGGAATACCCAGGCAGTACAGGATGGAATCATGCATAAGAGGGTGCAGTCGATCACTTAGGAGTAATCCAGACACACCATTGTGCTAGACTTCTCTAGATTTGCAGCAACACTTTCAGCATTGATGAAGAAGGGGAAACCCTTCATGTTGTCAGAAAGATGCCAGCAGAGCTTTTAGGAGATGAGGTGAAGGTTGACCAGGGCGCCCATCTTAAGGCAACCAGAGGAGGGCGTAGGGTACGTAGTTTACTACAATGCATCAGGGACCGGACTCAGGTGTGTCCCGATGCAGGAGTAGACATTGATCACGTATGGTTCCTGGAAGTTGAAACAACAAGATTAGAACTACGCTACTCATGACCTAAAGTTAGAAGCACTTGTCTACACCTTGAAGATGTGGAAGCACTATCTGATGGGAGAATTGTTTACAGTCTACTCAGACCACCGGAGTGTCAGGTACATCTTCTCATAGAAAGACATGAACCCGAGATAGCGACGATGGATCATGTTCCTCCATGATTATGACTTCAAGATAGTCTATACTCCAGGGAAAGGGAACGTTGTAGAAGATTCTCTTAGTAAGAGATCAGACATTCAGATTCCAGGATCGGTGACAGAGCAGCTAGACGTGTTGTAGATATCCTTTGTGGATAGAGATGGAGCAGCCTTTCTATAGTCTCTCACAGTCACTCCTCTACTCTTTCAGCAAGTCAGTGATGCACAACGTGGGGATGGTGACTGTGAGACGCGACATGCCCAGATATCCTCAGGGTAGGCACCTGATGGTTTTTCTAAAGGTGGGCAGCATGTCATCCTCTTCATAGGACATACTATGGTACCTGTTGCATTATAGGAGGAATTTCTGAGGAGGTTTCACACTTCCCCTCTAGTGATATATCCAAGAGTGGATAAGATGTATCAGGACCTCAGATGAGAGCAATGGTGGCTGGGTATGAAGAAGGTGGTAGTAGAGTTTGTATCAATAGTGCCTCACTAGTCAGAAGGAGAAGGCAGAGCAACAGGTACCAGCATGCTTGGTAAAGCCATTAAAGGTCCTAGAGTTGATTTGGGACAGAATATCAATGGATTCTGTGTCATGGATTCCACATAAATTCAAAGGACATGACTCTATCTGGGTGATTGTCTTCTGACTCACCAAGCCAGCCCACATCCTACTAGATCAGAGAGCAGGTCTCGGTAGAGAGATTGGATTTCCTCTGAGTTCAGGAGATCAAATAGCTTAATGGTGTACCATCAACTATCATCTCCGATTGAGATGCTCTTTCACTTCCCGACTATGGGAGGGGTTACCGGAGGCTTTTGGCATGCAGCTTCACTTGAGCGCTGCCTTCCATCCTAAGATGGATGGTCAGATAGAGAGGATCATTCAGAATCTCGAGGACATGCTTCGTGCATGTGTCCTTGACTTTGGTCATAGCCGGGAGGATCACATACCATTTTTCGATTTTTCGTACAACAACAGTTACCACTCCACCATCTAGATGACACCTTACGTGGAACTGTACGACTGACCATGCAAATCACCTCGGTGCTTGATTGACCCAGGGGTGTCAGTACATTTTGGACCAGAGTAGGTTCAGGCTACGACGGAGAAGGTGAAGATCATCCCGGAGTGGATGAAGACTTCATAGAGAAGAAAAAGGTTTTATTGTGAATCGAGATGGATACCACTGGAGTTTGAGGATGTTGACCATGTCTTCTTATGAGTCTCACTTCGATGGTTTCTACGGAGATTTGGACGACGTGTCATGTTATCTCCGCGATTTATCGGTCCTTTCCACCTCAGTTGCATCAGGTTCATGAAATCTTCCTCGTATATCAGCTGAGGAGATACATGCATGACCTATCCCACATAATCGACCATGGGGAGCTGGACATCATTGACGGTGTGACTTTCATGGAGGTTCTAGTGGATATTGGGGATTGCCAATAGCTAGTCATGCGAGGATGGTCAATTCCTCTGGTGCGCATTCTCTAGCAGCACAAGAACCTCTAGGAGAGAACATGGGACAGGGAGGCTAAGATGTGTGTTCCATACCCCCATTTTTTTCCTTAGTGTGTGTTATATCTTTACGGGGACGTAAATACCTTCGGTGGGGGTAATTTAAATACTCGTAAATTTCATGGTAATTTTTTTTAAATATTTTGAAATTTTACGAGTACACAGCTTCTGATGGAAGCTGATTCCGAGGCCCGGTGTGTCTCGAATAATTTTTTGATGTTTTTTTGGGTATGTTCAGTAGACGTACGAGTGGGATTTTTTCTATCTTTTGAACTGGTACTCATAATTGAAATCCAAGGACACTGATGAACTCATAGTGCTGATATCCTCTTAAGGAGACCTTTACCACAGTTGTTTTTGGTCGAGCGTAGAAGTTCTAATTTGGGGATTCATATCAAATAAAATAAAATTGTTTTGTTACACGATTTAATTTTTATGTGGTGGTTATTTATTCCAATGGGAAGTTGGGGAGGGGCCCACAACCCACATAACCTTTCATGAGAGGATAATGTGTGGTGCGGCCCATAAGAGCACCTAACTCTTCACCTATCCTTTAACTCCCATGAACCTCCCTTTTTAACTTTTAAACATCCACATAATGGAGGAGCCTCTCCACCTTCCTCCATTAATTGTGCCAATGCCATAAATTTAATTCATTAAGATCACATAATTAATTGGATATTTTGAATTGATTTGAAATACATGGCACTATTAATTTGGGAAGAATTTTATTTTATTTGGGTTGGAAAATAATATATTGGGGAGGCTATGGAGAATTATAAGTAAAGTGTTCCTCTCCATGAAGAACAACCTCAACGAAGAATGACATCTTCCTCTCGAAGAAGAAAATTTTATCCACTTCTTCAAAAGGGGAACGAAAGAAGGCGACTTCCATGAGGAACGCCCATCTTCCTTCATCATTCTCTACGTCAAGGGAGAAGATGTTGTCCTCTAAGAGCGCCACTAAAGACTCTGTCATTCCCACCAACGTTGACGGGATGAAAACCATCTTTCGTCATGCTCGTCATCCATGGCTCTTCGATGTGCAACGTTCTTGAAATAAAGGTAGGGGTTTTTCTTGTTTAAATTAAATCTTCATTCCTTGTTTTTATATGGTTTGATGTTGGATTCTTGTTACCACATTACGCGGAGGTCGCGGGCCGAACAAACATGACCCAGCAACCCTCTATTGTTTCTCTTGAGTTGATGACGGTGGAAGAACAGGTAGATGAACAGTGCCATCATGCCGCGCCAGAGGAAGGAAGGGGCTGCGGAGGATAAAAGAAGTGGCAGTCATGTGCTGGCTGCATGGAGAAGAACTGCTGCCTCCATCCGCATGGCTCTTAGATGAAGCTAACTGGCCGATTGTAGCCGATCGGGCTAGAAGACTGTCGCGCCTCCTTGGTTCCACGCTGCGGGAAGACCGCGTCCCGCTGTGCGGGCCCCTTGCGGGAAAAACCGGCCGGCTATGGCCAGTCAGGAAGAAGATTGTGGATCCATGAGGCTCTATACTATAGACGGACCGCGGCCCGCGCTAGGCGGCCCGCTTTGGTGGGCGAACCGATCGGGCGAAAGAATCCCCGACCTCTGAGGGAGCCGCATGTAGAGGATCTGCAGCCCGCACAGTGGGATGATCGCACGGGAAAATCTGGCGGGCTTCTGCTAGCCGAACAGGAGAGGGGGCACCACTCAGTGCCGCCATTACAAGGAACCCGGGGGGTGGGGGTGCCCATGCTCGGCTCGGCCAGCTGGTCGAGCTGTGGCCAGCCGTGGGTCGGGCCTCCCTTGCGCGGGCTGGGCCACAACGCAGGGTCAGGCCACACCCCACCAGGCCAGGGAGACCCCCCAGCTGGTTCGGACGAGCCGTGCCAGAACGGGCGGACCCACCAGCGCACTGTGCTTTACGGGCTGGTCTCGTTTCTCTTAAACGTGGATATCATCTAGACCGTTCATCCAAACGATGCGCTTTCTACCACAATAGGATCATCGTGACCAGACAACCCATTTGAGATAATATAAGTGATTTTTGGAATACTTTGGAAAACAGCCGGGTTTGGAACAAGCGTAACTCAAACAGGGCCCCTAGAAAAGAAAATCCAATAACACTCAGACCGAGTGTCTGATTGACGCGCCGTCTATTTTGTGGGGTTGATCTTGTTGATAAGGAACTTTGGGATACATAAATCTTTGACTTCATGATAGGTGTTGTGTCAACCCCCTTTGCTAAAGGAGCGGACCCTCCCAGAATCGAGCGTCTTGTGTTTGGGAACCCTAGAGATTTCTATGACGGCGACGACTACTGTAATGGGATCTTCCTTGCGTTCGACAACGAAGATTACTATACTGGGATCCTCTATGGGTTAGATAGCAAGGACTAATATACTGGGATCCTCTATGGGTTCGACAGTGATGACTACCGTACTGGGATCCTCCGTGGGATCGACAGCAATGCCTATTGTTCTTGTATGTTGTGTAGGTCTAGCAGTTTGACCATTATACTTGTATCCTATGTGGGTCTCATAGAGTAGCATGTCTTGTATCATGTGTGGGTCTGATAGCTTAAATAGTATTTTATCTTGTGTGGGTATGATAGATTAAATTAATCACTGACTATATCTGATCATATCTATCGCTATACAGACAATGTATACCTGTGTGTGATGGGTCTTGACTTTCAATCAATATCATCGATGTGGTTGACCTTACATCCTGTGTGGACTCGGTTTTGCTCGGGCTCGAGAGATGGAGCCAAAATATGATTGATAACATAGGTATATGTATGGGAATATACCTAAGTAGTTTTGGTTGATACATCGTCATTGAATCTTTCTTCTCTGGTTTATCCTTCGGGGATTATGGGAGACCTTCGGGATTCTCGAGGTTCCTACTAAGTATAATTATACTCACTCCTGCATAGGAAATGACCGCACATTGTTGTGTTGGATGCAGACGATGGGCATCGCTAACAGAGGCCTAGAGAGCAACGACTGGATAGTACCCAAAGGTGGACATTACGACGAGTCGGCGTACGATGGAAACTGACAAATGTGGGTGATGAGGTGGCTATATATACGTACCCATCAGGTAGGAATCCTAGGTTGACAATCTAAGAGATGCTCTTTACCTTCAGTTGTTTGTCCATTTACATGTACGTGATCTTCAGTTGGTTTTTCATACTGGCCTATTTACTTTCAAGTACACTCTAATATATTCTCATTAATTAGTGTTTACTACTTGTTCCGTACTCAGTTCTGTTTATTTACATTCATAAAGAAAATGCTTTCATAGCATAGGGATTTACGCCATTTGGGCTAGTTGCAAGCCCCTGACCTATAGAAGGCGGGCATGGGGTAGTCACGACATGATCCTCGAGGACAGGTTGTGACATAGGAGGAATTAAATAGAGTGAACAATTATAATTAAATGTTAAATAAGGTGTATCTTATGAATAATATATTAGTATTTGGATGTAAAGATTAAAAACCTGAGATATAGATATTGCATTTATAATGTGGAGAAAGATTGGATCCCTTATGTTGATAGGGTGATTAAACATTCTTGGGAAGAGATTCATAAGAAATTAGGAGAACTATGGGTGGAATATAGATAGAAATGGTGGGTCAGAGTGAAAACATTCTCATTGGTTATTTTGGGAAGAGAAATTTGAGCTTGGTTGTATTATATATTAAATTAGTGGAGAATTTTTCACCATTTTTTCAAACAAATGTTTTGGATTCTATATAACTGAATAACCAAATACTCAAACCATCCCATAGATTTTTTTAAATATTCTACTAAATAATCTTGGTTTTCTTTTTTTTATATTTTAATAAGGTATTAAATTATTAAAATTATACCACTACTAATGTGGATGCTTATGTCTTTAAAGAGGTTTCTTTAAAACCAAAAAATTATATTTTAGGTTTTTTAGTAGTCATAATTCCTTTATAAATTAAATAAAATTACCCAAAATTATAATTATTATAAATTTTAACAATATTTTCTTCTTGGTTACTATTTATCGTATTTATTATATGATTTTGGGTAATTATGATATCCTTATAAAAATTGTAGATTTATATCGAATTTAATTATTACCTGAAAATTACATTATCTCATTAAATTAAACAAAACTCAATATTGGATTATTTTTACATTATTATTCCAAAAATAAATTTAATTTTATCTTAATAATTTTCCAAATATGATAATATTATGAATAAAAATAAGATTCAGCATTTATTAATAACTATTGGGTTTTTTGACAATAATTGTTTTTTAACAACTATAAAAAATAAATTTGACATCATAAAAATAATAAAATTACTAATATTTAATAAATATTATTTAATAAAAATAAATAAAATATATTGTATTAAATTATAAGATAAATTAATACCTCAAAATAAAAACCTCATTTTAATTTGAGTATTATACAAAAATTCTACGTTTGTTTTATCGCAAGAAAATAAAAAATCTTTTTTAATGTAAAAAATATTAAATTAAAAAAATATTAATTATTATATAGAATATAAATATTCATAAAATTAGGGTCATCATACATTTATATTTAACAATCAAACAAATTCCATAAGAATATGGTGCACAACATGTAGTCTTTTATAGATGCTACGACATTCATTCTTTGGACCGTGAGCTAGATAAGCTTGAAACTCTCCCATAATCTACCTCACTTAAGCATAAGATATTAGATCTCAACATTTTCTAATACATTTTAATATTATAGTGATATTACATCCCTCCATATCATGGAAAAATGGGATTAATAGGGTATGTTCCTTCTATTTGAGATCATCACATCCATTATTTTATTAATTAGACTTGTGAGAACCCAATATTCATACTAACAATGTAATCATTTTTCAAATGATATTTTATCAATGGTAATGATAAATAATTTTCCATGATGTCTAATGTTATTTAAAAAATCCAAATAAGTGAGTATATTTTCTAACCCATAATGTATAATAAAACGTTAAATTAAATTAATAGTGTAATTTTATTAATAAAATTCAAAGTCATCACAGGGTATTAAGTTGCTGATGTAATGTATATTTTAAAATAATATACATATTCTAGAGGAATAACATTTGTGGATTGATTAATTATGAAAATGGTATCCTTTATCTCTCACAGAATCCCTAACATTTAGTTCTTTGATTTGGTGGAGAATAATCATGCATCAATATGTTTTTTCAAAATCATGTTTTGTGAGCCTCATTATTTTTAATTTGAAGATATATTTTTAATCTAGTATGTATGTAACAGAATTCATTATCCTATCATTAGGTACAAACATAGGAAAATTTAATCAAAATTATCTATAATTATTTTCATCATTTTTGTGTTTATGTTTTCATGTTGTTATTTTTTTTGGAAGTTGGATTCGATGATTATTGTGAAATGAAAATATTATTTTAAAATTCCATAATGATTTCTTTAAAAGAATCTTCTTTTCCATGTCCATATCTCTTTTTTGTTAGTGGGAAATTTTTTTCGGATTCCATCTTGGTGTTTTTACTTTTTATTCTAAGTTATATTTTGATTTATATATATTATCTTAACATTTAAAAACCCCTTGTCTAAGAACTCAAAATAATATTTAATTTATATTGACAGTCCTTATTATTATTTGTTCAAATGTATTTATTGTTCTCTATAGCTATATTCAATATATTTATTTATGGATATCAATGTATATGAATTTATAAATTCAAAATTTTACATTCATTTTACTTTTACATCATGGATGTGTGAAGGGAATCTATTTTTTATACCATATGGATAAATGATCTTCCCCATAAAATTTTCTATTTTGATAGAATGTTTCCCTTATTTGTTTTCTATGTTTTTCATTTTCGTTCATATTCTCAATTTTTATGAATTAGTCCCCTTTTATTAAAGGATTATAATATTTTTAAATGTAATATATTATTATATTTTAAGGTAATATTATGATTCTCTTATAATTAAATTAAACCATATTTCATAACCCCTTAATGGTTTTTATTATCCACATGATATATACTATAATGATACAACTAAAAATGTTTCTAATATGGATTATGATTTTTTTTACTCTTAAATAAGACAATTTATTTATCATATGGTTAATATTATATGTTATAATTATTATTATTTCAATAATTATATTCTATAAATAAGTATATTTTATCATTATTGGGTTGGTCAATGTATTTTAAACCACCATATCATTGAAATTATAATTGGTTAATTAAGCATCTATTTCCTTTAATTTGGTTATTCATGAAATTATAAAATATATAGCTCTACAAAATTATTACCTTTATCAAATATTTAATTTAAGGGTTGAAGAATTTAATAATAAAACCAGTGAGTATTATTTCTACGAAATTAGATAATTATCTATTATTATTTTTATCCATAATTTATGTTTCTTCAATATGAATTGTATTTTACATTTTATAACTTTTACTATTAATGTAAAATGTTTTATTAGTGAGTGCCATTACTTTATCCTCTATCATGTTTTATAGGAGAAAATAAATTACTTTCATACTTTTATAATTAATTTATTATAATTAAAAAAATTCATTATAGTCCCTAGTGACCATATATTATTATTATTTTTATTATTTTATATTCAATGAAATAATAACATTATTTGTCAAGATATTTAGTCACTATTATAAGGCAATTATTTTTTTCAATAATACAATCTTCTAAATCTAGGGATATAAATTTTTTATTTTATTTGATATTTGATTGTATAATAATTCTAATTAAATTATATGTTCAAATACAATGTTTTTATCTTATTTGAACTAATATTCCTTATCATTCAAAATCATAAAAACGTTTTACCAATGAATAATTTCACATTTTATTTTTGATTATTATACATGAAATAATTTAATACTCCCACTCTGGACTATCTTTTTTTACCCATATATTCTTCTAAAATTATATTTGTTTTTTATAGTTTTTATAAAGAATAATGATTCAATATTATATTATTACACTATGATTAAGTGATAAATATTAATAATGCTTTAATGATTTTTTTTGGAATTTCTCAATCAAATGTTCTATGAAAAGTTTTTTTTTCTATCCATGGCTATTTATTTTAAATATAAAAAAGTTAAACATTACGATGTTTTAGCTTATTTAATATTTCATGATTTAAATCTGAGTTACATCACATTGCGTTATCAGGGTGAAACTAGGAATAATTTCTTATATATTTATTATGATTTTCTGATAGAATATAAAAATTATAAAATTGATGTAATTTTTCATCATATAGATGTAGTGGAAATTGAGAATGACATGAAAATTATATATATATATATATGGTGATTTTAAATAACAATTGTATCTATGATGTTCGAAATTTACATTATTATTGATGGTTTTATGATTAATTAAAATGATCTAGAAAAAAGTATGATGATATAACAAGTTTATAGATCATCTAAAAGGGTTGAACGACCTTATTCATAATGCGATCAATCTTACAGATTCACATTATAAAGAGATTAATTTTTTATTCGTGATCTAAATTATGTACATTAATATAATTTCCTACCTTAATGAAAATTTTATATATATGAAAATAAATAATTAATCTCTAAGAGTCATAAATATCATATTTCATTGTATATGTTCAATTAAAATCAAAGTCATATTTATATGTCACAAATACACCTATAAAATAATTTATGTTACTTCCTATAATTCCACATTTGAAACATTTATTAAAAAATTAAAATTATTCATAATGGTCAATATGAGCTATAAATGAGCGGATATGTGATGGAAAATTATTTAATCTATTTGAATTCCCACAACATATGAAACATTATGCATAATATCCTACATTCATAAATGAAGTTAGAAATCCAAAATGTGGATTGTCCATGGATGGATTGAATAACAATTTTAGAAAGAGTGGAAAACAAGGATTTTGGGATGAATTATTGAAAATTTAAAATATATCAGTTAATTTTTTTGTTGAGAGAAAATAAATACTATTTCGTTTAATGATATCTAGATTATAACAACACAAAAATGATACTAATGGTTTCTTATGACCAATAATTGATGATTGTAAACATTTATAGAATGATGAATTAGGGTGTATATTTATTATTATATCATATATTTCTAAATTTATATAGGATTATGTTAAATATAAATGAATTCAGAGCTTATGAAAAGTTTTCAAGAAAAATTATTAAGGGGCATAAATAATATCTAATTTGTGAAAAATATTCACCATATTATTATCTAACACATGGGAGAAAAAAGTATACACTGGTCATCAAAAATTTTAGTCTATTGATCAATATTATAAGAGATTCAAAAATGAATTCAATGTCTCACATGAATATGATATTTTTCCAAAATTTTAATCCACATATCTGTATATTGAGCGGTTTAAAATCATAGATTTTATTTTAAATAAAATAATTATGTAATTATAGAAATATTTTGATGTAATAATTAATATTGTTTCATCCACCGTATTGGATATATCATGTTGTCAAATTTAATGCATGGGATACACAATGAAAAATACTACTAGTCTTTGGATAATATTGTTGATCTACCATATTGGATATATCACTGGTGTATCATGTGACCACCTTTTATTAGTTAATCATGCAACCACCGGTCAAATGTTTTTGTACCATTATACAATCATAACACATAAATGATTAAAAATATTAACATTTCACTTATAAAATTATATTTTCAAAAAAAATTGGTCATTTCAAGATATTGAAATAGTAAATATACTTTTAAACCAATTTTCAATACCTCATCACCAAAAAATGGAATATGGAATTTCTCATTATTCTAAAAAACATTCAGGCTTATAGAGGAATCCAAATATCAAATAAGGGTTATGTCACCGGAGGAGTCGTTGTCATAGAATAAGTTAAATACATTAATTTATGTCATTTAGTATTATGCTTCATAGAAAAAATATTACCATTTAATTAATATTAAAAGGGGTTTATTATATGTCCTATAAAATAAAGTTCTGAATACATTCAAAATATGCCCCAATGAATGGAGATTCAAATGAATTCTCTTACCATGAGTCTGAGTCATCGCATATGATACTTATTAGTCCTGAATAATAAATATAAGTTAATTTATATTTGTTTTAGAACCTTTTTCATTTATATTATTCTTTTTATATCACTTATTACAATGTTATAACAATCACTAAATTATATAAGATTATATCTGATATTTTGTGGATGTTCAGTGCTTGAGTAAAAAAATTAACTGTTTTTTATGTAGATTTTCTACGCGGTCATAAGTCCATTAACTTTTAAATATTATTCATGATTTAAATAACATATATATATATATATATATATATTTTATATATGTATATGTAATAGTTCAGTTCATATGGTGATAAAAATTAAATGCACCATTCATGGAGACTTTAGGACGTACGTACGCATGAAATCTACTATCATTTATTTTCAGATTAAAATAATGAATATTATATGATAAATTGATATATTATAATTATTTTATAATAAATATGTTATATTTTTCACATATTTTTATTAACACCATTATTTATATGTTCAATGTAGTTCCTGAACAAGTGATATCATGTTTAGGGGGTGGTTGTCCACACTTCCTCCATTTAAATTATCATATTTACACATTATGGAAATCAAAATGGTATATTGTAAATAAATATTATGGTAGTATAGAGAAAATCTAAATAAAATATAAATAATATATAGATAAATTTCATTATAATGGACATTATGAGAGGTGGTAAGAGAAAATTGAAAAATCATCATTTCTTAAGGCAGTAGTTCTCTGTACAGAGAAACTGTATGTTCGTATCCATTAGATTAAGGTGTGTGTAAGGGTATTTAGAATAATTCTCATAAAAATCCATTTATATTTAGTATACTATATTTTTTTAATTAAATCATATAAAGTATGATAGTAGGGGGTGGAAAAGGAAAATAAATAAAAGGATCTTGAGAGATGATGTTTCTTCTAAATCGGGTAACTTCTTTTTATTTGAGCCAAAAGGCTTTCATAAATTTCCTCCATCCCCAGGTAAGTATTCTAAGAGCATTGGAGGGATGATAAGAGATTATTTGTGAAGAATTATGATGATCCAGATTTCTTGACATGTATGTGTAAGTGGGTATAGGTGTAAGGTTTTATAAGATGGGGAAGGGAAATATAGGAATTTCTTGAAATATTATATTATTAAAAATTAATCGTCAAATTATGAAAGTTTAAATGTAATAAATGTAGAAAATAATATGAATATTGATTCAAATACTCTCAACCAATATCTTGTAGTCATGTTTTGGTCACAAAAATAACCTTACCTATTAGATCTAACCCTTAGTTAGAAACCTTACCTATTACTATCTCTTCTGGTATTTCTATAATATATGGTTTCTATTGTTACTATGAAATTACAAGAGAACAAATAATGGATCATTAATGACATTTTTTACAATATATGAGTCTGTTGGCCAAATTGAGATATTTAGGACTATTATATCATTTAATAAAATATTCATGGTTTCAAAAAACTCATTTATGTCAATTTTGGAACTATTTAGTAATTGATTTTTCGATAAATTCTTACAAAACATTATTCCTTTAAACTGAAGGAAATAACTAAAATATAATATGTCATAATAATCCATAAAATTGTAAGTATGAAATCAAAAAGATCAATCTATATTTATATTAATATTTATTATATGATTTATTTTAATCTTTTCTAAATCATGTAATCATTGTATCTTCATGGTGTCTTAAATAAATATATTTTTTTAATTTCAAAAAATAATAAATAAAATTCCATGATGTGTGAAATATTTTTAGATTTCTATTTAATATTTATATTTTAAGATATCATATATATAGTCAAAATTAATATTTTTTAGTTATGAGATACATGTTTTTGTTATACGTCCCTTTTCTTCAAATAAAATATTATAAAAGGTCACTATGACACCCAATTGGATTTATGAGGTCCTAAAATAATCCCAAAGATTTCCATTAACAGAAATATCTCATAAAATTATATTATTAAATTTTTTGGTAGATTTATATTATTTTAATATTATTTTTAAACTTATTTAACTTATTTACCCTTCAACCATGGTAAATAAAAATAATTACATATATAACTATTCATAATGACACAATATAAAGGGTACATATTTACATAATTCGTACCCTATGATTCCAAATATTGAATCCATTGTTATAAATTCAAAACATTTAATTTGGAATAATTTAATTTAAAATTAATTTTCATTTTGAACACTAGAAAGTGAGTTTTTAAGAAGTATGACTACCAAAATATTGGCAAGAGTTTATGTCCAATTTCAATGCCAAATTACATACAATGAAAATAAATTTGATTAAATTATAAAAACATAAACCAATTTAACGTTAAACAAAGTAAAATTATAGTCTTACTATATTAATAAATTAGATGAACAATTAGTTTTGATTTAAAATGTAGTATTTTTCAATATTCATTAAAATATGAATTCTATCCGAAATATACAAAAATGTGATCCAAAGTAAATTCTTATTACTTCTTGAAATTATTAGTAATATTTTGAAAAATATAATATATAATAGTTACCAAAACATGATTAAAAAAGGGTTTCCCATATAAATGTGATAAAACGTGTTTTCAAAAGTATTAATGTATTTTATGTTTAAAATTTGATTGATTCTCATTTTAAGCCTCAAATATTTATTTGAAAATTTAAAAACATTCAAAAAACACATGTGATCAAAATTTTGTTACTTCTATTCATTCATACCAATAATATTTCTAGGTGTTAATTAAAATTTAATATAATAATAATAATATATTATTTTTCAGTATAACTTAATGTTTTATGTAAATTAATATTTCTGAAGAACCCATTATTGTGTGTCTAGTACACTACCAGAAAAAGATTTTCCTTTAATGTGAAATTAATATATTATTGATCAACATTAATGGATATGAAAATAAATTATTCTATAAATATCTGGTATCGTACATCATTCATCCCTAATAGAAATGAAATCCCCAGAAATTTATTTATATAAAAAATAAGTTGTGGTATTTATCCCTCGTCAAATTTTTAGATTCCCAAGTTGCCACTTCACGGATATGGTTTTTCCAAAAAAACCATTACCTAATGAATCATCTTATTCTGCAACACATGATCTCTGTGGTAAAAAAATGCACTAACTATTCCTCATAAAAATGATTCTCCTCTAACTGATCTACCTCTAGACACAAAACATGGGATGAAAATGGAATATACTTTCTCAAAATTTAAACATGAAATATATCGTGTACCTGGGATTAACATGGAGGTAAATAAACCATGTTGTAAACTAACCCAAATTTCTCTAGGATTTCATAGGTTCCAATAAACCTTGAACTCATATTTACCTTTATACCAAAACACTTCACATTTTTATATAGGGAAATTCCTAGAAGACATGATGACCTACATTGAAATAAAGATCATTACTGCAGTTATTTTCCTATCTTTCCTAAGTATTATGAGCTATCCAAATGTGGTAATGAATCAACTGTTCTTTTTCTACCATCTCTTTTACCAATTCAGGTCCCATAAATTTCCTTTCACCAACTACATCCCAAAGTATATATTCTATCATCTCTTTTTATATAATTCATAAAATGATGAAATCTATATACTATAATGAAATGTGTTATTATAAGAAATGCAACCAATGAATGATGTTGATCCCAAATTCCCTATTAATCCATCAAATATGCATGTAGCATATCCTCATTGGTCTGAATTGTTTATTTTGACTACCTATCTGATAGAGGATGAAAAAATGTACAGAAATTTAATTCAATTACAAATGAATTATAAATTATGTTTTAAAAGTTAGATGTGAACCAATGATCATTATTAGATACAATGTAGAGATGAACTCCATGTAACATGACTATCCCATTACGATCAATCCATTTTTTTTGATATTGATACAGATAACCTCGTATGGGATGAAAATGAGCTTGTTTATTAAATCATTCAACAATAACACACATTCCATTCTTACCTCAAAAAGACATTTTTAATCACACTATAATGTCTATAGTTAAATTTTCGCATTTCCATTATTGACTAGAAATGGTTGAAGCGTCCCTTTTGGTAAAATTCATTCTGAATTATATTTATAAATTTCAAAAACATTACAGTAATGTCAGAAATATCACTTTTCATTCAGTCCCACTAGAAATACTCCTTGTTAATTTTTTACATCTTTGTACATTAAAGATGAACTGAAAACATAAATCTATGATCCTCACATGACAAATATTTCTTCAACATTTAATTAAAATCCACGCGTAATTTATTTATAAACTTAAAAACATTATATTTATCAATGTAAAATTTAAGAAAATTATCATTATGTACCAGTTCTATCTTTTTCTATAACTCATATTCTTCTTTCAATGTTTGATTAATTCTGTCTGATACCAATGATTTCATTATTAACTAAAAAATAAAGTAATTCCATACACCAACAACTTCCAATACAAAATTCAAAAATAAATAAAAAATGATCTTGTTCGAAACGTATTATAGTAAATGTATCATTACTAATTTGACTGAAAGAGTTTGACAGTTTATTTTCCTTTACTAGATGGTAATGAATCATGAATTCATAATCCTTGATTAATTACAACCATCTCTATTGTCTCTGTTATACTTATTTCTGAGTATATATCAAAAAAATTTGTTCAATATATTTTTCAAAAATAACATTATACAAATGATTGATCAAAATTTTTAATTAAAAAAATAAATCAACTATTTCCAAATCAAGTGTATGGTAATTTAGCTAATGAGCATTTCAATTACATGAAGCATTAAAAATTAACTGATCGTTATGTATAAGGTAAAAAGTAAGTCCTTTTTATGATTAATCAATTTAGATTACAAAATCACCACTCCTGGAAGGCATGACAAAAACCGGAGTATTTACCAATCTTCTATTCAGTTTCTAAAAATAAACATCAGATTATTTTTTCCATATGAACTTAACTCCCTTACATGATAGTTTAATTATTTTAGTCAATAACTGAGAAATGTTTTCAACTAATGTACGATAATAACCCTATAATCCCTGAAAACAATGAATCTCTGTGATATTGGTAGGTTTTGGCCCCTCTTCAACAACTTTTGTTTTTGATGGGTCAACTATTATTACATATTTAAATACAATATGACCATGGAATGAAATTTTATGCAACTAATATTCACTCTTACTAAATATTCCATAATTGTTAATTTTCTTTTAAGGTTTTGAAAATAGTCATTATGTGACTGTCATGATCTTATCAGCTTCTAAAATATCCCAAAATATCATCTATAAATAAAATAATAAACTAAAAAAACCGGATGACTGACTACATTCATTATATTCATAAATACCGAATATTTATTAGATAAACCAATAAGAATAACAAAAAACTCATAATTCTCATATCTTGTTCATAAAGTGGTCTTTAGAATTTCCAACACCTACGCCTTCAGCTAATGGTATACAGACTCCAAATCAATCTTCAACAAATACTAAGATCACTGGAGCTTATAAAAAAATCATCGATATGAGGAAACATAAAACTTTTCATAATAGTGATATTATTCAAGGATCATTAATCAATACATAGCCTCATATACTTATATTTTTTCACAAATAAAACTGAAGCACCCTATAGTGTTATGGTAGGTTTAAGGAAACCATTATCAATTAATTCTTCCAAAAAAATTTCAATTCATCCATCTATAAATGAGCCATTCGACAAGGGGTTTAGAAATAATATTTACATCAGTTACTATATCCATATTAAATTCAACCTCCTGATTAGGTACAATACAATTAAATTCATCCGAAAAAAGATTTATTAAATCATTCACTACTAGAATAGAACAAATAAAAACTATTTCACTTTTCATCAACATTATCCAAATAACATTCAATTCATATTTAATAAATTATTTATCTTATTGTTATGATATAAATGGTGTGAAATAATTGAAAAAAAATTTCTGGATTTGAAATCTATATTATCCTGATTAATTGTATGGAAATACATACCCAAAATTATATCAAATTCCACTATGGAATGTTATGAAATATTTGCAAGAAAGATTGTCCCACTATTGATAATACGATGTTTCCTGAAAATCAGGGTATCTTTAATACATCCAACCATAATTTTTACTAGAAGTTCAATAACACATTCATGAGGTTATATTTCCAATTTAAATGAAAATCTCTCCGAAATGAAGGTATGTGATAATCCAGAGTCAAATGGAGAATTAGGATATATGGAAAAAAAAATTAACATACATGTAATTAATTCATTGGGTTGTTCCATATCAACTGTAGTAGTATAAAATGATTTTTCCATTACCTTCTACTTTCGATCAAGCTGGTTTCCACCTTGGGTAATCATCATTTGACACACAATGGAATAATATCCAAACACAATTCAACTAAAGCATCTTACTGTTGGAATTTCATTTCGTACCTTATCATCATATTTATTGTTAGGAGAAATATGACAAGTCTTAACTGACCAAAATACATTCATGGACATTGAGAGGCATTCTCTATGATTTGTTTACCAGAAATCTCAATCTTTTGAAATTTAGTTCTCTTTCCTCCATATATCTTTGATGAATTCATTCCCAATGCCTTCTAACTAGATCACGTCATTTGATTTCTCTCATAGAACAAATTCTCATGTGAAAACATAATTTCTACATTCTCATCACATCTGGAATGTTTCTCAATGATTTTGATCTCATGAAAAACTAATACCCTTCAATTTTCAGCTTAAAACTTATGCAATGCTAATTTATATTACAATCGATATACTGAATAAAATTTATGATGTACCTTGAAAAATTTGTGAAATGTTATCCATATTCATAAAAAAAATCTTCCATGTTCTGTCTCAACTTCTAGAATTAAATTTTCATCCTATATGAAACACCCATAGAAAAATATTTCTAAAGGAATATATACTTAAAATCATCGCATTCAATGGCATAAATCTCTTCAATTACTTATATAATTTTAATCATTGACCAAAAATGATCGGCTTCAGAATCAAAATGATAAATCGAAATAAAAACATTTTGATTTTCTGAACACACCAATACATCAATTTTTTCTAATAATTAATTCACCCATCTGCAAGCATGGTGTATGATGATCCTATATATAGTGGGGTATGTTTCCTCGTGAAATGCTCCACAATTGATATATTTCTCTATGGTTGGCTTGGTTGATCATCTGAATGGTGCCAACACCATTTATCACATTATTCAACTGAGCCATAACAACAAAAAATTGTTCAGTTTCTATTCTTACCATCTCAAGATGTTGATTTGGAAGATTATTTTACACTGTATACCCTCCGAACACAACTTCCATGTTTCCTCAACAGAAATCCATTTTGAATAAACATATCTTAGATGATTTTATATGGTAATCATCAACTGTTACATTATTTTCAATTTGACCATAATGTAAAAATAAGTTATGTTTATTCTATTAACAATATTCTAACTCTTAATGTTATCTAAACCATCATCTGATAACAACTATATAGACCAAGATGTAAACATTACAAAATCATAAGATAAGTCAATAATATTTCAATAATTGAATTCCTGGATCATTTCAAGTTTAGTGAATTAGATAATTTTTTCATAACTTATTCACAACAACATAAATACTAGATGTAAATACTTCTACTCAGTATCAATTTTATTAAAAATAGAAAACTGTTTAAAATGATACATGATTCATTTCATGTTTTCGAAAGAATGAATTTTACTTAATCACATTCATGACTTTATTCTTCATTAATTCATGTGAAAAATATTTACAAACATTTGATGAGTTTATAAATATTTGTAATGGATACCCAAAGAAGGAAAAATTTTAGTCATGGGATTACTATAAACCATGAATACTTTATAATAATTTAATACATTCAACCTTTACGATGATGTAAATATAGATCAATTAATATATTCTCATTGGTTACCATTTTTTCAACTAAAAACTACCCTAAACCTCATATAATGAAGAAAATAACATATAGAGGTAATTTTGGATATAAGAATACTTAAATGGAATATCCATGTGGTTGACTTCCACGCATACCACTGAATGCAATATCCATCTGACCGACATCCATACCAAATGCAGTAGAGGTTTAAACGTAACCATCCATCCTTGGTTTATCATGGAACCATCCATATTTGGTTTATCATATAGCCATATATATTTGGATTATCATGTAACCACCTATCAAAAATCCAAACACCATTATACAATCATAACATATAATTGACTGCAATTTTCAATATTTCACTCATAAAATTTTATTTGAAATCACAAGATATTGTTTCAAGATATTGAAATAGTAAATCCACATTAAAAACCATTTATAATACAACAAAACCATGAAGGTAATAAGTTAACTTTTCCTTTTAAAAGATCAATAAGGCATATAGTACAATACAAATATAAAATAACTATTCATGTAGTGGAAGAGTCATTGTTGTACCATACATAAAAAACGTTCATGTTTCATGTTTATTAAAAGGATTCATATAAATAAATTCCCTTTTAATTAAATGTCTAATTGTTATATTATATACCATATAAAATAATTTCATATAAATTATCAAAATATTCTTCAATGACAGTTGATTGGGATGGAGTCCCTTAAATTAAGTATGACTCATCACATATGTTTCTAGTTCGTCCTGAAAAATAATCTTAAGAAATGTTCTATTTGTTTGATAACATATTTATTGTTTATTATTTATTTTATATCACTTGTTACCATATTCTAATAAAAACATTATTATTTATGTTCATATCAATCATTTTGTTGATGATCACTACTTGAGTCAAAAATGAACATCTTTTGATATAAATTTTCTGTCTGGTCATAATTAAATTAACTCTATAAAATTATTGATAATTTAAATCTTATATAAATATATATAATATTTAATTATTTATAATAGTCTATAAAATTTGGAGATATGAAATTAAATTTACTGTTCATGGAGATGGTAAGACGTAAATACACATTAACGTTACTTTCATATCTTTTTCATAGTAATGTAACTAAAAATAAATGATACAAAAGTATTTTATAATTTCCTAAAAATATATGTTTTATAAATGTTGAAAATGATTATTCACTCTATTTTTTATATTCTCCATGTTTGGACTATATGAGTCATATCACAGGGAGGGGGCGTTAGTCCTCACTTTCTCAAAATGAATTTATTAAATTTAGAAAATACGAAAATAATAATGGCATGTTGTATATAAAAATTACAAATGAAAAGAAACTATAATAATATAATAAAAATAAAATATAAATATTGTGTCATCATAATGGCCACTGTAATAGACGACATGACAAAATTTATAAATCATCATTTCGTGAGGCAGTCGTTCGATATACACAAAAACTGTATGGTCAAATCTATTAGATGGAGTTTTGTTGAATTGTATTTCAAATCCTTCTCCAAAAAACATCATATAATATTTAGGATACTATTTCAGTTCTATAGCAATGTAATATGAGAAAATACATTACATCTAAATTTGGTAACATCATTTTGATTTAATCAAGAAGGATTTATTGAATTACCTTTAGCCTAAGATATGGATTCTAGGAGGAAGCGATGGATTTTGGGAGATTATATGAGAATATTTTTGTGGAGGAAAGGTTCTTGAAAGGTGTGAGTAAGTGGATAGAGGTGGTGGCCTTTTATAAGAGTGGAGAGTGTATCTTTAATATTGTCATGAAATATTATTTTACTAGATATTTATAATCGAATTATAACAGTAAAAAAGTGATATATTTCATGGATAAGATGATTATTGGTCCAAATCCTCTTATCCCATTGGTTTTAGAATATTTTATTTCACATAATTAACTATATCATTTTTGATTAACCATTACTTATAAACATTAACTCTTACCATGTCTTCATTTATATTCATAATATATGGTTAATATTGTTACTATATAATTCCAAGAGAGAAAAATATGATCATTAATGATATTTTTATCATTATATCTTTCTATTTTCCAAATAATAGAATTTTTTGGTAAATTATATCATTTTACAAAGTATTATTATTTTTAAATAATAACGGTAAATTTATACACTATTTAGTAAATGATTTTTTGATAAAATCATAACAACATGATTCAATTAAAAAAACTAATTAAATAAAATGTAATGTGTCTTATTCATCCTAAATATTCATGGATTAAATCAAAAAGTTAATCAATTTTTTTTTGATATATATAATTTCATTTCATTTAATCATTCATTAATAAGGTAATCACCATATCATTATTGTGTCATAAATAAATGTATTTATCTAATATATAAAAAATATAAATAAAATACCATAACGTACGAAATCATTTTGAATTTATAAGTACTATTTATAGTAAATTTTTTCATTTTTATAAACCAAAATAAAAATTCTTAGTTATGAGATACAAGTTAATGTTATACGTCCCTTTTCATTACATAAAAAATTATAAAAGGTCACTATCACTCCCAAGTGGATCTATTGGGTCCCAAAATACATCAAAGGATGTCCATGGTTGTAAATATATCATCCAATATGATTAGTACATGACTTAGGGTAGTTTTAAATTATTATAATATTATTTTTATGCTTATTTACCTTATATACGCATTAAACATGGTAAATAAAAATAATTACTGAAATTACAATTGAAAATGTCCAAAAATAAAAACTACCAATTTAAAAAAATTGGTCATTATAATTAAATAATATGAAATCCATTTAAAAACCCATATTTGGCCAAAAATAATTTAAAATTAATTCCCATTTTCAAAATGAAAAAACAGGATTTTAATAAATAAAAAATATCAAAATATTGACATTTGTTTACGTCCAATTTCAATGTGAAATTACTTATACTGAAAAAAAAATTTATTAAATGATAATAAAATAATCTAATTAAAAAATTAAAATAATTAAAATTAAAATCTAAATATATAAATAAATGAGACAAAAAAGATATTGTTGAATAAAAGTGAAGTATATTCACTATTCATTAAATACGTATTTTATCAAAAAAATATGAAAATTTCATACAATGTAAAATTTGATATCAAGATTCTAAATAATATGTATTTATATAAAATATAACCTATAAAAGTGATATAAAATATATTTAATAATGTTTCACCATCAAATGGTGGTAAAATATGCTTTTACAAATACTATATTATTTTATGCATAAAATTTATTTCATTCTCAACCTATGCCTCTAATATTTATCTGATAAATGTAAAAACATTCCATAAACACTTTTCATAATATTATTTTTATTTATATTTAATATCTTCCAATACAATGTTAATTTAATAGCTAACATTAAAGATAATTATAATAATATTATATTATTTTTTGATATATCTCAATGTTGGTGTAACATAAGATTTTAGAGAAACCCAATATTGCATGTCGACAATGCTATTAGAAAAATAATTCCCTTTAATGTTAAATTAATATATTATTTATAAATATTAATTAATATGAAAATTTGTTATTTAATATATACCTTGGATTCTACAAGGAGTGGATGTAGAATATTTTTGATATACATATTTAGTAAAAAGATGTGGTTAATGTAATGAAAAACTATCATCTTATATTCCATCATTACATAAAGTTTATTAATTTTATAGATTGTAATGTAACATGATATTTGTTTAATTATAAATTTTGTTGGTATTTTTATTTCCGATGTAATAGGATTTAAATGAGATGATGTACTCAATAAATAAAATTCATCAAATTCTGGAAAAAAATCATAATAATTCCATGGTGTGAAATATAAAAATATTTTTAACTAAAAAATCATAAATTTTAATCATAATGATGTTTTAAATTTCGATTTAATTGGGAATTTATCAATGAAATCTTCTTATTATTACATTTTTACTGAAATAGAAAGTGACAATGATATCTTAATCCTTAAATTATTATGTGATTCAGATTTTATATACCTAGATTCTATCAAAATGTAGAGGTTTCTATTTATGATTTCAAAATCCCCATTTTGTTGATGTGTTCTAACAATGTAGAATAAATGATTATAAATGAATGAAATACAAAATCAATCAATAATTTAACTATCAAACTCTCTACCATAGTATCTGATAATATATATTATACAATATCCACTTTAATTATTTTTATTTCACTAAAAATTTAAAAATGTGATCACATTACTTTATTTTAGGATCTATGAAATAATATCATGTCTGCATCTATTATCATTGATAATAAAATATTTGTAATATTTACAAACAACAAAACATCCTCATTGAATCTAAAAATAATAATGTATAAATGCTTCAAGGAATTAGAGGTCAAATCATCCAAATTATATTTAATGGAATATTTATTTCTTATATGGAAGGGTTCAGATAGTATTACATCATTTAAATATATTTTTTTACTTCATATACTCTATTATTTTTATTGATTTTCACAATTGAATATTTGTTATGCTATATTTTCAAAGGCCTCAATTTTGAATAAAAAATCCCTTAAAAATTCACTGATACACAAAACATTTTGACATAAAAAATATTTTGAATCTATAATTTAATCATTTTGAAAAAAAGATGATGTTAATAATTTTTTTTATTAAAATATAAAACCATACAATTGTCATTTTCAAATTTAATTATAAAAAATAATTGAAAAACTAAAAAAAATTAAATTATACTTCAACCCATTAAAAGTAAATTATCATTAATTAATGTATAACATGAGAAAATTATGTTACCAATTAAGGCGATCTTACATTTTGAAATATCTCAGAATGTCACATATCTTCCTTGAAAATTTTCTAGATGATTGAATTCAAATGATTTACCATACATATTACCCAAAAAAAATCTATTTGTTTTCATATATCATCGATATATATTTTTTAGACACGTGTACAAAAAATGATTACATGAATCACGGTTTTGGTTAACAATTTTTTTTAAAATAATAATTTTTTTGTTTATTTCATTTAAATTATGACATTTTTAGTAATACTTTTCCAAATATAACTGTTATATGAGATATAATTTATATTTGGTTAAGAATATATATCAATTTAAAACATTTATTAACAAAATATGTTTATTATTAAATAATAAAAACATTAATCTGAGTCACATTTATTAAAAAATTGTATTTTTATAATTATTGAAATAACCATATTATTTTTGAAAATATAATTTCTTCATTCTTTTTAACAAATAAATTAGATAAATAAATAATATTTATATATATATCCCAAGGGTGAACCTAGAAACATGATTTTTTTATATTTAATTTTATATTGAAAACATACATCATTAGGATATTCAGAAATATGTTAATTCAAATAATTTTCTTCATTTAAATATTGATCATTTATAAAAAAACAACAAGAATTTAAATTTTTCCATGTTCTATTGGTTTTAATTTAAGTAAAAGATTGCATTTTGATATTTTTACCTTTCATGATGTATATCATCATTTAATATAGGTTGATGACTAAGAATTAGATTAGGAATGAGTTAAATTGAATAAAATTAACTCAACACATACCTCAATATTGGCCATAATACACTTTTAACATTCATATAATGATTGATAATGAAATAATGTCATCTATTGCACTCACAATTATGAAATTATGTTTCTATTACATTACTTTTAACTATATATTTATTTTTATTCATCAAATAATATTTCTATAAATTTCTATTCTTTTTAAATCTATGTATGTTACATTGGATTCATGATTCCCATGTTTAATTTTTCTGATTATTCATATTGTTTTTATGAAAATTATTACGTTATTAGAATAATAATATAATTTTGGCTTCCATTAATGATGACTTATTATTCATATCCATAACATAAAAATTCTTTTTTACCACTTTGAAATCCACAAGAATTTTCTTATGTTAATTATCCATAGTTATCTTACACGCCATATAAAATATGGTATGATTCTCATAATATTTTAATTTTTGTAAAATTTACCGGATCAACATCTATTTTTATGCACATGTTTTTAGTAAAACAAAATGGATATTCATCATTTGTGTCTTTGTCGCAAGAGTATTTCAATGATCATTCAACCATTACATGCATCAATAAAACCTGTAATCATCTTATTATTATATTTATTTGGATGAATATTATATATTTCAATGTATTATCTATACTAATCATTTATAGTAATTTTATCATTGTTTATTCCTTCATCATTACCTTTATGGATTTAAATATTTCATTAGACTATTATTATATATTTATATGAATAAAACTATTTTTTTAAAGTATAATTCATTTCTTCCAAACATTTTCAATCTAGTTCAAAGTAATACATTCAATCAAGTGGTAATATATATTTTATTTTTCATTATTATGAATCCAATAATGTTTCTGATATGTTTTATCAAATAACTATTATTAAATCCATTAAAACAATGAGAATAACCCATATATATACCTATTGATTAAATGTGGTTATTAAAATTGAATTATATTAAATAAAGTAAATTTTTTAAAAACTATTAATCAAAATTTAAAAATAAAGTAAATTTCAATACGTTTAATATTACGTAAAATCAAGAAAGTTGATGTGTGACTCTCAAAATATGCTTGAAAATTGATTTTGGAACCCTAGAACAATGTAGTAAAATTTCCACTCCATTTTATCCAAAGAATAATGCATTTTATTTATTTTCAAATATTTTTTTATCTGTTTAATTTGATATAAATCATGTAATGGTTTTTGTGTTTAGTGTTTATTTAATAGGTAAGGGTATATCAATGGATGATTAACTTATTCTGCTATTGAATAATTATTTAATTGATTTCAATTAATCCTAACATCAAAATAATCCATGTGGTTACTTTTATAATGGTATTTTTGTTTAGATAGTGAAATACACTAATATTTGTATTTCATAACATTTCTTATCTTGGTTATTGGATACCTCTATTCACCATTGAATTCACATATTACATCATAATAAATTCATTGAATTTAATCTATTTTTCATTTTTTAATGGATGAAAATATTAAAATTAAATTAAAATATCAAACCATGAAAATTAAAAAATGATTAAATAAATTACAATATATAGAGGAGTATGAAAATTTAATGAATAAAAGTAAATAATAGTGATCATTATATGGGTTCTTAGTTTAGAAAATAGTATGTCACATGGATATATAATATGATATTTTCCAAAAAATATAATTAAAAATGTGTCACGTCCAAAGTGGCAGTTGAAAAATATTTAGTTTTCATATCCTCCATTTTTTCATCAATTGGTTCCTTTTATAGAAAACTATAGTTCTTTCATTATTCCAATCACCTGAGAGTAACATTGTTCTTCATATAGTTTACCTAGAAATGGTTTCAATGGGTATACGGATTATGTTCATCTTTATTTATGACATGGGTCCAAAATGAAGGTTTTAGATGAATTTTATAAGGAATCAATAACCCCATGATCAATCCTATCATCTATTTCAAGGTGGAGTGTTTTAGTCCCTTAGTGAATAGTGGATATGTATGAAGGGAAAAAAATTCGTGGGATTTAGTTGATGGTCATTGATGTTATTCATTTATTAATATCATTTTATATACTCCCTCTACTGATTTTCAATTAAATGTGCATAACTTATGTGAAATACTCATGCTTTAATGTTAAATATTATTTTGGAGTATTGTTTCGAATAATACAAGTTCATGTCTATTTAGTGTTGTAAATATAACTCTCACCCTACTAATCCAAATTGTATTATTCTTGCCTTGTAGGGTTCTAAATTCAATTTCCTACAAATCACGCAACTGGAGCATTGGCTAATTCGTCCATTTGAAGGGCCATATGGACCACACAAATGACCCACCGGATCTGCCTAATTTCTGGACCAGCCTTGAAGATTTCATTACTTGTCTCCCTTTCCCATCCCAAATGAGTGGATTTTTTTTAAATCTATTGAATTTCCTAAGGAGTCATGGATTAAAATTTAAAGTCCCAAATCTATCATTTTTTGGGCCCAATGGGTCCATTGAAATCAAGCCCACTATTCTGTCCTGGATTTTAAATCATCCCACCATTCTTGACTTTTAAACTAATCCACTTGTCAAAAGAAGCTCATATTTTGTGGTGTGAAAGATACGATATGGAGGACCAACTTTCCAGAAGAAAGGGGTCGGATTTGAAGGCATCTCCATAGCCATAAATGAAGTCACATTTAGTCCATGGAAACATTCTGGAAACAATTGGACAGTAGAAAAGGTTTTAGTAATCCGGCCATAACATTGGCCAAAAAAGTCCAATGACAGCCACATTTTGAGGGTGACTAGTAAACATCCGTATATACAATATTGAAGAAGGATATCTCTCTAGATTCAGCTGTCTGAAAGGTCAAATTGGCGGGCCAACTTGAGGGGCAGTTTGGGAATGAAAACAGTCCACTACCTTTGGCTATAAATACACTCCCCTCTTCTCCTTGCAAGAGGTTGGCACTTTGGCACATAGGAGGATATATTGGCATGAAAATTTCATTTCCAAGGGCTTGGGAGGATCTTCCATACTCATGTTTTTACTTGATAAACCTTTCCTCCTTCATTTCTTTCCATGTATTTCATGATCTTTCCTTTGTAATTGTTTTAGTGTACTTGTAATTTCTTTTGATTTTTAATGCAAGTTTCACCTTCATCACTTATAATTATCCTACACCTTCTTTAGTTTAATATTAATAGTTTCTTAATTGTTAAAAATCAATCTTAAAACCAATTCCTTTATGTGATTTCTTATTCAATCAATACACGTGTTTCATTCACGTTCTTTGTAGTTCGTGTGTGTGTTCGGCACACCACTCTTTTCTTGTTCAAATCTTCTTCCTCTTCTTCTCATACCCTAATAATATAAACATACATACCAGATTAATAACCATCATAATGGCTGAGTAAATCTCTAATTGGGGTGAGTTATAATTTAGGTATGTTAAGCGATGGAGAGCTTTTGCTCGATGTGTATTCTTTGAATTAACATTGCCTATGTTGGACTTAGCATGTAATGGATTAATGACAAGTTTTGTTTAACATGTGGTTTCAATGGATTATTGGAACCATAAATATGCTACAGTAAACAAGATATGATTAAGATTAGAACCCTGAGTTAAGTCAAGGCTTGGATTGAAACCTTAACACTTGGGAATTCCAATCAATGTCAACCTGTGACATGGGTGTTAATTTAATGCAATATAAAGCAAAGCTCAAGGATATCACAAGATTAACTACCTAATGATGAACTCACCCCAATATTTATCAAATTGTTAAATCAATATTAATCAATCAATCATTTCAATTAAATCTCTGCAGAAAAACCCCCAAATCAAATCACAAATCAAAAACAATAAACTAAAAAAAATTGTACCATCACCGAGGATTCGACCCGAGTGCTGCTATACACATTAGCAGAGCACCGGAACCTTGAACGGTCGATATGCGACAATTGGCCGTGCTTTCAAATGGCGCTGTTGCCGGGGACGGTGCATAATTGTAGTTGATAGTTTCTGATTTTTGAGAAAAAGAACAAAAAAATCAAATAACCCACAAAAAATATCAAATAAATTATTACACAGAGAAAAACCCTCCATCGTCTTCAAGTCTTACTATGCTCTTGATGCCCCGTAGCCTCCCAAACAATCCCTCAGATTTGTTTGATCCAGAGATTGAACGAAATATTCGTCAAATTAGGAGGAACCTTTGGGACAATCAAAACAACAAAGTCCCACTCATTCCTAGACCAATTGATTTATAGATGGCTAATCCTAGGGAGCAGACCCTTAAAGAACTCGCTGCCCCTGATATGAATTACGAACCTCTTGGTATTCAATATCCAAACATCGAGTCTAATTTCGAACTCAAATCGTGTTTGCTTCATCTTCTTCCTCATTTCCATTGGCTAGCTGGTGAGGATCCTCATCTTCACCTCAAAGAGTTCCAAGTGGTCTGGTCAACCATGAAACCACAAGGGGTTTCTGAAGAACAAATCAAGCTTAGAGCTTTCCCCTTTTCCCTAGCGGATTCTGCCTAGTCTTGGATGTACTACCTCCAACCTGGTTCCATAAACTCATGGGTTGACATGAATATACTATTCCTTGAGAAGTTCTTTCCCGCTTCCCAAACAGCTTCTATCTGAAAGGAAATAAACGGCATCCGTCAATTCCCTAACGAATCACTCCATGAGTATTGGGAGAGGTTCAAAAAGCTTGTCACAACTTGTCCACACCATCAAATCCCTGACCAACTTCTGATCCAATACTTCTATAAGGGGTTATTGTCTATGGAGAGAACTCTCATTGATGTCGCAAGTGGCAGTGCTCTTGTTGACAAAACTCTTGCAGCTACACGAGAACTCATAAGCAACATGGCTGAAAACACGCAACAATTCCATACTCGAGCACATTCTCAAGTGAAACAAGCCCAAGAGAATCAATGCATAGAGACCAACAAAATTATTGAGTGGATGAGTGAACTTATAGGTCTTGTGAATCAACTAGCTGTGGCTTCCAAAGCCCCAAACTCCTCTCCTCAATAATCTCTTTTCACGGGGCCTGTCAAGAACTGTGGAATCTGCAACTCACCAACTCATCTGACTGACACATGTCCACAACTTCAAGATGATCCATCTGATTCATCTTGTCCAATGGAGATCAATGCGGCATATGCTTAGCGAAACTTCAACCCTCAACAATCAGGTCAGTTTGTTAGAAACTTTAACCAACCCCACTCTGAGCCCTTCTCTTCTACCTTTAACCCACCTATGAGGTATGGTAATCCCATTTCTCATCCTCCTCGGTTCCCTCATCAAAACCCAAACCAGTTACAATATGGTCAAAGTGGTGTTAACATCCATCAACCTTATCCTTTTGTTCCTCAACCCCAAAGGTACAATCCTCCTCCTGGATTCCACTATCCTATCGAGCCTTCCCAATTCTCCACCCAATACAATCTCTTTCCCAAGAAAGAAAATCAAGGCCAACCCAATTTGGGACAAGCCTCTTCTTCTAAACAACCATGGGAAAGTGATGTTGAGGATGTTGATTCCTTCACCCGTTCTAGCCTCAAGAACATTGAAACCCAAATAGGTTAACTTGCATCCCACCTTATCCAGCAACAACCATCCAATTCATCCCAACTCCCAAATCAACCATTACCCAACCCTAAGGGTAATGTAAGTGAAATTGCACTTAGATCAGGAAAGCAAATTTCTATGCCCCATGCTGATTCCTCTACATCCCCTTTCGATGTTGATGTAGAAAATGAAAAGAACAAAAATTTGGAAAAGGGACTTGAATCCACTCCTTAACCTCCTTCCATTCCTCTAAGGAACCCAATTCCTTTTCCTCAAGCCACCTCCAAGCCTAAGTAGTCCTTTGAACCTGATCCTGAAATGCTTGACATGTTTAGATGTGTTGAAGTGAACATCCCCCTCTTAGATTCCATCAAACAAATCCCTATGTATGCAAAGTTTCTTAAGGAATTGTGCACCCATAAGAGGCAACTTAGGAACATTGAAAATGTTTCAACCCAACAGTCCATTCCCATGAAGTGCAAAGATCCATGGACCTTCACGGTTCCATGTCAAATAGGGAGTTCCTTCTTTGATGATGCACTCATAGACCTTGGAGCCTCAATAAATGTCATTCCCAAATCCATTTTCTCCAACCTTGGTCTAGGTCCCTTGCACCCAACGGGTGTTGTTATTCAATTAGCCAATCGAAGCACTACCAGTCCCGAGGGGATAATTGAGGATGTTCTTGTTCGGGTCAATGATCTTATCTTCCCAGCTAATTTCTATGTCCTTGACATAGAAGGTGATACGACCTATTCTCGATCTCCCCTAATTCTAGGAAGACCATTCCTCATGACTGCTAGACCCATGATCAATGCCCATTCAGGCATCTTATCCATGGAATTTGGTGACCAAGTGGTCAAGATCAACATTTTTCAAGCCATGCGATACCCATCAGAGAATCACTCTGCATTCTCTATTCATGCATCTGATGAAACTTATAAGAGTCTACTCACCTCCATTTCGTCATGCTCATCATGTTCTAATTATAGTGGAGACTGTGAAATCTTCTCAATGATTAACCAAGTTATAAATGGAGAAGTTGATGTTGACCTTTCTTTCATAGACTCCATCAATCAAAGTGAACTTGAAAACTCTCTTGAATCCCAAATCAACTCTGATCTCTACTGATCCTCCTTGGACAGCGTTGAGGAAAATGATCCAAACCCATACAGAATCTTTTCTCCTTCTCCTAACTTGTCTAGCTCTCAAATCATGGATGAAACTGATCAAAAACCACTTCCTTCACACCTCAAGTATGCATTCCTTTTCCATGATCCCTCCTACCCTGTCATTATCTCTTCTTCACTTTCTGAAACTGAGGAGTCCCAGCTTGTTCAAGTGTTAGTGGAACAAAATTTCCATAGGTTGGACCCTAGAGGATATTCCAGGAATCAACCCTGCCCTTTGCATGCATCACATCCATCTAGAGGAATCTTCCAAACCAAATAGGCAACCTCAAAGAAGACTCAATCCACTCATACATGAGGGAGTTAGGGAGGAGATTACCATTCTTCTTTAAGATGGTATTATCTACCCAATTTCTGATAGTTAATGGTTTAGTCCAATTCAAGTCGTTCCTAAGAAGGGTGGCATAACAGTTGTCACAAATTAACATGGAGAAGTTGTCACAACTCGAGTGAAAAACAAATGGCGTGTATGCATCGATTATCACAAATTGAATGCTGAAACATGAAAAGATCACTACCCACTTCCTTTCCTTGACCAAATGATTGAGAGATTGGCTGGAAAGACACACTATTTCTTTCTTGATGGTTACACCGGCTACTTCCAAATTCTAACCGCACTTCAAGACCAAGAAAAGACCACATTAACTTGCCCCTTTGGAACCTATGCCTATAGGTGAATGCCTTTTGGCCTTTGTAATGCTCCTGCAACATTCCAGCGGTGTATGATGAGTATATTTTCTGAATTCATTGAGAATTTCATGGAGGTCTTCATGGATGTCTTTTCCATTTATGGTGATTCATTTGAATCTTTCTTACATTCACTCTCTTTGGTCATTCAAAAGTGTGTCAAGTGCAACCTTGTGCTGAATTTTGAAAAATGTCATTTCATGGTTTCAAATGGGATTGTTCTACGGTACATAATTTCTCAAGAGGGTATCAAAGTTGATCCAGCCAAAATTGAGGTGATCTAATCACTTCCTGAACCCAAATCAGTTCGAGACATTCGATAATTCCTTGGACATGCTGGTTTCTATTAGTGATTCATTCAGAACATCAGCAAGATTTCCCTCCCACTCACTCGTTTACTTCAACATGATGTCACATTCAATTTTGATGAGGCTTGCAAGAGAGCCTTCATTGAACTCAAATCTGCTCTCACATCTGCTCCAATAATCCAACCCCCAGATTGGTCCTTACCATTTGAATTGATGTGTGATGCTTCTGATAGGGCCATTGGGGCTGTTCTTGGTCAAAGAAGAGATAACATTCCTCATGTCATCTTTTATGCCTCAAAAACATTGGATGAAACTCAATCACAGTACACTGTGACTGAAAAAGAACTTTTAGCTGTGGTTTTTTCCTTGGATAAATTCCGGCCCTATCTCTTAGGTGCCAAAATCATCATCTTCACGGACCACTCAGCATTAAAGTTCTTACTTAAGAAAAGTGATTTCAAACTAAGGCTAATAAGATGGATTTTAATTCTCCAAGGGTTTGACCTTGTGATAAAAGTTAAACCTGGAAAATAAAACCCTGTGGCTGACCACCTGAGTAGAATTTCTAATTCTTCTCATTCTGAAATAATTGATCCTGAATTTATAACTGAACACCTCTCATCTCTCACACCCAAGTTACCATGGTATGCCCTAATTGTCAATTACATGGTTTCTGGTGATTTCCATGAATATTTTTCAAAACAGCAAAAAGAAAAGATGAAAAGTGATTCAAAGTATTATTTTTGGGAAGATAATAAACTTTGGAAAACTGGGGCTGACATGGTAATTTGGAGATGGGTTGATTAAACTAAACAATCCTCTATCTTGGAATTCTGCCACTCAATGCCTGAGGTGGCCACTTTGGACCACAAAGGACTTCTCAAAAGGTCCTAGATTCTGGATTATTTTGGCCTTCACTCTTTAAGGACTCACACGAGTTCTTTCAATCATGTCCTACTTACCAAAAGTTTGGCACAATTTCCAAAAGAAACAAAATGCCTCAAAATCCATTAATCTTCTATGAGCTCTTCGATGTTTGGGGAATCGATTTCATGGGACCTTTTCCCCCCTTCCAATGGATTATCCTACATTATCATTGCTATTGACTATGTTTCTAGGTGGGTCGAGGCCAAACCCGCTAGGAAAGTTGATGCTCAAACTGTGAGTGAGTTCCTCAAAACCCATATCTTCCATCGATTCGGAACACCACGTGCTTTGATAAGTGACATAGGAACTCATTTATGTAATAGAACCATGGAGTCACTTGTGAAAAATAACGGGGTTGTACATAAAACATCCACTGCATATCACCCTCAAATAAATGGAATGGCTGAACTTTCTAACATAGAAGTGAAAAGAGTGCTTGAAATAATTGTTTATCCCACAAGAAAAGACTGGCCCGATAGACATGGTGAAGCACTTTGGGTCTATCAAAGAGCCTATAAGACACCCATTGGGATGTCTCCATTTAGGCTAGTTTTTGGTAAATCCTGTCATTTACCAGTTGAAATCCAACGTAAGTCATTTTGGGCTGTCAAAACTTGTAATTTTGGTTGTGAAAAATCTGATGAAGAAAGATTGTTGCAGTTGACTGAATTGGAGGATCATCGACTCGATTCGTATGAGAACTCATTTCTCTACAAAGAAAAGGCAAAGTCACTCCATGACAAGCACATTCTTCGAAAGGTATTTCATGAAGGTGAAAAGGTAATGCTCTTCAATTCTCGATTTCAACTTCACCCAGGTAAGCTCAATTCTCGTTGGGATGGACCTTTTATTATTACTAATGTTTACCCATTTGGTGCAGTGCAAGTCCAAGAACCTTCTTCAAAATGAACATTCACGTTAAATGGATACCGGTTAAAGCATCACCATCAGAGGCCATTCACTTCAGGTTCCACATCGACTTCCATTGACCCACCACTAGATGGAAACGGCGACCCACCTAAACCAAACCATGGGGCACCTCTTTCCCTTTAACTCTCTTTCTATAAATATCTATTCCCTCTCTTCTTCTCTCTATTTCTTCTTCTTCCTCTCCCCCTCTCATTTTTTTACAAAATTCTTCCACAACCTTTTTTTCTGTTTCCTCTTTTGTCTGGATGTGTCATTAAAAATAAACAAAATTAAAAAAATTTAATTAAAAAAATGAAAATTAAATAAAGGGGTGTCATAATTACTCATCATCCAATATTGAAATTCAGTCCAACCATTTTGGGGAGTCAAAAGACTTGTTTTAAACTCAAATATATTGAATTTTTATCTCAAACTTGGGTAAACAATTTTGTGTTAATAACAAACATTTTGAATGAACAATTTTTGGTGGAAAATGATTCTCCCCTACCATAAGGAATAACATTAGCCTTCATGCCAAGGTCATATATGGCCGTCTTTTTCATTGTGAGTCTTCTCCACTGATTGTGAGTCTTGAGTTTGTGGACCTTCGAGCTGAATTTCCATCTTTTGTGTGCATTATTATGATAGAGGCATTTTCTAAGCCACATGAGAATCAGAATAGCCAAATAGCCACCTGTTACCCTTACATTGATCCTACTTTTGAAAGCCCCTTTGAGCCTATGAAAACCATTCTTTTAATAGCCACATTACAAGACTAATACCTTGTCCCACCCAACATCTTCATGGACTTTCATTGTACAATTTATTGAAATTTAAGTGTGGTGGGAATGGACTTCATTTTTGGGCGTCCTTTCATTGATTTCTAATGTGTCATCGTATGCTTATGGGAAAGCATCCATTTAGGTGTGGGGGAGAGGTTGTAATTCTGTGAGCTTTGGGGTGTATATGTGTAATTGTAATTTGTACAACAGTCATTGAAAAGTGTTCAAAAAAATGAAAAAAATGATATAAAAAAATGAAAAAAATAAAAAAAGGATTGGGTTGTGTCTTGGGTGGGTAAAAAATCATTCATCATCATCCTTTTATCTTGTTATAACTACTAAAATTAGTTCCATGAGGATATCAAGCATGGGTTGGGAGATGACTGTGAGACTTGTTTCAATCACAACTTTCGAAAAAAAAGCAAAAAGAGAAAAAAAAGAACACTTGAATCATATTGTATCGTGTCATTGTTGGAAGTATTCCATGTTGTACATATTCCATAATCTTAACCTATTCCATTTTCTATCTCCCTCACTTTTCATTCATCACACATTCATGCCCTTGTAAATATGTGTTTCTATTTCCTTTCAAATCAAATTTAAAAAAAAATGTTCATTGATTTTTCTATGTTGGTGTTTTTAGCCCCTCTTTTCCTTTCGACATTATATACCTACCGTCCCATAGCCACTGAAAACCCCCTTAAAATACCTCTTGATTCTTGTACACATTAGGTTTGGTAATGGAAGCTGAGAGCTCTTACAAACTCTTAATTTTCACTTTTTGTTGATGAATGAGTGAACTTCCTAAAATACATTTTTATCATCTTGAGAGGAGTATGTTTTGAGTGCCTACATTTTCCAATTCAAACCTTGAACATGAAAAAATGAATTGTTTCTGATGCATTATTATGAACCAAATTTGAGATGGATTTCAATATGGATGAGTGAAATAGTCTAAACCTCCCCTGATGGGTGAAAAGAAAATTTTAATATTTGTTGGTGAATGAATATGGTTTTGTTTTGATTTTCATTTGTGTTTGTTGCAAATGAGGACATGCACAATATTAAGTGTGGGGGAGTTGATGTTATTCTTTTAATAATATCATTTTATATACTACCTCTACTGATTTTCAATTAAATGTGCATAACTTATGTGAAATACTCATGCTTTAATATTAAATATTATTTTGGAGTATTGTTTCGAATAATACAGATTCATGTCTGTTTATTATTTTAAATATAACTCTCACGCTACTAATACAAATTGTGTGATTCTTGTCTTGTAGTGTTATAAATTCAATTTCCTACAATGCACTCAACTGGAGCATTGGCTAATTAGGCCATTTGAAGGGCCATATGGACCACACAAGATGACCCACCAGATCTGGCTAATTTCTGGACCAGCCATGAAGATTTCATTACTGGGCTCCATTTCCCAGCCCAAATGAGTGGATATTCTTTTTCAAGATCGGGAATTTCCTAAGGAGTCGTGGATTAAAATTTAAAGTCCCAACTCTATCATTTTGGGCCCCAATGGATCCATTGAAATCAAGCCCACCATTTTATCCGGGATTTTAAATCAGCCAACCATTCTTGACTTTTCAACTAATCCACTTGTCCAAAGAAGCTCATCTATTATGGTGTGAAATATAATATATGGAGGATAAACTTTACAGAAGAAATGGTTCGGATTTGAAGGCATCTCCATAGCCATAAATGCATTCACATTTAGGCCATGGAAACTTTATGGAAAAAATTGGACAGTAGAAAAGTTTTTAGTAATCCGGCCATAACATTGGCCAAAAAAGTCCAGTGACAGCCATATGTTGAGGGCGACTAGTCCACATCCATATCTACAAAATTGATTAATGATATCCCTTGATATTCAGATGTTTGAAAGGTCAAATTGGCGGGCCAACTTGAGGGGCAGTTTGAGAATGAAAACTGTCCACTACCTTTGGCTATAAATACACTCCCCTCTTCTCCTTGCAAGAGTATGGAACATTGGCACATAGGAGGATATATTGGCCCGACCATGTCATTTCCAAGGTCTTGGGAGGATCTTCCATACTCATGTTTTTACTTGAGAAACCTTTCCTCCTTCATTTCTTTCCATGTATTTCATGCTATTTCCTTTGTAATTGTTTTAGTGTACTTGTAATTTCTTTTGAGTTTTAATGAATGTTTCTCCTTCATCACTTATAATTATCATACACCTTCTGTAGTTTAATATTAATAGTATCTTAATTGTTAAAAATCAATCTTAAAACCATTTCCTTTAATTGATTTCATATTCAATCAAAACACGTGTTTCATTCACGTTCTTTGTAGTTCGTGTGTGTGTTCGGCACAACACTATTTTCTTGTTCAATTATTATTCCTCTTCTTCTCATACCCTAATACTATAAACATCCCTACCAGATTAATAACCATCCTAATGTCTGAGTAAATCTCTCATTGGGGTGAGTTATAATTTAGGTATGTTAAGCAATGGAGAGCTTTTTCTCGATGTGTATTATTTGAATTAACATTGCGTATGTTGGACTTAGAATGTCATGGATTAATGACTTGTTTTGTTTAACATGTGGTTTCCATGGATTATTGGAACCATAAATATGCTACCATAAACAATATATGATTAAGATTAGAACCCTGAGTTAAGTCAAGGATTGGATTGAAGCCTTAACACTTGGGAATTCCAATCAATGTCAACATGTGACATGGGTGTTAATTTAATGCAATATAAAGCAAACCTCATGGATATCACAAGCTTAAATACCTAATGATGAACTCACCCCAATATTTATCAAATTGTTAAATCAATATTAATCAATAAATCATTTCAATTAAAGATCTACAAAAAACCCCCCAATTCAAATCACAAATCAAAAACACTCAATTAAAAAAAATTGTACCATCGCCGAGGATTCGACCCGAGTGCTGCTATACACATTACCAGAGCACCAGAACCTTGAATGGTCGATAGGCGAAAATCGGCCGCACTTTCAGTCATATTTAATTTTATGTATGTATCTAATAATTTTTTAACAATGACATTTCATACCCATTCTATATCAATAACACGGATTTCTAATCATTGGCTACGTAGTTTCATCAATCCTATCATAATGAAAATACATTTCTTATAAATATGGAATATCATTATTAACTATTCTTTGAAACATATACTAGATAGTTTATCTATTTAATTATGATTTTAAATTCATAATTTTTTTTTTTTTAAATTTCTCAAATTTATTTCAAATTTTCATGTGATATTTGACCATTATTATGTGGAACTGGTGTTGTTATGAAATTTTCTCCTAAATATCCGGGTTTAACACTGAACCTTCGAACGTTATTGTATGGAATCGTCAACATCAATCCTTGAGTATTCTAATAGATCATATATTTTGTCGTCTTAATGAATAAATTGGAAATATGTATATCCTTACCTCTACATTAATGTTTGATTCACTCTATCATTATCTCAGATCCAAGGGTGGCATTATATGGTGGAACCTGCATGGTTTTTAATGCTTGGAATTTTATCAAGCTGGTGGAAAAAATGTGAGTGTGTATTCATTTTTATATTCTTATGTAATTTGGATTTTATAAAATCTTTAGCCTAATAGGTTTTTATTCATTAGGGTATGTTGGAGATTAAGGTTTTTAATAGATTACTAGGGGACACATGGTAGTCTAAGGTGGAAAGAGTTTATAGTTATCATTACAACAATGAGAAAAATGACTAGTGTTATAACCAAGATATGAGGATAAATTGAGGGGGCCCAAAATAAGTATTTTTACCATGTTACTGGTGTCATTACAAAATATGTTTATACAGACATATTTATTTGACATTTAATGAATTTTCTAGAATTAATTGTATGTTAATGGACCTCAATATTGGTAAACTGTTGGAAAATTTTTTTTGTATAAAGTTGTATTTGTTGTAAATAGTTTTCAATAATGATCAAAATGAAGGAGATCAGGAAGTACTCAAATGAAATGGAGGAATGGAAATTCAAATGATTGTTGTACTGATCATAAATTGAAAGAACTTGTGTCAAAGGTGACACAGTGGTCAAAACAGTGGAGAATGGTAAGGTATAATCCATCTAAGGTTGATTGAAGAAGATTGAGGATTTGATGAAGACTATGCAATTCTCTGTGATTGCATGAGAATGAGGCAAAAGCCTACTTGAAGAATTGAATCATTTGAATTGCGTGATGTAGAGAATGGAGGTTGAAGAAGTGTTGTTGAATAAGGAAAATCACAGAAAAGAAGCATGAGGGTTACAGTCCAAGCATATACTGAAGGTGGCATTGTTTTCCAGTGTTTGCGAAATGTTTGGGCCTCAAAATTGGAAAATAAATACATAGGTTTTTGGAAAAAGGAAGTGTGCATAAAGAAGAATTGGTGTGAAAAATATTTGGAGGTGTGCGTGAAAAATAAAGGTCTATGCGTAAAACAGTAGGTTTTTATGAAAAACAGCGGTGTGCTCGAAAAACAGTGGGGTGTACAAAATAGCAGAGCAAGGTTTTTCTCGCAAGAGGTGTTTCAGAGTCAGAACGTCGAAAAATGGAAAAGGCATCAGCTGCGCGAAAAATCCAAAGAACTGTGCGGAAAAATGTTTTGCGAGAAATAACAGGTTATGTTTTTCACACAAGACGTGTCTCGGATCAAAAACACTAAACATCAGCAAAGGCAAGAGGCACGCGAAAAATCTGATAGGTTCGTGCCCTGTGTGTGGAAAATCAAACGTCTGCGTACAAAATTGGTTGTGAGAAAAATGTGGGTTTGAAGATTCATGTGCAAGGAAGGATTCATGTTCAGAATGATGAAAAATGGAAAAGTCATGAGATGCGTGAAACACTTAGGTGGTGCGTGAGAGTAAAAGGAAGGTGCTCGAAATTCAAAGATCCAAGAGTCAGTTTTACGCACAGGAAGGGATTTTACGCGCATGATCAAAAACACCTATAAATATGAGGTGAACCCCTCTCATGTTGTGTGTCTTGACACTTAGACAAGTCACGAGCTCTAGCGTGCAATGAAATTGAGGTATAGAGTATTACACGAAAAATGGTGTTGCATGAAAAGAGAAGTTTTGTGTGAAAAAATACGAGTTGCGCGAAAACCCTTTATTGTTCCAAAAAGTTATTTTTACGTTTAAGGATTGAATATTACACGAAACACACCAAGAAGGGTGCCCCAAAAATTTAGGTCTCACGCAGAACATTGCTTGGTTCTTAACACTCTCAAATCTACATTGCGAAGATAGAAGAACAGTGAACCATTTGGTTTTATGAAGAGAATTAGTACCGCACACACATGACTAGTGTTTAACACCCTCTTTGTGCTTCATGATGAGAAGAAGAATGATTCGTGCAACCAAAATCAGATCATCATAGAAATAATGATGTATAACGATACACTCAGGTGCTGTTAATGGGAACTATAGGAAGAGAATAAGAAGATTTAGAGAATTCAGTTATTGCATGAAAGTATAATATTGAATACAAAAGAGCATCAACTCAGGACTCTGATGCAAGAATTGTCTCTGGATTAAGAGGAGACAAATACATCAATGAAAATATATTGAAGAGACCTTCACATCTATAAACTGACTAGGACTTCACCAAAGGCAGTGATGCAGGGGGAGTCAACAAGAGTTACTTGAGGGTCACATTTTTCTATCCCTGAACTTTTGTAAAGGCAGTGAGCCTGGGAAATTATGACTATGCCCGAACCATTGTAATCCACAAGTAGTGAATAATAGTGGAATTAGGTACGACCGGAAACCTGTCGACGTATGCTACATGGACATATCCCTTAGTAGTGAACCAAATAAATGTGTTGTGTCAACTCATTACATGTGAATATTCGATTTCTGATCATATACATCATACATGTTCTAAAAGTTCCTACCAATGTGGGGAAAAGATCCATCACAATAAGGGAAACATTTGACACCCTAATTCACCCCTCCCCTTTCACGGTGTCTTGGGTCCTAAAATTTATACCAAAGGGAGGTTCATGTTTGTTGGATACTCCATAGTAATTTTATTCAAAATAAGATTTCGGTTTCTTTCCTAAATTAAAAAAATTATGTGCAGTCTTGGTGAATATTCAATCATTTCTGAGAAGAATCCTAAATCCAGTAAGACCACGACAAATAGGAAAAATAAAGAGAAGAAGCAGGTGAATAAGTCCCTCGTGTCCAAACAGTGTCTTGTTCTCCATGCCCTTCCAATAATGAATAATTATTTGGCTTGGAATGTATCGAGTAGGTGGCCCAGGTTCTTACAATTGGAAAGAAATACACTTCAATCTCAAGTGGTCAGGAGAAATTAATATGTTATCTTCAGGATATTCTGGAAGAAAGAGTTGCTGCAATTTTTAGAATATTTCAATGCATGTTGTTTGAAATCAACCGATTGGAAAGACAAGCTGGGAATTTGAAAAAAAAATTCTTGGAAGGAAAAATTGATGAATGATTGAATCTCACCAAACAGATTAATGTCTCTGAAGAAAAAGAGGGAGTCAATAAGACTATAAACAAAATTGATCCTTGCGATTAAAGCTGAGCTATAGAAGAGAACTGAAGTCGAGTGTTTATTTGGATGAAACTTCCAATAGATTCAGGGAACTTGAATCTTTGTTACAAATCAAATTTAAGATGCATGAAGATGAGGTTGAAATATTAAAGAATACTTGTGAAGAGAAAATGATCATGATTGAAGATCATAAGATCATTTTCAATATTGAAGTTCAAAAATCGGATGCCCTATTAGAAAAACATGAGAAGATAAATATTGAGACTTCACAAAATAATGAAATAGGTGAAACATGTATTCAATGTTCATTAGAGGATTCTATAGATGAAATACCTAAAAAAAGTGATAATAAGATCATGACTTCACTCACTGATCTATCACAACCATCTATCAATGTGAAGGTACCATCCATAAAAATGTGTACAATTGTTTCTAAATATGTTCCATAAAAAAGTGCAGGATGGATGAAAACTTCTATGCATGTATGTATTAGGATAGATGAGGATAATAAACATACCACTGTGGCTAGGTTATATGGGAAAAAAAGGAGAAAGTTGGTTCCTCAAATAGAGAAAAAAATCAGAAGAAGGCCCAACATCCTCATACAGAAGATAAAAAAGAAGAAAATATTTCTTTGTCAATGATGGCGCTGCAACAGATTTGGGCATTGTGCACTGGATTGTTGGTACAATACCTTTAATTAAAAAGCACAAAGAAATCATATATCAAAGAGAAGAAATCCAGAGATGAAGAAGTAACATCTGCAGGTCCAGATGCATCTGTTTACACCAAATAGATCTAGAATGCTTGACAACATCTATGATGTATGCAATGGCAGTGTTCACAAGGTTTCCACATGTCCATCTCATCATGATTTCACTGTTTATAAGAAAAGAAGACCTATGATTCCATCTATGAATGAAGCATGTACCTTGGGAAGAAATCATAAGACTAGTGTAAACAAACATTTCCCCAAGAATATCTCAAGTATGGAATGTAAGAATAACCATGATTTTAGATCCATGAAATTGAAGGCTCATTCATCCAAAAGAAAAACTAAGTTGGTTGAAAATCAGATGAACCCATGTGGAAGATCCAAACCAGCTGCAATAGTTCCAAATGACATATTGGTCATCTAGCTAGAAGATTCGAAAAGAATTAGGAAACATGAAGATGAAAAGGCCAAGGATGGTGATAATGGAAAATAAAAACTTTCACGTGATGAAGACAGAGTGCATGAGATATTTCCAACCAAGAAAAACACACGTGCAAATAAAGTTTTTGTGTGAGAGATGCAAGAAATCTAGTCACATAGAAAAAAGCTTGTTTAACCTTAATATCATATAATGAAGAATTCATCAAAAATTGTAATAATGCATCATTCAAAATGGTTATTAAGCAGTATAATTCTCCATACCACACAACAGAAAACATGAAGGGAACCATTCCACATCAACACATATCAGAACATATTATCAAATGTGAAGGCATGAAGACTGGAGTGAGCCTAGGAACATGGTTGAGAAAACAATCTCAACCATGAAGCTCATTTTGATGAAGTATGGATGAACCACTTTATTCCCTTAATCATTTTTTTATTGTATTTGTGCATATAATGCAGGTAAATGAAGGTGCAACATGCTCTCATGGGGAGAACCTGAGAAATAATGAATGCTATCTACTCTTGATAGCTAAGATTATTAAGTTTCCATACATGGAAGATTATTCAACTGATATTCAAATATTAAGATGATGAAGGACCACTCTCGATGAAGATGATTAGGAGTATTTCCCTTAAAGGGAGGGGGGGTGTAGAATCTTCCAAAATCATTTTCTTTCAATCAGTATCAACTCCGGCTGGTATTTAATGAACTTTCCTTGTTAATTTCTTGAAGAACATATCATTGGAGAAGGTATGTCATTTCTCACACTCTCAAACTTGGTTACATAGACCAAAGATCATTCTATAAAGGGGGAGTAACATAATTGATCAGTGACATAAGAAAAATGGAGGTGCCCTAGGGCCACTTATCCTACCAATTGCACTTAAATGTTTTTGATATGTTTGTGGATTTGAGTGCATGCGTTTCAGGTCGATTATTCCCTATCATATTTAATTTCTTTAGTCCGAAATGAATGTGGAAAACCCTTGAAGGAAAATAACATGAGTTCTCATCTCATGCAGTATCATGACCAGTGAATAATAGATAGACTTTTTGTCTTAATCAAATCCTCTTGTTTTCTGTACCAAGCATTGCTTAGGTAGATATAGAGTGAATTAATTGATGATGCATTTCTTAAGTATAGATTGATACCCTCTCTACCATGAAAATTGTATTTATTTTTCAATAAGGGGGATAGAAATTGAAATGAATGTTTGAAAAGAAATATTTATTGAACTGAATATTCTTATTTTGACAATAAAAAATTCATTTCAGATGATATGTAATGTATTGACAACAAAATAGAAAAGGGAGATTGTTGGGACCACATTGTGTATAAAGTTGTATTTGTTGTCAATAGTTTTCAATAATGAATAAAATAAAGGAGATCAATAAGTATTCAAACGAAATGGATGAATGGAAATTCAGATGATTGTTTTACTATCATAAAATGAAAGAACTTGTGTCAATGGTGAAACATTGTTCACAATAGTGGAGAATGGTGAGGTATAATCAATCTAACGATGATTGAGGAAGAATGAGTATTTTATGAAGACCATGAAATTCTTCGTGATTGTTTGAGAATCATACAAAATCCTACTTGGAGAATTTAATCATATGTTTTTCATGATGTAGAGAATGACAGTTGAAGAAGAAGAGTTATTGAAGAAGGAAAATCACAGAAAAGAAGCATGAAGGTTATGGCCGAAGCATATATTGATGATGCATCTGTATCCCAATGATTTCCCAAATTTTGGGACTCAAAATAAGAAAATGAAGACACAGGTTGTTGGGAAATGGAAGTGTGCGCAACGATGAAGTGGGGTGAAATATATCGGAAGGTGTGCAGGAAAAATAAAGGGCTACGTGAAAAATAGCGGGTTTGAATGAAAAACAGCGGCGTGCGCGAAAAACGGCGGGTTGCGCGAAATAGAGGAGAAAGGTTTCTCACGCAAGAGGTGTTTCGGAGTCAGAACATCGAAAAATGGAACAATTATGGGCTGCAAAAAAAAGCCATTGTGGTTTGCGAAATAAATAGGTATGCTTTTCGCAAAAGACATGTCTCTGATCAGAAACACTGAAAATCAGCAAAGGCAAGAGGCACACAAAAAATCTGATAGGATTGTGCCCTGTGCGTGGAAAATCAAACGTCTGGGAAACAAATTAGTTGTGAGAGAAATATGGTTTTGAAGTTTTATTTACAATAGAGGATTCATGTCTAGAATGATGAAAAATGGTGAAGTCATGAGATGCCTGAGAAACCAAGGTGGTGCGTGAGAATAAAAGGAAGGTGCGCGTAATTCAAAGAACTGAGAGACAGTTTTACGCGTAGGAAGGGGTTTTACGTGCAGGATCTAAAAGGCCTATAAATATAAGGTGAACCCCTCTCATGTGGTGTGGCTTTACACTTAGACAAATTTCTAGAAGTGGTGGTTGAAAAATTAAGGTATAGAGTATTGCGCGAAAAAGAAGGTGTTGCGTGAAAAATAGAAGTTCTGTGCAAAAAAAAGAAGAGTTGCGTGCAAAGCCTTTTTTACGGCCAAAAGTTATCTTTATTCGCAAGGATTGAATTTTATGTGCAAGACATCGAGAAGGGTTTGCCAAAATTTTTTGGGTCCCGCAGTCCTTTGATATGTCCTTACCACTCTCAAATATACTTTGCGAAGATAGAAGAATAGTGAACCATTTGGTTTTACGAAGATAATTAGTACCGCACACACATGAATTGTGTTTAACACCCTCATTGTGATTCACAAAGATAAGAAGAACGATTTGTGCAACAAAACTCGGATCAGCATAGAAATATGGAAGTATAAAGATGCACTCAGGAGTCTATATTGGGAATTACAGGAAGAGGAGAAGAATATTTATTGCATTCAATTATTATATTAAAGTACAAGATTGAATACAAAAGAGCATCAACTCAGGACTCTGATGCAGGAATTATCTCATGCTGAATAGAAGACAAAGACTTCAATGCAAATCTATTGAATCGATCTTCACATTTATAAACTGATTAGGACTTCACCAAAGGTAGTGAGCCAGGGGGAGTCAATGGGAGTGACCTGAGGGACGCAATGAGCTATCCCTGAACTTTTGTAAAGGCAGTGAGCCTAGGACAGTGTGACTGTGCTCGAACCATTGTAATACACAACTAGTGAAGAATAGTTGAATTAGGTACGACCGAAAGCCTATTGGAATATGATCCTTGGACGTATCCCATAGTGGTGAACCAAGAAAAAGTGTTGTGTCAACTCATTGCATGTGCATCATAAACCGATGAGTTACCACACCTAATAAACTTTATTATATATTCCTCATCAAATGATATAATTTGGATATATAACTTATATTTATGAATTTTTCTTAAAAAACAAGTTTATCATCATAAAGAAGTTCAACTATATCCCTCTAGTCATACAAGGAAAATTTGATCATTATCACATAATATTTCACACATAAAAATAATAAAAATGGGATTGTAATGTTTATTAATAATCATGAAAATGTTTATGGTTAATCATATTGAATATAGATGTTGGTTATACATTAAAAACTATAACAAAATAGAATATTTGAAAGAATAAAAAATATTATTTTAATGAACAATTACGATCCATTATGACTTTTCATAGTGACATAAAATAAATTAAATAAAAATTCGAAAAATCTATAACAATTAAAACTCATATTATACAGAATAACAAATAAACATCTATTTTTTACGAGAAACAACAATACCCTATAAAAGAGATTCCTTAGAAACCAAAACACAAGAAAATATTGAAATATTTCTTTTCAACCCCTATTTGAATTCCCATATTACAATTATCGAATCCAAATCCTCATATCAATTATAATGTAAAAAATACATAGATAAATTTGAAAGATCAAAATAGCTATTTTCTATTGAAATAAATTCTATATTAAGATCACCATTAAATAATATTTTTTAAACTATACACATTTCTCCCTGAAACAAAACACCTTTTTTAAAAAATCTCTCAAAAAAATGATCAATGAGATCACACAATTCCAAATCATTCAAAGGTTGTACTAGTGTTGGTTCAATTATTTATCTCATTATATAAAACCCAATTTTATAGGTGCAAAAATAGTACTATATTTTATGTTGACCTATGAATCCATACATTTCATGGACTTCAAGGATATGTAATATCTTTATTTGAATCATTTTCAACACCCATTATTATCACTGAATTTATTAAAATCATAGTAAAATCAAAACAACCATCAATAAGAACACTTATTTACCATGTAATATTTGTCTTAAAACTCATAACTTTAGACGTAAAAATTAAAAAAAATTAGAAACAAGATGAATTTAAGGAGTAAAATATATCGAATATTTTCTTGAACTGACAATTTAATTCTTGAAAATTTTCTTTCTTATCTATTTGAATGAATAATAATATTGGTTTATATAACTAAATATGTCTATAAAACTATTAGGGTTAAAATAAAATTTCATTCCAAAACAAAAAATAGCCCCCATGAAGTTTGTTCTCGACCTACACTACTATATACTATAGGTTAGTTCATGATCACCAAAGACTTGAAAGTACTGTCAGTGCATCAGATGACATTCTTATTGATCATGTTTCTATGATAAATCATATTTAAAAAGGTGCTGATCTATTCCATAATTCATGCATGAGTGATTTGGGAATTTTAATTCCATTTATTATATATAATAATTATATAATAAATGTAAAAAAACAAGGAATAAGAAGATAAATATGACATAAAGTAAAAAATAATAAATAAAGTCAAAACATAGAATAATAGATAACATACTAGAATAATGGAAGCCAATATGTCAGATACATCAATTATTAGACCAAAAACACATAAGAACTTAGGCTCTATATATAAAACAATGTCCTCTATTAGTCAATAAAATGATCTCACTCCTTAAGTGATAATTAAATATAACATGAACATGAAAAATATCCCAATTCTACTGACACAGAGTACTATATGTTTGGTGTAGAATAAAACTACCTAATGGGTATGTTCCACTATGTGTATACTTTTAAATTCAACTAATATTCCATAAAACCTGTCATGAAAATTCAATATGACAATATGTTTGTACACATGATTTTTGAACATACAAATCACATTTTAATCAATTTAGAAAATCATATTTTTGTGACTGAAATAAAAATTGAATAAAAATTATTTATAAAGTCTCAATACCATTATATATAGTTTCCTCAAATTAAATGTTCTTTTAAAGTAAAAAACATATAAAACAATTTTCAATATTTATTTATAAACATTTTAATAATTCTAGATAAATTCATAATCCATACCCACATGAAAAGAATAATGTTTAAATTTTTAACAACAAAAAACTAACATAATTGATACTAAGAAAATAATTTTGGAATGATGTCAATGAAATCAAATTTAAAAAATTGTTAGTCATAGATAAAAACCAATATTTCCATAACATACCAAGAAGAGAATCTAGGATTCTATATTTTAAAACCATATACCAGATTATCTATGAATTCCCTTGTGTAATACAAATTACATGAACTCAAATTACCTTAAATAAGGAACTCCCCTATAATATCAGATACAACAATTGATAATGTTTTACAATCGACAACCAAAATAGGCCGAGAAAAAAGTACCTTATGCCACATGAATATTTTCATCTAAAGGGAAACCCATATTTAAAATAAATAATCACATATCAACATAACTAGAAATAATATGGGATTCAATTACGTGTATATTGTTAATAAAAACAATTTAAAAGAAGCAACTAAGCCTTAACATTAACAACTTGTAATATTTTTACAATAGGAAACATCATTCATAAAAATAACATTTAATAACTAAAATAAATATTTAACCACTTTATAAAGGTTAATAACATACCTTTATAGATTGTTTAACAAATATATCTTTAAAATATATTTTAGAATAATTTTTTCTGAACAGTGTTAAAATGTGAGAAATATAATTTAATTTAAAGGAATTCCATTAAATATATATATATATATATAATTTTTATACATAAATATTAAATTGATATTTAAATATATAGCCGATATATATATTAACATTCACATGAATTCAATAATATCACGTGAATTTTTATAATTCATGAAATGGATTATAAAAATGAACATCTAAATCAAACCATAAAAAACAAAACAATATAAATAACCTAAATAATAATTTATAAAAAAACACTAACAAAATTATTTATTTTTATTAAATAGTTTATATCATTTATAATAAAAAACTATTTAATGTTAATTTAGAAATTTTAACAATCACATTGCATGATTTTAGTCTTCACCCAAAGGTATTAACATTTACAAGTATGATCAATATTATATTAAAATAATTTATTAAAATTTAAAAGTTTAACAATTCAACTAAGTTGAATTATTAAACTCATAAGCATTAAATTATAAGTATTTGGATGAAAATTTATAAAGATAATAAATTAAAACTGGATATTTTATCAATCGGGTTTCAATACAACCTGAATACTATTTAATTAAATATTTGATGGAATATTGTCCTATAAACCAAAATAATCATAAAAAAGTTTTACTATATGAAATCCCTTTATCACTAGTAAGATTTTAGGATTCTGAAAAAGATAATGAATATTTATATGATAAATCTATGTAATCTGAGGGACCTACCAAGAAAAATTATGTCAGAACTACATCAGAACACCAAGAATTAAATATTAAAGAAGTGTAAAGATGAAAGATCACATTCGATCATATATAATCATATTATATTATATGAAATCGAAAAATATGATAAATTCACATATGGGAGAAGTGGAATGAAATATATGTTCCTTCATGGAAACATTAATGCCTTGAATGCTCCTCAAAACCTTGAATTCATTCAATAAGTTCAAGTACTTATTATGTAATCCCAATTGTAGTCACTTTTACATTCTAAATAAATAGATTGTCTACTTTACCAAATGATTCACTGTAAGAATGTATATCATAAAATTTTTCTACAATATGTTCAATATCATAACTCCCCATGACCATATAATCACTCAAAAACATGGGAAAGCCCTAAATAAATATTACATAGATTGAAAATTACTACTAATATTTATAAAAACTCAATTGGGTGGCCATATGAATTATAAATTGTGATTTTTTCTAAAATCTTCCTTCAAGAATGATATTTTTCTATTTATGGATGTGGTTTGGGTTATTATAACCCGAAATATGATATAAAAGTTATGTCCTGAATTATATAATAGAGATTTATATATTTTTTCATATAATAATATTAGTAATACTTCTCATTGACCCCTGTGGATGGTGAATATATGGATAGTTATCAATAATAAATTAAACACATATAGATAAAAAAATAAATTAAGTATATTGGAATATTAGTAGGCACTATTATTAGTATAGTGATATTTAACTAATATTTATTTAATGTTATGAAATGTGTTTTCCTAAATTAAGTAAAATCATTTATAGATAAAAAATATTATTATATGATATATTGGTCATGATTGTTTAGATTTGAAAATTTATTTATGAAAAATAAAATAAAAGGTATTATATTAATGGAACTACAAAAAAAATGCTTGAGAAGAATACATAAGATAATATAGTCTAATAAAAAAACATCAAATTAATTGTTTTGTGTAAGTACCTCTATTTTTCTTATTGTAATAGATATTCCATGATTTAATTTCATTTATCAAACTATATTGTTTATTTTCATCTTGATGATATTAAAAGTTATATTTCCCCTAATGAGTAGGATGTTATTGAAATTAGTAATCATTTTATAATAATCATTGATGTTCAATTTCCATTTATTGAAAATGTGAGTGTTAATAATCCACCTTAAAAATGTGGATAATTTATTTAAGAAACATTATGATAGATTGGATGAATTGCTTTTCAATATGAGTTTGACATTTGATAGGATGTTTTTTGATAAATAGGCAGTGTCATTGATGATTCTTGTTTTGAGGTATCTTGATCAATTATGAAATATAAATTTCTCTTTAGATTATCTATTGAATGATTTTGTACAAGTATTTTTTCATTTAATTCAAGGTGTTGTGTAACTAAATGATATTAATTTCAACTATTACTTCTTGAAGCTAAAAATTTATCCTTTGAGTATAGTGTAAATAATTATAAAATCATTGTGTATTATTTAATTTCATAAATCTGGTAGTTTTGATATGGTTTTTCAATTGGAATATTTGGATGAAGTGTTTTCTCAAAAAGCATAATCGGGAAATTCGTATAAAATTCTTAAACGAATTTTTGGTATGATATTATAGAAAATAAAAGTTCAAATTATTTTTTAAGACTCACTATGTGAGAATAAATTCATTATATGAAGTGTTGGAAGATATTTTGGATGTCTGGCGATGTTTGTGGTGAAGAACCAAAATCATAACTTAATAGATTATAATACAAAATTAATTGTTATTCCTTACCATATAGAGGACCCCGTGATATTTCAATGATATGATGTTTTACAAATATTGTGTTCTATATCTTTATGGATTTTTGGTACATCATAATAACTTTTGGAAGATTAAAATATTTTTATTTTTTGAAAAAATTGATAATAAAATATTAGTAGAATTGTTATCAAGGGATAGTTTCTTCCTGGACAGGGAATACTATGATATTTTCATTCAATATAAATTAATTATTTCCATTTATGTATTTTTTTGATGTTAAGAATAAAAATATTTTGTTATAGGAAAAAATTATGTAATATTAAATTTTTTATATTTATTCAAATATGATTCTCATAGAATTCAACTAAATAATCATAATGGATTTTGTCAATATATGATTTAACAACCTAGGATGTATTTCATATATTTATATTTTTAATTTTTATGGTGGTAAAAATATATTCAAATAGTGTATAATTTTTACAGACGTGATGTGTGATAATTGATGAAACATTCATTAAATTGATGAAGAAATATTGACATTATACAGATGAGACATTTTGATTTTATTAAGAATTATAATTAAAAATATAAAGAGAATATATAATTATATTTTTAATGTAAAAAGATAGATGATAATCATAGTGTTTTCTATATGAAACAAATATTGTTTTAGGGGTTATTATTTCTCTAAGACCGTGAATAACATCACATGAATAAAGGGAGTATCGAATATTTCCTAATTCCTTAGGTGATCCGTTATTCATAGTTTGTGGATAATCTAGATTACTCACATATATGGGTAGTCATATTTCATGGGTAAGGAATATGGATAGTTCTCAAAATAAATTTAGATTTAAAAACCTATAAGAAATTTTAGTCTTCATTGAATTTGAGATAATATGATTTTTTTGATATTGTGTATTTTAATATGCATTCGCATCATTTATTGTATTATACTTAGATATTGGTCAATGTAAAAGAACAATGATAATTTATTTTTATACCATTGTAACTATAAAATAATTAATTTGATAACATGTGGGGGTTTGATATGTAACAAATGATGAAAAATTATTTTTAGAGGAGAACATTCGAATTTATATTGCACATATTCAATCCCCTCATACAATGTCTTCCCTTTTTAAGACAAATATATAAAAAAATTATTTGATATTATAACTATAACAAAATAGTATTATTATTCATATAAATTAACAAACATTTTTAGAATACATAATAAACTAAACATATAGACTCTTAATGACCATATTAGTCTTGTGACATTTGAAAAATAGGAACATAAACATAGGTACATTGAAAAGATACATTATATCCCACAATGTTCTTCATGAATTACTCCCTTCTTAGACGCATAATACATAATATAAATCTTCATAAAATAATTAATTAAACATAAAATGATGTGAAATAAGATGTTTAGTAAGGATTAACAAGCGATACATGTATTCATAAACATGTGAATATGGGTACGAGAACATGATTATAACATTAGAATATCATACCCTATATATCCAAGATCGTAAAAATGGATAATGGAATAAATCATAGAAGTTCACAAGATGTTAATAATAAATAACTAATGAATATATTCCATGAAATCATATCATAGGAATATGGCATGGAACTGTAGAATACATAGACACATGATACCATTCCCTGTAAGCCATTAATATTTATTAGAAATAATCAAGGTACACTATGGGAACCATACCTACTAGGTGGAAAACACCACTATCATCAATTATGGTCCATTTACTATATGGGTATAGGTTTCCCCATTTTCACTTAGTTGATCGATTCACCCCATATTCCATTTTCATGGTGACTACACCAACTGGTTGGGATACACCACCATCCCCATTCATAGTCCTTTCAATGTAAGGGATCATCTTTCCCCATATTCATACTGTGAATCATGTAGTTCGATGTGGTTAAAATAATTATATCATGAGATATAAATCTTTAACCAATTCATTGAAGGAAGATATATGCCTCAACCATCCCATAATAAAACCATACATACATGTTCCAAAAACATTCATCATAGCATGCACCATTAAAAAAATTGGGTTTTAAAAAACATAAAATCATATTAACTTGAGATGAAATGGGTTTTATAAAAATGTAATCAAATATAAACCTATGAAAAAATTTATGTTTCATAATCAATTCAAAAAATCATATTCTTTGAAAATAGTCGGTTATAACAAGCACAAAACTAGTGAATATGTAATGGGTTTTCTAAATATAATTCCATCAAAACATAAAACATTTAGAACATAAGTATGAATGGAAAAATTAAATTATTTTCCATAAGGGAATTAGTAAAATCAACATATATAATATTAGAGAGAAAATAATTTTTAAATAACAATTAGAAACAATTGTTGGTGAAAATTTATTTTCTTTTTTTAAATATTATTTAAAAAACTAAAACCTTTTGAAATCCTTTTTCTTGAAAATAATCATTAAAACCAATAATAAATTTTAAAAAAAATCTAAAAAAACATTCATAGAAAAACAATAGAGAGAGAAAAAAAATATTTTCATTCCCATCTAACATGAAAACATATAGAAAAAGAACAAAAATGGATTGAAAACAATTTCATTGAAAATAATATAAATTATTAAAATTTATGATTGAAAATATTTTGAAAATATTTTTTTCTAAGGACATATAAATGAAGATTGAAAATGTTTTGAAACCCATTTTATATGAATAATAATTATGTAATAATGGACCTATATTGATAACCATTTTCCTTGAAAAACATGTGAATGATTAATGAAAATGTTTTGAAAAAGTGTTTTTTCCAAGGAAAACAAAAAATTGGATTGAAAACCATTTGATAATATTTTTCTTAAAAAAACATTAATAAAAATTAAATAATGTTATGAAAATATTTTATTTTAATGAATTACATTAATAGTATGATTCAATTGAATGGTAGTAATTATACAGGGTAAATTCGTAGAAGACGAACATTCTGTTTCACCGTAAAATGTTTAATAAAGTTCCACAGTTAGAAAATGGAAAGAAGATTACAATTTGAAAACAGTTTTTTAAAAGATAAATCATGTGTTGTTGGGACATATATATATCAAATGATAAGAGTAAATGTTTCTTGTAACCCATTAAAAAAATGGTTTTAATAGAACAAAAATTTCTGACCGATGAGAGGGTAAAATAGGGCATTCATAAAAATACATAATTAACATTGTTTTGAACTATATAATGGAAGAATGTAACAAATAAATCATTAAATCATAAATATTAATATTAGAATAAATTCTCATGATTTTTATGGGAGATGGTTCATAATACTTCATCAATGATTAATAATCATAAACAATCTTGAAAAGTTATGAGATTGTTTTAATAAACTCTTTCCACTTAAAACTTCTAAACATAGTCCCCTTTTAAGAAAATGAAATTACATGAGCCTTAAATTATCATAAAAATAAGGGTATTCATGATATAAAATTTTCGAGGCTGTGTATACACCTCATGGAAAAAAATATATGCATATAACCATACATGTGTCTCAAAGAAGGAAAAACGAGACAAAATTACAATATCTATTAAGGAGAATTTAAAACAAAAACCCCATGAAATAAACAGTACGGGAAAATTCAATATTTGCGACTGGTTATTTGCGGCAGAGAAATTTCCCCGTTGCAAATAAACAATTATTAGCGACGGGTTTTCATCTCCCGTCGTAAATAGTTTGGCGCGAATTGCGCGCCAAACCGCGCGAATAGTATTTACGACGGGTTTGCGTCTTCCGTCGCAAGTAGTTTCACGCGACTTGCGCACCAAACCGCACAAGAGTATTTGCGACGGTACCCATCGCAAATACCTGGCAGAGATTAATAGAATTTTGCGACGGGATGTCGTCCCGTCGCAAAAAGAGTGTCGGCCGGAAATATTTTTGATAGGGCCCGTCGCAAATACCCTTTTAACCGCTGACTGTAATTAATGCGCATGAGGGTATTCGCGATGGGCCACGTCGCAAATGTCATCCCGTCATAAAAAGAGTGTCGGCAAGAACTATTTGCGACGGGCCTCGTCGCAAATACATCTATTTCCGACGGGTTTACCGTCGCAAATAACCCCGTCACAACTAATCTAACCTATATATACCCTCATCCGTATGTTTTCCAAATCACTCAGATCTTCATCGTTCTCTCTTTTCATTCTTTAGTTTCAAGGAAAAAATGTCTTTGAGTTAAAACTTTTTATACGAGAGTAATTGGAGGGCGCAAATATATTCAGAATATCAATGTTTAAGGTATTTATATTTAATTTTTTTATATTTATTTTATTTTTTATGTAAATTTTAATTGTTTTTTATTGGTTGTAATTAAATTATATTTCAATTGATTTTTATTTATATTTATTTTTAGTAAGAAACTGATATAGTTATTGATAATTATAAATAATTAGTGTTAATTTGTAATAATTAGATATAATTAGTACTAATTAGTAATAATTAGATATAATAAGTTATAAATAGTAATAAATTGATATAATTAGTAATAAATACATATAATTAGTATTAAATAGATATAATTAGTAATAAATAGATATAATTAGTAATAAATATATATAATTATTAATAAATATATATAATTAGATATAAATAGATATAATTAGTAATAAATAGATATAATTTGTAACAAATAGATATAGTTAGTAATAAATAGATATAATTAGTAATAAATAGATATAATTAGTTATAAATAGATATAATTAGTAATAACTACATATAATTAGTAATAAATAGATATAATTAGTAATAAATAGATATAATTAATAATAAATAGTATAAATTAGGAATAATTATATTTAATTAGGAATCATTAGATATAATTTGGAATAATTATGAATAAGTAGATAAAATTAGCAATAAATAGATATAATTAGCAATAATTAGGAATCATTAGCAATAATTAAGAATAATTAGCAATAATTAGGAATATTTGGAAATAATTAGGAATAATTAGAAATAATTAGGAATAATTCGCAATAATTAGTAATAATTTGCAATAATTAGGTATAATTAGCAATAAATAAGAATAACTCGATATAATTAGGAATAACTAGATATAATTAGGAATAATTAGATATAATTTGGAATAATTAGATATAATTAGGAATAATTTGATACAATTTGATATAATTTGATATAATTAGATATAATTAGTAATTATTAGTAACAAATACATATAAATAATAAAAATTAGATATAATTAGTAATAAATAGATATAATTAGTAATAATTAGATATAATTAGTAATAATTAGATATAATTAGTAATAATTAGATATAATTAGTAATAATTATATATAATCAGTAATAATTATATATAATTAGTAATAATTAGTAATAATTAGTAATAATTTGTAATAATTAGTAATAATTAGTAATAATTAGCAATAATTAGTAATAATTAGTAACAATTAGTTATAATTAGATATAATTAGTAATAAATAGATATAATTAGTAATAATTAGATATAATTACTTATAATTACTTATAATTAGTAATGATTAGTAATAATTAGTAATAATTAGTAACAATTAGTAATAATTAGTTATAATTATTAAAAATTATTAATAATTAGTAATAATTAGTAATAAAAAAATTATATCATCAATATTTATGAAAAAAAAATATTAATAATATTAAAATAATAAAAAATTTATAAAATAATATTTTTATCAATATTCGCAACAGGCTTTTATCTATTCTTAATATTTAAAGTCTCAAAAGGTCACCAATTTTCATGTCATGCGCAATAGAAAGTTTGTGTCAGCCATGTCCAATGTAAACTCTATAATTGTCCTTGAATGGTTGATCACCTCACAGGAAGTGTTGCAATAGGACAACCCAAGTCATGCCCTAATCATTTATAAGAATTATCTCACCTGACCCTTTACATAGATAATTCTTTCTTGAAATTTAAATGGAAAGATACTGATATCCCCTCAAAATTTTAAGGAAGAATTATCTATCTAAAGGGTCATGCGAGATGATTCTTAGAGACGAGAACGACATTACTTTTGTCTTCATATTGCTACACAACTTTCAAGGTGATTAACAATGCAAGTACAATTATAGAGTTTACAATAGACTTAGCTGACAAAAACTTTTTATTGCGTATGACCAAACAACTGGAGACCCTTTGAGATTTGAACATGTTAAGAATAAAGTAATGTCTTTTGAGAATATTGATAATTTTAATATTTTATAAAATTTTTATAATTTTAATAATATTAAATTTTTTTTCATAAATATTGATAATATTATTTTTTTTATTAGTAATAATTTGTAAACGAAAACAGCTTGGATAATAAAGGGAAAATTTGTATTCATCTCCACAATGATGATTATCAAAAAAAAATTCATTATTCTAGTAGTTTTCATTTTGCTATATATTGCTAAGTATTTCTAAATTAGTAATAAATTTTAATAAATTGTAATAATTAGTAATAATTAGTAATAAATTGTTATAATTAGTAATAAAGTCTAATAATTAGTAATCATTAGTAAAAATTAGTAATAATCAGATATAATGAGAAATAATGGGCAGAAATTAGCAATAATTAGTAATAATTAGCAATAATTAGTAATAATGAGTAATAATTAGTAATAATTAGTAATAATTAGCATAATTTAGAAATAATTAGTACTAATTAGAAAAAAATATCGATAATTTGCAATAATTAGCATTAATTAGCAATAATTAGAAATAATTAGTAATAATTAGCAATAATTAGTAAAAATTTGTAATAATTAGTAATAATTAGTAATAATTAGATATAATTAGATATAACTAGATATAATTAGTAACAATTAGTAATAATTATATATAATTAGTAATAATTAGAAATAATTAGTAATAATTAGATATAATTAGTAATAATGATATATAATTAGAAATAGTTACATATAATTAGTAATAATTTGATATAATTAGTATCAATTTGATATAATTAGTAATAATTAGAAATAATTAGTAATAATTAGTAATAATTAGTAACAATTAGTAATAATTAGTAATAATTAGTAATAATTAGTTGTAATTAGTAACAATTTGATATAATTAGTAATAATTGGATATAACTAGTAATAATAGATATAATTAGATGTAATATGTAATAATTAGATATAATTAGTTATAATTAGATATAATTAGTAAAAATTAGATATAATTCATAATAATTCGTAATAAATAGTAATAATTAGTAATAATTTGTAATAATTAGTAATAATTAGTAATAATTACTAATAATTACTAATAAATAGATATAATTAGTAATAATTAGTCATAATTAGTAATATATAGATAATAATTTTTTTTAATAAATAGTAAATTAAAATTTCTTGGAAAATAATGGGCGATATTAGTAATCATCTATACAACAATGATAATTATTAAATGAGCCGTTGGAGAAATGAGTAGCCATCAATCCAATGGAAATTGTGTCACCCATAATTAATGATAACTATTAAGTTGTTTTAATTATTTATCTTCTTTTTTAGATAGTGTTTTTATAATTCAAATTACTCAAAACATTAATGATTTTATATTTTATGTAGACAAATATGGAACAAGGTAGTCGACATCAATCATTATTATATGATCACGCTTGGATAAATCAGTGCAAAAATCCAAATGGTTCTAGTTTAAATCTTGTATATATTGAGGGTGTTGAATCTTTCTTAGCATTTGCATCATCAAAACAAGAATATGTTTCATAAGGCACAATTAAGTGTCCTTGTAAAAAATGTGCTCTGAGAACATTTGACATATTTGAAAAGGTTGGGGGACATCCCTTGTGGTGTGGTTTTCAACTAGATTATGTAATTCAGTATCAACACGGTGAACACAGTTCAGAGAAGATCCTAAAAACTTGATTCTGGATCCATCACGGTTTCAATATTTAGTACATGATGTTGCAGGTCCATCTATGAAACATACTAAATCTCACGATGATATTGATTTTACTCATGAGTTAGCTCCATCTGATTTTTTTTGAGTTGATGAGGTCTTTTGAGGATGCATTATATCATGGTTGGAAGGTAATAAAATTAGAAGCGACTGCAAAATTTATGGTTATTAAATCAGATAATGCAACGTTAAACAACTATTTTGATCAGATATTTTCTTTTTGTTAAAAAACTATTACCTGAAGGAAATGTGTTGCCTCTAAATTACTATGAGAAAAAGAGCCTGATTCATAATCTGGGCCATAGTTATCAGAAGATTCATGCATGCCCAAAATATTGCATCTTATATTCTGGTGAAAATGAGTCATTGGATTTTTTTCCCACATCTGGACAGTCAAGGTATAAAGAAGCTCAACCAGGGAAGTCTAGATCAATTCCAGTAAAACAGTTCAGATATTTTTCCCTTACACCAAGGTTGTAGCATTTCTTAATGTCTCGGAACATAGCGTCAATAATTTCATGGGAAAAAACCAATATTTCAACTGATAAAATCTTGAACCATCCATTTAATGGTGATTCATGGAAATAGTTTGACCGTTTGCATCCGTCTTTCGCTATAGAAGCCCAAAACGTGCGATTGGGTCTTTGTACTAACGGTTTTGTCCGTTTGGTTCTTATGGTAGTCAGTATTCATGTCGTCTGTCTATATAATTTCGTAAAATTTTCTTCCATGGATGTTGATGGAGGAGACTTATATATTTTTGACTTTATTAATCCCAGGACATCCAATAAAAAATATTTATGTTTATTTGAAACCATTAATTTATGAGTTAAATGCATTGTGGAGTGATGCTGTTAATACATATGATGTTGTTGCGAAACAAAATTTTTATATTAAAAGCTGCATTGATGTGGACTATTAGTGACTTTTTGACATATGACATGTTATCTGGTTGGTGTACACATGGTCTGAAATCATTTCCTTACTGTATGAAATAAAACAAAGACTTTATGCTCGTTAATGGAAAAAAAACCTTGCTATTTTGATTGTCATGGTAGATTTCTTCCAACCGATCATCATTTTCGGAGGAACATATATAATTTTAGAAAAGGTACAATTGAATGGGATGAAACTTTAAAGATGTTATCAGGTGCATAGTTAAAATCCATTTTACTTTCATTACCCCCCATCACATATAGACCAACATTAATCCAAGAGAAAATTCATGGCATTGGGAAAGAAAATATTTTTATAAAACGGAGCATTTTTTCGGATCTTTTGTATTGGTCTGATTTTTTGGTCCGCCAAAAGTTGGATATTATCCATATTGAGAAGAACTATTTTGATAATTTATTTCATACAGTTTTGGATACACCAGGTAAGACCAATGATACAATAAAGGCATGATTAGATCATTCCCAAATTTGATGGTGACCAGAACTTGAACTATTTGAAAATGTCATATCACATAGTTTAATTAAGCCAAAAACAACTTATACACTATCCAAATAGTGTCTCTTATAATTTTGTCAGCGGATTGCAGATTTTAGATTTCCAGATGGATAGTCTTCCAATTTGGGAATATGTGTTAAGAATGGTTATATTACTAGATTAAAATGTCAAGATTTTCATGTTATAATGGAACGAATTATGACTATTAGATTAAGAGTTGTGTTGAATTATATGATTTGGGATTCTATAACACACATATCATATATTTTTTGAGACAGATTTGTAGCAACAACAAACTACGATGCACTACGAAAACTGGAAGAAGATGTTGCTGTAATTATATGTAAACTGGAAAAAATCATTCCTCCAGCTTATTATGACTCAATGGAACATATGATATTAAAATTTCCACATGAAGATAAATTTGGAGGGCTGGTACATTTTCGATGGATGTACCCATTTGAGAGATGCATGCAGAATTTGAAGAAAAAAGTACGTAACAAAGCATCAGTTGAAGGATCAATTGCTGATGATTATTTGCAACTAGAAATTGATTTTTCTGCTCTCAGTATTTTGAATATCAATATCCCTAAAAACAAAATCACTTGGGACAAAATGAGGGGAATTTTAATGATGATATTGAAAATAAATTAACAGTTTTTATTCTGCAAATATTGGTTTCGATGGAGTTCATGAATGGTGGCTTTCAGATGATGAACATCACAGAGCTCGTATAAACGTTCTTCTCACCTGTGAATAAATGAAATAATTTTTCCTGTGACTGCTTATATCACTTATTCTATAATTTCTGTTAGAATATTTAAAATTATTTTATTTGTAAGTTATAAAATAATAATATCAAGAAACAACTTCTACACATTACAGAAGTTTCTTTTGAAGAAGGCAGTCAAAATTTGTTTTCTCAATGTTTTCAAAAACTGGTAATATAAATTATTGATGGTTTAATAACAATTCCATTTATTATTTATTATATTGATAATTTTTTTACAAATATTATGGTGTCTCAATATACTGATAAGAATGATAAGCGACTGTGTATATTGAGTTACCCACCATCCTAAATTGTTAAATCTTATAATTCATATGTAGTAAATGTTTTTCGATTTCATACACATGCATATGGGGAATCAAAACAAACAATAAAAAGTGGGGTTTTCTTGATAGGATCACATCACAGTGAAACTGAAGTTGACTTTTATAGAATTTTTTATGAAATTATTGAGTTGTGTTATCTAGGACTGAATTACATAACAATTTTTAAATGTCTGTGGTTGGATACTACGAGATGATTGCTTTTTCATCTGATTCATGAAATTATCAATATTAAATATAAAAGTAGTATTGTAGTAAATGATCCATTTTTACTAGAAGAACAAGAACATAAAATTTATTATGCGATATATTATACTACTTCAAGAGACTTGAGAGATTAGTGGGGAATAATAAAAATAAAATCTCGGGAAGTGTAGTGAGTTTGTCCTGCCACTACGGTTGGTAATGTATTAGGTGCTTCCCAACCAAACACCCATATCCCTATAGCTTCAATTTCTGAGTTCCCTTTTGGTTCTTGGGGAGACCCCAACCATCTAGCGAGTAGGGATCTCAATAAAAATGGAGTGGTGATCAGCAGGAAAACGAATCCAATAGATGGGAAAATAATACATTTGGGTGGAAAAAATTGGCAGTCTAAGAATAGAAATTCTATAGTAGGGACTACAGTTATGGATAATGTTCCAACAGTTAGGGGTGAGATAATCAACACCCAAGGGGAGGTGTTAAGCCCTCCCAACAAATATGGAAACCATGGTAATGAAAATGCATGTCCTAATGTTCAACATGGGGTAGAGGGGACCCAAGTGGCCCAATGATTCGGGCCTCTAATATAGGTTGTCCATAACTCTACAGAAGACAATTCGTATATATTAGTGATATCCAACAATAAATAGAAACAAGTTAGAGGTGTTGAATAAAGTTAGGTGATGGAAAATATTTCTTCTCCCGAAAGGTTTTTTATAAATGGAAGAGAGATTGATGAAGTATAGACTTTTTATTATTAATGGGAAGTAGATGTACTTGCTGAATTTTCTTTTATCTCATGCTAGATGAATGTAAAAAAAGACTTTTGGTATTCTGGAGACTTTCCAGCAGCTGAAATGATGATGACCAAGGAAATGAAAGACTATTCCTACCTTCCTAAACCAATGATGACTAGAGAAGCGGGAGGGAAGGGAACATTCTAGGGATCCATGATCCAAAGATTTCAGGGAACCTTTACTTAAAAATCTCTCTTAGAATACATCCCCTCAGAGGTGGGTGTAACATGGGTGATCAGAAGGGAGATACCGTGAGACCTTTGGTTTTTTAATGTCAAGATGAGAGCGATGTTCATTAAGTTTAGGAAGGCTAAAATAGAAGAGATCAGTAGTCCATGAGTTGGGGATGATGACTTGGCAGTAAAGGAGTGGGAGAGACTTGACTAGGGGAGTTATCCAGATAATCTCATCCCATAACAGATGGTGTGGTACACATGTCAATGTGATGTCTTATTCCTGGATTTTGTCTCTCTAGTAGATATAGACTCATTCCTAGAGTTTATGGATTCTATTTCAATCAAGTTATAGGTTTTTTTCACCTCACACCCCGATACCGACATAAAAAACTTAGCGTGGAAGTACTTGGCTGATCCAGTTGTGTAACGTATCCAGTGAGGTATGCTTTTGTATTGGACATTTGGTTGTTTTTTGCTGCAGTGGCTTGTTTCTTTTGTGAGGTTTAATGTTTTATCCCAAGTGGAATCTTTTTAAAATGAAATAAAAAATTTCTTTGGAGGACACCCCACAATTAAGGATCGATAGTGATGAAGATGTTAATGATGATAAAAATGAATTTGAAATGATAAGATATGCTGAAACTGAAACTCATATGGATATTGATGATGCAAAGGAGGAAAATGAAGACATTGACATTGACATCTATGGAGAATAGGATGAATATGAATATTGAAACATTTTAATGTTGGTTATAGTCATAATTAATATATATCTATATATAATAGTTATTTTCAACTATCTGCTAACAACAATCATTTTGTGTTTCAGATGACTCTGATCTATTGAATGAGTTAGAGGAGGCAAAGCTACCTATGGTTAGTGGGGATGTGGGATCATCTGACCCGCATCCTACTTGTGGTTTAGGAGGTACGCGGATGGGGTGTGGTCTTGTGCGACTGATGATTCCTGACCCTATTCCCGAGCGACGTCCACATCATTGATTCAATAAACGCACACGGAGTTATGGTAACCTCTATATTTTAGTTAGATTTCATTAATTTATTTATATATATATAAATTGTTTGATGATTTATTCCTTTTTCACATTTATTTGCATGTAGCTATTAGACAGGGGAGTGCTATATTGCAAAATTATTTTTCTCATCCATGGATCACATTGGAACAGATTCTCATTGATGTGCGATGCGACATGTTCCATCATTGGTTGGTATGCATATAAAAAATATTATTTTGAAATTTATTTTATTAACAACTTTATATTATAAATTATTTGTAGGGTTTATGGTATCCTATCGATGATAGCATGTGTGACGCTATCCACACAGCATGGAAGGTTTCTATACATTACCATTTTCATCATTTTTTCACAATTTGAGAAGGACAACCATTCACAAAGAAAGAGTGACAGAATTTGATTAGTCGTGTAGAGCCCACCGACCAGAGTACATTTCATCTCACGTTTGGGATGGATTATGATTACACTGGTTGGGTGTTGTATTTTAGAGGAGATCTTTAGTGGGATGAAGAACCGGGGGAGACAAGAGTTTACAAACTAAGCTGGTAGTTGTACATTCAGTTTGTAGAGAAATCATTTGGTATGTATATTTTTTAAGTATTTTATATATCATTAAATATAAATAGTTTATTTTATATTTATGTAGGCAGTCGAGCATCCCGATACTATAGAGTTCGACATTTATCGGAGAATGTACAGTGATCCAGCCACTAGATAGATTAGAGGTGATTGCCAGCGTCAGATTGTGGTTAGTTTTAATTTTTTAGATTGAAAATTAACGCCATATTATATTATTCACAATTTTAATTTTAAATTGGAATTGAAGGAGTCATATGAGGCTGTGACCTCTCCGATACAAGATGAGGGTCAGGATGAGACAACTGAGCAGACCAGTGCGCACCATTTCGATGAGGCATCATGGATGCTGGTGAATCATTATAGCTCTGAGAAGGGCAGAGTAGTTAGTATCGGCTCTCATTTGACCCCTGGTAAATATTATGGTACTGCTGCGATGTCGGAATCTAGCGAGAGAGGATCTCATGGTGAGGAATCGCCTTTTGGATCACAGTATATTGAGTAGTTGCGACCTCAGGCTGATCTTATAGAGACTTTGTAGAAGGAGAAAGAAGAGATGTGTCAGCGGTAGCAGTAGTTGGAGCAGCATCATGAGGATCAGATGCATTGATGGCAGAATCAGCAGTAGCAGTAGCACGAGGAGAAGATGCATCGATGGCAGCACCATCATCACAAGCAGATAGAGTACATGCACCATCTTACTCATAGTTTATGGATGGAGTTTCCTCCACCAGCACCATTAGCTCCTCCACCTCTTCTAGAAGACTACCCCCTAGTGATTTTTTATGTAAAAAACATTTCATTTTAACATTGTAATATGAATTATTTACATTTTCAGTCTTTTATATCTGTGCAAATATTACTTAATTTAATTTTTAATATTATTTTATTTTTTTATATTTTTTTGAATATTGAGAATTTTAATATTTATTTTAAAATTTTAATAATATTATTATTATTTTATTAAATATATTTTTTAGTATTATATTTTGAATGTTGTTTTATTTACTAATAATAATAATAATAATATTTTATGATTTTTTTATTTTTTTGTGAAGATGAAGAATATTAATAAATTTTTTTAATAATAGTAATATTAATTTTTTCATTAATCATAATTTTAATAATTTTTTAATATTAATTTATTATTTAAGATGGGACCTTTTGCGATTGGACCCCATCGCAAATAGTCTAACAAAATATTTTTAACAAACATATTTGCGACGGGACTACTTACCCGTCACAAATACATTGTTGTGATGGTTCCATTGCAAAACATTATATGTTTATATATATATATATATATATATATATATTGAGACGGGACGGCGGGCCCATCGCAAAAACTATTGGTGATGGGACCATCAAGAAAACGTTTCTCTATATATATTACATATAATCGGAGAATTATTTACGACGGGCCTGTCACAAATAATTGTGTTTGCAACAGCATTTTCTGCAACGGGATATTTGTAGTGGGGCCCCGTCACTAATGCTTATTTGTGACAGAATCCCGTCGCAAATAAGATGTTACAAATATCAAGAATTCTAGTAGTGAAATATCATTAAATTAATTATCAAATAATGATAAATTTAAATAAATTAATTATATAACACATCCATAGGATGTATACTCAATAGAAAAAAGTAATGGGTGGTGAGTAAAGCATGTATCTCCCTGAAATAAATAGCTAGATGGAATTCCCTTACTTTGGTTCTTGAATCTCATTATGCTCGTTCAAAACTCATGTATAATAAATATGATATTATTATAAATATACCAAAGGATGGTATTATTTTATATAATTCTATATATTGTTTTATTATTACATTATATTATCTTTTTACGATCATTTTTATGTTATGGATTTACTTATGGTATTGTTCTATTTATTTTTGGAAGTTTCCTTAATTTGATGTATCATTGGTGATTATAATAATATCATTATTTGAATTATTTTTAACATTATTTAAATATAATTTTAATGAACTATACATAAATTATTATAATAGATATAATATATATTTATGAAAGTGGAATACATTGTTTATGGTGCGAGTACCCTAAAGATGTGCATAAACGGTATATATATTATTTTAACATATTGAATGAAATAAAGAAAAATAGATATATATAATAGAAACAATTTATAATTATTGTGTAATATATATCATATAATTTCACTGAAATAATCATTATTACACATATTGTAAGTTGTGAATAAATCACATATCTTTGAGGGGAGGTAGTCCACACATTCCCAATCAACATTATCATATTTACAAAACATGGAAAAAACAATTGTATGTTTTAAATAAAAAAATTTAAGAATAAATATATTATAAATATATTATATTATAAATTTAAATATATTTTCCATTGTAAAATCCACAATGATATGTGGTAAATGATACATGAACATTAAATGTTTTGTGAGGCAGTAGTTTATCATACATATAAACATTATGTTTTTACACATTATATGTATGTGTGTGTTTGTGGAAGTAAAAACCATATCATAAAAAAAATATAAAAAAATATAATATTTTTATTTTTATAATATTTAAAAAATAAACATAGAGGGATTGGATAATGGAAAATAAATTAAACAATATTTGGTAGGGAAATACCATTTTCATTAGGTAACTACATTTTGATTTCATGAAAGAGTTTGAATAGATATGTTTAATCCAAAAGGGAAGATTCAAGGAGGAAGGCAGGATTATTTGAAATGTATTGGGATTATCATGCTTAATAATAATATGTTTTAGAGGTTAGAATAAGGGGAAGAGGTGGCAGATTTTTAATGCGAATATAGGGTACACAATTGGAATTTTTGAAAAAAAGATAGGTGTACAAACGTTTTTACCTAATAATGTTGTCCCAATATAAAAATCAAAATAATGGAAGTATTATGTAGTAAATATGTGAGTAGAATTAGTGATTTTAAATTGTATAGGTAATATAAGCCCTTATGTTTAATATTTAGTCCCCTGTTACGCTTAATTGTTTCTTAATTTATGTAATTAGTTTTAATAAAATTCACTAATATATTTGAGAAAAAATAATTTGACCTTATTAGACATTATATTATAATATTATTACAAATAAGTAATTAGTAATTTCGAATTTATATCTATTAAGTGGTACAATGTTACATATATTTTATCTTGTAAATGGGATGACAAAGAGGGTTTTAATCTAAAAACATCTTAAATATTTTTATGATTTTATATTCAATTTTAAATATGATTTTTTGTATAATGAACTATATTAAAAAAATTGATAATAATATGGTCTAATTAAAATTTATTACGAATAAAAAATTTAATTTATGCATATAAATATATTTGATGAAATAAAAGTTTTCAATTAAACATAAGTAATTTGAAAATTTCATTAAAAGTGAATCTTGACTAAAAAAATCAAAATATTTAATATAACCCAATTTTTATGTTTATAAATAATAAATTATGTTTATTTCAATATTTATAATCCATATTAGTTAAAAAAAATATTTAAGATAGGTTCTCTATTAAAAGGTGGTGAAAATGCAATAATAAAATATAATAATTTTTGCATAAAATTGTTCATGTTTTCTACTTAATCCATTAAGATAAATTGGATGAATATAAAAATATTTTATTAAATACATATTATTTATATCACATTAATGTAACTCAATAATTGTAATTAATTTATTTATTTGGTGAAATTTATTTTTGGGAATTGAAGTAATAAAATTCCTTTATATTCAATCATCTTTAATATTCACTTCTTATTCATTTTAAATTAATCTATATATTTTATATTAGTTTAAACCATATATTTTTATAATTTAGTTAAAATTTTTCATATCAACTAAGTTAAAAAAATTATAATAAATAATATTTTAATAACATATCATTATCGGTATTTGGTATTGAATGATACCTTAGTAATTGAGGAAATCCATTGTTATGTGAAACACAATCAATAATAAGTGTTCTGTGTAGAGAAATATAAAATTTATGTTGCATTTAGTGAATGATTAAATTGTATTTATATATAAATAAATAAAAACATAGTGATTTAATGTAAAATTTATTATTTTCAATGTTTTCTGAAATAAAAAATATCATAAATATTAAATTAATTTATAAAGAATAAATAAAGAAATAGCAAGTTGTTAAAATGACTTATTTTAATCTCATTTATGTAAATTATTTACCCAATACAGAACTTATAATTTTTTGATTTTTTTTTTTACATTTTACCAATGATTATTAACTACATATGGGAGTCTCAAAACTAATCATATTATTCACTTATATTTGATTATGATGTATTAATTTTATGAAATATGATCCCTTAAAATGAATTAAAATTATATAACATTTAATAGTTAAAATATTCATTATAATTACATATTAATTTTTTATATTTAAATAATTTAATTTAAATTATAAAATTTCATTGATGATAATTAATAAATATAATATTTTTGGAATTTTGATTTAATAGTTCCCCCTGTTGATAAATTGTATTATTCCATAGATATAATTCATTTTATTTTTTTATAAATAATTTTTCCTAATATTTATATTCCATATCATTATTTAGTGTATTGTAATTATTCCCCTTCTAGGGAAAATGATTTAGTATCCGGTGTTATATCATTGAATATTATTAGTTATATATGTGACGTGAGGGTTAATTCATATGGGTTTCAGTGCATTCTTGTAGGAATAAATCCATGTATTTCTATGATGTTCCATTTATTAAATGCGATATTTTGGTGGAAAATATAGAAAAATAAATTGGTGTATTTGGACATAAATAAATATATGCATCAATGGATAATTTGAGAAATGAGAAATAAGTAGTTTGTTCAATCATTTTTTGGATCCGTAAAAGAAAATGGGATGATATGTTCATATATACATATAATGGTTTTCACTAATAACTGGTAGGATATGACACAATTATATAAATAGTGGATTTTTGATGAAATTATAATTTTTATTGTAATATATTATTTAATGTCTTATGTTAATATATGTATTACCATATATGTAGTATGTGTTGATGCTTATAGTGTTCTGACAATGATAATTTTCCATTGTGATCCTCAATAGAAAAGTTAATTTTGTAAAGTAATTATATAAAATGTTCACTTAGTTAGTCCATATAATTTATTTTCACCATTAAATAGAATGAATGATTATGTGAATTATTCAAACATTTGATAATAGATTTTTTTCATAATTCTTATACATTATATTTTCATGGGTGAAGAAACTATCATTGGTTGAGAGTGTATATAATAATAGTTTTTACTAGTTTATTAAAATGAAATATTTTTTGGAATTGTTTGGGTGGCTAGTTGTATTGCCTCTATAGCAGGAAAATTATATAGCCTGAATGGACCAAAGGCCTTCATTGTTTTATTGATTTTTGATAACCCTGCATTCAATGGATGAGGGGGAACCCTTAAAAGGCTCGTAGGCTCGAAGATTACATGACCTATAGGCTTAGGATATTACATGACCAGAAGGTCTTAGGGAATTCAACTAGACTATCTACAAGGAACTGCCCCTCCCAAGCATCTGCATCCTGATAGTAGCTCTCCAAATTTGCATGACTGTCTAGCTATGCTTCCCATGCAAGAAAAGGCTAGTACCGATGGCATAGCCATACCCTCTAATTCTAAAAATCCATTTGGCTCTACTCTGCTGAGTACTCCTGCACTGAATCCCCTTTTGGGGTTGCTCCATTTTTGTAGTGTGTCTCGGGCTGACATTTATGTAGCCTGATAGCCTTGGGGTGGCCCCAAGGCCTTATGGTGGCTCTAATACCTTGAGAATAAACTAGACCAAAGGCCTTGGGAGGCCCGAAAGCCTTTTTGGACCCGTGGACCAAACTGGTGGCCCGAAGGCCCATATAGATGAATAGTTCCAGCTGCTACAATGCCGAACAGTGCTTGCTACATTGCCTACTACAATACTGCTACAGTACCCGAAAATATGCCTCCACCCGGATTTGATCTCGGGTCTCTTGGATGCACCTAGTGAGTCCTCTCCAACTGGGCCGAGGCTCATGTACAGGAAAATTAAATAGATTTAGTGGGGAATGTAAATAAATTAGTGTACCTAATGATATATAATGTGTATAGAATTCATGATGAAATGAGTCATCCTTAAAAATATTTTTATGTGTTGTGAGGATCGAAGGGGGAACCTTCGGATTCCATAGCGATAATATTTTATTGATTGCATCTCTCTATCAAGGACAGATGATAAATATTACTCGTAGACAGCTACATATAAAATTAAATATAACTATATTTTTACTTCTGTATATATTATAATTTATATACTACTTATTCAATTAACCATATTTGGATTGACTTTGTGCATTATTCATTGTTCCATTTCATTGAAATGTAACATTATATTGAATCACATATCATTTGTTGGGATAAAAAAGATATCTAAAATTATATAAAACTCATGAAATGATCTATTTATATTATGTATAATCCATAAAATGTATTTCAAAAAAATATAATTCGTTTTATATTGTTAATGTTTTTTAGATTAAGGAAATTCATGGGGTAGTGATAGCACAAAATGATTGTATAGTACCAAAAGGTTGTTTTAATCCATAATTAATTTAGTATAATCAATTTTTATTTTGATTATGAAATATTTTTTTATTTATACTATATAGTAATAATGATTAGTTCAATATGATATAAATCATAGGTGACCTGATTATCACATGGTTATTAATATTGTATGTTTTTTATTGATGTGTTTTAATTTTGGAGGAGTACAGTGGTTGAATTAGTATCCAATGAATCATGTGAGTTTATTATTTTAAAAAATTTATTTTTGTTCCATAATTTTTATTTTGATTCTAGAGGTGAATATTTTATGAAGAGTTAATTTTTTCGTTCATATTTAACTGCTCTATTTTTTTAGTTTCATTTAATAATTGTTTTTTTCCTGGGTATTGGTTCCATAAGTCATAATAGAATGTTAATGAATTTATAGAGGTATTGAAATGTAAATTTTTTTTGGTAATCCAAAAATTATTACTGAATAATAGTCTTATCAATTATGTTACATATTGATGAAAATTTCTATTTTTCATAGTATTGTTTATACATATTATTTGGTGATGTTTTTAATTAATATGTGACAGAACGACAATATGGGTTTCATGGAAGTTAAATAAATTTTTTTATTAAGTAATATAATATTTTTCAATATCATGTATTGCTAGTAAAATAGGGTAATAATATTAGGTCGTACTAGATAACCTATTTATTTTATAAAATATATGTTATTGGAATGAATATTTTGGATGATATTTAAATAGTTAATGTTTTAAATAACTATATATTTCATATAATTGTTGGTTTAACAATACCAAAACATGGGTTGGACCAATGAAATTTTAAAATAAATTTAATTGTCTCATTATTATCTAATTATGTTGTTTAACAATTATTTTGATCTTATACTTCATTGTGTTTAAATCCTAGTGGGGTGTCATTACATGTTAGACTCATGTGTTCAGTAAAATGTTTAATTAAATACTTATCTTCATTGTTCATCTTTATCTTATTTCTACATTCTCCAAATAATTTATTTATCAATTATCTACCATTAATGGTCGAATATTTTTTATCATTTGGTTGTTTACGTACAGTAGAATAATTTTAGACTATATGCCTATCTTCAATAAAATTATAGTTGATTGGATAAATGAATATATATTAATTAAATTTTGTTAATGAGATGTATTGATAAGTATAATTTTAGAGAAATTATCCATTTCACATATTTTAAACAACATTAATTCGATATTTTATAGTTTTAATTTACTAAGTGAAAAATTATCCTAGATAACGAATGATGAAATAATCATAAGAGGGGTGGAGTGTTGTTATGATTTAATATAATTATGTATTGATCATTTTAATTTTCTTCAGTGATATGTATTATAAAATATTAAGGTAGTAGTAATGATTTAATGGTAATATGATAATTGGTGTAATTCAATAAAGTTTCCATAGATTTCTGACATGGTAGTGTTGTTTTAAGGTTATTATTACAAAGTTATGATAATGTGGTATGGTTTTTCAGCATTGTTTCTCCATAGATAGATAATATGAAAATATTTATCTATAAGACGAATGAAAATTTTCTAAGATGGGTGAATTTTAAAAATGAAAAGGGTTCTATTTAAATAATATTTTTTACATTGTGGTGATTAAATGATATAGTTTTTAATTAAATGTTTAATTTGTAATTAATTTGAAAAAAACATCATTCAACGAATATATAAAAAAATGTGAAATTAAAACTTGAAATTAATAATTTATAATATTTTTATATGATTTTATGTAAATGTAATGAAATAAAATGACTTGATAAAGGAATTAATTATTACATTTCTGAAGGATTGTTTTGAAAAAAAGAAAAATAATAAGTTAAGGAAGATAGAAATTTGTTTGTTTTTTAAAATATCTAATTGATTTGTTAACCATGTTGTAAAATAACATTTTATTGCAATAGATTAATATAATTTAAAAATTTACATTGTGAGGATTTTAGATGGGATTGTGATAAGATGTGGACTCAATGATTGTATTATAATATGTATTTTATAAATATATAATTTTTTACCATTTATGCACCACCAACCAAGCCAGTTAATGTATCTAAAACACATGTGATTTAAATAATATATAAATCTAACAACCAATATAAATTATTTTAATTACATGTATGGATGAATAATTCCCTTTTACACCATCCTTGCTTCTATTAATGTCATTTTATGGATTTAATGGAGGTTGTAGTATGTGTTGGATATTTATTTCTTTTTATGGTTTTTTTAGTTGTAAAGACTAGGAATTTATGTGGAAAATATCTTCATAAGTACATGGAAATTTTTCAAGATCGTAAAAACTGGCGGCGCATGATTCTGAGGCCTGATGTGCCCAGAATCAATTTCTGATGTCTTGTTAGGGTATGTTAAATAACGGTACTAGTGAGATTTTATAACTTTTGAACCCGTGATCATAATGAAAACTTTATGGCACCATTGAACTCATAGCACTAGTATTCACTTAAGGAGATGTTCACTTATACGGTAATGGGTGGAGTTTAAAAGATATATTTTGGGTTTTCCTATAAAATAATAAAATAAATTGTGTGTCATGTTATTTTATTTGAGTCTCCAAGTGACTGTCAGGTGGTTAAAACCTCCTCATGTACGTTTGAGGTGGGGCCACCACACCTTAACCTCCAATGAGAGGATATGGTGGTGGGAACCAACAAAACCCAACCTCCCATGTGAGGATAAATGTGGAGGGGACCACCTGGGGTCTTAACCCCTTGAAAATCCCAATTAATGTGGACAAAACACTCAATCTCCAATTAATATAGGGGAGCCTCTTCAACTCCCCTTTATTTTATTTGTGCCAATTCCACATAATTAATTCGTGCTAACTATTCACATTTATTAAGGGGATCATGCCTAATTAAGTAGTCAATGTGAATAATTTTCCATCAAATTAATAAGAGATTCCAATCTATTATTTTATAGGCATATTCACTTTACAGGATCTTGGAATGTAGAGAACATGGGAGAAAAGGAGAACTCCAACGAAGAATGCCCCTCCAAAAGGAGAATGAAGAAAGCATGATGTTGATCGTTCTTCGACATCTTCCTTCAAGCTTCAACCATAGAGAGATGTCTTCGAAGACCAACATCCTTAACTCTTTCAAATAACAATGAAAATGAAATCAATGGTAGGGGGATTAAATTCATTTGAGTGCCTTGTTCTTCCCTTTTTTTGGACAATGTAGGATGTTGAGCATTGTTCTTATGAACCTTTTTCTATCACCATAAACGCGGAGGTTATGGGCCAACATAAGATGGACCAAAATACTCCATCGATCTTTCCTTCTTGTGGCGTTCTTCGGCATGGCGGTGTAAATATTATGAGGCGACTAAGGCAGCGACGACAAAGGCTACACCACCCGCGGCCTTCACAAATTGCCCCGCCCACGGGGTGCTCCCGTGCTCCCGGCCGAAAACATTCGGCTCATGCTACCCCGAGCCACGCCGAACTGGCATGCCCAACCACCCCCATCCATCGGACCTCCTGCCCAAGGCCTCCCACATGCCCTGCCTACGACCTCCTGCACGCCCTTCCCACGGCCTTCTTGCGCCCCGCGCGCCCTACCCAGTGCACTTCCGGCCATCACGCGCCCAGTGCGGCCTCCTCGCGACGTACCCGCCCCCTGTTCGGTGCCCTTTCATCCTCCCCAGTGCCCTGTCCAGCCGCCCCGCTAGCCTTCCGTGGCAGCCCCTAGGCCTGCCCAGCCACCCCGGCGGCTTCCCCAGGCCCCACCCCAATTCCCAGCCGAACCGGCCGAGCCGCGCCGGCCTCCTGAGCCAGCCTGGGACCACCATCACAGTGCTGCTGACCTCACCTGATCGGTCTACCAAGACATGTCTCCCGAGCCTCACCCCTTGCGGTGTTGGCCGAACCGAACCGGCTACGCCCTCTGGGCCGAGACGCGCCCCTCGCAGCGACCTCTGGGTCGAACTGCCAACGCAGCCCGCTGGGCTGGGCCCAGCGGGCCAGGCCGAACCTAACAGTCATGTCCGCCCAATGGGCCGGGCTAGACCCAACAGGTCTAACCGGGTCGACCCAGGCTGGGGTCAGCCCAAACTAAGATGGGCCGATTTGGTCTGACCGGGTCAGGCCAAACCCGATCCCACTACCTTCCTTTACTTGTTTTGGCCATATCGTTGGAACTAAATGACAGTTTAACGAACCGTTAGTTGTGCTATTTTTCTAGGAGCCCAACAACCCCTTTGAGTATACCACACTAGATTTTAGGGTTTAGTTGAGTTATAGTCAGTTTGGATCGTACACAAATCCATCTGGGCCCACGAGACTAAAAGGCTTATAACTCACAGACCGAGTGTTCGATTGACACTCCGTCTGTTGGGTTGATACCCCTATAATGAGGCATACCTTTGAGATAAATATCTGTGGTACTTAGTGAAAGTTAGAGTATTGACTAGTATCTTGTGGAGCAGATCTTCTAGAGACGATTAGGAATTTGTGCGAGAAGCTAGTAGCTGGCTGAGACTTTACGACTGCTGATTGAGTGATTCAATGTTACATGTATGGACCAGTGGGGAGGGAAAAGTTCTCACGGTAAACCCACGGCTGAGGAGCACCTAGTTGTGGCGGTAGACCCGCGGGACTCGACAGGACCATTACCTCTATAGGCTATGAAGGGATGTGCCTGGTTGTGGCAGTAGGCCTATAGTGGTGACCGCCTCTGTGCGATGCAGAAGAACCATGGTACTTGATAGGAGGAGTACCTATATAGTCCAAGATTATTAGGAAGCACCTCTGTGTGACACGGTAATCCCAATGTACTCAATAAATGAGGATTTCTACATGAGCCGAGGGTCTAGATTCATACTACTAGTAATAGAAAATCATTATTGAGTTGAGTTAGTTACTTTTGTGTTTACCTTATGATATAGATGGATTACATGGTAATTTTGGTATATGTATGGTCATATACATAAGTGAGGTTATATATTTATTTCGTACAGTTTGGATTATCCATGTTGGATTTTGTGAGACCTTGAGGGTCTCGAGGTCCCTACTGAGTATCATTATACTCATCCATGAATTGGCAATGCCCGCACCTCGTTGTGTTGGTTGCAGAAAACGGACAATACTGATTAGGGATCAGAGTAGCAGGATTGTACGGTACCCAGATGTAGACCTTATGACGGGTTGGTAAACGGAGGTGACTGACGGGAATGGAGTGCTGAGGAGGCTATCCGTACCTACCCATTGAGTAGGAATTCCCGGAGGATGGCCTAGTAGCTGCTTAACATAAATTTAGTTGTAATTTTTTTAAATTTGTACTTGTACTTTCATGTTGGGTTTGTATTTCCATCCCCTATTACTTTTTTATACTCCTTTGTATATAATTTTTCTTTTTGTTTTACTTCCAACTCATCCTCTGTTTTGTGTGTTTACATTTTATAAAGGAAATGCCTTCCCAGATTAGGGATTTTTTTCCATTGGTGCTAGTCGCCAGTCCCTGTCCTATGGAAGGTGGGCTTGGTGTAGTCACGACATGTGCCCTGGGGGAAGGGTTGTGACATTTGGTATCATAGGAGTCAATTCTACCATTGAACATATGAATCTGATCTTTCTTTTCTTTGAAGGAATGGTGTTAAGGGTACTAAGTGTGGATTTTAGTTTAGGGAGTCCAGTGTCGATGTGGCAACCGATGTATCCATACACCAGGACCCTGACTACTACATTCCAACTTAGTTCACGAATACACTGATACATTGTGTTCTTTCAGATGTTTTTATTTAAGTCAGCATAACTAGGTCATCTCACCATGTATAATCATTTGACATTGTGAAATATTTTTCTTTCATGATGCCTCCTCACGGACATCCAGTTATACACCCAAGAGTCATATGCATAGATAGCCCACAGAGCGACGAGGCCTTGGTGCATGACCTTTTAACAGTGGAGGCGCTGGAGGTACCACTCCCCATTGGGCCCCAAATGCCACCAGCCCCAACAGTAGACGATTCATGTCTCTTTTGAGGATTTCATGAGTTTTAGTGCCATGGGACACCTAGGTTCAGTGCAGAGATGGACCTGTAGGCTTCTGAGGATTGTATGGAGGCTTTGGTGAGAGTTTTTAGACTAGTAGGGACACCAGCCGACTTCATGGAGATTATTTCTACCATCCTTCAACAGGAAGCAATCGGTAGACGGTGGATCCTGATGCTCCTTGTGCATGATGAGATGACGCTACACTAGGCTGACTTCGAGAGCCTATTTTGAGTGGAGTTTGTCCTAGCCACCCTATGTGCAATGCAGATACATGACTTACTGCATCCATAGTAGGGTAGCATGACGGTGGCACAGTACTCAGTGAGGTTCACAGACCTCTAATGCTACTCCAACGATGTGGTATGAGACCCATTTTTCAGGGGTCGGACCTTCGAGTAGGTGCTAAGGAGAGAGATCAGAGCGTCGATGATCTTTCCCAGCATCCCGACGCAAGCGGGTGTGTTTGAGGAATCCCTCTTAGTGGAGATTTTCCTTGCTGAGCAGTCTCCAGTAGGGAGACCCACCACTAGTCGACATGTAGCATATTATTCTGTAGCTCATAGTAGATAGATGACATAATGTTCCAAGAGGACCTGACCTACAGGTGGACGACCGAATGACTCTGGATTAGTTGAGCGGGGAATCCTAAGTTGATAAAGACTTTCCATGAGCTGGAAGTGTCTCTCCTTTGGTGGGCATGGCCACATGGCTCGTGAGTCTCTTACCCTTCATTCAGATGATCACCAGATAGTTGAGAGACCTCCCAGGTAGAGTATGATATTCAATCAAGGCGGTTCGCAGGGAGGAGATGGATGTGGAAAAGTAGCGGGCCCTGCTGATGGTGATGGACGACGTTTCGAGGTGTTACCCCACCACCACTAGGAGGTCCACCTCGACTCCAAGGAGTAGGTGGAAAGGGGAGAGCTCAACTCCTGGTAGCTGAGGCCTATGATCACGACACATCAGAGATGATTTGAGGTTTGATCTTTGTCTACTCCACCATATATTCAGTTCTTATAGACACATGTTCTAGTCACACTTTCATTACAACTGCCCTCGTTCAATGCTTGGATATTCCGACAGAGTTTTTGGCTCAATCTTTACGGCTAGAGACTTCTCCGGGAGAAGACTTGATGACCACGCACTAGTGCCGACAGAGTGAGATTAAACTAGGAGGTGAGAGTTTTGGCTGTGATCTCCTCGTTGCGGCGTCTAGGCCATACAACGTCATGTTAGGGATGGACTGATTATCTACCATCCATGCTCAGATCGATTGTATTAGGAGAAAAGTGTAGTTTGTCCGCACGGATGGGACCAGGTTTACCTTCACCGGTGAGAAGGGAGTCATCACATCACATGACATACATACATGGAGGAGGGTGCAGCTAATCACTCATCACTTGGCATCATTTGCCCTCAGAGTAGTTGATTTGGAATGTCATACTTATCATGTAGTGGTGGATCGGTACACAGATGATTTCCTTAATGATGTCCCAGTTCTACCACCTCGTAGAGAGGTGGAATTATACATTCAAATGTACCCTAGTATGGAACCGATATATACACCAATGAGTCAGAGATGCACAACATGGAGACACTGACTACCAGACAAGATGTGCTCAGATATCCACAGGGCAGGCACCTGGCGGATTTTTTGATGGTGGGGAGTACGTCATCCTCTTCAGAGGACGTACTATGGTTCCAGTGTCACTTCCGGAGGAATTTTTGGGGGAGTTCCACACATCCCTTCTAGTGGTATATATATGAGTGGCGATGATATACTAGGACCTACGACGACAACACTAGTATCCTGATATGAAGAAGGCAGTAGCAGAGTTTGTCTCTCGAGGCTCTGCTTGTCAGCAAGTTAAGGCAAGGCACCGGGTACCAGCAGGCTTGGTCCAGCCTTTAGAGGACCCAGTGTGGAAGTGGGATGGGATATCTAGGGACTTCGTGACAGGTATTCCACATACATCTAGGGTTCACTACTCAATTTGGGTGATTGTTGACCGACTCACCAAGTCATCCCACTTCCTACCGATCAGAGAGCAGGGTTTAGTAGAGAGATTGGGACACCTCTTCATACACTAGATTGTGAATTTAAATGGTATACCTTCAATTATTTTCTCTGACCTTGATTCATGGTTTACTTCCCAACTATGTAAGGGCTTGTAGGAGGCTTTCAGGACACAACTTTGTTTGAGAACTACCTTCCATCCTCATATGGATGGTCAGACAAAGCAGACCATTCACACCCTCAAGGACATGTTGCATGCATGTTTCCTCGGCTTCATTCGTAGTTGAGAGGATCACCTAACATTGGTGGAGTTTTCTTACAACAATAGATATCACTCCACCATTGGGATTTCACCTTTTGATGCCATGTATAGTTGACCTTGAAGATCACTATTGTACAGGGAAGACCCAGGGGAGTCAGCACTAGTGGGACCAGAATGGTACGAGCTACCATAGAGAAGGTTCAGATCATCTAGGTTAGAATGAAGACAACACATAATAGATATAAGTCATATGCTGACAGGAGACATAGACCTCTAAAGTTCAAGGATGAATACCACATCTTTCTACGAGTCTCACCCCGACAAGGATTATGGAGATTTGTCCAAGGAGGAAAGTTATCTTTGTGATTCATCGGACCTTTCTATTTCCTCATTAGAGTAGGCGAGGCAGCATAACCCCTAGCTCTTCCCCCTCAGTTGCACTGGGTGCACAACATCTTCCTTGTATCTCAGCAGTGAAGATATGTGCCTGACCCTTATCACATCATCGACAATGGGAAGCTAGACGTCGATTATGGGGTGACTTTTATATAGGTTCCAGAGAATATTGAGGTTCAACTATAGAGGGTCCTTCAAGGACAGTCGATACCTTTGGTGCAAAAATGTTGGCAGCACGGGAACCTCTAGGAGAGCACATGGGAGCGGGAGGATCATATGAATTCCCAATACCCACATTTGTTACCATAGTTCAATTTACAGCTTATGGGGACGTAAATCCCTGAGGTGGGGATAAAATAAAGACCCGAAATTTCCATGGAAAATATTTTCTTAACTACCTGGAAATTTTACGAGTCTGCAGAAACTGACGGAGCATGATTCTGAAGCCTAGTGTGCCCAGAATAAATTTCAGATGTTTTTATCTCATATGTTCTATAAATGTACGAGCAAAATTTTATAATTTTTGAACCAGTGCTCATAATAAAAATCTGAGGGCACCATTGTACTCACAGCGCCGATATTCTATTAAATATATTTTCACATCAACGACATTGAGGGGAGTTTAAAAGTGAGATTTTGGGTTTTCATGGACAATAATAAAATAAAGCGTGCATCAATTTATTTTATTTGGGCCCCCAAGTGATAGTTGGGTGGATAAAATCTCATCTTGGAAGTTGGAGGTGGGACCACCACACCTTAACCTCCCATGAGAGGTTCTGGTGGTGGGTCCCACCCAAACTCACCCATGTGAGGATAAATGACGTGTGGACCACCCGAGCTCTTAACCAGTTGAAACTCCCCATTAATGTGGAGAAAACTCACAATCTCAATTTAATATAGGAGACCCTCTTCACCTCCCCTTTATTTAATTTGTCCTAATCTCACCTAATTATTTCATGCCAACCTTCGAAATTAATTATGGGGAGCCTAACAAATTAATTAGTCAATTTGAATAATTTTCCAACAAAATAATAAGAGATTACAATCTATTATTTTTTTGTCATATTAACTTTGGTGGAGCTTGGAAAGAGGATAATATGGTAGAAAAGGAGAAACCCAAATAATAACGCCGCTCCCAAGGAAGAATGAATAATGAAGGAAGCTGATCCTTCTTTGAGTACTCCATCGATGCTTCAACCGTCGAGAGATGTCTTCGTTGACTAACTTCTGTGACTCCATCAATGAACAATGAATGAAGAATCATAGTTAGGGGGATTAAATTCATTTGAGTGTCGTGTTCTTCCCTCTTTCAGATAATGAAGGTTTTTTAGCTTCATTCTTATGAACTATTCGCTGTCACCATAAATGCGGAGGATACGGGCCAACTTAACATGTCCTGACATCCTCTGTCGATTTTTCCTTCTTGTGGCATTCTTCGGCATGGAGATATAAAAATGATGAGGTGACGAAGGTGTAGACGACAAAGGATGTTCTACCCATGTCTTATAAAAAGTGTGCCGCCCCCACGGTGCTCTGGTGCTCCTGGCCGAACACCACTACCCATGCCGGCCTGAGATGCACCGAACCAGCCTTCCTGGCTGCCACCTGATTGCCTTCCCACGACCTCCTATTTGCCCTACCCACAGCCTTCTTGGCACCCTACAGGCCGACCTGCACCCTGTGAGGCTTGATCATGGCCAACCCGTGCCCCACGTGCCATTCTTGGCCGCCTTTCTTTCCCTGACAAGCCACCCCTGGTATGTTTTTCCTCCCCTCCGGCCTCCCCAGGACGCACCCCTATTCCCAGAAAAACAATCGGAGTCGTGCCGGCCTCCTGAGCCATCCCGCAGCCACCCTCACAGCACCGTTGACTGAACTGACTCGGCCTCCTGGGCTGATCCTCCCAAACCATTCCCCTTGTGTCACTAGATGAACTGAACAGGCCGCACCCTCTAGGTTGAGTCGCGCCCCTCACAGCGACCTTCGGCCCGAACATCCCACGGGGCCTGCAAGGCTAGGCCGAGCCAGCTAGGCCGAACTGAAAAGGTTGTCCCACCCAATGGTTCGGGCCAGACCAAAAATGTCTGATTGGGTCATCCCAGACTTGGTCGGCCCTGACTAATATGGGCCGATTCAATCCGACCGGGTCGAGCTGGAATCAGGTGCACTACCGGCATTTACATTTTTTGGCCATATCATTGGAAATGTATGACTGTTTAATGAACCATCAGTGGCACCAGTTTTCTAGGAGCACTATGATCCCTTTGAGTATACCACACGAGAGTTTGGGGTTTAGTTGGGTTACGGTTAGGGTGGATCATACACGAATCCATCTAGGCCCGGGACTAAAACGCTTATAACTCACAGACCGAGTGTCTGATTGATGCGTCGTCTATTGTGTTGAGACACCTATGATGAGGCAGACCTTCGAGGTACTTCTTCGTAGGACTTCGTGATAGTTTGAGTTTAGACCATTAGCTTATGGAGCGGATCCTCCAGAGACGAGCAGGAATTTCTGCGGTAACCTAGTAGCTGGTTGAGACTTGACAACTACTGATCGAGTGACACTGAGTGATTCATATGACCTTGTGGGAAGCACCTAGTTGTGGCGGTAGACCCATGGTGGAGGATAACATTTTTGTGGTGGCAGACCCGCGGTACTCAATAGGAAGAATACCTATGAAAGCTATGTTGGGGAGTGCCTGGTTGTGGCGGCAGACCTATAGTGGGATGCGCCTCTGTGTGACGCAGCATACCGACAATACTCTATAGTAAGAGTACCTCAGTAGTCAATGGTTAGTGTGAAGTGCCTCTGTGTGATGCAGTAGGCCCACTGTACTTGATAGAGGAGGTGTTATATAGCAGGTGAGAGTTTTATATTGATATTATCCCATGAAAAAATCCTACTTGAGATGAGCCGGTATACTTTGTGTTTACCTCATGATGGAGATTGATTCCATAGTAACGTTGGAATATATATTGGCATATACCTAAGTGTGGTTATCTGTTGATTTCAAAAATTGTGGTTTATCCTTGTAGGATTTTGTGAGACCCTTAGGGTCTTAGTGTCCCTTCTTACTATCGTTATACTCACCCCTGCATGGGATATGCCCGCACCTCATTGTGTTTATTACAGATGATGGACAACACTGACTGAGGATCAGAGTTGCAGGATTGGATGGTACCAGGTGGTATACCATATAAAGATTCGGTATACAGTGGAGACTGACGGGCGTGGAGTGCTAAGGAGGATATCTATACCTACCACTCACGTAGGAATTCCATGAGGATGACCCAGTGGATGCTTTACTTTTCTTAAATTGTACTTGTTTTTCAGTTATACTTGATCATTCATGGTGGGCTTGTATTTATAGCCCCTTTTACATTCTATTACTCCTTTGTATACAATTTTTCAATGTATTTTACTTCTAGATCGTAATCTATTTTGGGTGTTTACAATTTATAAAGGCAATGCCTTCCTAGTTTTAGGGATTTGTGCCTTTGGTGCTAGTCGCCAACCCTTAGCCTATGTTAGGCGGACTTGGGGTACTCACAGCACTGGCCCCATGTGATGTGTTTTGACAATAGTGTTTTGATATATAGATGTGGAAAGTAGAAGTTTTATATATTTATGATATATGGATTTTTTTGGTGGAAAGGAAAATTAATTAATTTTTTGGGATATATGGTTGATTATATTTTTTGTGAAATGGGTGTGAGGTTCATGAATTATAATATATTCAATGATTACTATAAATGAATTTTATTTTATTTTAGATAGTAAACCATTTTGGATGTCGGTTTATATATTACAATGGGAAGAGAGGCATGTCTATTTCATTATTTATACAATGAATTTTTATTTCTAATCTTCCTAATGGCATGAAAATTTCCCATGTTTAATGTATTGTGTATATATGTATTCTCATCTATAAATTTATGTAATATTTTTACAGAATTAATTGATTATGTGAGTATTATTAAAATTTGTTTCTTGGTTAATGTCCAATGACAAAAAATTATTATCAAAACAAGGAATTACAAGTGTCTAAAAGACCATATTATTTTACAATATCTACAATAAAAGGGGCAGTAATTCAACTGGAAGTTCTTCCAACCACGAGTTGACATGGTTGACTCCCATGATTGTAATACCTTCTAACACCATGTTTGATTCACTAAAGGCATGTGATATAATTTTGTAGAAGTCTATGAGCGGATGATGAGAATCTATATACGATGTTGTATGAGGACACACGAGGTGAATCGCACCATTCCAGATGGCTTGGACAATATAAATTGAGTCATATTCAATCAAGACGTTGTTCCAACCATGTTGCTTTGTAAAGGGTATAACATATATAACACTCATCATTTTTTCCTCTATAGCCAAGGATATGTGTCAAGTTCCATATAACATCCAATAATATGCCCTTAGTGATTACTAAAAATGTCCACACAACCTTGAAGGGTCAGGGTTTCCTTTAGATGCACCGTCAGTATTAGCATTAATCCAGCCTAGAAGCAGAGCATACCAGAACACTTCAAAAGTGATTCTAGTGTGAGAATGAATTCCATTAACCCCAAGTCGATGCAGAATCCCGAAATCCTTCACTATTTTATTGAAAATTGCCTTTTGTATCAAAGTAGCTTCCTGAATACCAATGAGGAAATGCATCCAACCTGTATGGATGATGCGTTTGTTGTTTTTATGAATAATTAAATTCCTTTCATACCATATTACATGCATGATTTCAAAAACATCAGTTAAAAAATTAAATTGATTTGATGAGAGGATTCAAGATCCAAAAAACATTATAGCTGAGAGTTGATTGAATCTTTAAGTAAGCATCATTACTAAAAAATATAAAGCTCATAATTCAATAATGTTGTAGCATTAATAAAAGAGAAGAAACGATGGTTATTTTCATCACAATGCATGTTATAAAGATGATATTTTGATCAAAATTCGATACCAAAAATCTGAAATAAAGTATTAGTGGGAATCCTCTTCTATGAAATACCCCAGATCAGAGTGAGTCCTTATGTTTTAAATTAAAATTTAGTAAATTTTTTATTCCAACAAAGAGTGTTTTCAGAATATATAAAACTATGATTGTAAAATGTTTTTGTGTCAAGACTGCCATTAAGAGTAGGTTCCCATATTGAAAAATCCTCAGTGATGAAAAAAGGACAGTATTCGATGGCATAATTGACTTTGTTTTGAAAATTATGGTTGTGAGAGATAACGACGTCCTTGATAGAATGGTTAGTGTGATCAGTATTTTGTTTAGGAAAAATCATAGAAATGAGTGGAGCACTATCCCATTATTCAAGCCAGAAATTCCTAGAAGAGACTCTACTCACAAACCATCTAGAGTTAGACATGATGTTTGAAAAATATTTCTTAATATAATTCCAAATAGAAGAGATCATGTAATTAAAATTTAACTTCTTCATTTTATCGTGAAATCTATTTTTAATGAAGGAAATGGAGTCAGAGTTGTTATGAAAAAGGTTACAAGTGAGTGTGTCTTATAATAAATCATTAAAGAGTTTGAAATTTTTCAAAAAGAAGCTACCCTTCTCCCTAGGTTTTCATCAAGTAGACCAAAGAACTATCACCAGTTCCTTTCAAGTGTGCTTCCCTCATAAAAATATTTTACATGGAAACAAATCTTTTTAAGAAGACTTTCATTCCATTTATAATTCATCAAATAGTCAACCATTTTAGAAACAATTTTTCACTTGAAAAGTATAATCCTTCCTTCTATAAATATGGATTTTCCTTTCCAAGATGATAGTTGTTGAAGGATTTGGTCAATAGTGGTAGAAAAGTAACAAGACTTTTCTCTTCCCTATAATATGGGAAAACCAATATAGGTGAAGGGAAAGGATCCTTCTTAAATTCCTAAATCAGTATTAATTTTTGATTTTTTATTAAGGGGAAAACTTTTCCATAAAAAATAAAGGATTTGTTGTAATTAATTATTTGACAAAAAATCTCTTCATTGTGTGCAAGGTCAAATTTGAGATTTTGGATATTTATTTTATTCCATCATAAAAAAAGAATAAAATCATCTATATATAAAATTTTTATGGGATCAATCCAATTCATAGAGTCCTTAATCAGCTTAATCATTTTTTTCAGTCAAGGTGATTGATCAATCTGTATAGGTAAACTTCTGAAATTGGAGAATGAATTGAAGAGAGATGGTAACCTTGTCTGAAACATGTGGTGCATTGAAAATAACCCTTAGGCGGTCCATTAACAATGATGGATATGGTATCCAAGTTGAAAGTAGTATTAATTCTACTAATAAAGGATTCATTAAACCCAATATTCTATAGAAAATTGAACATAAAACTCTAATCCATTATATCAAAGGAATTATGGGTATGAAGATTGATGGAAATATTTCCCCACCTTTTTTCTTGTATTTAAAAGGTTAGTGCACTGAAAGGAAAGAAAAATATAATCTTGGATGGACCTACACTTGACAAATCCATGTTGATTCCATGAAACAATTTTTTTTATAATTGAATATTTTATATTGGAAAGAAGTTTGGTGATAATTTTTTAAAGGGTATTGATTAAAGAAATGGGTTTGAATTGGTGTATTTCTATGGAATTATCCACTTTAAGAATCTAGGAGAGAAAATGGGAGTTCAACCCATGCTCTTAAAAAATATTACAAAATAAATTCTTGGAAATCTTGTAAATGTCAGTTTGAACAACATCCCAAATTTTTTGGTAAAACCCATCATTAATATCATCAGGGACTAGGGATCTATCACAATTTAAGCCAAATTCATTTTCACTTATATCCTGATGAAGGAATTTTATAGTTAGAAAAGTGTTATCCTTATCATTTTCCACAACTGGGATAACACCAGGAAGAAGGTCCTTGACTATTTTCATAATATTCAAGATACTTTTTATATAATTTACTACAATATATGAAATGCTATTATAATTACCAAGAGGTTGTCCCCATCTCTTAGGAAGTCAGGAGGTCTATTAGTTTTCCTGATTTATTGATGAGAGTTTTAGAATTTAGTGTTTATGTCACCATCACATAGCCATTTGGTTTTGATTTTTTTCTCAGGTTATCTTTTATTGTGACCCAGTAAGAAAGTTTCGAAGTAATATTGATTTAATGTTATATATCAGTGATACAATTTTTTTCTGTAGTGTTGTTTTGAGGTTGGGTTACATATTCTTCCAATTGAAAAATGTATTTATAGATTTAATTAGATTTGATACTACACCAGACTTTAAGGATCTATATTTGATTTTTTAATTTACTGGTACATGCAAAAGAATCATTTCTGTGATGCAAGGAATACCAATAATGATTAATAATATTATCCTAATTAGTTTCATTAGTCCATTTGTTGTTAAATCTATAGATTAAAATAAGCATATTCTGTTTGATATAGAGATAGATCAAAATTCGATAGTAATCAATGTTTTGTTTTTGGAGGGTTGTTCTATAGATAGTTGTTAGAGTTTATATTTGTTGGTTATTGATCATAATTTATGGGTTTTCATAATATCCATGGATAAAATATTTGTAATTATTTTTTGTATTGAAAAATATATTCCCTATAATCACAATTCAATCATGTGATTAAATTTAGTGGGATTTTAGTGTGACTTTTGGAATAATTACAAAAATAATTTGGGTTCTAGTTGAGGTGGGATGATACATGTTTATTATATATTTTAATCATTTAAATAAAATCATAATATGATTGAGATAATTATAAAATTGTAACAAAATAAATTGATAACTTTATATTGAGAAAAAATATAAACTATTAAATCAAATTCATTAATTTAATGAATGTTAATTTATATTATTTAAATATACTAATAGTGTATATATGTATTTTTTTTAACGCCACATAAAATTTTCATTAACATGATTCAATTTAATCTTTATATAGGAATTTATAAAAAAAATGAATACATAGGTGACTGCATTGAAATAACATAGTCAATTTTCCTATATAATATAATTAAATAAATATAAGAGTGAAGTAATTTTTTTTATATATATATTTCCAATCAAAAATGTTATACTTAATCCTTGGGAAGATTCAAAAATGGGGTATTTAGTATATTACAACTAATATTTAATTACTATATTAAATTCATAACCACCCTTTTTCTATTATGGAAAATTTATCTCTAATAGATAAAAAAGTAATACCTATATATTTCATCATGATATATCACTATTTTATCTCATTAACAATACCCTATAGGAAAACCCATCACCGTTTAAAAAATAAAGATAACATTCATTCTTTTCTTAAAGAACGTGAAATAATTATTTAATAAAAAGAACATGAAAAAAACACAGAGTCATTTTAAATAAAATATTTGAAAAAAAATTTATGTATATCATCGATTTTTTAATGGAAATAAATTAATTTTCCTTGTTTTATTATTATTACATTTCGTAAAAATTATGAATATTTTCCATTTAATCATATAATACTAAATCATCAATAATTCAAGTGTATATTAAATTTTTATTATAATTTTCATTCCATTAGGTTCACATGATTAGAATTCATTTTTTTACATCATGTAAACATTTTAAAGAATCATATAGTTCGATTTTTTTATAGTGATATTCATATGAATAATGATTAATTATTTAACAAACTCTTCTGTTTGTTAAATGAAAAATCTTATGAGTCGAGATAAATAAATATATAAAAGTGATAAATTACATAAATAAATCCCCAAAACATATCATTGTAATGATAATTGAACTGTGGTATGAATGTGATTAAATCATAAGTTTTGGATAAAAAATTATTTCGATGTAAAAAATGTTTATCAATGTGATACCGACACTCTAGTACATAAACGATGCATAAAATTAAAATTTACATAGTAAAAGGTAAATGAATGTCTTATGTAACAATGATATATGTAATTTTAATATAAATTAAATTTAGTATAGATAATTTTGACTACTTTTCAACACTGTTAATTAGATATAATAAATAATTTTAGTGAAGTCAGAATGAGATTTTTTATTAATTTTGATACCCTAATTAAAATGTTATTAATAATATCTAATAATTTATATATATTCCTTCATATTTTTATCCAATCATACACTTGGGTGGTTTGATATAGTGTATATATATAATAATTCAAATACCAAAAAGAAATTATTAATTATGTTTACATAAAAAACACATAAGTTTTTAATATAATATAAATTAATAACTTATAACCTTTCATATATCATTGAAAAAATTATATTAATAGTTTTAAAAAAATTGACTTTTAAATTATTTTGATTAATAATAAAAATCTATTATGAATAAAAACCATTGAAAATTGTATAATAATTAAAATCCTGAACATTGAAATAAAATTTTAATATTTATGATCAATACATCACATATATTATATTATTTTTTACATGGTTCATTAAAAAGTCACAACATATATGACCAAGATATAAACACTTTTGGTTAGAACCAGAATTTTCTATCCAAAAATTCCACTACAATAATTATTTTCATCATTTAAATTATTCTATGAAATTTACATATTATATACAACTAATCTATAAATTAATTATGAATATATAATTCCATAACCTTAACTCTCGGGGGTTCTAACATTACCATCCATATATAAGGGCATTTCCATATATCATAGTTTTATTTTACATTGACCAAATGTTATTAAATTTTATAACACCCTATTAATTTTTTTATTAATTACACTTTAATGGTTTTTTATATTAAAATAGAAATTTAGTTGGATATTTATATAATGAACCATTTTCAATAATAAAATCATATAATATTCGAAAAAACTGATTTTTCTAGATAAATAAATGTAATCGTTACTATTTGATTCTATGATAGTGATTGCGAATCGATAATGATCATTCATAATGAATATAATTCTCTTTTGGTACATAATATTATTTTATAAGCATTCATGGTAACTATGAATGTATATAATTATTGTAAAGTGCCTCACATGGTTAAGATGAGATATTATATAAAACCTTTTACTATCATAATAAATAATTTTAAAAATTAGTAGTTTAATTTTAAAATTTTTGGTTTTCAACATAGTGCACATTCAACAGTTTTAAATTTTCCAACAATCCAATGTCTTTATCAAAATTTTATTATATTTTTTTTTTATTTTGAAAAAAATTAACTCATATTTCATTACTGGTCATTAAAGGAATACATATTAAATGATTTAAAATCATGTAAAACAATTTAAAATATATTAGAATCCAAATAAAAAATAAGAGGACTTGTTAGGTTAATATGTTCTTCCATTGACTACGAACAGTTTCCAACTATGTCTATGGGATAAAAAATATTTAGGGGTTGAATTTATACTCAATAAAAAAATATGTATAATTTATACCATTTCAAAAAAAACATAATTTATAAAAACATCATAACAAAAATAGACGATGTCATTATAACAATAAATTCTATAGAGTGACATCATAGAAAACTATTGATGGAAAACCAATGGGATATAAAATAATACATGTCAAATCATGTATTATAATATTGATTACTTTACCAAATAACCATCAATGTATCTATAGGTCTCTTCATGTCTACCTATATATAAATGAATGTAAGGAGTATGATTTTTTATATTTTTCCCTAAGGATGGACATATTTATATATTATAAATGAAAAATATGGTCTCAATTACACATAAATAATTAAATTCATTTACATCAAAATAAGAGTATACATATTTTGAAAATAATTAAATACATAAAAACTAATATGAAGAAATTTTTGTTTAAATAATTATTACATTTAATAAAATTATATTCTAATCTTAAATATACTTTTTCTAAAAACTCCCCAAATAAAAAATTATATAAAAATTGAGAAAATTTAGATATTTTACAAAACATAAAGCCAAATAATCAAATTTATTCACCATAAAATCTTATGGATATCCATGTCAGGAGAATTAAAACCATAAATTTAAGATTCTGGTTAATGTAAGAAATCAAATAAGGATATTTTCTCACTTTTCAAGACTTTTTTATGGACGAACAAGATACCATGCTATGAAATAAGAAATAAAATATAAATATTTAGTGCTTTTATAATGTAATTCTTTTTTTATAATTCCATTATTTCTTATATTGTAATGGAATTCAATATATATTAATTACATTATACTATTTTGGAGAATAATATTCAAATATGATAAAATTGTGTTTTTATTGATTGAATTTATATTTTTATATAATTATAATATAATGAAATTAAATCTGGTTCTTTTTGTGTGTGGTGGGCCAACACTTGTCATTATATCATTTTCTTATTAGAATAACATTCATAATGGATATTTAAGAATACAAAAGGTTATGTCAATGTTACAAAACAATATATGTAGTATTTGGGATAATATGTGTATATTTTAAAATCAACTAATTGTGTAAAATAATTAATTATTTTTTTTTGAATTCATTGATTTATATAAAAATGAATACATGGAAATGTTTTATAGGTATAATTTTAAAAAAATAATCCTTTAAATAAATTGAACATAAATATGATTAAATGTAATCCTTGTAATAATGTAATTTATTTTCATTATAAAACTTAATTTGATATTTTCCCCTACACATTCAAACATATGATTTTAATATTTTAAATAAATGTCTATTAATACTAGTATATTGAGGAAAAGAAAACATCAATAATATCATATCCATGTCTGATTTGAACAAAATTCATTCCATGTATACATACATAACTAAATAATAATTTTTCATCTATGAAGTTCTCCTTTTAGATTCTAATGATTTATAGAATGGTTGGTAAGATGTATATGTCGAATCAATTATTTTTTACTTTTATATATGTGTAATGATAATCAAGAGTATCTGTTAGTATATAATTTTATAAGACCCCCACCCCTCAATTGAATTATATTATCCATATTTTTTTGATAGAATCCATTATTTGTTTTCTAAATTCTTATTGTTTCTTCATATCAATTACTCTTGTCAGTTATTCCCTATGTGGGTATACATTTTGAGAGGATGAAATTTACTTCATATAGTAAAAAATATATTTCATATATTATAATTTATATTTTAATGAATGAATGAGGTAGTGGGTTATTTAAGGATATGAATTAGGGATACTAATTATTATTCTATTACATTACAAGTCTTATAGTTTTTTTATTATAGGTTATGTATTTTTTAAAAAATTTGTATCTCTAGGTATTTTGTTATTTATATGTAGAATGGGGTTTGGGATAGAGATGATAAACCATTACTCTTTCAATTATATACCATTTTAGTTTGTAATGATTTATGGTGTTCCAAATTACCATTGAGTGATGTTTTCTACCATTATTCAGAATGACACAAAATGGGGCAATGTAACTATGATTATGTTATAAAACACCATTATAGTATAAAATATTTAGAGATGGAATGATTAATGAAACATCATTTTTTCATTAAATTGGTTTAATAATTAGTGTAAAATTGAATTTATGAATATAAATTAACACTCTTGGTTCTTAATTAATTTATAACTTCCATTATAAATTATGTTTTCAAATTTAAATCTATTTTTACATAATTTATTTATATTTATATAGAAATATATAATCCATTATTTTACATTTTTGTAAAACCAGTAAAATATTTAAAACACATTTATTGATATTCACTAAAAACATGTTTTTATAGAGGCTCCTCAAGTGATATCTTTGTATATCTACTATGTTATATGTGGATATTTTCGTGATATGGGCATAAGAATTTGATTATTTCATTCAACCTCAAATTCTATTTCATCAACGTCCTATCATAGTAAGAATATAGTGTTAGCTATATAATACATATCATATTATCAATTTATTGCCACATTAATAATATATTTTAAATTTTTGTGATAAAATAAAATACCCATTGGTTTTCAAAGAACAATAAGTTTGATAATTATTACGACATGCAATAAAAGATTTAAAAACTTTGAATTATTAATATTACTTTATGATATTTATTACTAATAAATTTAAATGATGGATAAAAATAGGTATATATATAGTATTATATATATAATATTCATATCAAATATTAAATTATTGAAATTTACTTTGTAAATAAACACTCAATTTTAAGCAACATAATTGTTTGCCTCATAAAAAAATTTATAAAAAGGGGATTTTATTGTGTTTTAGGAGTGAATATCATAAATATTTTCTACATCAAATAGAAATTATTTTTTTATAAAAATGTTATAATTTTTGGAATAATATTTGCAATATATGTTTTGGTTTATTTTTAGGATTTTTGGTAAAATATTAATTTTTCTGCCAATTGTAAAAAATTTCATTATTATTAAAAACATTATATTAAAATAATATATTTAAAAATTCCCATTACACTTTCAATCCATATTAAAATTTCATTAGATTAGTTTTATTAAATAGTGATAAATTAATTCCATTACAATCATTAGTAATATGAATTTTGATATAAATATTTTTTTAATTAAAATTCAATTGATTATGAAAAGACATTTTTTATAACATTTTATGTGTTAAGATTAAAATTAAGTACATTATATTAATTGGAGTAAATTTTAAAATATTTAATCCAAATACATAATTTGGATCAAATATAGTATTTTGATCACATTTGTTTATGCGTGTTATAAATATTAACGGTGTTAAATATTTGGTACCCTAATATGTGTAGGGTAAACAGTTAAGGATGCAAACAATGTTATAAGGATTTTAATATATCTTTAATAAATGAATTAATTATATTTTATGTGATTATTTAAATCATAAACACCCAATATTATATTATATTGTAACTTAGTCCCATTTTTCTTTGGACTTGACTTATTATTATTTGTAGTAATTAATAAATATCAAATTACACTGTCGTTGTTTTAATATTCATAATATTTTTAGAAGGGATAAAAGTTTTTGTATAAGATTATATATGGAAATTTAAAATTTTAATGACATGTTATATGATGGTAACTTATTTTTAATTTTAACTGGTTAAATAATGTTTATAAATTCTTACACAACAATGATACAGTGATAGAATAATTATTAGAAGAAATAAGTATATTATTTTAAAAAACTTAATGTGAAATTTTTTTAATTAAGAAATATTGTCCCATTTTTGGAAATATTAAATTAATTATAGTTGTTTTAAAAGTAAATATTTAAATTATATTACTACCAATGTTTTTGAAATAAAATTATATGAATTTATTCAAAAATTACCTAAATAAAATTTTTATGTGTACTAATATTTTATGAACTTATTTAAATTTCATAAAATTTAAATTTGGAACATTTAAAGTGATGGTGTTCATAAAATCAACCATTTTCCACATACATGCAACATTGTCTTTTCAAATAACAGCCATGAATGATAAAAACTGTTACACTTTGATATAATAGGAGTAATCAAAAGGGTTGACCTGGGGTTAATACAAGGAGATGATAATTAATAAAAAACTGAAACATCTATAAGCTTTTTTCGATGAGTATTTTGACTCCACCACAAAATATTTCTTAAATAACTCAATTTTGGAAAACAGTCAATGGGAATTTATTTTTATTAATTTAATAATTTAGGTAATTCCAAGGGTTCCCCTACCCTCACATATAGTAGGTATCCTACTCTCCTATATTAAACAAATATTATAAGAATTCTATAATGAAAAATAACAAAACAATAAGCATCATAACATTCATATTAAATGACTTATAAGTTGTGGTTACATTTAAATACCATCTTTTAGGGTATAACCTATAAGTTCAATGTCAGTATATGAAAATTTCCTACAATTATTAACTATGTGTTTTTATAAATATTCTATTAACTCTTTCAAATCATCATAATAATTGATGATATAATAACATGAACACCTCCATCATTTTTAAATATTAATATAAATATTTTAAACCAGTTTTTATTCCATTTTTTATTTTATGAATGAAAAAATTATATCCTTTTTGTCTATCAATATATTCCCACCTCTATAGAGTTATGTATTGATTTTTCCATAAGTGTATCTTATAGATATTTAGAGGGAGGCATTTAATATATACTAGTTATATTCATGAATAAAATATATTTCATGGATAGAAATACATCAACTATATTTATATCATACCAATCAATAAAAATAAAATTCTTTCATGACTATACGTATAAACTATCATCTTCATGTTGTGACGGGCATAAATTCTTTAAAAAAATAATATCATGTATGGTTATGGGTATAGTTTTAATGAATTATTTGGTTTATATAATTAATTAATTGTTTTGAAACTGACTATTTTTTTCTTCTTTTACATTATATACACTGAAAAGTGAAAACATCACTCCTCTATACATAAAGACTACCTCCCGAGGAGAAGATAAATTTAGTATTTTTTTAAAATCATTCAAATAATAATATAAAAATTTTATTTTATATAATAACATTATAATAATAAAAATTAATAAATCATGATTTTATATATCATTTCCCTTATTGACTAAGGTCAAGAGATCAAATTTGTTTCTAAATAATAATATTAACATTATCAAAACATCCATTTCAGAGTAAATTGATATGGAAATTAATCATTTCATTTTAAAAAATTACAAATGATTTAATGATAAATTGATAAATTTTGAAATGGTTTATACACAAGTTAATAAAAAATATATGTTTTCATAATGTATTTAATAGACATACAAAATAATCTTGAACTCAAGGTATGTGGTTTCATAAAATAATTTTGATTCATTGGTTGATACTTCAACATTATTTACTTGTTTATGTAAATATTATGTGTAAGGTGGACAATGATTTTATTAATTTATATCCCTCTTTTTTTTGGATCTATAATATTGACACATAATCACATTATTTAACAATTTTTACTTCAAATATATGATCATTTTTAGGATTATTGATGACAATAATTTTTTCTTTGATATATTTAATGTATTAGGAATATACTTCCTTATATAAGAGTTAATGATTCCAATTGAGATATAATATCATCAATGAATATTTGATCATGATATTTAATGTTCAGTGTAATTTCTACCATTATGAGATATTTATTTAAATGTTTTAATTGTTTAAATGGTTTTCATTGTATCAATTTCCATTCATTGAGAGATAATTAATTTTATCCCATATTATTTATCTTATATGGTGTATTATCTACTCTATGATAATTTTTTTTTAAAATAATTTATTAATAATTATTGGATTTATGGGATTGTTTTTCCATCATTCAATAAGTGTTTTTTATTCATTATTAATGCATGTATTAAATGTTTCTCCCCTCAGACACTATTTCTTTGAGGAAAATTTTGTTTGATGCACCTATATTCATTTATATGGTCTATATAAAAAACCTAAAATATAAAATCATAAATATTTTAAAAAACTAATTCATTTTAATTTATTTCATTTAATGATTAATTAGTTTTTAAAGATATTAATTCATTTTTATTAATAAAATAGTTCATAAATGGTTTTAATGATTTATAAGGAAAATATTTCTCCAAGTTCATTATCCTATTTCAATAATAATATATTCTAAAGATAATTTATTTTATTAAATTATATTCCCTGGTCATTATAAATATTTTCAAAATGTTTTAAATTAAATTTTATAGTATTTTCCATGTGTGGTAGAAATTCTATTTACAAAATTTTGACACCTTTTTTTATCATAATTTTTTATGACCTGAACTAAATTTTTCATCATCATCAAAATTATTTTATTCAAATATTATTTTTTTAATAATAAATTGTTATTTTAAAAAGAAAATTCATTTATAGATATTTTTTAAAAATTTTGTGTTTTTTAATATATCAAAAAAAGTTATTTTCCCTTATTTTTCACGAAAATCAAAATATTTTCTATTCATGTTTTTTTATCTATTCAACTATTAATTAATTATTCCGTACTTCAGAGAGGATATGAGATTATGATACCAATCAATGAAATTCTATTAATGTTTTATAATTACATTTCGAATGTATTTTAAGGAAATCCATTCCTTTTTTCATGGTAAATGAATGTATAAAATATTAAATTAAATGTAAGATTCCATGATTTTATATCATGATATGGTATGTGGATATTATTTAATAAATCATGATTATATAGTAAATTAAAATTCATAAGGTAATTTGTATGATATGAGACATCAGTGTTCGTTATTGTAAGACAATAAATTAGGGAATGAGTATCTATAAACACTATAGAATTTACTATTAATATAAGACATAATTGTATTAATCCTATAAGATGAAAAATATAAAAATGAAATGTTACTCAGTAAAAAATTGCATTTTATATTAAATTGTTACTCTTAAAATATATTTTAATTATCTATTTTTTATTTCAATGATAATACTTTTATGTTGAAATATAAAAATATATTTTATTCAATGTTGTATTATATTAATATTGTATCCATTTATCAATGATTGATTTTACATTCCTTGTGATGTCTGACTTATATGTCACAACTTGTCCACCGGGTCCCGTATCGTGACTACCCCAAACCCACCTTCTATAGGCCAGGGGATGGTTACTAGCACCAAAGGCGTAAATCCCTAAACTGGGAAGGCAATGCCTTTATAACAGTGAACAAACACATTAGAGTACACAAATATAAGAAAATCACCAAGTAAAATTGTATACAAAAGATGTTTTGAAAGGTAAAAGGGGCCAGAAAGACTGGGCCAATGGGAATGTACATGTACAGCGGAAAACAAGAACAAATGAAGAAATATAAAGCAACTACTGGGTCATACTCTAGGGATTTTACCTGAAGGGTAGGAATAGATGTCCTTCTCACCACTTTCATCTGTCCTTCTCCTCCGTGTACCGTAACACCGAGTCATCCACCTCTGGGTACCGTCTTGTCTTGCTACTCTCTGTCTTAGTCAGCACTGTCTGTCGTCTACAAGAAACACAACGATGTGCGAGCATAGCCCGTGAAGGGGTGAGTATAATGATACTCAGTAGGGATCTCAAGACCCTCAAGGTCTCACAAAATACAACAAGGATAAAATATAAACTATGAAATCAACAGATAACCACTACTTAGTTATATGACAATACATATACATAAGTTTTCTAATAACCCATTTTAATCATGAAGAAAACACAAAAGTCATTGAATCAGCTCAACTAGGATTTCATTCTAGTGGCAGTATAAATACGAACCCTTAGCTGCTGGAGAACTCCTTCTCTATCGAGTATAGTGGTCGTGGAACAACACATATAGGCTCTTCCCACATACGTAGACTGCTGAGGTACTCCTCCTATCGTGTATCGTGGATCTTCCGCGATCACATAGAGGCACTCCCCACTATGGGTCTACTGTGATCACACAAAGGCACTCCCCCTCATAGCCTACTGAGGTACTCTACGTGTCGACTACCATGGGTTTTCTACGCTTACACATAGGCGCTCACCAATGGGCTAGTCAAATCTCTCCGAGTCAAATCGATCATTAGTCATCAAGTCTCATTTAGCTATTAAGTTTCCCCACAAATGCTTGATCATCTCTAGAAGATCCTCTCCACAAGATACTAGTCGATACTCCAACTATCAAGAAGATCCACATAGAAGTATCTCAAAGGTACTCCATATCGAAGAGGTCTCAACACAACTGACGACACGTCAATCAGATGCCTGATCTGTGAGTTATTAGCCTTTTAGTCCTAGGGGCTTGGATAGATTAGTGCTTGAAAAAACCTGACCGTAACTCAAAATTACCCCTAACTCTGGTGGGGTATACTGAAAGAGACCATCGTGCTCTAAGAATGCCATTATTGCTGACGGTTTGTGAAACGGTCATCTAGTGCCTATGTTATGGCCAAAGTATGTAATGGGTCAATAAAGGGAGTGGGTTCAGTCTAACCCTGTAGGACCGACATGGCACAACCCAGTCAGGGGAGACCTGGTCTGGGTCGACCTAGTAAAACTCACTTGATCTGACCCGACCCGTTGGGTGGGTTAGCACGTTATATTCGGCCCAGTCTGATAGGCACGACCCAGCGGACTGCGATAGTTATTCAGCCCAGATGTCATTACATGGGCGGGTCGGCCTGAAGTCCGATGATGGTTCGGCCAACTGCGTGAGGTGAGCGACATAGGCATCTCATCCTGGGGGGCTAGTCAGCTGGGAGGCCAGCAGACAGGCTGCGAGTGCACCGGGTTGGGCATGGTAGGGGACAGGCAGGGCGTGGGGGTGCCGGGCAGGGCGCGGGGACGCTGGCAAGGGTGCGGCAGCGGCCGGGTAGGCCGCGGGGGGCGCTGACAGGGGGTGATGCCGGACGCGGGCTGGCAGTCCTCCTTCCGGGCAGGGCACCGAGAGGCCACATTCTGGTAGTCCTCATTCCAGGCAGGGCCCTAGGAGGGCATAGGTAGGAGGTTCAGGTGCCGCTCGGGCGGATAGTGTTCAAACAAAAGAATATGAGCACCGTAGGTGGGTGGATTCGTGGAGTCTTCATGTAACACGACCTTCGTGGTTTTCTCCTTTGTCATCGTTAACTCATCGCCTTGTCGTTGAACGCTACAAGAAGAGAGAAAACGTCGGAGGATTTTGGGCCATGTTGGGTTGGCTCGCACCCTCCGTGTTTAGGAAGGAATCATTCGGCATATCATGATAGAAGATGATCATTAATACATCCGAAAAAATCTCATTATATCCTTTAAAAAATTTATGAAAAATTGCACAACATCAACATGTAATAATACCCCTACCATTGATTTACCGGTCATCGTTCGTTGACGTTGCGGAATGATGTTCATCGATCTGTGGTATACGAACATGTCCCACATCGAAGGATTCCAAGTAAGATAGAAATAAGGGGTCATTCTTTATATTCTAAGGAGTCCCTCATTGGTGTTCTTCTTCATGAGAGCGTTCTTCATTCTTTATAGGTTGTTCTTTATTGGATAGTTCTTCTCCTCCCCAAGCTCCACCAAAATACCAATGGAAAAATAATCGAAGAAATTGTTGTCTATAATTTTTTGGCACAACAATGCAAATTGTGGTTTATAATAAAATGATACAACTCATTTAATAAATGGGGTGGAGTTGGATCAATTATGTGATGAGGGTTGGCATAAATTAAATAAGGGGAGTTGAAGAGTTTCTCCACCGCAAATGGGGGGTTTCAAGGGCTTACAAGCCCTAGTGGTCCCCACAAAAATTATCCTCCCAATGAAGGTTATGTTCGGGTGGACACCACTACCACAACCTATCTTGGGAGGTTACGATGTGGTTTCCCCCACATCCAACCTCCTCTTGGTTGTTTTTACCAACAATAAATAAAAATAAAGCCTCCACTTTATTTTCATTTAATTTAATTATAAAAACCCAAAACCTAACTTATAAACCCGACCCACTTCCACCAATGTGAATGTTTTCCTAATCGAATAATCGCATTATGAGTTCAATGGTGTCCTCAGATTTCAATTCCGAGCACCAGTTCAAAAGTTATAAAATCCAGCTCTAATGTTTACTAAACGTACCTGAAAAAAATTCAGAAATCGATTCTGGGCACACCAGTCCTCATAATCAAGCGCCGTAAATTTTGACTTACTCTTAAAAATAGCATGAATTTAAATAAAAAATTACATGAAATTGCCAGGTCATTACATTCTCCCCACCTCATGTATTTACATCCACGTAAGATACATCTCGATTTAAGGGATCAAATGAAGGTATTGAGCATGTATCTGAGCCTCCAACTCACATGTACACTCCTGGAGGTTCCCGTGCTACCAGGGAACACGCACCTGAGGTATCGATGATCCATGTAGGACCCGTTCTTGTCGATCTACGATCTCCACTGGGCCCTCTGTAAAAGTCTTCCCATCATCGATGTCCAACTCTCTGTTGTCGATGATGTGGGAAGGGTTGTGCACATATCTCCTTAGTTGAGATACGTAGAAAACGTCATGCACCCCGTGCAACTGAAGTGGAAGATCTAAGAAGTATTCCACCTCACCTACTATACTAAGGACCTAGAAAGGTCTGATGAATCTCGGAGATAACTTGCCGCGTCGGCCAAATCTTTATAGGCCTCATCGAGGTGAGACCCATAGAATGATGTGGTCACCATCCTCGAACTCTAGAGGTCTTCGTCTCCTGTCAGTATATGATCTCTACATGCTCGGTGTTGTATTAATCCACTCCTAGATGATATGCAACTTTTTTTAGGTAGCACGTACCATCTTTGGTCCCACCAGTGCTGACTCCCCAGGATCTGTCTAGCACAAGGGTGATCTGCAATGTCTCCCGTACAACGCCTCGAAAGGTTCCATCCCAATGGTGGAGTGATATCTATTGTTGTATGAATACTCCACCAAAGGTAAGTGATCCTCCCAGCAACGACTAAAGTCAAGGTCACAAGAACGTAGCATATCCTCAAGGGTCTGAAAGGTCCGCTCAGTCTGACCATTTATTTGGGGATGGATGGTGGTGCTAAGATGAAGTTGCGTCCAGAAAGCCTCCTACAACCCCTTCCATAACGAGGAAGTAAATTGTGCTTCACGATCATATACAATATAAGAATTTAATCCATGTAGCCACATAAACTCTTGTATATAGAGGTGTCCCACACTCTCTACTGATCCTTGCTCTCTGATCTGTAGGAAGTGGGCTGAATTGGTGAGTCAGTCAACGATCACCCAATTCGTATTGTGACCCATTGATGTACATTGAATACCTGTCACAAAGTCTATGGATATCATATTCAACATCCACTTTGGCATCTATAAGGGACGAACCAAGCCTATTGGTACATGGTGCTCCGCCTTCACTTACTGACAAGTGAGGCATAATGAGGAAAACTCCAGTACTACATTCTTCATAGCTGGCCACTAGTGTTGTCGTCTGAGGTTGTGGTACATCATCGCCACACATGAATGTACTGCTAGAGGTGATTTTTGGAAATTCCTAGACACCTCATACTGATGTGAAACTGGTATCAAGGTACGTTCATTGAAGAGAATGATGTGCTCCCCATCTTCTGAAAATCCATCAGGTGCTTGCCATGTTGATATCTAAGCACGTCGTGTCTCACAGTATGCATCCCCATGCTGCGCCTACCTCACTCACTAATGAAGTGGATAAATGACTGTAAAAGAATATAGAAAGTCTTCCCCTTCTCTATCCACAAAGGGTATCTGTAAAGCACCCGACTGCTCTTTGGCCTCTCTTAGCAGCTATATACCCGGTCTCCTACTAAGTGTATCTGCAACAATGTTCCCCTTCCTAGAAGTATAGACTATCACGATGTCATAATCTTGGAGAAACTCAGTCCATCGCTGCAGTATCAGGTTCAGATCCTTTTGAGAGAAGATATACTTGAGCCTCTTGTGATCAGAGTACACAGTAAAATGTTCCCACATCAGATAGTGTCACCACAAATTCATGTCGAAGATGATAACTGCTAACTCCAGGTCATGTGTAGCATAGTTCTGCTCATGCTATTTCTACTGTAATGAACCATACCTGATCACGGCTCGCTCTTGTTTTAGGACACACCCAATTTTGGTCCTTGATGCGTCGCAATAAACTACATATCCTATTACTTCCTCTGAAATCCTCAATATAGGGGCAATAATCATCGTCTGCCTTAGCTACTGAAAGATCTGTTGTAATATCTATGACTACACAAAGGGTTTCCCCTACTTCGTTAAAGCTGATAGTGGTGTTGCAACTCTTAATAAGTCTATATCAAACCTTCAGTAATATACATCCAAACCTAGGAATCTTCGTACCTCCACCAAACTCCTAGGTGGATCCCTAGGAATTACCGCCTCAATCATGTATGGATCCACCGCAACTCCAGCCTCTGTGATGACATGTCCCACGAAATGAAACCCCCGTATCCAAAACTAGAATGTCGAGAGGTTACCATGAATATGGTTCTCTCAGAGTGTGTCCGGTACAACCCAAAAATGGTAGGAAGGCTCCTTCTCAGATGTTGAGTAGATCAGAATGTCGTTAACGAAGACAATGACAAATCGATTGAGGAATGGATGGATGATCTTATTCATGAGTCCTTTGATACCTATTAGAGTGTTTTTTACACTGAAAGGGATAACCAAGAACTCGCAATGGCCGTAACGAAACCTGAAGGCTGTCTTCTGCACATCCTCATCCCGAACTCTGAGCTGGTTATATCCTGTTCTAAGGTCTATCATTAAGATCCACTGTACTCCTTTCAGTTGACCAAAGAGGTCGAAAATCCTCAGGAGTGGGTACTTGTTCTTCACGCCCACCTGGTTTGGGCAACTGTAGTCGACACAAATCCTTAAGCATCCATCTGCCTTCGGGGAGAACATAATCGGGGCTGCCCAAGGAGAAACATTGGGTCATAAGAATCCATTCCTGGGAAAGTGCTCCAAGAGTACCCGCAGCTCACAAATCTCATCATGAGACATAATATATGCTGTTATAGATATCAATTCCATCTCTGGGTACATTTCAATGTAGAATTCCACCTCTCTATGAGGAGGTAGTCCTAGAACATCATCAGGGAAAACATCTGTGTACTGGTCCACGACTACATGATAGCTCAGTCTATCCACATCAACTACTCCGAGATTAAGGCATGCCAACTGATGATTGATAAGCTTCATGCTCCTCTGAGTAAGCCTGTCATGTTTAAAAATGGATCCCTTCTTGTCGGAAAAGGTGAACTTTGTCTTATTTGTGCGGACACACTGCACTTTGCACCTAATACAATCTATCTGAGCATGGAATGTAGTTAACAAGTCCATACCCAAAATGACGTCATAAGCCCTCGATGCCACTACTAGGAGATCCCAACTGAATCTCCCACCTCCTAGAATATTCTCTCTTGATCGCCACCAGTGTGTAATCGTCGAATCAGCTTCCATAAGAGTCTCTAGCCGAAAGGATTCAACAAACGGCTCGTTCGGAATCTCCGAACTCCAAACGAGGGATGTTGCAATGAATGAGTGACTGACACCTGTTTCTATAAGAACTACAGATAAGGTAAAGTAGACATAGATCGTACATAGAATCATCTATAGAGCACCATGATAACAGAACTCAGCTTCCTGAAACTGAGCTCTCCCCTGTCCACCAACTACATGTGGTCGAGGAGGACATCCTGGTGGGGGTGGTGGTAACACCTTGTAACGTCGTCCACAGCCAACTTCACATCCAAATCCTCTTCCATGTCCACCTCCTCCTTGAAGACCACCTCTTTCAAACCCTTTCCTCTACATTGGAGGTCCCCCTAATGTCTTGTGATCATCTAAATGGCGGGTCAGACAATCACGAGCAATGTGACCATGCCTTCCACATGAGTAACACTGACCACACTTGGCATGTGTGTCACTACTCCATGTGCCCTGCATAATTGATCCTGAGTCATGAGGTCAACCCCATGTAGTTCTAGTTCTCCTGGACCTCTACTTCATTTCTCTACTTCCAACTACAGAAGGCTCCACTACATGTCAACTAGTAGTGGGTTTCACTGTTGTTTACCGCTCATCAAGGAAACTCTCCACTATGAGGGCTCTCTCTAGCACCCCCACCTACGTAGAGATATTGAGTGAGATCATAGATTCTCTAATATCCTATATAAGACCCTTTGTGAAGGTCCGGGACCTGAATAAAGGGTCCCACACCATATATATAGAGTGGTGCGAGAGGTTGGTGAACCTCGTTGAGTACTGTGCTACTGTCATGCTGCCCTACTACAGATGAAGTGGCTCCTATATCAGCACTGCATGGAGAGTGTCTGGGACAAACTCCTCCAAAAAAGGCTCTTGAAGACTTCCCATAGTAGTGACGCCTCGTCATGCACTTAAAGCATCAAGCTCCACCATCTTCCTTCTTATGACTATAGAAGGCTGGCAGCAAGAATCACCATGAAGTCTGCTGGTGTCCCTAATAGCCTAAAGACTCTCACCACAGCCTCCAGCCAATCCTCAGCTGCCTGTGGGTCTATCTTACCCTTAAACCTGGGCGGCCTCTTTTGCTGGAACTCGTGTAGTGCTCTCAAGAGGTGTGCATTGTCTTCTACTAGGGCTGGTGGTATCGTTGTCCCGACGGGTAGTAGTACAGTTGGTGCCTCCATTGGTAAAGGGCCTTGCCCCGAGGCCTCGTTGCTCAGCGGGCTGTCAGTACCTATGCCTCTTAGGGATATAACTAATCATCCCCAGAAAGGCATTGTAAAATAAATAAATGTGACATGGTAAAAAGATTATATCTGTTGAGATGACCTGGTTGATCTGTCTTAAAAAAAATTATTGGAAACACGCACACAATCAGTGTTTTCATACAATGTGATGGAAATCAGAAGCCAGGGTCATGATGTATGGATATGTCGACCACCCACACCAACACTGAACTCCCTGAACTGAAAACAACACTTAATACCCATATCACTATAACATCACAGAAAATTATGATTAGAGTTCTATGTTATGAGATAGAACTGTCTACTCTGAAAAGAGAGGGGACATGGGTCAAACATTCAGAAATGACCCATAAAACAGTAGAGGGATAGAATATAAGTGATTTAAGAACATGAAAATGATATTTGAAAATATACCATATAAAATGAATAACATGAAAGGAAGGCAAAAATAAGATTTCACTTATGAAAATTCGGCATCCTAACGGCGTCACATAAACTTCAACCAAAAATGAATTGATGAGATCAAATAGGGTCTCTCGTCATATGAACATAAAATATCAGTATGATAGATATAGAGGTCATAACCCAACATAATAAAAAACTAACTTGCAATACATTACATGGAATTAGAACATTAAAAAAGGAGAAAGGTGAAAGGACCACTTAAAAATTCGGTAGCCTAACGACTCCACTTAAACTTCAAAATACTAAATTGAAGAGATCAAATGGGGTCTCTCATCCTATGATCATAAAAGATCAGTATGATAAATTTAGAGATCATACCCCAACATAATAAAAAGGAACATGAAGTAATTGGCATGAAAGTATAACTTCAAAACGAGAAGGGTGAAGAACCACTTAAAAATTCGACAGCCTAACGGCATCACTTAAAATTTCAAAATTCTGAATTGTTGATATCAAATGGGTTCTCTAATCATATGATCATAAAATATCAGTATGATAAATTTAGATATCATACCCCAAAATAGTAAAACGGGACTTTAAATACTTTACATGATAAATAGATCTTGAATAATTAGAAGGGAGAAAGAATCCGTTAGAAAAATTTCGGCAGCCTAACGACGCCACTTAAAACTTCAAAAAACGAAATAATGAGAGTAATAGGGGATATAACCTTATATGAACATGAAAAGGTAAATAAGAAGAGTATAAAAGAACCTCCTTTAACATAAGAACATGTATCATAAAATAAATGACATAAAAGAGATTTCTTGAAAAGAAAGAGAGAGGTCGGATCCCTTACCTTAAACGTAACTCTTAAAACCCAATGGTTGGGACCTTGAGGGATTGGAGGAACCTTGGGAGGACTCCTTTGGAGGTAATGAGACCATAACTTCGTTGGGGAGAGTGGGGAGTCTAATGGATGAGAGGAGGGCTTGGTATTTATTGGGAAAGTGAGGGGACAAGGCATTAATGGCCAAGGGACACCTCATTAGTGGTTTTGGCAAAACCATGGGCTTGCCCATGGTATTTTCCCATGGTATTGGCCACTTGGGAGAAGTCACACCTTAATTCATCCCCTTTTGTCGACCATCACTTAAAATATCTCATGAAATCATCATGACACAGTTATGATGTCATTAAACATACTGAAACACTAAAACTGTATTTTTACTATTCACTGAAAATTCAACTTTCTCAGAAAGATGCCAAAATTTCACCTTAACCAAATATCAACGCTCTGATTTCAAAAATGGACACCATTTTATAAAAATAATTTTCTAAATATTTTATATTTAATTTTTAAATAAAATCACTATTCACCGAAAATTCATTTCTTTCAGAAAAATTCCCAAAAATTACCTTAACATAATATTGATTCTATGAGTTCAAAAATGAAATCCATTTTATAAAAATAATTTTCTAAATATTTTTAATTTATTTTTAATTAAAAACACTATTCACCCAAAAAAACTAATACTTCAATAATAATTTATGAAACTGTTATTTAACCATTTTATTGAATCACATTACTTAATCAAGGTGCCTAGATTATTTTTAAAACTTTCTTTAAGTGAGAGATTACTAATACATTTGGTCACATTACTAATCCTAAGCGTAAAATCACTAATCATAATTTACTATTCATCAAAAATCAAGTTGATCTTATTAGACTCTAAATTTTGTACTTAACATAATTGTAGAAGACAATTTTTTGAAAATCATTATACATTTTTAATTATTTAAGGTTTACATAAATATTTTTTAAAATATCCTTTTTAAAATTCATCAAAAATATGCATAATATTTTTATCCGGCCATTTGAAAATTCATAAACTTCATTATAAGAAGAAATCCCAATTTTTGTTTAAAACAAGGATTACACAAGGCCGTTACGGTCTCGTTACATAGCCCCTTATAATACCAGCATAGGACGTAAGAGTAAGGTGTGCTAGGGTGATAGAATCTTGGGGCGGCTCGGTCAACATTGCCCGAGTAGTAATTTCTATCAGTTTCAACTTCTAACGAAGGCAATTCCATTCTAGCTTCACATGATGAAGTCCGGATTGGGCTTGGCCCAGAGCAAAGCCTAATGGTGCTACCTCCTTCCCATGTTCTATTAGATGGGCTTCGATCGGTCCAAGACTACTGGGTGAGGCAATCTAATCATCTTTCTATAATAATTAACCAAGATCACTTGTATTTAGAGATAATAATCCAAACATTTAGATTCTAGTGGTCATATTGAACAATGGTCATATAACAGTCAAAACCCAATGGTCTCATTTTAATTATAATCATGTTTATCAGATAAAACATTTTTGTTGAGTATAAAAATAAAATAACACATGAAATTAGAAAACAATATTTATTCAAAATTTTGGTTCATTACAATTTAGAGATCATACCCCAACATAAAAAAATTAACTTGAAATACTTGAAATGAAAATAGATCTTCAAAACGAGAAGGGTGAAAGAATCCCTTAAAAATTCAGCAGCCTAACGACGCCACTTAAAACATCAAAATACTGAATTGAAGAGAAAAAATTGGGTCTATAATCATATGAACATAAAATATCTGTATGATAAATATAGATATCATACCACAAAATAATAAAAAGTTAATTGAAAGACCTGAAAAGAAAATAGAACTTGAAAAAGAGAAGGGTGAAAGAATCACTTAAATATTCGGCAGCCTAACAACGTCACTTAAATATCAAAAAATATGAATGGACTAGATCAAATAGGGTCTCTGATCATATGAACATAAAAGATCAGTATGATAGATATAGAGATCATACACTAACATAATAAAAATGAACTTGAATGACTGGAAAAGAAAATAAAACCTGAAAATGAGAAGGGTGAAACAATCTGTTACAAACAATTTCAGCAGCCTAACGACGCCACTTAATCATTCATAAAAAGAAATGATGAGAGTAAGAGATGATATCTCATCATATGAACATGAAAAGGGAAGTAAGAAGAATATAAAATAACATCATCAAACAAAAGAACATGGAGCATAAAACAAATGAATTAAAAGATAGTATTTGAAAAGAAAGAGAGATGTTGGATCCCTTACCTTAAAACGTAACTCTTAAAACATGAAGGTTGTGACATAGAAGGATTGTGGTTAACATAGGAGGACTATTTTAGAGGAAATGAGACCAGAGATTCGTTGGGGGAGAGTTGGGAGTGAAAACTAATGGATGAAATGATGGGTATTTATAGGGAAAGTGAGGGGACAAGGCATTAATGGTCAAGGGACACCTCATAGGTGGTATTGGCAAAACCATGGGCTTGCCCATGGTTTTTCCCATGGTATTGGCCACTTGGGACACCTCATACCTTATCATAATATTCATAAGTGGAACTTATTGATTACATACATAATAAATCATTTAATGATGTCATTAAACACCACTAACTTAAAAACTGTATTTTCACTATTCATCGAAAATTCAACTTTCTCAGAAAAATCCCAAAATTTCTGCTTAAACAAATATCATTGCTCTGATTTCAAAATTGAACATCATTTTATAAAAATAATTTCAAAATATATTTAATTTAATTTTTAAATATATACACTATTCACCGTGAATTTATTTTTTCAGAATAATCCCCAAAAATTACCTTAACATAATATCGATGCTCTGATTTCAAAAATAAACTCCATTTTATAAAAATAATTGTCAAAATAATTTTAATTTAATTTTTTAATTAAAAAACACTATTCACTCCAAAAAACTGATACTTGACTAATAATTTCTGAAATAATTATTTACCTATTTTATTAAATCACATTACTTTATCGTGGTACCAAGAATATATTAATACTTTCTTTAAGTGAGATTACTAATGCATTTGGTCACATTACTAATCCTAAGCGTAAAATCACTATTCATAATTTACTATTTATAAAAAATCACGTTGATCTTATTAGACTCGAAATTTCTGACTAAACAAAATTGTAGAAGACCATTTCTCGAAAATAATTACACATCATTAATTATTTAAGGATTAGAAAAATATTTTAAAATATCATTTTTTTCAAACTCATCAAAAATATACATACTACATTTATCTGGACATTTGAAAATTTACAAACTTCACCATAAGAAGAAAACACAATTTTATTTATCTCAAAGGATTACACAATGTAGTTACGGTCTCCTTGCATAGCCCCTTATAACACCAGCATAGGACCTAAGAGTTAGGTGTGATAGGGTGATTGAATCTTGGGGAGTCTCGGAAAACATCGCACGATTAATAATTTCTATTTGCTTGAACATATTATTAAGGAGATTCCGTTCTAGCATTACATGATAATGTTCATCTTAGGTTTGGTCTAAGGCAAAGCCCAAAGGTGCTACCTCCTTCTCGAGTTCTGTTATACGGGCTTTGATCGGTCCAAGACTACTGGATGAGGCCATCAAATCTTCTTTCTATATTAATTATCCAAGATCACTTTTATTTATAGACAACAATCGCAACATTTAGTTTCCAACCATCATATTGACCAACCTTTATATAACATTCAAAACCCAACAGTCTCATTTTAATTATACTCATTTTATTAAATGAAAACTTTTTGTGGAGTATGAAATAAAATAACACACAATATTAGGGAACAAGATTTATTAAAAATTTCGGGTCATTACACTTCACAAGGAGGTTATAGATCAAGTGAAACCCACCTCCAATCAACCACATGGTGGCTCAAATGTAAATAATGTGATGCCCAATTTATTTTATTTTTTTCCACAAAAACCCAAAAACTATCTTTTATTCTCGACCCATTGTCGTTGATCTGAAAGTCCCCTTAAGCGAATACATGCGCTGTGAGTTCAACGGTGTCCTCATATTTTAATTCTGAGCACCAGTTCCAAAGTTATTAAAAATCACTCATATGTTTACTAATCGTACCCAAACAAAACATCGAAAATTGATTCCGGGCCTACCAGGCCTCGTAATAATGTGCCTTCAATTTTGGAGGACTCGTAAAACTCCAATGTGTTTAAGAAAAATTTTCCAAGGAATTTATGATTATTTACAAAAATATATTAATTAGTTGGTAAATAAATTAATATGGGTTGGTAGGATATTGAATTGATATGATTAGATTATTAATTTCTTAATTAATTTAGGGTCAATAAGAATCATATGTTGAATAGTTAATTGTTCAATTATTTATGGATATTGAAATATTTTTGTTGAGATAACTAATTATGGAAATAATTTTGTGATATGGATTTTATCATTTCAGATAAATAATTATATAATACTAAGATGAAGAAGTATGGTGTGAGAGTTGAGTGATTCACTCTCAAAACATGGTGGTTAGGGTTTATTGTGGAACTTATTCTTCTTTTCGGAGGACTATTGCCAAAATTTTCTTGTGTTTGAGTTCTTCTAAGTCAGATATGCACCTTCTAGATCTCAAATTTCACTATGAAGACTTGTATCATTGTCATAAGTTCATAGATCTCTGCCTGTCAGAGTCTTGTCATTTTGATTGTGAGATCTATATTGCGGGTTTCCATCACTCCCTGGTTGATAGTTTTTTCGTCAGTTTATGGATATGTGCTCATTTCATGGTCCATCCGGATTTTTGATTCTCAATGCAATGTTTTATGGCTCCACCATACATGCGGTTTTATGTAAATGGAGGCCAGTACTGATCGTCATGAATTGTATCTCTCTATGAATGATTCATTCAATGTAGGATGCATAATCAGTGTCCCTCTCCATGATCCTTTCATTTGTAGAGACCACTGCTGAATCCATTTTTTCCAGGGGTAGTTTGATTACCATTGTTATGATGCATCAATATCACCCCACACAAATGCGGATCCAATGATTTTAGGACCGGTTTGTCACTGTGGTCCACTAGTTGATTTTTGTCACAAAATTTTGGATCTTGATGCGGTGGGAAAGTGCTCATTTTCAATCTCCAAAAGATCAAATGTCCATACCATTAATCAGCGAGGAAGTGTAGTGAAGATAATTTCATATTCACTATCTATTTTATAATATTTCAAATAAGAGATAAATCTACTAAAAACTAGGGGTGTTACACCACTAAAAACTACTGTATAGTCTAGGAGGCTCTCAGAAAGTAGGCGGTTCTCATTCTGATGGTGTGTATTATTTGGGAACAGTTTCATTCATATGATTTTCCCTCATAATGAGAAAAATATTTAGACACAGGGATTTATATCATTTAAATTCTTCCAAGTTATTATTCATATTTGTCAATGGGATAAAAAATTTAATCCACTAGATGTTGGTCAATATACTGTCTAAATCTAAGTAATGATTTAGTGTATTAATTGACTAATATGGAATCCTATGATTTTGTATTACATTGCAACGTCAATTAGAGTTCCAATGAAAATTTTCAAGGACAACGAAACAATGATATTTGGATAGCTTGCCTATTGTTTGATGATATTGATTTCAATTCCACTTTGGTGGATTGTGTTATGGTGTCTTCTAATGACGACAATCATGATTTGAGAATTATGTATGAAAAAATGCCAATATATTGGGTGAAATTCAATATAATTTGGCATAACTATTCAATTTTTTAGAAATATATTGTAAGTGACGTTTTAATCTATGTGGGCATGATTCTAAATATGATTAATGTAAAAGAAAAATGAATCCACCCATGGTGGTTGGTATGATCAGTATTGGGTTGTAACCTTCTAATAAAGCTAATATGGGGAATATACAAAGTGTGACAACATAGGTGCATGCTAATTTTACACATATGTTAGAGACACTTGGAAACAGAAGTGAAGGGGATTTCTAGCCATCTTATGGATCCTCTGGTGAGCATCTAGGTTAAACTTGATGGGTGGAGTAATTGGTTACATATATTATAAACTTCTAGTGCACTGATAAAAGGATATAATGATTAGATATTGTTATTGGGGAGTAGGATATTGTGGAGGGATGTTTGCATCATGTTTCTCTGAAATCTTCTGAGATTGTAAGCATGAAATAGACTAATAGGCTTCCATATCATGTTATGGATATAATGGATTTGATTTATAATGATACTAGTTTTCATAATGATGTGGATAATTCTTCTAGAGTCAATAATAAATCTAGATAATATAATTCGACTAAAATAGTGGGGTTTGGATGAAGATGATAACAAGGAAGTGTGGTTGGTAACTGAAACACCATGGGAGAGGATGCGATAGATATAGATGGGATCGACTTGGAATGTCTACTAGGAAATCCTCATGGGACCTCACTCTTTAAATGATTAATATTAGGGAGAATAACACTATTATATTTACTAAGAGGAATTCACATTCAGATTGGGAATTTTCTAGTGATCTCTCTAATCAGGAGTATGGAGATCATCTCGGTTCTCCACATTTTTAATTATTTTTTTTTCAGGTGGATTTTTCCATTGTGGTTCTTATCCTCCCCATTGTCATATTTTTTCCTTTTGATTCAATAACATTCTACAGAATCATGGTCATCTAAATCCTAGATCATTTTGGATTATTTTTAAAAATAATTATATTATATTGAGTTGTTCATTTGAGATAATTATTGATAAAAATAAATTTGTGACATTGAGTTGTTTATTTTAGAAAATTAATTCTATAATTAATTATGTGATATTTAGTTGTTGAATTAAGTAAATAATTATGAAATTAATTATGGATTATGGATTTTATGAATTAAGATAATTAACTTGCAAATCAGTTATGGAATATTGATTTCTTTATTTTAGATAGTTAATTTTCGAAATAATTATTTGATATTGAGTTCTTGAATTGGGTAATTAATATTTGAATTACTTATAGATTATAGATTTAACTAAATGGGGAAATTAATTTGGAAATTAAATTTGGGGTATTGATATTGTGATAAGAGATAACAAATTGGGACCTAGTAATGAGATATTGATGTAGAAAAATGAATAATTAATTTGTAAATTAATTTTAATAAATTTTTATAGCGTGTTTTATTATTTAATTGGTCAATTTATTATTGGATTTTGTTAATGTGAAAATATTAATTAATTTTAATATTTATTAATGAACATGAATTAATTAATTTTTTGATTAATAAAATAATGTTATGTTGAATAATTTTTATAAAAATATTAATGTGAATAATCATTGACAATACGACAATGTGAAAACATGTGATCATGATATATATGCGAGGATGTGAAATGGAATGAATATATCAGCATCAATGATAAGTGTTATGTTAGATATGATAATCTACACTAGTGATATACATGCATATTTTATAATTGGGGTGTTAGACATGATGATCGTAGTCAGTGATATAGATGCATATTCGTGAAATTTGGTGCTAGACACGACGATTCACTTCAGTGATAGATCAATACACATGATTAAGAATTGGGATGTTAGAGATAAAGATCTACACCAATGAGATATGCAAATTGGTTACAATTTGGGTTTCACATGTGATGTTCTAATATAATAATGTATATATATGATTGGGAATTGTGGTGATAGACATGATGTTCTATGCATATGTTATATATATATATATAAGATTCATATATATTGAGCATGACATATTATTCTATACCTAATAAATTGTCACTCGTTTTTGATCCCAAGTGGTTGTAATAATGAGATTGAAATGAATTGGATAATTAAATCACATTATTTTAACTAAATTGTGAATTAAATATGTAACATGGATCAGTCCCGGTGTAGGCCGCAGCTGGTATTGAGGTTTGAGTATCCTCAGGAAACCATGGGTTTATGCAGTTATAAATGATAATTAAATAAATGTAAACAATTTACATTATTAGGAAAATTTTATTCTTTATACAAATTCATACCGTGTAATTCACTAGATTTGTTTGACAGACCATTGGTGGTTTATTATTAAGATTTACCCACACCCTACTTGAGATGTTTGATTGTTACCCAAAAAGACTTTTATGTTTTCTGGAATGGTTATGGATAAACTCCATATTCTATATGGAAAATTTGGGATGCATCACAGATTAGTGAACCTGACATGGTTCAAGAACCACTTTGGGGATTTCAGTGTATCTAGATTTTGGTTCCCATTTGACACTTGGGACATACATAATATATCATATATACTGTTCATTATTATTTTTTATTACAGTTTTGGACATCTTATAATATAGGTTTTATAAATAGTTATATATATACTTCCACTATTGTTTATTTATTTGCATTGGTGTATTAAACTGATAAAAAAATAGTGTATAGTCTCCCTTTAATCGACTTATGAGACACTCACTACAAGTAGGAATCCTATAGCATATGGGGAGGCACATCTGAGGTCATATAGCAGTCTGGTCTAGCCACTGGTGTGTGAAACCCATTATGGGACATTATAAAGAGGTATAATAGGATATATATTCTTTTCTTTATGTTTTTTTCATACAGTTTGGAAATTTTTTACAAAAGATGTTGATGATTCCATTTGTGGTTATGTGCTCGTGCCTTAGAGCACCTACCCTGTGTATGGGGGAGAAGCCAATTCACTAGGGTGGTATTGTTTTATTACAATTGTTATTATAGTTGTATACTATATCACCATGGTTGATGGAATTATTTTATGATGTGATTATTGTTTCTTAAATTTTTTAAGATTGACTCATGGCCATAAATAATATGATTGTTGAGTCAAAAAAAATCAATCTAGGAACCTATGATTTTTTGTGGCTTGAATCATTATAAGTACATGTGAGAAAATAGGATTTGGGTTAGCGGTTAAAGTTTATAATTTTTCCTAATTTTCATAATAGAAATGATAGTGGTTCCTCACATGAAATGTTTAATGATTATAAAATGAGTTACGATGGCCGTAAAAGGTTTTATAAATGAGAAACTATAATAATGAAAATATATTTACCAATGTTAATCCTGATCTATTTGTATGATGGTTGAGGGTAGCGATAGATCCACCGTCTTGATGATGTGGTAGGAAAAATGGGGAATGACTTGTTATGTTTTGGTAAATGATGCTTCTTAACTATTTGATTCTTTTTAAATAATAATCAATTGTTATTTTTATGTGGCCATTAATTTGGTTATTTTTTTGAAGTGAGAGTGCCATTTTTTGAGAACATGGTTGTGGGTTGTGTGAGGGACCAGCATATTTTGGATCAGTGTGTTGATATGTTTTTAGGAAGGTAATCATGATATTCTTGATATATTGTTGTGTTTCCATAGTGTGAGGAAAAATTGTTAATGATGGATTAGTGGTGGTATTCATCGACGACTTCTTAGTGAACAATTAAATAGTGATGATCATATAAGCTTCCTTGAATTCATCTCAGGTATACTAAGAAAGACCTTAAATTTCACCTAGATATAGAAATGTATTTTCATTAGATATAGGGCCCTTGGAAGTTGTTCTTATCAAGAGGCACATACGTAGAGTTGGATGGTGTGAGGTACTCTATCGAAATTTTTTTATGATGTTCTCCAAAGGGTCAATATGTTGATAAATATTACGCGCTATTGTCTATAGTGGTTGAGTTTCATGACAAGTTGTGTTAACAATGATCCAATGGTAGGGTGAGATGTGTCAGTAGAAGGTGAATGGAGCATACCATGGGTTATAAGTGGTGTTAGGGAAATTTTAATGAGAAAACTGTTAGGTATATGTTTAAATGCCTTGGAGATTGTCCATTTTATTTTTGGAGGTAGTGGATATGCATTCTTTCCAAAATAACTTTTGATGGAATGTCCATGTACTAATGATTTAATGTGTTATTATAATTTTTGGGAATTTTGATTTAAGAAAATGAAACGTGTATATTATGGAATTTTATCATGATACTGATCCATCCTTTAACGAGAATCCAAGACATGTGTTGGGTAACCATGGGAAGGTGTTGTGGAAAAACTATATTGATATTTTTTATTTTGTAGGAACAATGCAACCAGTTATGTAAGAAACATGGGGGAAAGATACAAATTTGAGGTAACAATGGGAAAATAATTTTGACTCACAATCATCGAGGTGTTTGGATGTATGGGTTGAGGACGATCTTTCATAAGATGGGAAGATTGTAAGAACACATTAATTTCTAGGGGTGTAATGAAAATATGTGAATTATTATGGATGAACATTTATATTTTATTCATGACTTAATTTAAATTAAATCATTGTAAATTTACACAACCTATAAGTGGTTGTCACCTTAAAAACACATGTCATGAAATTTGATCACACCCCTTATAATTTTCTTTCATTATGTGTTGAATGTTAACTATATTGGATTACATAATGTGTAATTAGTTTACACCACATGTAATATTACACAATGAGTAATTATATTACATAATATGTAAACTTTATCATGTGTTTTTTTAAATGGAATGATCTGATTTATCGTCGGAATATGTGGAAATTATTTATGATTCATACATGACATGAAATGATAATTCACATTATGTAATTATAATGAAAAAAATTAAAATTCATATCCTACATCCTTTGAATGACCACACACAACATTCATTGTGGAAGACTCTCCATTTCTGACCAAATTAGAAACAAACACATCTGTGCACCATTTCAATAGACCAAATCTCCACTGTGTAATGCATTCATTTATCCGAGACCTGTAGCACACCTCTAAAAAAGATGTGTGTATTTTGACAGTGATGTATGGGAGTCTGATTTGGACAAAAAGTGATATTGCATTAGATATTGGAAATTATACATATATTTTTATGGTATGTCTTATAGTTATTAATATGTGTCTAGATACATTGCTAAGATATTTTCCGGTACATATAGAGAATAATATAGAAGCTAATTTCTATCACAATGTTGTTTTTTTCATAATTTACTCTGGTTTCAATAATCAACTCTAAATCATATTCTTGGTCGTGTTCTTGATTAATTATACATAATTTGGGGATCTAAATTTTATTAAATTATTCATCTTGATCCTGAGGTAGGTGGTCTAAAATTCAAATCCCACAAACGTAATTACACTTATTTTCATGTAATTGTAGAATGGATATTATATGTTTACCTATTTTGTTCTTGATTAAATTAATTAATTAGGAAAATTAATGATTAATGGAAAAGTGAAAATGAGATTTTGGGTTTTTTGGTCATGAATAATTAATGGTTAAATTTATTTTGCAGTAATTGAGAATTTTTATCTTTATTAATTAACGATATAACTAATTAATGTGTATGGTTGTGTCAATGTAATTATAGTGTTTGAATAATAATTTATAGGATTATTTAATTGATATTGTTATTATAAAAAATTATTTAATTATTATTTAATTCATGAAAAAAATAATATTATTGAGTGTAACCAATTAATTTTGAAATTAATTTATATAACATACCCAAATAATTAATTGGTAAACTAATGAGAAGTGGTTCAATAATACTAATTAATTCTAAAATAATTCAGAAATGTTGACATGGATGGTTAATTTGAAATTTAATTTAATGTTTTGAATATATTTAATTAATTTTGAATTAATTAATGAGTGTTCAAATGGAAAATTAAATGTAGATAAATTGAAATATTAAAAGTGATTAATTAATTGTTAATTTATTAAATTGTGTTGTTATGGAAGTGAGCAATTTATTGGTGAATTAATTTTTAGGTAAGAATCTGATTAATTAATATAAGAATTAATTAATTAAATGGACGTTGAAATTTAATTGGTGAATTAATTACTGAAAATTAAAATGATTAATTCATCTGGGAATTAGTTAATACCATGGTTGTGAAAAATTAATCAATGAAATAATTGAATTGATTCCATTCTTTTAATTAATCAGTGATTATTTAATGGAAATTATTTGGATTACTAAATTGGTGAATTAATTATGGGAGGTAATATTAAGATTACTAAGTTGGATTAATTAATTGTATAATTAATTAATGTAGATTGTTGTGTTGAAGCAATTTAATGAGTTATATTAATTATTGCTGGATTAATTCATAGTGATTATAATGATGGTTAACATGAATGAATTTTCTTAATTAATTTGAAAATTAATTAGTATGGATTTTTGGGATATTGAATTGATAATATTGGAAAATTAATTGATGAATTTATTATAGGAAAATGATATTTATATGATGAATAATTAAATTTTTCATTAATTAGGGATATTGAAATTTATTATTTGGGATACATTTTTATTGAATTAATTATCTTATATTGACTTGTTTATTTTAGGTAATTAACTTTAGAATTTATTATATGATATTTATTCTGTTGGTTTGAGATTATATTTAATATAAATAGTTATGTGATATTGAGTTTTTTATTTATGTAATTGATTATACAATTAATTTAGGGTTATGTGATAGGTTGAAATTGATATAGTGATAACAGAATATTGGGGTGACTTGTCTTAGTTTAAAAAATCATATTTTTTTGTATTCACATAATCTATAGATTGGGATGGAGATGTTTCTGTATGAGAGTATATGTAAAGGATATGAATAAATAACAAAGTAGAACAATTTATAGTTGTTAAGGGAAAAGATGCCATAGTCTACTCCACTAATGATCCACTAAATTGGGGTGGTGAATATCACTAGTAATGTCCACATATCTAAATACTGCTCCAAAACTGAGTGCATGTAGTTTCCATGCTTACAAAAAATGTCTTACAAAACCGGGCCCTCTGGTTATTTTACATTGAACCCAAAAAACCACAGCTTAGTTTGAAAACATGACAATTCACCATGATAAAATACGAGCAGCCAAAATTAATGATAGATAAGTTGTAATTAGTTGAGAAAACAATATATATTATAGTTATAGTATCACACGACTTACAGAAGACAGATCTTCAAAAATATCTCCCAATAACATCAGTTTGAGTAATTATAAAGAACTATTTTATTTGTTTATGAAGTTTTTATTCATATTTAATATATCTAATGGACATATATGTACGAATTTGTGAAGTGAAACTATAAAATATTGATCAAATGAAGAGTTATTGTTTATGAAATTAGACCGAATGTTTTGGGTATATCCATCACAAGGATTTTAAAGTAAGATGATGATAAGTTAGATGATATTGTTTGATTGAAATGGTAGATGTATTCTAATGTATATTATTAGATAATATATGTTTTTTGGGATGTTATCTATAATGTTCTAGAAATTTATACTGGAAAAATAAATTGAATCCCATATATCTGATATTATTTAAAAAAAGATTCATAAGATTAATGTTTGGTATTAGGTTATACAAATTTTAATGACATATTAAAAATTTCATTAACTGTGAAAAAGTGATGATTTTATTCTAAAAATATCAATGTAACATTTTCTATTATAGACTTATAATATTGAATAATTTCACTAATTCTAAAAGTAAGGATATTAATAGGAAGTTATTGATTATATTTTTTACATGTGGCTTGATGAATATTCTAGAAGTCCTCAAATGAATGCATTGAATTGAGGTGATCACCTTTTTTGTAATTCTTTTTTTAGTGGGAAAATAAAACCAGATTCATTAATGTACTACACTAATAAAACTTATAAATAGAAAAAAAAAAAATATATATTTGTAAGAGTTTTATTTTGACATGTTAAAAAAACGATGCTTTCGTATATTGAATCAAATAATTATAAAATAAAAAAATTCTAAATGAAAATGTTTTAGAAGGGGGATTTATAAAAATATAAATCATATTAGTTAATGAATTTTATACTAGATATTGGTGTTTTGATTTCTGGTATCAGATTTCTTGAAATTGGATATTAATTTAATATTATATTTAATGATAGAGATAATATTTTAAGGTGATTAGAAAATAAAATTGTTCAAGAAGTGGTTTCAATCCTCAAATACCATTGAATAAATAATATTATATAGATAACCATATGAATAATACTATACAAATAGGTGATCGAAATATATTTTTTATAAAATAAATGTATATATTGTTCCTACATACTTATAAAAAATAATGTTATGAAAAATATGTAATTGTATTTTTATCAAAATTGAATAATGTGCTATATTTATGTTGAAAACATAATGAATAATATTGTTGAATGTTCTTGTAGTTATTATTTGATAAATTATTATATAGTTGAAATGATAGAGGATTAGATTTTATATTGAATAAATATAGTTCTTTTATAGTTTATTGATTCACCCTGCATGATATTAAAAAAATTATTTTTCTACTGTATTTTGTGGTCTTTGATAAATTTATTTCCTTTCCATGGGATAGATATAATAAAATAGTATGGAACCTTTTAAATACTTGTGTTTATGTGGTTTTTCTTTTGTTCTTTTTTTTCAAAAATGATTGTCTCTCTTATATGATGTTAATGTTATTATATACATAATGAAACATAAAAAATCATTCATTCATCCCTCCAACTCTTAGTGATAACAAAAATCATGATTACTTCTTTTAGTGGAATTATGTTTTGTTCTTAAAATAGTTAGACATTTATGACATGGCTGCATCATAGAGGTATATTTATTATGACATAAAAAAATTGAGATGATGGCCATAGTATAGGGTAGATACTTTGAGATTTACTAAAGATCCCGTTTCATTTACATGATTCCTAGTGTGCTTTATGTAATAATATTACTTGAGGGCTAGTGGATTTTGATAAAAAATACTCACTTAATGCCTATTTAATATCATGACAATGACTCACTTGATTCGTAGTTCATTTTGAGTATCATGTTTATACTATTCCATGTAGTCTATTCACTAGTACCAAGAGTAATTATTGTTTAAATCTGACATAATGATAGTCCTTTTGACATGGAGTTGAAGCCTGATTGACCCGGGATCATGGTGGATTTCATAGTATAGTAGTGTTTATAATAGTGTTTTATGCTAATTTCTCATCTATAAATATCATATAAGACAACTATTATACATGAAAACATTTATATGAAATCATTTTTGGTTTAATAATATGTTCCCTTACTCTCAAACATTACATGAATCATATATATCAAAACACCCAATCATTAGGGATCTATGAATGGGAAAGGGGACTATGTCTAATAATTATTCTATGTACCATGAAGCAACATTTCATACTAGTGAAAATCCAAAATGATTCCACATTTTTATTTACATACCCACTTTCAAACCTATTTATATATGTTTATTTCATGAATTAAATTTTTGATTTACTCTTACTCTGATTATTTCTTTTACATAAAACTAGAATATGGTTCTTTTGAAAAGAAATGATATCTATGTTATATATATCCCATTAACAAAATTATAAAACTTGAATAAAATTAGAAATCTAAACTATATAGGGAGGAACACATTAAGAAATGTGACCCTTTCGAATGGACAATTAAATTTGTGTCAGTTCTTTTAATTTTTATGTCCCTTTCTCTTAAAATTGTTAAAATTTCAATTTTGGGTTTTCCCATGGTATAATGTATTTAATTAAGAAAATAATTTTTTATGAATAAAAATAAAATAACACTTATTTAATAATTTAAACATATAGATACAATATATTATATAAATGTAATTATATAATGTTTCAATGTGTATAAAAAAACACAGGTAAAAAAAATCATATTTGACATTAAATTTTACACTTTAAATTTATCGTTCTGGTTAAATTATATGAATGATTAATTTTCTTGGTATTTTATTTTAATTAGTAAAATTATATTATTGGTGGATTTAGAATAAATATAAACCCAAATTTTATGAAATTATTATTAAATTATAGTAACAGACCAAAAACTGTATTTTTTTGGGACATATTAGTATTGTTTTGATGATATAAGTAATAGGTTATCGAATTATATAATTTTTTAAAAATATATTTTATTACATAATAAATACTTCATATTCCAAATATGAGTATTTATAAAATTATATTTTCTAAAGTCCTAACCTGATACACCATATCTGAGCAGGAATGCCACATAACATCATGCCCACCTCCCCATATTCAAGAGGCTACTTACTACGAGCAAGGGTCTATATTTTTTTCTATAAAGAAAATATCCTCAACATCCCATCATAGTATCCTTAATAAATATAAATTAATATAAAAAATAATGAGACTAATCATGAGTAACGTAGACAACATACATTTCATAAATATAGTAGCATCTCACAATGTCTCAAGCCTATCAAAAATGAAAAAAATAGTTGACAAAGAAAATAACTATATGGTCCTCCAATGAATATCTTGGTCCTCCTCCACTACATTCTCCACCTTCTAAACCATCCAAAACAGGGATATTTTCCTTCATTAGGTTTCTCAATAAATCTAAATGAATATCTAAATGACCAAGTATGATGTGATTACAAGACTCAGTAGAAAACATCTTATATTCCATTAACATGATGACTTCTTTATACAAGTATCTACCATGATAATAAAAAAATTTGGCTTGAAATAAACATATAATAAAAAAATCTTGATATAGTTTTTTATCCAATTTTCCACAACCAATGACCAATACATGAATTTATCAACACTTTATGAGATATTTATGAGTTGGAAGAAACAAAAAAATTTACAGTGTCCTCATGATCTCTTAGAAGTGATACACTACATCATCTATACATAAAGTGGATAAAAACAGTCATGTTTAAGAGATTTGAAAAAGAATATATATTTTCCTAATGTAGCATAAAGGCTGACCATGTTCATGTCACTTAATTTTTTTCATATTTGTTTTAATAAAAAATTATAATTCAACTAATATAATTCTTTTTATTTTTATATTATTTGTTTAAATGTCAGTTTTCATGGTCTTGGAAAACATGAAATTAAAATTAGACAATTTTTTTTAAATATAAATTCAGATTCTGAAGAAAATATAGATTATAAATAATGGTCTTGGTCCAAGGATTGATAATTCGGGTTCAATCATTATTTATTTGTTGACTAAATTAATTTTTTTAATTTGATGAAATATCATTAATGTAATACATTAGATTAATTTATTTGGTGTGTGATTTTATCATGCCTTCGGTAAACAAAACTATACCTCCATAAATATTTATCTAGGATAACACCTAAATCTTGAGTTTAATTCATTAGAGACACAATAACACCATATAATTGTTCATCCCATTTGGAAACAGTAACCACATTTTATAAATGGTTTTCCTCAGAAAAGAGAGCGAAAATGAATCAATGAAAATAAATGGAATTTAAAATAATGTCATGGTGGATGACCATCACACCCATGTGATACAGTTTCATCCCCAACTAATATAATTTAAATATATTTATTTTAAGCTCCATAATAATACAGGTAATGGATCCTCTGCCAGGGAAAATCCTCAAGTTACATACATTATATTTCAATGTTAAAAGTGATAACTGTGGAAATTGATGACATAAAATGTGAGATTAATATTGGAAGATAAAAATATGAAGAAGAATAAACAAAAACACTTTAAAAAATTTGAATGTGTTATGTGGGAAATACTAAATTAAAAAAAAGTAAAAATTCATAAATCAGTAGCTGACATCCACAGTATCCATCACAAATCGATCTTCTATTAAATCTAGTCCTAGACTCTATTTTATAGACAAGGGTGTGGGATTGGGTTCCATAAACTACAATTAAATAATTTTTGGGTCTTAATGGGTCATCAATGGATGAAAATTTTACTCCAAAATTTATCTTAAATAGTATCAATGTGAAACCCCTAAGTTTGACAAAATAATCTAATGTAATATTTTATTATTTTGTTAGAAGTTTTCTTGTTCCTTTGACACCAAAATTTCTTATTATCTCTCGACATCTAAGAATTGTTATATCAAAATTACATATAAAAATTATTATATAAAAATTCATCATAGAAGATCCTTCAGTGTTGAGTTTCCAATAACAATATTAGTGAGTTGATTAATCCCCCAAATTTAGTGGATAAATGTTTATATTATTCCTATTTCAAATATAAATTTTAATTCTTCAATTATAGGTTTTTATCATAATTTATGCCTCATTTCTGTAGGATGGGTCCACTTTATCAGCAAAAAAATATGTTTAAGTAGATTTATTTTGTTTGGCCTCTGTATTATCGAATCGTCTATTGGTTACAATATAGATTTTAGAGCCAATAAATAAATTCATATTTAAAAAAAACATCTCTCAAATTGGAAAAATATTTTAAATTTTATGGCTAAAATGTAAAAGTTATTAAAATTATCTAAAATTCAAGAATTAAACAATTTTTATATTTAAGCTCAAAACACATCATTAATAAAAAATTGTTGTAAATAATCTCTAATTGATAAATTATGGGGATTTAAATAATTTAAATACATAATAAAATTGAGTAAAATATTATCTATATAACTTCCATCAAAAAATTAACCATTCATGTCAACATTCATGAATTCGAAAAAATAAATTTCAATGGGTACTAATGTTACCAATATAAAAATTTCTACGAAATTAAATTAAGAAATTATCAATATCAAATGAAATTATAAAATTTAGTGTAAAATATAAATTCATTTTCTAAAATTTCAAATAAGAAGTCATGTTATTTATTTTTGTCTTCCCCTTTTAAAAATTATTTATGTTCTCATTTCATTCAAACAATCTCCTCAATTAATAATTATTAAACAATCAATGTCATGGTTTACCTCATTGGAATATTTTCACTCTTCTCTAAGGATACAATTCAGTAGGAATTAAACTCATATCACGAGATCATGATCTTAATCCATATTTTTGTAATTAAATACCTTATATACTTTGTAATGAAATAAATTAAATAAAATAATAAGCGATTTTATTATTGATTCAATTGAATTTTAGGCTTACAGTTGTTATGAATTATATTTCAAAACAATGTATCATGGAGGAGTTTTATCTCCATGGAAAATTTTATGAAAAAAATAAAAGTTTAATGAAATCCTCCCCTTCAATTTAACAACTACAAAATCCCAAAAACAATCAAAGTAGGTGTCATTAAAAATATATCATAATAAATTACATGCATCGTTTAGAATTTTAAATTACTTGTATACCATTTTTAGCATTAAAATGTTTTTTTATGTATTTTTTAATTTTATTCTTATAATTAATCTTACTATCATCAACAAACCACATATGATAAAAATAATTTGTTTAGTTATGGTAAATTTTTATTCATCTAATTCACAACCAATTATATTTTTTATATTTTTTTTATTTTGAAGAATGGAATCATTTAAGTACACATAATAAATGAAAAACCATTCTTAAGACCCAAAATTATAACCCCCACATGTTTTCCTTATAATTATAAATCATCTCTTCCACCATGATTCCCTTCAATTCCACAAATAAATTTTAAAATATCATAAAAATATTAAGATGATTGTAGGAGTAGAAAAAATGGATTGAAACTTGGCTCTCCCTATAAAGGTATGTCATGGACTCTATATGCTCAATCAGTATTGATGTAAGTATTGAAATTTAATGATATGTGATTTATGAAAAGATAAATATTTTTTTTTATGTTTTTTGGGTTATTCAAATCATTGATAGGTTAAAATGTATGTTCTAGTAGGAAACATGACACAAGACCACTCAAGAAATATGCTTAAAATAAATTGTAATTATGGGGTCAAAAAATCCCCACATAAATAGGGAATCTAATATTGGATAATTATGAAACCGATAATTACTAACAAAAAATCAATTCAAATAAATTTTAGAAATTAAAATCATGAAATTTTTTTTAGAAATTTCTTTTAAATAAATCCATCAATTACCATAAACAATGAGTCCTCATTTTAATATCCTTGATGTACTTTAACAACTAAATTCTCCATTTTACTCATTCAATTTCATTTTCATTGAAATATAAAATAGGGAATCACATTAGTCATATGAAAATAAAATCTCCTTGATAACACAAGAAAATCATAATTAAATTTGGTTACACAATTTCAACGTTATATCTCAGAACATGCTTTTGGTATAAAATTAAATCACTTTAAAATATAAATAGAACATGTGATGTCCCATTTTGAATGAGTATTTAGTTATCCTCAAATATTCTTTTTTTTTTCATCCTTGTTCTATCAGCGGAATACTAAATATAATTCATATATTAATTATGAATATCATTTCATTTAAAATGAAAAATATAAGAGAAAGTGGGATGTATGGTCGACTAATCAGAAAAATGAAATTCTTTTCTAAATAAGAAGGAAACATTTAATGAAAAAATTCTTATTGATCCCCCATGTTGGCCAAAAAAATTTAATTCCTCTATAGTGTAGTACGCATTGTTATCCACAGTCAGATGGTGGTTGGGTATTCATGGATTTAAATCCCCACATATTTTATTCCTAGATTTCACATAATTTTTTTAGTAGGGATTGATCAATTGATAATGTAAACCTCATCCCCCCCCAATTAAAATTGTGTATTATAATCATTGTGGAAGTATGATGAATTATGTATCATCCAATTTTGTTTCTACAAGTGATACTTATTCTTCTATGTTTTGTGGTTTATCCAGATGTGATTTAATGTATGTAGCTTCTAGATTGTGTTCTTCATGAAGATTCACTGTGATATCATCTTTTAGTCATTATATTAAATATTTAATGTGTTAAGGAGGATCTTAATGTTCTACAACATGTGGATTTTGTTTTTAATCACCCTCCTTCAAGGAATCATACAATGTTTTTTAATATTATATTTAAAAATTATCAAGACCAATAAAAAACATTGTTTCAATAAAATAAAAGGAGTTTGAGTTAAATTATGTATCATCTCTTAGAGTTGGTTTTTCTTGAATCTATTCTTCAGTGGAAGGATCAAATTGGATTTGAGAAATAATAGATGGATGTAGGTAGTTAGTATCCTTAATTTCATGGATATCATTGGAAAAATAATTGAAGACTAAGGGGACTCTTATTAGACCTTCAAAATATAATAATAATCTATAATGTAGTGAGAAATAAATGTTATATCCCATGATATCACTTCAATAAAATATGTGATTACATGCCATCCCTCAGGCCCACAATAAAATCCTTGAATTCATCCTCACCATTAGTTAATTTCTAAAATTACCTTAACTATCATACAATAATTGAAAATCCATCCACCAAGAAAAACGTTGACTCAATAATTGCTTCCTTCATTTTTGGGAAACATTTCCATGAAGTGAAAATAATTTCATATGAAAACATCATGGATGTTGAATTTATATAAGTTTTCTAATTGAAAAAACTGATTTTTTTAAAAATATTGTATACAAAAATTGAAAAAAATAACGGTTTAGATCAACTGAAATTATTCCATTTTTGAAACCTTCCTCTCATAAGGAATGAAACAAGTAATTTTGTTTTCCTAATGCAACATAGATCCCCTTCAGAGTCATCACACATTAGGATCATAGATATTGGTTCAATCAAAAATTAGAATTCACTAATTTAATTAATTTTTATATTACTAAGGAAAATGTTTTTTGGGGGTTTTGGAAAACATTAAATTCATATAATGAAATGAAAAATTTAAATATAAATATAGATGTAGAAAAAACACATATTTGATTGAATGGTCTTGGTCCAAGGATTTATAACACTTGATTATTTGTTATTTATTTTTTTTTGAAATTCAATTTTTTAATTCATTCGATGAAACCTCATTAAAATTTTACATTACATTGATTTATTAAGTGAGTTATTTAAGAATTAATTGAGATCACAATGCCAAAGCATCCCTAATATCCATAAATTATATCTCGTCAATTAAAAATGAAATTCCTGTGAGTCTTGACTCCGCCATATGTCATTTCATGCATTCAGGTGTCCACTACTCCACTATATACAGGGTCTTCTTAAGAGAACGGTCAAAAAACTGATTAATCATTGAATAGAAATGGAATTGGAAATACTAATATCATGGATGATGGACTCACCGATGGAATACTCTCATATCCTCCCCAAATACAATAAACACAAGTTGGATTAAAGCACAATAACAAAGACATAAACTACCCGAGCAAAAAATCACAAGTTAGTACCCTGACATAGAAATATGAAATAAATCATGTTTCAAGAAGAAAAAGAAAAAAAATTAATTTACAAATGGAAGATAAAGAATTATGGAATGGATAAAGGGAAATAATTTAATAAAAAATGAGTGTGATACATAGGAAATGAAAACTAAAAAAATGAAAAGAAATAAAAATACTTAATACAGAAGTTGACTTCCATATATTTCATCGTGTACAAATAACCTCCTCAATACACGTCTATACACTTATTTATAAGAATTTAAGTGGCCTTGCGGTGTCATAACATAACATTTCATTTTCTAGTCGTAATGGGTCATCAATAGTTGAAAATGGGAATCCATAATTTTTCATCAAAAGAATACACATGATACCTCATCATATTGGATGATTCATATAATGCAGTATTCTAGAATATTGTTAATAGTTTTTTGTAAATTTGAACATAAATATCTTAGCATCATTCTCCTTGTGTGACAATTTTATCTCCTAAATACTCATAAATTTTAATTTTTCTTAATGCATCATGATTCATCCTTCATTGTTGTGCATACGATGAATATATTAATGATTTGATAACTCAATAAAATTAAATGATGAAATTTGTATTGCAGTATTATATTACATTATACTATAATCACCTATACAAAAGGTCTTCAGCCTGAGTTATGCTTCATTTCTGGTGGTGCGGTCCACTATATCCGCCCAAAATGTTTTTAAATTTATAGGTTATTTCAGGCCTCCATATTATGAAATCATGTATTTTTTCATGCGGAAAAAGAGGTCCCCAATAAATCATGGAATAATTTAATAAAAAAATCAATCATTTTGGAAATATAATTTAAATTTTATACCAAAAATAACAAAGTGAACAAAATCAGTTAAAATTCCAGAATTAATAAATTTTTACATTTTATGTCAACACCCACCATTATTCCAAATTTATTAATGTAATATCAAACTAATAAATTGGGAGGATTTAAATAATATAAATTAATAATAAAAATGAGAAAAATATTATCTCTATTAAGGACTGTGTCACCCAGATCCTATAGTAAATAATAACTATTACTCACATCAAAATGGTATATCATGGTGAATGCCACATGGAATCAGGGCATCCTAGAACAAAACCTCAGCACAACACCATGGAATCCTGATAACTTCATTCTATTTTTAGGTACAAATTTCTCTATTTCCAATAATGTATTCTCTCACACTAGGGAATAAATATAAAATGATATTCCACCTATCTCATTTACCACTTAAATTCACTGAGGTGTGGTAATATATAAAAGGGGCGAGCACATCAGTAGTCATAGTATATGAACATGAGTATATACCATTATTCACAGTGACATGTTATTGTAAAAAACATATATAAAATATAAACTAATATAAATCATGGAAATAGAACATTTTTAATCGGATAGATACACACACACACACTCACATGTCATCAGAATCATACATGGTCAATAAATTAATGAAAGAATATAATAATCAATGAATGAACTGTAATTGTGATCCCACGAATGTATAAAATTTACTTTGTCAATATTTTTCATCATTAAAGAAATTATTAACAACGAATGTGGTTTCATGGTTGGAGTGGAATCCTCAATAACTAAGAACACCTCTTTACTGCCTTATTATCATAAATTCTAACACGTTAACGTCTCGACACATCACCGCGTTGATAAATGAGGAATATTTAGTGTTTACTAAAATATAAACATACATTATATTTCTAAATGAAATAAAATAATTTAATTGACAATACCTTTACTCTTATGGATAATTTTTGATTCATTTTTTAAAATATCGAATTCGATGATATTTTGACACTCTTATATAGTTCTTAATTTATCATTTAAAATATCACATGGGATTATTATTATACCTGAATGATAATTGTAAAAATTATTATCAAAATTATTATATTTTATTATAATTTATCATTTCTGGATAATTTTTTAATTGTTATTTAAATAAAAATCATGTGTAATAAAGTAAATTTTAATAATAATGAAATTATCTTTTGATAACTATAATATTTATCCTCTAATAATATATTTCTTTACCCTATGATTATATCAATAATCATTACATGTGATAATTGCCTAAAAATTATCCTTCAATAAATTTAATATTTTTTTTCATTGATAATATCATGTAATTATTCTTTTCCAATTAATTATAATTATATCTCAATAATTTTTCATCATTATAATTCAATAATTTTACATAAATATTCAATTCCTTATAATTAATTTAAATAATAATTTATTTTAATATAATTGTCATTTGTTAATTTTATATAATTATTTTATATAATTTACCATATTTATAGATTCTGTATTTTCTGAAGAATTATCATCAATAAAACTATTTCTCTTTACTTAATTTAGTTTTTTCCACCTAACTAAAGATTTGGTTAATGAAATGAAAACCGATTAAAATTAATAAAATACCTTACCTTCCCCCATAGGGAAAGAAGATGGAGGGATCATGGAGTAGTGTTTTGTGCATGTATTTGGAAATAAAATCTTTGAGAAGGATTCTTAGATCATGAGCAGATGAGAACTGAGATTTCCAAAGCTCAAGAAAATAATAAAAATTAAATTCAGGATGGTTTATTGATTTTAAAATAACTCTAATACAAAAATTTAAACAAATATTACTACATCACTATTAGTTTTCGATATCACTGATTATTGATGGCAGATTGTTTAATTTCTACTCATCAAGGCAATGAAAATTTTAAATGGGTGAAATGGTTTGATTTTCCATTTTTTGATTTCAATGTAGTGAATTAATGGATTTTTTTGTGTATGTCGATGATATATTAATAGTTTAATGTTTTTTTTAATTTTATTGATTTAATAAAATTAGTTTTTTTATATAAATAGTAAATAATAGATAATAATCTATCTGAATAAATGTTATACCAATTATTGGGTAACTCTACATTCCAAACCTAATGATGGTCTTGAATTTCACATTAGTTGCACTGTTTGGGAAGCACTATTTATTTATTAATTTAATCTAGAATAAATAATTTATTAATAATAAAAGGTTATAACTATGATTGATCCATCCAAACATCCGACACTAACAAATGTTATTCAACTTTCATGTTTAACAAGGCATTTTGGACCTAGATGAGGTCTCATATTTATCATATTGACACCATTTTTTATTTTTTATATTATTATCAGAAATACTATAATAAAAGAATTAGTTATAATCATTTCATGAGAGATATATTCAAACATCCAACACTATCAAATGTTATACCCATCCTATGTTAAGCATTGCATCACAAACCAATCACTCTTCTCAAATGTCTCTTACAATATATCAATTTGGATTTATTCAACTAGTTTGATGAAATTTACTAATCTTAATATAATATACAAAATATTTTTCCTATATATTTTTTATGGATTTATAGGCATTAGAATCTCCACTAACTCAACATCTAACTCTAGAAATTTATTATGGAATAATCCAATGTGTTAACTGGGATTTTTATCTTATATATATCCTTTAACAACGAATTAGAATATTTAAAAAAAAATTAATATTTTCCTCTTCAGATATATAGAAATTTATCAAAACATTGTTTTTTTTATTATTGTATAAATACAAATATTACAATTCCTATCCTATATTGACTTCTCGTACTTGAGAAATATCACCAGAATTTTTGCTAAAATTGATCATGAAACTAAGATGGAACCTCAGATTCACACTAACACATCAATTCATGGTGCTGTCATTACTTCCACTGATTCTATAAAAGTTGTACCATCTTTTCTCACAACACCTTATCACTTCGATCTATGATCCTCAGTTGATGTTCATTGTAAGATGCATGTGTCACTAAATAATTTTCCACAAAATCAATAATATGGGTGGGATGGGTGTTTTCCTTGGTATAATGACACATGGAACACATTGGTATTCCATGATAGAGAGAAGGGAGGTTGATATTATATTCCACTACCCCTATGCCCTTTGTGGCCACAAAGGTTTTAGTAAGATGTGGGGCCAACATCCCCTTCTTTCCCAAAAGCATCTTCCCTAACCAAGTAGTCACTCCCAATAAAACCTGATATCCCACAAAAAACTACAAGGGTCTCCTCTGATAGAATACATATGATATCCGTATAATCTATGTAGTGATCATTCTCTTATAGATCAGTTTCACTCTATAAGAGGTCCCTTGAATCATTTTGGGTCTAACAACCACTACCTCACCCACCTCATTCCAATAGAGTGGTGAGAGACATTGACTATAATTAATATCTACATAATGTGTCATCAGAACCAAACCCTGATAACTATTATTATATGAAAAATCATCCAAGGAATGGTGGTTATCACATATCCAACAAAATCAATCATTCCAGCTTGAATAATATCCTATAATATGGGTATAGTCTAATCAAACTTCCCATCTGTCTGTGGATAGTACTCCATGTTCCATCTAAGTTCAGTCCCATGGAGTTTCTTAAAGCCCTTTCAAAAGTGTGATCTAATGAACCTGAATATATATGGAAAAAATTCTCAAAGGGACTCCATGAAAGAGCATGATCATTTAGATATAGAACTTTCCCTATTCATCTTCTAACTAAGTCTATCTGAATGGTATTAAGTGAAAGAAATTGTTAATAGTTCGACAATCACACAAACTACATCATGAAACTTTGGTGTCTAGAGTAACCTTGTAACAAATCCCATCATGAAATCTTCCAACTTCCAAATTTGTATCATGTGTGGCTACAACAACTTATTAGAATGTTGGTTCTCAACCTCCACCCAATGAAAATAAAGGCATCAAGGGATGAAACCAGAAATCTCTCCCCTCATCCCTAGAGACCCGAACATCCTCATAATTACATGGTATATATTATTCACACCAGGATGTATTTTATTTAGAGATTTATGTAAATATATCACCAGATACTATATGAAAAATTTTAAGAATACCACTCTTTTCAATAATATTGATCACATAATTGTTGCCCAAATTCCATATAGGTATCATGTAACCTCTATCCAGTTTCCCCCTCATGAAAACCGAATCTCGAACTGAATCATTACTAGTCTTCACATGGTCCATAAGATACGATGTAATCATCATTGGAAAAAATACATATATCCCAGATACTATAAATCATAGACTCATTATTAATTGAAAAAGAACATCAAACTCCAATTCTTCTTCAAAGGCATCTCACAAATCTTCTACTAAGAATGTGTCTTAAATCTTATATCATCCACTACAACATTTCCCTTTAATAGTTTATATTCCATTTCAATGTTTATGTTATGAATATACTCATACTAGTTCTTATACATCAAGTTTTGTTCTTTTTGTTTACAGATAAAGTGAAGAATATTGTTTTCCATGAAAAAAATAAATCTCTCTCCAATATTATAGTTTGTCCAACACTTCAGTGACTGAACAACTACTATCTCTTGGATTCATGTGTAGTATAGTTATCCTCATGGGTCCATAACTAACAAGGCTAAAAATCAACTAATTTCTTGCTATCCATCAGCACTTATCCAAGAATAATTGTAGGTGAATCATAATACATTTCATAATCTATCATAGTCTCAATGAGTTTTAATACTGGATCTATAATCAACCTTTTTACCTCATGGAAATCATGTTCACATTGATTTATCCCATGGTGCTTTAATAAATTCATTATTAGTGTTTTCATGGGTGATGATAGTCGAGAGAAGTCCTTGATAAACATTCGGTAATGTCTTCCCAAACAACCAACCTCCTAATCTAAAACACATTCTGGGTATATTTCCATGACATGATGGCCTCAACCTTCTCTATATTTACTGATATACTAGTCTAAGACACCACATTTTCTTCAATCTTCACCTTTTGAATCTAAAATTCACCCTTCAACAGCATGGTGTAAATCTTATTTTCCTGTAGAAAACTCAGGATGATCTCCATGTACCTATCATTTTTCTCTAGTGATTGGGAGTAAATAAGTATAACATTGATGAATACCATGATGAATGAGTCCATGTATTGATGGTTGATCTTGTTATTATAGTCTAGAAACATAGCCGAGGTGTTTTTCAACCTGAACAGAAACACTAAGTACTCGTGAATTCCACATGTTCTCCAAGGGATCTCATTTTTAAATTCATTCTATCCATTTCATAATTTGTGATATCCCAATTTATGGCCAATATTGGAGAACCAATTGTCTCCAATAGATAATTTGAATAATAAATAATCCTATATAATGAATATCAGTTCCATACAATAACTGGTTCTACTTTCTAGAATTTAATACATAGTCAATGACTATATTACACCATCAGGAATAATATACATAGGTTAATCCCTAATAAAGTACTTGGACATTTGAATCCCCTTCTCACCATGTTATCAATTTTAACCTTAAACTATTTTAAATTGGTTGGAACCATACAAAAAAAGTATAGAAAACTATTCTCAGCTAACATGAGTTCAATATTATCTTAGTGTGTCAATCAAATAGAATCTATACTCAATCAATGATTCAAAACAACTTTCATCACATTCTTCAGCCTCATGGTATTCTTAGATGTTCTAAATTGATGAATAATGTAGAAATTTGAAATCATTTCATATCCTACCAAAATGTGATATTTTATTCTGAGGAAAAACACAATGTGAAAGGCTTTTGGTTGAAGAGGACATGTTAACTATACCACATATGAAGTTATGTACTAGTCTCAAATGCATTCTATTACATGACTAGTGGTAATGCTAAAGCCTCATCATTTTAAGATTCATCACCATTTTTTCAAAAAACAATGTCAATGAAACATATATTGTAACATGGAAGAAACTCTTCATAATGGAATAAAACCATTAGTATAAACTATATCTACTATAGGGTATCACACAAGGTCTCTATTAACTTGTATATAGGATCAAACAAGGTTTATCTTAACCATTATATGGGTTCAAACATGTTTTTCCTATGATTCTACACATAAGACGAGGTATACCCCTATCTCTAATCCTTTTTAACCCCTTTATATTAGTCATAGTCATCATATATACAATAACACAATTACATTCATTTTTCATATAATTAATACCAATAAATATATATAATAAAATATGTTAACATAGTTATATCACAGCAGAGAAAATATCTCGAACATATAGCACAAAGACAGTCTTTAATTAACAAACTATTTTGTAGCACTAAAACTGATATCTATATATATATATATAAATGTCATGTATGTTGGGTCGGAGAGTGATGGCAAGAGGGGGGGGGGGGGGTGAATTGCCTTTGTAAAATAATTAGAAACTTAAAAACAATTTATAAATGCAGCGTAAATAAAGAGGGGCAAGACCCAATTTGATAACGTAGTTCGGCTTAAACCAAAGCCTACATCTCCGCTCCCAACTCAACCGTTGAGAGATTTATACTTTAGCTTGCTTTTTAATGGTTGTAGAAAGAAACCCACTAGCCGTTTTAAGGTAGGCTAGATCACCTTCGTACAGCTTGCTTTTTTTTATGGTTGTAGCAAGAAACCCAAAATGAAAGTGAGGAAGAAAAGGATGGTTTGTTTTAATACAAACCCAATGAAGAACTAAAAAATTGAAATAAATAAATTATAACAAACTAGAGGAAGCCTTGAGCGCCAAGAGTGTGAGAGTAGTTGATGTAGAGGCAGCCCAAGCTTCAAGGATGGAAATGGATCACAAGTAGCCTTAGAGATTTGTCGTTAGAGCTTCATGGGATCAAAATTTCATTCCAATGTTTCGGGTATATGTTCCCGACATCCATCCTCATCTATTTATAGGAGAAATATCCCCAAATACTTCAATATGGTCGTTGGAGGGCTTTCGGAACCGTTGGGAGTCAAGTGGGCAAGTCTGGTCAAAGCCCAACGGCTAGTTTGACTAGGCTTACCGGCTGACCGGTGCTTGTCCACCGGCGGGCCGGTGCTGGGACCCCGGCCGACCGGTGGTCCAGACACCGGTTGGCCGGTGGCACCTGGCAGTGGGCAAGGCCTACTGTCTGGTTTCACCGGCTGGACGGTGGTCAGGCACCGGCTGACCGGTGGAACCTGGCAGAGAGCATTGCTTCTTCCAGAGACCACCGGCTGGCTGGTGGTAATCCACCGGTTGGCCGGTGGACTCAGAGTGTCCTTTTCTAGTATTCTTGGGACAACTCTTTGGAAACCTTTTTCCTATCATCAAAGAAACTTGAAAACAAGTTAGAACACGATGAGAGTGATTGTGATCATTAAAATCCAAGAGAGAGGGGTACAAAAATCTCCCCCTATTTTGATGATCACAATCATAAATGAGAAAGCTTTTAAAAAGGATATGCCAAGTAAAAAAGAAATAAGAAACTTGGACATGGAAAATTTTAGAGATCATACAAGAATTTCATAGATGTATCATGTATTGAAAATGATATTAATCTTGAAAGGATTGAAATAAAGAGAATGGTTCATTTTGAAATTGTAACCATAGGTCATTTAAAAGAAACAACTGAAATCAATAACTTAAAAAGGGCACTTAAAAAGAGAACTTAATTAAATGAAATAAGTAACTATGTAATAGAGAGTTTTTCTCCCCCTTTGGGATTATCAAAATAGGAGGAAAAGTATGAAGGAAAATTAGAAAAACAATAATAAGGGAGTAAGAAATGACAAAAAAGGATTGATAGATAAGACAACATGAATTTTATAAAAGATGAAACGTTACATAGAAAGTTCAAAATACAAATACAAAGACAAGTCAAAAAGAGTCAAATATTTAATAGTGCTCATTGGAGAATCATTCCTAACTCCCCCTTAATAAAATCAATACGTTCAACTGGGAGCGGTTTGGTAAAAATATCAGCTAATTGGAAATCAATAGAAATGAAGTCCAAAGTGATATCCCCTTTTTGAGAATGGTCACGAAGGAAATGATGCCTTAAATCTATATGCTTTGTCCTAGAATGTTGTATTGGATTCTTAGAAATACTAATGTCACTAGTGTTGTCACACCGTATAGGTACATGATCGTAGGAAAGGCCATGATCCAAGAGAGTGTGCTGCATTCAAATAATTTGGGCACAACAATTCCCAGCGGCTACGTACTCGGCCTCGGCAGTAGAAAGAGCAACACCGTTTTGCTTTTTTCTACTCCATGAAACAAGGGAATTGCCTAGAAGATGACAGGTTCCACTAGTACTCTTACGATCTAATTGACATCCGCCAAAATCAGCATCCGAATATGAAGAAAGTTCGAAAGAAGTATTAGAGGGATACAACAAACCAATGTTTTTTGATCCTTTTAAATACTTAAAAATTCTTTTGACCGATTTAAAATGAGATTCTTTGGGATTGGCTTGAAAACGGGCACAAAGGAAAACACTGAACATGATGTCAGGACGGGTCGCAGTTAGGTAAAGTAGACTCTCGATCACACTCCTATAAATCTTGTTATCCACCGATTTCCCGGCATTATCTAATGTTAGTTTACAAGAAGTACTCGTCGGGGTACTAATTTCCTTTACTTGATCCATACCAAAACGACTTAAAAGTTCATTTGTGTATTTTCCTTGGCTTAGAAAAATACCATTTGAAATTTGAAAGATTTGAAAACCAAGAAAAAATTTTAAATCCCCCATAAAGCTCATTTCAAATTCTTTTCTCATTAAATCTGAAAAATCAGTACAAAGTGATTCTTTGGTTGAACCAAAGATAACTTCATCAACGTAAATTTGGACAATTAAAAGATCTTCGGAAGTGTGTTTTAAAAATAGGGTACAATCATCTTGACCCATTTTAAAATCATTTTCTAAAAGAAATTTTGTTAACCGCTCATACCAAGCCCGAGGGTCTTGTTTTAAGCCATATAGAGACTTGGTTAACATAAAAACATGATTTGGAAATTTTGGATCTTCAAAACCAGGGGGTTGTTCAACAAAGATTTTTTTCTGAAATAAAACCATTTAAAAAAGCACTTTTAACATCCATTTGAATAAGTTTGATATTTAAGTGAGCGGCGAATGCCAACAAGATCGTAATGGATTCCAATCTAGCAACGGGCGCAAAGGTTTCACCATAATCAATTCCTTCTTCTTGATTATAGCCCTTAGCTACTAGGCGAGCCTTGTTCCGGGTTATATTTCCTTGATCATCAAGTTTGTCCTAAAAACCCATTTAGTTCCAATAATTGGATGATCATTGGGTCTTTCAACAAGAGTCCAAACATCATTTCTAGAGAATTGATTTAGTTCCTCTTGCATTTTAAGAACACAATTCTCATCATTAATGGCATCATTAATGGTTTGAGGCTCTAGTTGAGAAAGAAAGGCTTGATGTTCAACCTCGTTGAGGATGGATCTTCTAGTTCGAGTACCGGCTTGAAGATCACCTATAACATTTTCTAAAGGATGGTCTCTAGAAGGTTTCCAAACCTCAGGCAAGGTGGAAGGCGAAGAAGGTGAAGAAGGTTCATGATCATCATCCTCCTTGAGAGGAGAAGAGGAATCATTTAATTCAAGTGTATCAAGCTTATCTTCAACATCTTCAATGACCGGATGGGGTTTTGTAAGATTTTCATCAAACATGACATGAGATGATTCTTCGATGGTTTTTGAACGTTTGTTGAAGAAACGATAGGCTTTGCTTGAGTTGGAGTACCCAAGAAAAATACCTTTATCGGATTTGACATCAAATTTCCCTAGGTTATCTTTTGTGTTAAGGATAAAGCATTTACAACCAAACACTTTAAAATAATCAACTTTGGGCAATTTTCTTTTCCAAAGTTCATAGGGGGTTTTCTTAAGAAGGGGTCTTACAAGGACTCTATTGATAGTATAACAAGCAGTGTTAACTGCCTCGGCCCAGAAATATTGAGGGTGGTTGAATTCACTAAGGAGGGTTCGAGCAATTTCTTGGAGAGTTCGGTTTCTCCTTTCAACCACTCCATTTTTTTGAGGAGTCCTAGGAGTAGAGAATGTGTGATTGTATCCTTGAGAGGAACACAATTCATCGAATTCTTTGTTCTCGAATTCACCTCCATGGTCACTACGGAGTGATATAATTTTATATCCTTTTTCGTTTTCTACTTTCCTAGAGAATTTCAAAAAGGTTCTACAAGCATCATTTTTATGAGCTAAAAAGAAAACCCAAGTGAAACGAGAAAAGTCATCTACTAGGACAAAGGTATAGGATTTTCCACCTAGACTTGCTACAGGGGTAGGACCAAAAAGATCAAGATGAAGGAGCTCAAGAGATTTTGAAGTGGACACTTCCTTCTTAGATTTTAAAGAAGATTTGTGTTGCTTTCCATGTTGGCATGGCTCACAAATCAAATCTTTCTTAAACTTAAGTTTAGGAAGGTCACGGATGAACTTGTTCTTATTAAGCTTTAGAAGTGAATGAGAGCTACAATGACCCAACCTTCTATGCCAAAGCCAAGACTCATTGTCAAGAGAACTTAAACATTTAACATTTTCGCTAGCTAAAGACTTTAAATCAATAATGTAAACATTTTGAAAACGGGAAGTAGAAAATATCAATTTGTTTTGAAAATCAAACACATTGCATAAATCATTTTGAAAATTCACCGAAAAACCACTATCACAAAGTTGACTAATGCTAATTAAATTATGTTTTAAACCTTTAACAAATAATACATCTTTAATTAAGGAGGTGCTACCAAAACCAATGGTACCTATTCCGACGATCTTGCTTTTTGAATTGTCACCGAAGGTGACGTATACTCCATCGAATTCTTCAAGGGAGTTGAACTCAGAGGGATCGCCACACATGTGCCTCGAGCATCCGCTGTCGACATACCACGAGCCTTTCGAAGTCCTACTTCATTGGTGTTTATCCTACAAAATCAAGAGAGAGTAGATTTTGGTACCCATATAAGTTTGGGTCCGGAAAGATTAGCTAAAAGAGACTTTTGAACCCATACTTATCTAGAGGGATACATCGTAAGATATTCATCCGAGTAGGTAATGATTTTGGGGAGGCCATATCTAGCATTTTTACAATTGAATTCATAAATCATATGTCCGGTTTTTCTATAATAATTACAAAATTTATTTTGAGAGCTCCCCCTTACAAAAGTAGTGGGTGCTCTAGAAGAAGTGGCTTGCTTGTTAAAGCCAAGTCCATGTGTGGTTCTAGCCGAACGTTGAGAACCTAGCAATTTGGTCAAATTTTGTTCACCTTTGGTGAACTTGGCAAGAGATTCCCTTAAATATTTAATAGTTTAATTCAATGAATCAACATTTGGAATATCTTGGACCTTAAGGGAAAGTTCCTCATTCTTTTTGAGAAGTTGATCTTCTTCAGAAATTAGAATTTTGTGATTCTTTTTTAAGGGCAAAAATTTAGAGGTAAGTTCGTGAACACCTTCCTCTAATTGATATCTCTCATTTTGGAGATCTTCATAAGACATGTCATTATTAAAAGAAGAAGACGAGGAAGAGGAGTCGGAATAAGATACCTCATCAAGTGCCATTAGGCATTTTCCACCTTCATCGCTTGAGTCACTTGAAGACATGGAGTCATCACTTGCACTCCATGTTGACGCTTTGAAAGCCTTCTTGTTTTTATTTTCCTTTAACCTTTTCTTGAAAATAGAGCACTCAGGTTTGATGTGGCCTTTCTTTCAACATTCAAATCATGTAACATCTTTTTCTGCTTTTGGCTCTTCCTTTCGTGCCCTTTGAAAATTCTTCCTTTTCTTCATGAACTTGCTCATTTTTCTTGCAAGTTGAGCAATCTAGGATTCGCTATCGTCAGAGGAGATTTCTTGCTTTACTTTGAATGCTATGTTATTTTTCTCCTTGAATATTTTACCTTCTTTATCGGATTGCCTCTTCATGGTAATCTCATAGGTCATAAGTGATCCAATGAGTTCTTCAACCGACATTTTCATGACATCTTTCGCTTCTTGGATTGTCGTCACCTTTGGAGCCCATGAGCTTGGTAGGACCCAAAGAATCTTCTTGACCATCGTCTCTGCAGAAACATCATCTCCAAGAGACTTTCTCCAATTACACACATCAGTAAAGCGAGTAAACAATTCCGTAATAGATTTGTGTGGGTGCATGGTGAAACTTTCAAAGTCTTGACGATACATATCTAATCTAGTGTCTTTGACTTTGTTAGTGCCCTCATGGGTCACTTCCAAAAGCTTCAAAATTTCATGAGTAGTGGTGCAAGTAGAAATACGATTAAATTCATTACGTTCTAACCCACAATGAAGAGCATTCATGGCTTTTCCATCAAGCTCAAAATTAGAAATGTCTTCAGGGGTCCATTTAGACTCATCTTTGATAGAGAGAGTGTAGCCTTGCATAACAATTCTATATATAGGATAGCCAATACTTCTAAGAAATGTAATCATGCGAGTTTTCCAATAAGTGTAGTCGGTTCCATCAAAGAATGGAGCCCGAGTCATGGAATACCGTTAGGGTGCTTGTGAAGAAGAAGCCATCACTATGAATTTTAGGTTTGTAACCGGTTAAGGTATTACACAAACTTCCCTCTGATACCAAATGTTGGGTCGGAGAGTGATGGCAAGAGGGGGGGGGGGGTGAATTGCCTTTGTAAAATAATTAGCAACTTAAAAACAATTTATAAATGCAGCGGAAATAAAGAGGGGCAAGACCAAATTTGATAACGTAGTTCGGCTTAAACCAAAGCCTACGTCTCCGCTCCCAGCTCAACCGTTGAGAGATTTATACTTCAGCTTGATTTTTAATGGTTGTAGCAAGAAACCCACTAGCCGTTTTAAGGTAGGCTAGATCACCTTCGTACAGCTTGCTTTTTTTTTATGGTTGTAGCAAGAAACCCAAAATGAAAGTGAGGAAGAAAAGGTTGGTTTGTTTTAATACAAACCCAATGAAGAACTAAACAATTGAAATAAATAAATTATAACAAACTAGAGGAAGCCTTGAGCACCAAGAGTGTGAGAGTAGTTGATGTAGAGGCAGCCCAAGCTTCAAGGATGGAAATGGATCACAAATAGCCATAGAGATTTGTCGTTAGAGGTTCAAGGGATCAAAATATCATTCCAATGTTTCGGGTATATGTTCCCGACATCCATCCTCATCTATTTATAGGAGAAATATCCCCAAATACTTCAATATGGCCGTTGGAGGGATTTCGGAGCCGTTGGGAGTCAAGTGGGCAAGTCTGGTCAAAGCCCAATGACTAGTTTGACTGGGCTTACCGGCTGACCGGTGCTTGTCCACCGGGTGGCCGGTGCTCCAGACAGAAGGCAGACCTTTCTGTCTGGGTTCCACCAGCCGGCCGGTGCTGGGACACCGGCCGGCCGGTGGTCCATACAGAGAGCAAGCTCTCTGTCTGGTTCCACCGGCGGGCCGGGGATTCAGACACCGGCGGCCGGTGGCACCTGGCAGTGGGCAAGGCCTACTGTCTGGTTCCACCGGCTGGCCGGTGGTCAGGCACCGGCTGACCGGTGGAACCTGGCAGAGAGCATTGTTTCTGCCAGAGACCCATCGGCTGGCCGGTGGTAATCCACCTGTTGGCCGGTGGACTCAGAGAGTCCTTTTCCAGTTTTCTTGGGCCAAATCATTGGCAACCTTTTTCCTATCATCAAAGAAACGTGAAAACAAGTTATAACATGATGAGAGTGATTGTGATCATTAAAATCCAAGAGAGAGGGGTACAACAATGTAATACTACATTCTAATTAATGATTCATGAACTTATGTGAAATATCATAAATAACATATCCACATCATGTGCATCACCCGACAAGAGTTCAAGTAAGATTACCAATGAAAAAAAATTTCATTTTGTTGAAAATCGTAGGTCCACTATATAGTGATGGCCAGGCAATTACATAGTTACCCTACAAGAATCTGAACCACCATATATCTGCTTTAACCCACCCCAATCCCATACAAGGTAAGTACATATAACTGAGTCATAATCCTTTAATACCATTTTGTAATTTCATAACCTGAACCACCGATTATGAGATGTAATTCCACAAAATCACATGCCCATCTTCTCCTTATGCAATAGGATGTCAAATAATAATGACGGTCTTAGTCCATTACTAGGGATACTGTACACTCATTATCATATCATAATGTAAATAATTAATAAATGAAGTATAATAAATAATCAGTTATATAATGTAGAATGCGAATGAAAAAAATCTCATGAAAGTAAAAGCATATTCTAACGTGGAAGGACAATCTATAAGGAATAAAAAGATTATAAATAAAATAACAGAAGGCACTAATAGAGTATGTCATGGTCTACCCCATCTTCAAGCTATACTCGCACATCCATCCACCACATGGTCTTTTCACTTCACTAAGTCTCTCTTGAAATCTACCAGCACATCAATATTTTCTAGTATGGTGTTAGTACAAGACTCAGTAAAACACCAGCAATGCATCATTAACATGATGTAATCGACTATACATTTGTGTACCATGATTATAATTAATTTAGGAGTCTCATAAATATAGAATCCAAAACCTAGCGGTACACTAACCAAGATTCCACAACCCCTAGTCATACTTTCTTTGGCACAATGATAGAATATAATTGAATAAGTGAATAGAAAAAAAAGCAACCCTTGTAAGGAGTTCTTAGGGTGTTATAGAGGTGGTACCTAGCATCATCTATCTTGTTTGTGTACCATTTCACTATGATTCATTAAATAAGAATAAGTAAAACACACATTGACTAGGCTACCTCGTGGTGAATGTATCTTGGCATCATATCATTCTAGAGAACACCCTCGACCAGATGTTAGGGCATCCTCACACCTCCACCACATGAAAATTTCCATTGTTTATGTGGTCAAAATCAGGTGTTCTCCACCCCTTGAGAATAAAAATGTCACAACAGAATACATATCTCAAATACAACTAAAAACCATCATGGTATTGTGATGTATATATAGGGCAGGCACACATGAAGACATAGTATATCAACTGGAGTATATATAATCATACACAATACATTGTTAGATTAATAAATCATTGTTAAAAGATACATTATTATCACTCCCTGAATCAGAACAATTTTTATGGGATACACATACACAAAAACTAAAATGTAATCAGAATCAAGATTAATAAATTAAAATCAAAAAATATAATCATCAAGGACACCAGTGTAAATGTGATCCCAAGAAGGTAAAGAGCATCATATCTAATGTTTTTTCAATGTAAAGGGTACGATATTATAGCCTATGTGGTTCAATAGTTGTAGTGGGAACCTCAATAGTTAATAAAAACTATTTACATCTTTATTATTATAAATGCTGACTTGACAATGTCTTCAGTTGTTGTCACATCGATGATCGAGGTATATCAAGGGGTTCTTAAAACTAAAAAAAACCATTTTATTCCAAAATAAAATATCATATTATATACAATTAAACACTCTCTCTTATGGATAATATTCAAATTATTTATTAAATAATCACATGCAATTTTATTTTCCATGTCCAGAATATTTCTAAAATTATTATTTAAATTATAAAATGTGATACTAATTTTTCTTCTTATTCAATTTGTAAAATTATGAATTCAATTAACACATGTGATATTGATTTATCCATTGAGATTACTTTTAAAATTATCATTTTTTATCATTAAAAACAATACATGTGTTTTTGAAATTATGCATTAATAATCTCACAATCACATTTTATAATTATAATAATTATCATTTGATAAAATGGGAAGTTATCATATGATGACATTAATACTCATTCCACATGATATGTAACATAAAAATGTTAATAAATAATATGGATAGTATTTTCATCAATAAACTAATGTAATTATAATTACAATGTAATTTTAATTGAAGCTCGAAAATACTACATCACTATTATTCAACAATGAAACATAATTATTTATTTCTTGATTTATTTTAATTTCCATTTATTTTAACACTGTTATATTTTGATACATTCATATTAATATATTATATAATTTATAATTTTATATATTGATACATATTTTAGTAATTTCCTTTTATAAAGATTGGTTTCTTGCATCACCTAATTTTTTTCCAACAATCTAAATTACAAGGAGAAGGGGAGAAAAAAAAAATTATAAAACACTATAGGTGACACAATATGGAAGGAATGAGGAGGGATTGTGGAGTACTATCAGATGCCTAGATGTTAGAAGTGAAAATCTAATAAGGCTTCCATGATAACGAGTGGATGAGAATAGATATTTCCCAGACTCAAGAAGATCAACAAAAACCGAAATCGAGGATGGTTCATCCATCTAAATAGAATTTTTATACTAAAAAAGTAAAAATAAATTTATAACTCAATTATCAGAATACAATTTAACTAAAACTGAGGGTGAATATATTGAATTTTACTCATTATGGAATTAAATATTTTAAACGGGTCAAAAAGGTTCGATTATGTGGTTTTGATGTTCTATAATGTGAATAAATATAGTTTTTATGAGTATAGTGTGGAGAATATGAAATTTGTAATTTTTTATTAATTTAAATGAAATAATAAAATCATTCAATTAATATGATTATTAAATAACAAAAAATATCTATTTTGGATTAATGATATTCAAATTCAAGGGTAAACTCTACCTTCTAGACCTAGGGGTGCACAACAATTTCTTGTTCAATGAACTACCTAGGAAGAAATAAGTATTTATTAATTAAAAATATAAATAAATAGTTAATTTAAAAAATATATTTAAATGAGATATTTGTCCAAATTACTGATTCATAATAAATTTTTACCACTTCTAGGGTAAACAATGAGTTCTAGATCTAACAGTGATCTCGTATTTCTTATAAGGTGCACAATTTTATTATTATTGAATTATCCAATAAATAATATAATAAATTTTTTAAATATATAATTTTTATGAGCATGGAATCCAAACATCTGATGATTTAAATGATATACAGAATATAAGATAAAAATCACATCTCCAACATATTGTTAGTATCATATTTCTCATCCAATGCACCATTTTTAGTTATTCAAGTATTTTGAAAAAATTACATACACTTTAAATTATATATTAAATGGGCCTTAGAATAATAAACTAATGTAGTGTCGGACTCCATAACTCTTCTATAAATTTTCAAAACAGTTAATCATGATTTTATCTTATACACATCCAATAACACATTATTATGATAATGCAATGATAAATGATTTTTCCCACATTAGTTATTAATAATTTTTCAGAAGATTTTTTTTATTTTATTTTTAAAAAAATTAATATTACATATGTTTCTCTTGTGATTCAATGAAATTTACTATTTTTGTAAAAACAATAGTTTCACCATTCACATAAAATTTATATTAAATATGAAACACCCAAAAAATTTACCATATTATTTTATATACATGGTAAATTATATAATTTATGCAATTTTATAATATTAAAAAAATTTATTTTTATTTTTTTACTTTAAATATAAATTATTTTGATATACTATATTTATAGACATCTATCCTTTTTTTCCATAGATGTAAAAAATTAAAATTATGTTAAATAAATATGAGAAATATTATATTTAACTATTAATTATATTTTTTTAACACTTCAATTTCATATTAACTATTTCCTCAAAATAACTATTTGGGATATAATAATAATGAAATCACTAGCGTCTTTCAAATCATGTGATTATTTTATTGTAGATCTTATTTAAAACTCTAATTTTTTGAGTTTATCTGCCATATGATTTTGATCTTACCTTTTTTATTGCAATTTTTCATTTGGATGATATAAGAGAAACCATGTTCTATGATAACTCCTTCTTGTAATCAGATAAATGATATTTATATGAGTGGATTCAATGAATAGATTACATTTTATTCCATCATATAGTTTATAAAATAGATCCTTCTTTTTATACATAGTTATTTAATGGCTGTAATATAATAAATAAAATTTATTTAAACATATAGTTGACTCATTTAAGAAAAGATTTAATTTTATATAAATTCCGTAATAGTATATTCCACTTTGTCAAATACTTAGTGAAATTTTATTTCGTTACATTCCTCCCCCTTAAATAATTAATTCCATATAATTTTAATTATTACAAACTACTGAATATAGATAATATTATTTAAAAGGAATCCTTGACTAAATACTTTATTTATATTGTGGTTTCATTATTAATGTATTCAGATTAACATGAGTAATCATATTTACCTTATATAATATATATATATTTTATTTTTTCTCAATCAATTTATTCTTAATATTATAATATAATGTGGTTAATTTTTCATTTTGAGTATATAATAATCATGGTACAAAAAAGTGAATATGGGTTAATTTAAGTAATCTATATTTTATATGATATTTTAAATTATTATATTATCTATGTATATAAGTCTAATGCATACATAATATAAAATTAATGACACATAGATGGAAGGGTTTTTTTATCTAAATCACATTCCAATAATCATATATTAGAAATCATTTACACACATAAGATATAATGATAGTATCTAAAGAATTAGATATTTCTAAATCAAAATCTAGCCATCAAGGTGATGCTTTGATTTCCATTACATGAATTATACATTAAATTAGTTAGTTTAATATAATAAATTTGCAACACTAATAATTGTTAGTGGATGATTACTGTTGCAGAATCCATATTATTTTCAAAACATATATCAATTGTTTTTGTATTATAAAATTCACCGTGTTCCCGTGGAATTAGAATTTTTACAATGAATATCATTATTTTTAGTCCATGTATTAGTTCACTATCAGTTATATTTCTTATTGTAGAGACCCGAATCATGACATAAACGGACATTGCATTACTTTTGCGGAATACTTAGTACATAACAATAACACACACACACAAGGATCGTAATAATTTAGTGTCTTTGGAAACTCGGAATATAATCTTCTAATCGTGGTGAAAGATATTCAACATCTCCCATAAAGAACATCCTTTTGTTTTACCTAAAACCTTTCTTTATATCCTGGGGAAAAGAAAACATAAAAGGGTGAGCTCAAATTCTTTGTAAGGGTAAACAAAAGAAATATCAATCAAATCATATTCATAAGAACATAACATTTTGGAAATCTTAACATGCAAAAGAGAGCATAATTTCATAACATGGGATAAATCATAGTAGTGAAATTGATATACCAATAATCATAACTTAAAACATGAAACTTTGTGGAATACACACATAATCATAGAGAATCATATCTTATTAGTCAAGACTCATTTCAAAGACTATCATAGTGGACAAAGTCCATTTCTGAACCGAGTCACCCTCGTTTCAGTCCTGTTTCACTGAACCGGTATATCCTACCATTCCAGCCATGTCTATGTCATGAGATATAAAATCTTTACCCAATGCATTGGAGGGAGATATAGGTCCATCCCATCTCATAATGATACCATAATTATGTGTTCCACAAAATTTTAAATCATACATCCTTGCATAACCCATGTAATAAAAATGGGATTCTTAAACAAAATGACATCATAAAACAATTAATATAAGGTAAAAGAATTCATAAAAATAATTCAATCACAACATAATCAAATCAATGTAATAATAGTGATTGAAACAGAAGCATATATTATCTTAGATGGAAAATAATTTTGATAAAACACTTGAACTCCATTCTTGAGGAAAATATCCTTTCTACTTCAAAAAACATACAATGTTAAACTATAAGAAGTTGATTAAAAATAAACGTGAAACCATGTAAAGGAATCTTCTTGGAAATAATGTTTTAAAAATCCAATCATTCCGTATAAGGTAAAAAAACATTCTTCGTACTTTTGTCGGAAAAGTCAAAAAGTACCTCATACGAAAAACAACCAAAGATTCCCTTCATATCCTTTAATAAAAACTCAACGAAGGGTAAAATTGGATTTAAAAAATTGTAGGTGGATGGAAGTAATATTACATATTGTGGAAACATGGATGTGGATGATAAAATACACCCTGGTAAATACCAAAGTATAAACAATCTCGGATAAAAATGAGATTGTGATATTTCCCTTACCTTAGGTCTGATTTGCTTCGTAAGTGTCCGAACCTCCTGTATAATGATTTAAATAATTTCGTTGTCTTATTACAGAATCATATTCATTGTTAATATATCATATATGGTTCACTTATAACTTTATATTACCCGTTCTTTTGTAAATTCATGTTAAAGTAGCGTTTTGGGTAAAATCATCTCATTCGTCGCTCCTGTTTTAACTTGTAATTATTTATATGATTACATAGATCATGATTAATTAATTCTAGAATATAAAACATGATTTATATATAATATATATTCAGAATATAAATATATATAATGGATCGATAAATGGATAGAAATACACTGTTCATGGAGACGGTAGGTCGTACGTACGCATGAATGCTGTTTTCGTTTCCTTATTGAATTGAGTGGAATTAAGTAGATGAAATAAATATATATATACATAAATACATTAGTATTATTATGAAATATAATTCCTGACTACTTATTATATATAATTTATAATCATTCATGAATGGTTAATGTGGAGAATGAATCTCATCACATCGTGGAGACGGTAGTCTGTACGTACGCACGAGCGATGATATCATTCTCGTGATCGTTGAATTGTATTTTTGTGTATTTATACTATTTATGAATCAATATAACATTACAATAATCATATATATTTATTATTTACACCATTATACCCATCCAAGTAAGGTGGTGGTGGAAAATAGATTACACCACGGCGTGGAGACAGTATTCCATACGTACGCACGTGCGGTGATTTCATTTTCCGTAGGATAGATATATGGTGAAATAGGGCCGTTTCATACTTATAATAACATATCAGTATATGAGTGATACTAATGTTATTACTTCATAATGAAAAAACCTAAGAAGAAGAAGTGCAAGAAGAAATAAAGTTGAAGGAATGGGTAACAGACATTACCTCTTCTTTGAAGCGCCTCATTTAGTCCTCCTCTTAGGGTACTAAAATTGGCCTTTGAGGAAGAACAGAATCTCTAGGATGTTTCTAGGGAAGTGGAGAAGATAACTTGGCAGGGTTTGGATGATTGTGAAGGCTCAAAGTGGTGTGAGGAAGAGAGGGAGGGGTTCCCTTTTATAAGGGAGGAGAGGGGCACCTTTGGAATAACTAAACTATTATTTTTTTATAAAGTAAAATTCGGTTTTAAATAGATCCAAATAGAGTTATTTAGAAGATAAGGTGGGGATGAGTCGAAATCCTCTGATACAATAGAATTTATCCATGTTTAGGTAATTATATTAACCTTATCTTTTAGTTTTAACTCATAGTTAATTAGATTGATATTTACCATGTAACTTTGTATTTTTATATTATATAGTTAATAAACATACCATATACATCCAAGAGACCCCTAAGTTGTGTTTTATTAATATATATAACCTTATATAAGTCATTTGGCCAAACCTTAGATTTTTAGGAATAAAATAACAATTAATAATATAATATTTTTTTTAAAAACTATTTTATGTCAATTTTGACACTATTCAATAGTTAATTTTTTTGAAACTCATAACAGAATGATTACTTCGACCAAAGTTAATTACATTACTCCTAACATGTCATATTAACCTATAAAATTATTTTAATTCATAAAAAGTCTCAAAGTATACTTATTTAGGTATTTATAATAACAATTATTCTAAATTTTCACTATTATGGTAATTATGCGTCATCATTTTGTCATAAATAAATTAATTTATTTAAAGTATAAAAAATTACAAATAAAATACTATTATGTAGGAAATCGTTTTAGATTTCTAATGAATATTTATACTCTAATTTATCTTATGTATAAACCCATATTAAAAATTATTTACTTATTAAACTTTGACTTTAACTATTTTAACCCTTCTTTAAATAAATTATTAATAAATGTCCTAATCTAATCCATGTGGGCCTAAATTGTCATATTTTATTCCAAAGGTTTTTTTTGGTCGAATTACACTTGTCCAATAGAATTAGGACATGTGTTAGGGTAATAATAATATCATTTTTACCCTTAATTACCCTATTTACTTTTAACCGTGGTAAAAAAATAAAAAGTTACTATTCACCAAAAATTATGTTCATCTCATTGAATCACATTTTATTCCTTGATATAAACTGTGTCTCTCAGATTTTCAAAATTCCACTCACAGAAGGGGTAAAATTATGTTTTATGAAAAATTCAGTTTTTTTAACTACCACTTAGTGGTTTCACTATTCATCAAAAATTGAAAGTTTTCAGAAAAATACCAAAATTTCACCCAAGGATAATTTCAATATTATGAATCCAAAAATGAAGTCCATTTTTAAAAACAGAATTTATAATATTTCAAAAAGTGGTTATTACTATTCATAACAGCTAGTTATAATAATATTTTATTAGCATATCGTTGTTTAGTGAAACTAGATATTGCGTACTACACACGCTATCGAGGAAGGTCGCAATTGCGTGTAATACAAGGCAAGTAAAGGATGTGTGTTGAACAAGTTCCTTTTGGTGTAGCGTACAACACAAGAAATTAATGAAATTAAAAATAATATTTTTCATAAAATCTCGGGCTGTTACATTCTACACCCCTTAAAATGAATTTTTCCCTCGAAATTCGTCAGGGTTATAAATGGTTTACTATTCGAAAGTTTCTTTAATAAAAACCCACATTGTAAAAAGGAATACCAAAACCAATCTTTAAAAACAAAATTATCAAACATAATGTTTCCCAAAATAATCAAATCACTGGGTTTCCACATAGGTGAAAATATAGATATGGAAGAGAAATCTAACCATCATGTTCTGATGGAGAGTGGTAGAGAACATGGCAATGGAAAATCTAGCAATCACAAAGCCATAAATTTTTGATGATCTAAGGTACCATATGATTAATCAGATATAAGAGCATTAGGACAACATTTTTGGTTTTCAAGATCATTTCCCTAAAGTTGATGAAATTGGAATTAGAAGAAATACTTTCGTGATTTTGGTATAGTCTCACCGTTTGTCGTTCTTTGGACAATTTCCACTTCATCTCTTAAAGAAATGAAGTTGAATTTGTCATTCGTGATGTGTTAGCAGATCATGTGATAGAAATGTTATCATGAAATATATAAGTCCATCTATAGTGATATTAATCATATATGGTTCCTAAAATGAACTTATACATCATATATCATACTTCTTAATAAAATAAAACTAGTTTCTACTAACCAGGGACTTCCTGTAGGCCAGTGGTAGGCGATAAAGGCCAGTCTCACTTCGGTTGTGGGTTCGATTCCTTCGACCTTGTCCGACGTGATGGGTTGTCGCCCGTCCTGCAGGTTGTCCTTTTTCTAAAACTATATTACTATAACATACCATCAATAATATCGAAAAAAACATCTATCCTTAAACAATACTAACTTATTTCCAACATAATCCATTCTAGTCTTTAGGCTTATCCATAATACTGCAGTCCATTCTCATAATATAGTTAAAACAATTACCAGAGATTTAATACCATCGTTGATCCCCATATATCATAAGATATATCTTGTTGGTCACATTACAAACATTCAAAGGCCTTAATCATGTATTCTCTTGAATACCCATTGAACCATAGTGAAATCATGAATGTAGTTAAAAGTTAACACTTTACACGTACCAAAATCCTCAAAATTCTATATACTCAAACCATGATATCACTTAGTCCTTATATCAATAATGAGCTCATGAATACTGTCAAACATATTAGATTCTCTTTATCCCTTCATTATGTGCATATCATCTTCTTTCCAAAAATATTTCAATCACTTTTCATGGTTACCGATGCCATAAAATTATTCAAAACCACAATAGACAAAAACACAAATATTCCAAAATTCCACGATACTATATACAACATTATTTTGGAATCCCATTACATAAACACTTAATCATTCCACCACATCATTGTCATATTCAACATCGCCAATGGTGATCGCATGTGACTTCCCTTTTTCCTTTTCCATAAGTGGTTGCTCATGTCGATAATCACTAACCCTTGGATTAGGGCATTTATTAGCATAATGCCCCATTTCCTTGCACTTGAAGCATTGAAGTGTAGGAGGTTCATTCTATGTATCCCTTCCTTTGTTTACATCATTAGATATCTTTTTCCCATCATTGCAGCATTCAAATGCATGATGAACTTCCTTTCCACATTTGAAACATTTACTTGTCCATTTAAGAAAATCTCCACCATGCTTTTTTCCACACTTTGAGCATAAGGATACATTCATCTTCTTTTCACCATTATTCTGAGATTTCTCCTTGAACTCCATCTTTCATTCTTGTCAAAACTATGAGATGGATAAGTAACACCAACATCCATTTCTATCTTGATAGCAAAATTCACAATTTCTTTATAGCTACTGAAGTCTCTCATAGCTATTTCCCTTCAATGATTTGGTTTTAAGCCACTGAACAATCGATCAACTTTACTTTCAGGTTGGATGATAAATCCAGAATCATACCTTGCAAGCCTTGTAAAATTAGCTTCGTATATACCAACAGATTCATCATCCTTTTTCTTTAGTTCAAGAAACTCTTTCTCCTTCTTTGTTCGAAGAATATGAGGGAAGTACTTGTTGAAAAATAAGTTCTTGAACTCATCCCATTCCATGGACTCAATTTCATCTCTTTGCCTCATATTCTTGATAAGATTCCTCCATTGATCATCTTCACCTTCCAAACGATATACTGCTAAGATGACTTTGTCATGTTCAGAACATTGAAGAACTGAAAATATCTTTTTAGTGGTACTGATCCATTGTTCAGCAATAAGTGGATCAGAAGACCCACTAAAAGAAGGTGGATGTTTCCTCATGATGGACTCAATAGAATATTGTTCCCTTCTCTGCTCATTAGGAAGTCTAGAATGATTCATATCTTGTGTAAGTATATCAATAAGATTTTTCACTCTATCTCCCATTACATTTGTTTGTTCAGGAGGACAATCTTTGCATTGTCCATTTCATTGATCAACATGGTTCCTTCGGGTTCCAGCCATCATCTAAAACCCAAAAAGAATAGTGTGAGAGGAAAAAATCATGTTAGTGAAAACTACATAATAAAGGGGGAGTACCTTCAATATCTAACATCTTAGATTTAATTCTATGATCATTAGCGTAATTCTAGTACTATAACCTATACGTATACTTATCCTTTGGGACATCCCTAGACATACCTTAGAAATATCTCTAGGGATCTCACTAACGTTTTCGCATCCTAGTTTCCAAAGGTTGACTAAACCATTAATCTAATACCAACTGTAGAGACTCGAAGCTTGACATACATGGACACTACATTACTTTTACGGAATACTTCATATATAACAAAAACACACACACAAGTATCGTAATAGTTTAGTGTCTTTGGAAACTCAGAATGTAATCTTCTAATCATGGAGAAAGATCTTCAACATCTCCCATAAAGATCTTCCTTTTTTTACCTAAAACCTTTCTTTATATACTGGGGAAAAGAAAACATAACAGGGTGAGCACAAATGCTCAGTAAGGGTAAACAAAAGAAATATCAATCACATCATATTCATAAGAACATAACATTTTGGAAATCTTAACCTGAAAAAGAGAGCATAATTTCATAACATGGGATAAATCAAAGTAGGGAAATGAAATCCAAATAATCATAACATAAAAGATGAAACTCTGTGGCATACACACATAATCATAGAGAATCATATCTTATTAGTCAAGACTCATTTCCAAGACTATCTTAGTGGACAAAGTCCATTTCTGAACCGAGTCACCCTCGTTTCAGTCCTGTTTCACTGAACCGGTATAACCTACCATTATAGCCATGTCTATCTCATGAGATATAAAATCTTTATCCAATGTATTGGAGGGAGATATAGGTCCCACCCATCTCATAATTAAACCATTCTTATGTGTGCCACAAAATCATAAATCATACATCATTGCATAACCCATTTAATAAAAATGGGATTCTTAAACAACATGACATCATAAAACAATTCATATAAGGTAAAGGAATTCATAAAAACAATTCCATCACAACATAATCAAATCAATGTAATAACATGGATAGAAATAGAACCATATATTATGTTAGATGCAAAATATTTTTGATAAAACACTTGAACTCCATTCTTGAGGAAGATATCCTTTCTACTTTAAAAAACATACAATTTTAAACTATAATAAGTTGATTAAAAATAAACTCGAAAACTTGTAAAGGAAGATTCCTGGAAATGATTTTTTAAAAATCCAATCATGCTGTATAAGTTAAAAAACATTCTTCGTACTTTTGTCATAAAAGTCAAAAAGTACCTCGTATGAAAAACGACCAAAGATTCCTTTCATATCCTTTACTAAAAACTCAACGAAGGGTAAAATTGGATTTAAAAAATTGTAGGTGGATGGAAATAATATTACATATTTAGGAAACATGTATTTGGATGATAAAATACACCCTAGTAAATACTAATGTATAAACAATCTCTGATAAAAATGAGACTGTGATATTTCCCTTACCATAGGTCCGATTTGATTCGTAGGTGTCCAAACCTCCTGTATAATGATTTAAATAATTTCATTGACTTATTACAGAATCATATTTGTTTTTATTATATCATATATGGTTTACTTATGACTTTATATTACCCGTTCTTTTGTAAATTCATGTTAAAGTAGCGTTTTGGGTAAAATCGTCTCATTTATCGTTCGTGTTTTAACTTGTAATTATTCATATGATTACGTAGATCATGATTACTTAATTCCAGAATATAAAACATTATTTATATATAATATATATTATGAATATACATATATATAATGGATCTATAAATGGAAAGAAATACACCGTTCATGGAGACGGTAGGCCGTACGTATGCATGAACGTTGTTTTCATTTCCTTATTGAATTGAGTGGAATTAATTAGATGACATAAATATATATATACATAAATCCAGTAGTATTATAATGTAATATATTTCACGAATACTAATTATATATAATTTATAATCATTCATGAATGGTTAACATGGATAATTAATCTCTTCGCGTCGTGGAGACGGTAGTCCGTACGTACGCACGAGCGATGATATCGTTCTCATGATCGTTGAATTGTATTTTTGTAACGCCCTGACCCCAGTTACCCAAAGTCGGTGCATTATTACATAACATTGTCATGATCACAAGAAAGATCAAATCCCGAAAGACCGATTGGTTTAGTAGCCTTGGAAACACTAGATATATTCATAAGTTTTACATTACATCATAAAATGAAAAACTACTACAACAACAAAATGTTTCCACAATCCACACTATTAACCCCTCATAAAATCCCTGCAGGTCATTCATAACTTACTTCTTCACATCCTGGGAAAAATAAAACATAGAAAAGGGTGAGCTCAAATGCCCAGTAAGGATAACAATATAGCGGAAACTTTCATAAATAAGAATAAACATTTAAGGCAATGTATAACTAAAACAAAAGCCTTTTAAATATGAACTTTAAACATGGTTTGGCATAAATAAAATTAAATAATTCCATTTACTTATTCACATGAATATTCTACTAATCGAATAATCACATGCAAAAATCAATAACCACTTTCATAATGTTGGAATGCATAATGCCAGACTATCATAACCACATAGCCAAGGCCTCGTGCCAAGACTACAAATAAGATTTTGTCAAGGCCTTGTTCCAAGACACTAGTTTGTCTCATGAGACCTACCGATGCATCGAGGAGCTATAGCGGGCTCCACCCGTCACATATTAAGTCCAATGCATTCCCATATGAAAAGGTTTAAACATAACATAAACATTCGTATTAAAACTAGCATACGAAATGTCAATACTTTCACCATAAACTATGAATGGTATAAAAATAGAACATCCATAGTCAAACATATCACAAAACCTTCAATACAATATAGAAGTTTTGTATCATAATAAATAATCTTAAAATCCATCAAAGGATGTTGACAAAGATGAAATCAAAATTCTTTTTAAAGAAATATCTCCTTTTAATAAAACATTTTCTTTGAAAATATTCTTATAAGCTTGTAAGGTAAGCTTTGAAGATTTTATAACGTCGTAAAATAACCGCACGCGCCGTATAAGTTAAAAAAACATTCTTACCTCAATTCTGTCGAAAAGGTTAAAAAGGACCTTGTTTTGAAAACGACGGAAAGATTCCTTTATAAACCTCTTATAAAAAGTCAAACAAGGGTATAAATGACTTTAACCCATATTCTTGTAAATAGTAAAAATGTTTTGAAATTCATTTTTAAGAAACATGGATGTGGATGATAAAGATATCCCAGTAGATTATTACGTATAAACAACCTCGGATAATGAAGAGATTGTGAAATAACCCTTACCAGTTTGGTAACTTATTAAACATACAACCCATGAAAGAGGTATCATACAATGAATATGTAAGTACACATAAATTAGAGTGTATTACACAAAGAATAGAATTATGGGTAGTACATACACCACACAAAAGGTAATGGTGGCAATATGGCATGAATCTCACGGGAATAAGGAGTGAGATGAAAACCCCTTACCACGTTAATCAACTGAGTCGTATGGCCAAAAGTTAATAACCACCAAATTATTTACAGAATAACATGGATATGATAATATATATCAAATTCCAGTACACAATACACCACTTTCAATAATTTAGTGGCGAATAATGGAAATCTCACGGAATTGAATGTGAGATAAGAAAATATCTTACCTTGTACTTTTCCTTTGTTGGGGTCAGTTAACCTCCTGTATAATGGTGAAATAATTGTTATTAAATTATACAAGAATCATATACATTAATATGATATCATATATGATCTTTTATCATTGCTTTATTTATAATATCTTAGTATTACCGTCGTTTCAGGTGATAATCGATTCGTTCTTATTAAATGTTTGGTTACGTAAGACATGTTTGTAATGGATAGATTAAATCTTATTCATAATCAGAATTATATTAACATTATTTTTAACCCTAAAATTAGAATAAGACTTGAATGGATACGATGGAGGTTGGATCTCACCGCGTTCGTGGAGACGGTAGTCCGTACGTACGCACGAACGCTACTTCCATTTAATTTTTATTTTAAAAGAATTGAATCCAAATGATACATAGGTATATTACTATTCCAGTATAATATAATATTTTATATATGTTACTTAAGATCATTAACACCATCCTTTATATGTTCCATGTGTGGTATGAACGAGTCATATCGTTTTAAGGGGGCGGTAGTCCGCACTTCCTCAAATGAAATTATCGTATGTATATACAACATGAAACGAATAATGGTATGAAATAAAATGGAATTACAGAAGCTTATATATAAAATATATATCATTAATATCATATTTAATTACAGTTCCATCATAATGGCCACCATGAGAGGTGGTAAGATGTATTTGAACAATCATCGTTTCGTGAGGCGTTAGTTTGCCATCCACAGAAACATTATGTTCATCATCCATTAGATGGAGTTGTGTGTATGTGTAGTTTGAATCCTTCTTATAACAACATCCTAGTATATTGAGGATACTGGTGTTGTTACAAAAGAAAGGAATAAAAAGATTTTGGGGGTTGGAGAAGCAAAATAAATGAAAATAATTTAAGAGAAATCGTTGCCTTTAATTTAGGTAACTCACTTTGGTTGGAACCAAAGGACTTCTTGAAATGCTTTCTGCCTAAGGGAAAGCTTCAAGGAGGATGAGAGGGATGTGGGGAGCTTAGTTGGTCAGAGTTTGGACAAGCCAAGTGGCTTGAGAGGTGTGAGGAATGAGTAGAAGTGGTCTCCTTTTATAAGGGAGAAGAGGGGCTCTTTAGGAAAGAGTGAAAGTATTACTTTATAATATAATTATATTCGGTTTATAATGGTCCAAAAATCATTGCGGTCAAAGATAAGATGACTAATATTCTAAATAACATCAACCAATAAGAATTGGACAGGTTTTAGATAATATTTTAATCATTATAATCTTATTTATTTAAATGATTTATTAATGAGGTAAACATTGAATCATTATTGCGTCATTAATAATTTACATTATTTGATGTCTAAAAATTATAAATAAAATATCATTATGTAGGAAATCTTTTTAACTTCCTAATGAATATTTATAATCGAAAATCCAACATGCATAACCCTATGTAAAAATTGTTCTTTTAAAAGATGTAAGCTTATGCCATTTTTGTATTCATTTTAACTTAATTAAAATAAAGTGTCATTATCACTTACAAGTGGATCAATGTGGTCCCAAAATTGACCCAAAGATGCCCATGGTCGACCATGTATCAACCAATAGGGTTAAGACACGTTTTAGGGTAATTTAGTATTATTATAATATTATTTTGTAACCCTTATTTACCGGATTTACCCTTAACCATGGTAAATAAAATATTTACCGCAGTAATTATTCAAAATGTCTAAAAATAAAAGTCACCTATTTACACAATTTGAACATCCTGATTCCAAATATGGAATCCATTTTTCTAAATTAAAAACACAGAAGTGGCAGAAATTAATTTAAAATTAATTCCCGCTGTCAAAACAAAAAGCGTGTTTTTAAGAGATAATAACTATCAAAAGATTGACACTTGTTTATGTTCGGTTTAATTGTAAAATTATGTACAATGACCAACATTATATTAAATGGTAAAAATATATTCTAAATATACTTTAAAACCACTCAAATTCACAATTTATAACTATTAATTATTTTGATTAAAAAAGTTGTTTTTAATTAAAATTTAGTAATTTTCACTATTCCTCAAAATATAAAAGTTATCCGAAAAGTACCAAAATTTCACCTTAGGCTAAATTTGATATTCCAAATCCAAAAATTAAGTCCATTTTAAAATATAAAATATATATAACTTCAAAAGGTAGGTATTACTATTCATAACAGCTAGTTTGATTGGTTACGGTGTGTTAGAACTCGAAGTTGCGTACAACACACACTACTGTTTTATTCAAAGGAAAGCGTACCGTGGAAGCTTGGGATGTTTCATTTTAAATTTTTGATGTCCCAATTTAGTAAAAAAGTTTAAAATATTGTATTTAAAAAGGTTTCACTATTAGAAGTTGATAAAAGTGAAATACTGAAAATGAATCTGTTCTTGCAATATGACTAAGAAACTCATAATAGGGATTCTAAAATTATAAGGATTATATAAAGTTCAAAATGTAGTTAATACTATTCATGACCTCTTTTAATGGTGTGATTGAATTCGGTGTTGCGTGTAGTGCATGTTATTGAATTATTTTTAAGAAATAACACACTCTGAAATCCTGGGGTGTTACATTCTCCCCTCCTTCAATAAAGTGCGTCCTCGCAATTTGAAATTGTTCATCGAAAATAAAAGGTTGAAAGTAGAAAATATATTTGTGGGAAAACCCACATCGGAAATTGGGTTACTAAAATTTAGTCTTAATATGAGGAAAAGATAAATGAAAGGGTCACCACCAAATTATGATCTCGATTAGGAGAACATTGGTGGCAATTAGAGACATATAATTTGAGGAAAAACGTAAATATTTATTGGTAGTGATTGAGGTCATCAATCACAAACAAGTATAAAATTGAGGTCCTTAAACTCATCAATCTATGATGATTTGAAGTACCATCGGTTCAACAAAATATAGGGTATTGGGACAACACATTTTTGACAATTCAAAATATCTTAGTTGAAATCCCACATCGAAAAATGAATTAATGAGGCATATATTTAAAATAAAGAGTGGAAAGTATGAAGATTACCGAAAATAACACATACTAGGGTTCCATGTACGAAAATATGGATATGGAAGAGAAATCTAACCATCAATTATCTGATGGATAGTGGTAGAGAACATGGCTATGAAAAGGCCAACAATCCCAAAGCCATAAATTTGTGATGATTTAAGGTACCATCTAGGAAAACATTTTTGTTCTAAGTTTATATTATTAATGATGAGGAATTTATTTATGAGATTGGCTAAGATCATAAAGAGATATACTTACTTTATAATTAGAGTTTTGTCCATTAATAAATTTCTACCATAAACTCATCTTTCACTCGTAAAAAAAATTATATTTATACTATTCGTACAGGGTTCCAAAATAAACGAATTTATAATTCATCTACCAGATCTTTAAAAAAAACTACATTATTTAATCCAGGACATCTCTTGGGCCAGTGGTAGGTGATACACCCTTGTCGCCCTTCGGTTGCGGGTTCAAGTCTCGCGGCCTTGCCGGACGCAACAGGTTGCTGCCCGACCTCCGGGTTGTCCTTTTATGGCAATCCAAAATAATCCAAATAAGAACTATCCAAAATAATTCCATCCAAACTCACAGTCCAACATTTATAAGGAAGGTAAACATAATATAGATCCTTTTTACCCCGTAATAGCATATAAATACCTTCATCATGTATTACCATATTCCTTATTGATTACATTCATGATCCCTTATTCCATATAGAATGCTGGATATACTTCATTAATCCAAAAATGTTTTAAACCCCAACAATGATGGAATATACAAATCATTAATCAGTTCCAAGGTAGTCAAGAATATCCAATATATTTTATCCAAAACAATCATATATTATTCCAAAATCACTACCTCAGTAACAGAACTATATTATGATTTATCATTCTCTCAACCATATATTTTCCAAAAATTTATCCTGCTATTGAGTCACTTTTCTTTGTTCCACACAATCTCATGTCCTTAATGAAATAGTACTGCAGTACAATCCTTATATACTCCATAATTATTATAACAAGTACATTGTTGATACAACACTCAATTGACATAATCAACATAAGAACTCTAATCATTCCTCTTCATCTGTGGTAGTATCATAACTTGATTATTATCCAATAGCATCATTTGCGTCATAAACTGATGATTGGGACATAGGTTCGCGTAGTGTCCAAACTCCTTGCAAATGAAGCATTGTACATTTGAAACTATTTTCTTACCCTTGCAGTCACGTACTTTGTGTCCTTTTCCTCCACACTTATAACAAACTCTCATTCCTTTCAGGCAAGTTCCAGGGTGTTTCTTTCCACAGTTACCACATATGGGAAAATTCTTCTTTTCCCTCTTCCCTTTATCCATATTTATCTCTTCCATCCTTTTCTTCTCTTGCTTCCCTTCAAATCCATAGGACTCAGTAAACTCTTTACGTATCTTATCAATACATGATATTATTTCTTCATATGATGATAATACATGGGAGACTATTTCTCTTATAAATTCTAGCTTAAGACCATGAAAGATATGATCCTTCCTTATCTTTGAATCATGTGTATTTCTGGAGTTCTCATTCCTTCTACTGGGCGCCATTTCTATACCATGGCATAAACTAGATTAGTTTATGAATCAAAACACATAATCCCATACTTATAAAACACTTAACATAAATTGAACTATTTATGGATATAATCCATAATCATAAGAATGTTTTCTTTGAGGAAGTATATACTCATAATCCCTTCAAAATGATTTGTAAAGAAAATGAGAGTTATCCTAAGCATATCCCCCGGGAGTGTCGTAACCAAGAGTGCAGCAAGGCCCGTTGTCGTGCACCAGTTCCCGTTCGAGTCTAGCTCAAAGCGGTGTTTTCGGGTTTTACCCCTAGGTACATCTGTGCCAGAGCCGCCTCTACCTGCTCGTATCCAGACATGGATTTATTGTTTGGAAAACTCACAAAATCTCTACAATACCAAAATTCTAGGAAGTTCTTCTATACTAATCCTCAAAGTTCATCTTATGTCTACGTGCTCTAATCAGAGTTTATCTAAATCTAGCTTCCAAGGTTTGTACTAAACTTCCTCTGATACCAACTGTAACGCCCTGACCCCAGTTACCCAGAGTCGGTGCATTATTACATAACATTGGCATGATCACAAGAAAGATCAAATCTCGAAAGACCGATTGGTTTAGTAGCCTTGGAAACACTAGATATATTCATAAGTTCTACATTACATCATAAAATGAAAAACTACTACAACAACATAATGTTTCCACAATCCACACTATTTACCCCTCATAAAATCCCTGCAGGTCATTCATAACTTACTTCTTCACATCCTGGGAAAAATAAAACATAGAAAAGGGGTGATCTCAAATGCCCAGTAAGGATAACAATATAGCGGAAACTTCCATAAATAAGAATAAACATTTAAGTCAATGTATAATTAAAACAAAAGCCTTTTAAATATGAACTTTCAACATGGTATGGCATAAATAAAATGAAATAATGCCATTTACTTATTCACATGGATATTCTACTAATCGAATAATCACATGCAAAAATCAATAACCAATTTCATAATGTTGGAATGCATAATGCCAGACTATCATAACCACATAGCCAAGGCCTCGTGCCAAGACTACAAATAAGATTTTGTCAAGGCATTGTGCCAAGACACTAGTTTGTCTCATGAGACCTACCGATGCATCGAGGAGCTATAGCGGGCTCCACCCGTCACATATTAAGTCCAATGCATTCCCATATGAAAAGGTTTAAACATAACATAAAAATTCGTATCAAGACTAGCATACGAAATGTCAATACTTTCACCATAAACTATGAATGGTATAAAAATAGCACATCCACAGTCAAACATATCACAAAACCTTCAATACAATATAGAAGTTTTGTATCATAATAAATAATCCTAAAATCCATCAAAGGATGTTGACATAGATGAAATCAAAATTCTTTTTAAAGAAATATCTCCTTTTAATAGAACATTTTCTTTGAAAATATTCTTATAAGCTTGTAAGGGAAGCTTTGAAGATTTTATAACGTCGTAAAATAACCGCACCCACCGTATAAGTTAAAAAAACATTCTTACCTCAATTCTGTCGAAAAGGTTAAAAAGGACCTTGTTTTGAAAACGAAGGAAAGATTCCTTTATAAACCTCTTATAAAAAGTCAAACAAGGGTATAAATGACTTTAACCCATATTCTTGTAAATAGTAAAAATGTTTTGAAATACATTTTTAAGAAACATGGATGTGGATGATAAAGATATCCCAGTAGATTATTACGTATAAACAACCTCGGATAATGAAGAGATTGTGAAATAACCCTTACCATTTTTTTAACTTATGAAACATACAACCCATGAAAGAGGTATCATACAATGAATATGTAAGTACACATAAATTAGAGTGTATTACACAAAGAATATAATTATGGGCAGTACATACACCACACAAAAGGTAATGGTGGCAATATGGCATGAATCTCACGGGAATAAGGAGTGAGATGAAAAACCCTTACCACGTTAATCAACTGAGTCGTATGGCCAAAAGTTAATAACCACCAAATTATTTACAGAATAACATGAATATGATAATATATATCAAATTCCAGTACACAATACACCACTTTCAATAATTTAGTGGCGAATAATGGAAATCTCACGGAATTGAATGTGAGATAAGAAAATCCCTTACCTTGTACTTTTCCTTTGTTGGGGTCGGTTAACCTCCTGTATAATGGTGAAATAATTGTTATTAAATTATACAAGAATCATATACATTAATATGATATCATATATGATCTTTTAACATTGCTTTATTAATAATATCTTAGTATTATCGTCGTTTCAGGTGATAATCGATTCGTTCTTCTTAAATGTTTGGTTACGTAAGACATGTTTGTAATGGATAGATTAAATCTTATTCATAATCAGAATGATATTAACATTATTTTTAACCCTAAAATGAGAATAAGATTTAATGGATACGATGGAGGATGGATCTCACCGCGTTCGTGGAGACGGTAGTCCGTACGTACGCACGAACGCTACTTCCATTTAATTTTTATTTTAAAAGAATTGAATCCAAATGATACATAGGTATATTACTATTCCAGTATAATATAATATTTTATATATGTTACTTAAGTTCATTAAGACCATCCTTTATACGTTCCATGTGTGGTATGAACGAGTCATATCATTTTAAGGGGGCGGTAGTCCGCACTTCCTCAAATGAAATTATCGTATGTATATACAACATGAAACGAATAATGGTATGAAATAAAATGGAATTACAGAAGCTTATATATAAAATATATATCATTAATATCATATTTAATTACAGTTCCATCATAATGGCCACCATGAGAGGCGGTAAGATGTATTTGAACAATCATCGTTTCGTGAGGCGTTAGTTTTCCATCCACAGAAACATTATGTTCATCATCCATTAGATGGAGTTGTGTGTATGTGTAGTTTGAATCCTTCTTATAACAACATCCTAGAATATTGAGGATACTGGTGTTGTTACAAATGAAAGGAATAAAAAGATTTTGGGGGTTGGAGAAGCAAAATAAATGAAAATAATTTAAGAGAAATCGTTACATTTAATTTAGGTAACTCACTTTGGTTGGAACCAAAGGACTTCTTGAAATGCATTCTTCCTAAGGGGAAGCTTCAAGGAGGAGGAGAGGGATGTGGGGAGCTTAGTTGGGCAGAGTTTGGACGAGCCAAGTGGCTTGAGAGGTGTGAGGAATGAGTAGAAGTGGTCTCCTTTTATAAGGGAGAAGAGGGGCTCTTTAGGAAAGAGTGAAAGTATTACTTTATAATATAATTATATTTGGTTTATAATGGTCCAAAAATCATTGAGGTCGAAGATAAGATGACTAATATTCTAAATAACATCAACCAATAAGAATTTGACAGGTTTTAGATAATATTTTAATCATTATAATCTTATTTATTTAAATGATTTATTAATGAGGTAAACATTGCATCATTATTGTGTCATTAATAATTTAAATTATTTGATGTCTAAAAATTATAAATAAAATATCATTATGTAGGAAATCTTTTTAGATTTCTAATGAATATTTATAATCGAAAATCCAACATGTATATCCCTATGTAAAAATTGTTCTTTTAAAAGATGTAAGCTTTTGCGATTTTTGTATTCATTTTAACTTAATTAAAATAAAGTGTCATTATCACTTACAAGTGGATCAATGTGGTCCGGAAAATTGACCCAAAGATGCCCATGGTAGACCATGTATCAACCAATAGGGTTAAGACACGTTTTAGGGTAATTTAGTATTATTATAATATTATTTTTTAACCCTTATTTACCGGATTTACCCTTAACCATGGTAAATAAAATATTTACCGCAGTAATTACTCAAAATGTCTAAAAATAAAAGTCACCTATTTACACAATTTGAACATCCTGATTCTAAATATGGAATCAATTTTTCTAAATTCAAAACACAGAAGTGGCAGAAATTAATTTAAAATTAATTCCCGCTGTCAAAACAAAAAAGCGTGTTTTTAAGAGATAATAACTATCAAAAGATTGACACTTGTTTATGTTCGGTTTAATTGTAAAATTATGTCCAATGACCAACATTATATTAAATGGTAAAAATATATTCTAAATATACTTTAAAACCACTCAAATTCACAATTTATCACTATTAATTTTTTTGATTAAAAAAGTTGTTTTTAATTAAAATTTAGTAATTTTCACTATTCATCAAAATATGAAAGTTATCCGAAAAGTACCAAAATTTCACCTTAGGCTAAATTTGATATTCCGAATCCAAAAATGAAGTCCATTTTAAAATATAAAATATATATAACTTCAAAAAGTAGGTATTACTATTCATAACAGCTAGTTTGATTGGTTACGGTGTGTTAGAACTCAAAGTTGCGTACAACACACGCTACTGTTTTATTCAAAGGAAAGCGTACCGTGGAAGCTTGGGATGTTTCATTTTAAATTTTTGATGTCCCCATTTAGTCAAAAAGTTTAAAATATTGTATTTAAAAAGGTTTCACTATTAGAAGTTGATAAAAGTGAAATACTGAAAATGAATCTGTTCTTGCAATATGACTAAGAAACTCATAATAGGGATTCTAAAATTATAAGGATTATATAAATTTCAAAATGTAGTTAATACTATTCATGGCCTCTTTTAATGGTGTGATTGAACTCGGTGTTGCGTGTAGTGCAAGTTATTGAATTATTTTTAAGAAATAACACACTCTGAAATCCTGGGGTGTTACAATTTTAGTGTATGTATACTATTTAAGAATCCATATCACTTTACAATAATCATATATAGTTATTATTTACACCATTATACCCATCCAAGTAAGTTGGTGGTGGAAAATAGATTACACCACGGCGTGGAGACGGTATTCCGTACGTACGCACGCGCGGTGATTTCATTTTCCGTAGGATGGATAGATGGTGAAATAAGGTAGTTTCAAAATTATAATAACATATCAGTATATTAGTGATACTGATGTTATTACTTCATAATGAAAAAACCTAATAATAAGAAGTGGAAGAAGAAATAAATTTGAAAGAATCGGTAACGAACATTACCTCTTCTTTGAAGCGCCTCTTTGAGTCCTCCTCTTATGGTAATAAAATTGGTCTTTGAGGAATACCAGAACCTCTAGGATGTTTCTAGGGAAGTGGAGAAGACAATTTGGCAGGGTTTGGCCAAGCTTGAACGATCAAAGTGGTGTGAGGAAGAGAGGGAGGGGGTGCCCTTTTATAAGGGAGGAGAGGGGCACCTTTGGAATAACTAATCTATTATTTTATTATAAAGTCAAATTAGGTTTTAAATAGATCCAAATTGAGTTATTTAAAAGATAAGGTGGGGATGGTTTTAAATCCCCTCATCCAATATAATTTAGACATGTTTATGTCATTATATTAACCTTATCTTTTAGTTTTAACTCTTAGTTAATTAGATTGATATTACCATGTCACCTTGTATTGTTATATTATATAGCTAATAAACATAACATACACATTCAAGGAACCCCGAAGTTGTTTTTTATTAATATATATAACCTTATATAAGTCATTTGGACGAACCTTAGATTTTTAGGAATAATATAACAATTACTAATATAATATTTTTTTAAAAACTATTTTATGTCAATTTTCACACTATTCAATAGTTGATTTTTTTGAAACTCATAACAGAATGATTACTTCGACCAAAGTTAATTATATTAATCCTAACTTGGAATATTAACCTATAAAATTAGTTTAATTCATATAAAGTCTCAAATTATACTTATTTAGGTATTTATAATATTAATTATTCTAAATTTTCACTATTATGGTAATTAGTGCATCATCATTGGGTCATAAATACATTAAATTATTTAAAGTCTGAAAATTACAAATAAAATACCGTTATGTAAGAAATATTTTTATCTTTCCAATGAATATTTATAGTTGAATTTATCTTATGTATAACCCCATATTAAAAATTATTTACTTATTAAACGTTTATTTTAACTATTTTAACCCTTCTTTAAATAAATTAATAGTAAATGTCCTAATCTAATCCAAGTGGGCCTAAATGGTCATATTTTATTTCTAAGGTTGTTTTTGGTCGAATAAAACTTTTTCAATAGAATTAGGACATGTGTTAGGGTAATAATAATATCATTTTTACCCATAATTAGCCTATTTACTTTTAACCATGGTTAAAAAAGTAAAAAGTTACTATTCACCAAAAATTATTTTCATCTCATTGAACCACATTTTAGTCCTTGATATTAACCGTGTCTCTCGGATTTTCGAAATTCAAGTCACATATGTGATAAAATTAAGTTTTATGAAAAAATCAGTTTTTTATCTACCACTTAGTGGTTTCACTATTCATCAAAAATTGAAAGTTTTCAGAAAAATACAAAAATTTCACCCTAGGCTAATTTCAATATTACGAATCCAAAAATGAAGTCCATTTTTAAAAATAAAATTTATAAATTTCAAATAATGGTTATTACTATTCATAACGGCTAGTTTTAATAATATTTTATTAGCATATCGTTGTTTAATGAAACTCGGTATTGCATACTACACACGCTATCGAGGAAGGTCATGATTGCGTGTAATACAAGGCAAGTCAAGGATGCGTGTTGATCAAGATCCTTTTGGTGTAGCGTACAACACAAGACATTAATGAAATTAAAAAGAATATTTTTCATAAAATCTCGGGCTGTTACACTTATGTTCCCCAAATTCCAGAAAATAGAATATTTGTGATACTTTTGAGGTAAATAATTTTCCATTAACTATATCAACTCATAATATAATTGTCCCAAAAAATTAGTCTATATATTCTCACATTTACAGTAGATTAAAAGTCGTATAGTTTCATTGATTCATTCTCCTTGGGATCCCTTCACACAATTTGGAAACAAATGAAATTTAATATTATTTCAGTAATCATTATTTCTACCCAAACATCCATGAGACACAATACTTATCATAAATTATATATATTCCATTTATCCAATGTTCATATTATTATGTCTAATTATATATAGATTATTTGGAATAATAATATTATTTATCACATTATCCCTTATCCTAAAACGATTCTTATAAAGATAATATCACTATTTCCCATGAAATCAATTTATTAAATGGTTCCATTATGCATCAACCATTGTTAATAGAAATATTATTTACATATAATTAATATCCTTAGAGAATTACCAGAAATTAACACATGAATAACTCTCCCTTTAAATTAATAATTCATTTAAATGATCATATTAGCCTTTAGTTCATGATAAATCACAACCATTTCAAACCTTTTTTCTTAATTTGTGTTCCCTAAGGAATATCATCCTAGTTAGTTGAAAAAACATCATCGTAATATAACGCATGGAGTTTTTTAATAAATAAATATCTATAGGGAGTTCAAAAATTATCGTGTAGTTACGCATAATTTGGATAAAGCATTTTATGATTGATTTAACAACCATAACATAAGTTGTAGGGTAATTACCTATAGTTGAATTTATGGAAGATACTACACATACACTTTTAGTATCCATAAAACAATGTTATTTCAAGGAAAACATATAGTCTCTACTTTAATAAAACATTAAAATACAGTCCTATGTATATATATATTTTTCAGCAATTATATAATATTCTCACATCCTAATAATAAAAACTAATTATACCCTAATGATGATATTAACTACAGTTACCAATGAATCATATTCATGATATCACATTGTTTTAATGACAAAAGTCATCAATTAATACAATTCATAACTTAAATGGGACTAGTTTAATTGAAATAATTTGGAATATAATAATTTTAACTAAGAAAAACCCAAGTATTTTTTGTCAAATGGAATTTTTTTGTTAATATAAGAAACAGTTATATCATATTCTTTTTTATAAAAGATCTAAAATATTTATACACATGATTATATTATATAAAGACAGCTTATATTACAATTAGTAATTACTTGGGAAATGGATTCATGATAATTTTTTTATAATAGGGAGTTATAATGGGTTTAAAAATCAATAAAAAAGAACTATCATACATGGAAATCACATGAATATACGAGTATTGGAACAAAAATATGGAACAATAACAAAATATAAACAATTAATAAATAATTAGAGATGGATAATATATAAAGAATCATAACTTGATGCTATATTATAAATACATTGATACTAACAGATGATTTTGTCGTAATATTATGAGCATAATATTATTCGTAATATCATTAGAATACATCATGGTTCAATAAAAAGATCATCATCACATAGTAGATAATTTATCATAATGGGTTAGGTTTAATACAAAATCCCATACACTATATCACAAAATTTTTAATTATTTAACCAGTGAATTGGAAGGATATATAAATCTAAGTCCACCTATAACTTCATATTATATTCATGAATAATTTTTACAGCCTATGAAACATGCAACAATAATCAGAATGGAAAATTAAAATAGTTTATATAAATTTTATAGTTATAACTAATATATTAAATAGTATTGAATGAATTGGAAAAACAATTATGAAATATATGTTATGATAGAAATAAACACAAATATATTGATTGGTTTTTAGAAAGTATATAACAAATTTCAATAATTTTCATTTTTTGTCTCAAAAATTTCTTTTCCTTAATAACTATTTATAAATCCTTATATATGTGAATATTATAATTACTATTAGAATATTTATAAATTATATTAGGTTAAATGGAATAACATTTTAAAAATATCAGATCAAACTTATATTTAGGTATCATAAAGTGTTTTTCCAAAATCGTTGATTATATATGAAAAGAGAAAATTGATTTCTATAAAAAATTATTATATTATTATTTAATAATTTAATTTAAAATTAATGTATATAAATAATGATAAATATTATTCCTTTTAATTATATGTTATATATTTAATTATATTGGAGTTATCATTATATTAATATTGGGTATAAGATAATCTTTTACGCTTAAATAATTTTTTTAAACAAACCGTGTTTTGTTTGATTTTATGGTAAAAAAATAAGTTTAGTTAATTACACTAATAGAAATTGAATCGTAAAAATGGATTTTAAATTTTTTTAGGTATGTTCTATATTTTTGAATTTTAACCTTATTTTTTTCAATATAAATAGTGGACGTATTGAATACTTAACACGTTAATTTGTTTTAATTTTTTAATAAATTTTAGATTTGTGATAATGAATAATGTTTTCCCAAGTAAGTGACATTGACCTTTTTGATGTGTTTAGTTAATCCAAAATAAATCATAATATGAATTTATTTAAAAATTCATGCAACCATACATTTAAATTGTCATCAATAATTTTAAGAAATTATATAGTAAAAAATATAATTATTTTTACTTAAATAATCACATAATTTTGTGATATGGATAAAATATACATATTTGAACACCACATAATCCTAATAGATTAAATTTCTAAATGATAAAATACATGTCAATATGATTAACCTTTAATTTTGAGAGCATTCATGATTATAACTCCACAATAAAATATTCTTCTCTTGGAGTAGCGTCTAGGATGAGTAATCAACAATAAATATTCGTAGGATGTGTGAGAGTAGAAAATGCACACTAGACAAAAAATTTGTTGTTCTTTGGGGAAATGCATTTGACTAATGACCCATTTGAGCATATTGGGTGGGATCAATGAATGAGAGTAATAGTATTTTATGAAATTAGTCATCCTATGGGGAATATATATTAATTTTTTTAAATGGTTTTTGGAATATAAATAACTTTTTTATCATGTTAATGTATTTTTAAATTTTATTATTGAATAAATTACTGTAAATTCATACATAATGATGAATCAATGGGTTTTCATGTAGTAAATATATTAGGTAAATGATTTTATGAATTCTAGGAAAATTATTGCTTTGTGTGATTTATGTTGTTACAAGAATTTCAATCATAAATAAAAACTAATATGGTTTTTTCATGGTTAATAATATAATATAATTTGTTTTTTTTTAATTCCAATTTAAACAAATAGTTTATAAAATATATTTAATTATATTTTAGGATTTATAATATATTATTAAATTATTTTATATAAGTTAAAATATTTAATGGGGATAATTGGGAAGAGAAATGGTTTAAAATTTCATCCATTGTCCTTTAATTATCCAATTTTTATTTTATATGTGGAATTATTAAAATTAAAATTATATATGTAAAGATCATGGTAAAATTTAATACTGGTTATCCAAGATATTTATTGAAAAAGATAATATCTATAATGATATAAAACCCTATAAAAATTTATGGGAATTTTTCTTTAAAATTATATAATCCTTATATTCTGATGCATGTAATATGGGAATAATTTTTTCATGGTTTGATACATAATTTATAATAATATTTAATGGGTTTCCAAAATTAACAAAAATTTATATTATATAGTAAAAAATAACTTATTATATGACATAAAATTAATAAAAACGTCATCATCAACGATTTTTATGAAATATGGATTAATATATCAAATTTGATCCATTTGTTAGCCACATAGAATTAGATATTAACTTGGTAATAAGTAAATATAAAAAAACCATGATTTCAGGATTTCTATAAAAATGGTTATTAGTGGGTTAAAAAAATAGATAATTGAAAAAAAATAACCGAAAACATTGGAAATTTTATATTAACGTAATATTTAGATTCATCACTATCTTGTATTTTATATATATATCAATTTTCTATTTTCTATCAAAGAAAAATAATTTTCTTCAATATAAGAGTATTTATTTTGAGAGTGCCCTCACATCACTTATAACGAAGCACTAACTTACCTATCTTTTTGTAATTTAATAATTATTGGGATTGATATTAATTAAATGTAACGTATAAATATTAATACACATGTTATTGAGTTTTTATTTTTGGTATAATAACAACATTATATAAAATAACATGGAAATAAAATGAGGTTATTAGAGGAAGATAAATAACTTTTAACCAAATGTTTTTATATTATTTATTCATCTACCTTCTTCAAAATAAACCCCAAACATGATAAATCAGGGAAAAATTTCCTTATTTATATTGAAATGTTTTTTTAATGAAATAACCTATGCCTATATAATTCCTCCATCAAATTGTAAGTGAATATTTCATGTGTACAAAGGACTCCCTCTTCTGGAATGGATATAATTTATTACACATAACCACCTCTCACATATGGTTATAATTATTGATTTAATATATATCTATGTATATATTTGGTATTTATTCCATAAGTAATATAATTTAATTTTAATATATAATATTGGTTTAATATAATTCATTCCATTAAAAATAATAATGTGATTCATGCATAAGTGTGGATTACCACCTTCTAGAAGTGATACAATTCAATTTATTAAAATCACATCACATTTCTGTCATATAAAAATTTATTTAATGAATTAATATGATATTTAAGAAATAATAATAATTATAAAATTATATATACTAACTATCGAATTCAGTCAATCATAACTAATGAAAAATGTAACCATTACTCTTGCATACGTATGTAATACCCTATACCTGATTACAACATAGATTATTTTTCACAACCACTTTGTGTGGTTTTTAAAATTATATCTTGTGTTTATATAAATTACAATTATCTTGTCATAATTATTCAATTAATTTTTCAATTAAGAATGCTTAAACTAGGTTTATTATATCATATTCATTTTCAAATTAAAATTCTAATGTTTTGAAAATAGTTGATATGAAGATTACTGCTAATGTAAATTAATATGTAATTAATCTAAATGAAAAAAATAGTTTTATAAAAAGGATTTAAACAATTTATATGTTCATTTGAAACCAAATAATATATAAAATATAATTATACCTGATTTTATATGTATACATGGGACAGCTTGAATCAAGGTATTGCATTTCTTCACTATTTCATTTATAGGTGGGAAATTTTAATGTTATGAATTATATTTGTTTTGTATGGTTAATATAATAAACAAATTACAATTTATATCATTAATAATTCATAATTTTTGGTGTGTTTATGTTAAATTCAAATTTTTTTCATCAAAAATTATTTGATGAGAATGTTACAAATTGTTAAGGGGAATAAGAACTCAATTTTCATTAACTGGTTATATCTTGTCTTCATATATTTTGTTGACAATATTTTCTGATAAGTAACGTTTAATTTCTCCAATTTTATGAAAAAATTTCATTACATTTATAACCCATAATTACATCAATGATTTATTCTCATTTCAATGATAAAATGTTTTATGGGATGCCACTTCAATTTATTTTCATTAAAGAATATTTTAATTATATGCAACTAATTTAAATTATATGGTGTGTATTATATAAATTTTTAAATTTGATATATTTAATACATCAGATATCGTATAATTTTATATGACCAATCATATTATTCATGCTAGGGGATTTCATTTGATACACAACACATGGTATAGAGTTTCATTAATAAATATCCATTTATTTAGTTATAAATCTTGTTCGTTGAATTTTTAAGGACATTATTATGTTTTAATATATTAATAAAAATTTAATCTATTTATTTGTATATTTTATTTATGGATTTACTATTTTACAAAAAATCAATTCATGGATATTTTATCTCTTCGAAATTAATGATATTTCATTGGGGTTTCATTGTCTCAATCACATTTTATTAAGTCGTATTGAATATCATTTGCAATGATTTCAAGATATGATGTAATTATATACTAATTAATTAATATTTATTTATTAATTATATTAATTCAATTTATTTATAGATAATGAATTAATAATACTTTCAAAATATTTTGATTCTAAATTTAGAAAATAAGTAAAGGATTTCTCATTAAATCATCATTCTTTATCATATATGATCATTAATTAGTTGGGAAAGTAATATGAAATTATATTATTAAAAACATATTTAATAGTATCCTATAGTTTAAATTTTTGTTTACATGTTTAATTAAAAATATTTAACTTGATCATAAATGAAAAATCATGAATGTTTTTTGTATATTCTTCTAATCAAATATTTTTCTTCTGTTCTGCTAAATTACGCTTCTAAATCGATGATATATAATTCTTTTTTAATGTTTAATATTTTTATAAAATAAATTATTTTAAATTATTATTTCACATGATATTCATATATTTTTTCAATTGATTAGAATTAAATTTCTAAACATTTCTTACAATGGTGTCTTTTTACTCAACATACAATACGTCTGAAAGGAATGTTAATTTCAAACATTTAACAAACAGATTGATTTTACCTATATCTGCACAACTTTTTTACAGATATATTTTTAATATCTTTCAATGACAATATTTTAGTAATATTATTTAATTACTTTTTTAACATTTGAAAAAGTGTCCAATGCAAAGAATATTTTCATCTTTTTTCAAGGATTACATTAATTCATAAGTTATATTCAATATTTTATAAGAAACACATATATTTTGGTTCTAAATTTTCATGGTTTTAATTATATTTATTTCCATCTATGAATATACACATTAGTTTATTTTATTCCCCAACATCATCCATCGGAGTTCATCAGTAGTTATCTATATAATATTTTTTCATCTCTCTATTATCTACAAATACTTTCATGTTTCATTAATTTTATATTAAATAACTATTGAAAATGTAAATACAAAAACATATTCTCTATCATTTATCGCAATATAAAAGATATTTTAATGTATTTCAAAACAAAGAATCATATATTGTTTTAGTTAATAGATACAAATTCGTATTTATATTAAAAAATACACAAATAAAAAAGTTAAAGTCCTTTTTAGCTGACAAATAAATCTCAAAACATATCCTAAAAAATATATGTAATATTTTATAAATAAATTTTATGTTTATAAATGATAAAAATAGAAAAAATAATACCCAAAAAATTATATGTCACAAACATTAATGTTAAAGGAAAATATTTATTGTTATAAATAATGATAGATATAAAATATTCTTAATTTCATAAAAATTTATTGAAAAGATACTTTCTATGATCAAATAAAACAATGTATCCAAAACATATATCTGTAATTTTAATTTTTTGATATTTTATTTAGAAAAAATTTATTTAACATCTATTGTGAATATGGTTGAATTTCCATGATTGATTCATAAATATCATCTGACATTATTGTTTAGGTGGGTAGTGGTTGTAACAACATATAAAATCATGGAAGTAAACATATTTTTTAAAAATATGTAATTTATAATGATATATAGTCATTTATGTTTTTAGTTTTACCCTACGAATCAAAATTATTTATATTTATATTTTGAAATTTCATAACCCATAATAAATTGGAATACTGAAATAATTAAACATACCCACTAAAAAATTCATTAAAATAAGATGATCCTCAAACCATTTATAAAAATATTGTGTATTGTTTGTTTTAATTTTCCACTATTTAATGGAATCCATGTTCCATAAGGATTCATTAATCAACACACATATGTAATCAAACAAATGTGATTCATTATCCTTTTGTGACATTGTTTATGTCACATTGGAGTTTGATAAATTAAACATAAAATTATATATAAATGTATATAACCAATCTTAGATTTTGATTTAAATAAAATTAATTAGAAACTCTATATATGTAAATTCCTTAATGAATTTATATTACAAAGAAATTACATTATTGGAGATTATATATCTATACAAATTCAAATTAATAATCCATAAATTACATTAGAAAACATCATATATAGATTATGCTCATAAAAAATAACATAATGAATTTTTATTTTTCAATCCTATTAGACAATAGGATTTAGTAATTTAATGTTCCAAATATGTGAAATATAACATCCAGAGACATTACAATTAAATTGTGAGTTTGGTAGTAAGAAAGTTATGCAACATTGATATTTAATAAAATAATATTTTTATTTAAATGTGTCAATTATAACATAGAAATAATATTTGAATGAATTAATAGTATTAAGAACATTATAATACAAATGTATATATGTTTATATATATTTCCTTCTCAATAAAATTGTATATTTTAATTCTTAGGAAATAAGAAATCAATTTTTGTATAGCCATTTTATTTTGAAAAAATTATGTTTTCTTTATAATTTTTAATGGATTTTCTGATAGTAAATTATATAATAAATATCTTAGATATATAGATATTTTATTTTAAAAAAAATATATATCATTTTTAAATTAATCATATCAACATTATCATATGTTTTAGTTTTAGATTTACTTATCATTGAATAATGACATTAATTTTTGTCTAAATTTTTTAAAACTACCATTTAATTTAATTAATAACAGCACATTCATATATAAATTTGACCACAATGTGGAATAATTATTATTTACTAACATATAATATAAATAATATGTTGTTAATAGTCTTTATACATTATTTTCATATAAGATTATTTTTGGGCTGGAAACACATTTTTTGAAAAATAATTTTGTTGTACATTAAAAAATTATATTAAAATTATTAATGTAACTTATTTAAATATAATTTTACTAAATCCAAATAAATTTTTCATTCAATATATAAAATTTTACTTTGGATTAATTTTTGATATATTTCTGAAAAGTTATTGTTTGCCTAAATTTTAAAAAATATAGTTTTCTATCAAATAAAAAATCTTTTGTGATCACTTCAATAAGTATGTGTGAAATAAAAACATTATATACATATAAAAATTTTAATTTAAGATATTATAATAATATTATCATAAGTATGAAAAAATTAAATCTAAATTATAAATTATTTAAAAATTAATTTCAAAATCAGTTTTACTACTATTGTTGGGCTTGTGCAATATTGGAAATGTCAAATTCAGTTTCTAATATATAATAATTGAGAAGTAACAATCCATTTCTGGATAGTTTCAATAATTATAAAGTATTAATGATGATTTCAACAGATAGTTTCAAATTATCATTTCATATACCAAGAATCATATCTAAATTCTTTTGGAATTCTTATATAAGGATTGAAATGCCAAAAAATAAATTAATAAGTTATATTTAAAAGGATATGAGTAAATATAAAAAAGAAAAAAATATACATTATTATATTTACAATGTTTTTTATATTATATTATTTTAATTTTTTTTGAAACAGATACCTTAATTTCTTATGAAACACTAAAACATTTCATGCACAGGTTGAAGGAAATTAAATGAAATGATTTTAAAAACCCAAAAAAATAGATTTTTAAAGTTAAAGTGTCCCAATAAATGTATATACTATAATGAAATTTTAGGTATGTTTTAAAATAATCAATTAAATGTTTACGTATTTTAATTAATGTTTTCTAAATCAATGTAATGAATATAACAAAAACGTTCATTACAGACATAGGATAATAAACTAATATTTTATTAAATAATATAAAATTACTAAATGTAATAGATTAAAAAAAGTCATTAGGATGTTATTTATATTAAAATTAATATTACATTATTTCACTTTTTTTAAAGTAAATATATTTACCCTCTAGATATAAAATTCTTTTTTTCAATATGAGAGTGAAAGTGATTAATAACAAGATAAAATAATATGTTAACAGTAAAATAATCCTTAGTCTGATATAATATTTTTGAAATTAGGTTCTTTATATCTATATCATCCAATACTTTAAATAAATTATTCTTGATCTATATTTAATTTAATATTTAATTATAATAATTTTATACTTTTATTAGTTTTAAAAGTAAACTTGTATGATCCCATATCTTTTCAGTGATCCCACTAGAACAAGTGAATTATTATGTAATACAATTAAAAATTTATTTAACCCTTAAATTAATTCAGAATCACATAAATGATCACCCCATATATATTGTTTTTACCAAATGAAGGCTTGTCACTAATTTTTATTACATTAATGTAACTTCCTTCTCCTCGTGTCAACATGTCACGAAATTGGATTACACAACATTTAATTTGGCTACAACACAAGAAATATTACACCACCTGTAAAATTACACCTCATGTAATATTGTTTACTAATTTTTTAATTCTTGATGAGATTTCACTCAGGAAAATGGAAAAATAACTTATGATTCTTACACAATGAGACATTTCAATTCACATCATGTATTTTTGACTCCCATCAAATAAACAATGCATATATATCATGGTGTAACCCTATGAAAAATAATTTAATTTGTTAAAATTCAATCTGCCCGGCCATATTAGACTGAAACTCCACTATGAACCTTTTCCATGGACAAAAACTCATCAGTGAATTGTGTTCATTAACCAAGGACCTCATATGAACCTCTCATATGGCAGAGGGTCTTCTATTATAGATTTATCATAGTCCACATCATTCTAGAAGTGATCACAAATCATATCCTAATTATTAGAAACTATATTTTTATGGTATGCCTTTCAGTTAGTAATCAACTTCAATATTCATTACAAAAATATTTTCTCATTCTTATTGAGAGGAACCCAAACTCGTATTGTTACAAAAAACATAGGGTTTCTTTCACAAATTCATCCAATTTCACAAAGTCGATTCAAAATATAATTATTTAACAAGTTCATGAGTTATTATTCCTAATTTGCATACATTCATGGGCAGACCTCGTTCATCCCCGATCATGAGGTAGGTGGTCTAAAATTCAAACCCCATAATCTAAATTAATATTTTTTGTATGTAATTATTGAATTGCGGTTAAATGTTTAGAAATTTAAATCTAAATTAAATAAATAAATTTAGTAAATTAGTTTATTAAAATAAATGTAAAATTGGTATAATGGTATTTTAGATCATAAATAATTAATTTTTAAATTAATTATAGAGTAATTGATATTGCTGACAATGATTAATTTATTATATAATAAATTAATGGATATGGTTGTGTATATAAAATTCTTTTGTGGGAATAATAAACTATAAGATTAATTATTGTATATTTTTATGATTTTTTATTTTTTTAGTGATTATTTAATTATTGAATTAAATAGTAGTATATAATGTGATTTATTAATTGTTAAATTAATTAATGTAACTTAATAAAACAATTAATTAGTGAAGTAAATGAAAAGGATTTAGTATGATTAATTAATTGATTGTTTATTAATGAGAGTTAATATGGACAATTAATTGGATAATTAAAAGAAGGGGTTGAATATTATTAATGAGTTGTGAATTAATTTATGAGATTGGGAATGATAATTTATTAGAGAATTACATTATGGGGAAAAATTTAATTAAATAATTGTTAATTAATTAATGAGATGACGTTGACACGAGGAATTAATTGGTGACATAATTATAGTTAATTAATATGATCATGTAATTGCATTATTATATAATTCAATGGGTGTGAGAAATTAATTGTTGAATTAATCATAGCGATTTAATATGAATAATTAATTGGTGAATTAATTGACTTATTGGTTGTGAAAAATTAATCAAAGTTTTTATTATTGGAAGTTAGATATATTAATTGATTGGGGTTTAATAATTGAAATTATTTGGATTAATTAATATGTGAATTAATTAAGGGAGGTAATGATATGAATTCAGAGATGGATTAATAAATTTTTAAATCAATCAATGGGGATTTATTTTATAAATAAATTCAATAAGTTAGAATAATTAATTGGTGAATTAGAAAATGGGGATTGCTATTATGGTGAAATTGAATGAATTATATTAATAAATTGATAGATATATTAATATGGTTTTTTGGGGTATTTAATTGATATGATCATATAATTAATTTTTTAGTTAATTATGGCTTAATGAGAATCTAATATTGAGTATTTAATTATTTAAATATTTATGGATATTTAAATAGTTTATTTGAGATTATTCATTATAGAAATAATTATGTGATATTTATTTGTTAATTTTAGATATATGATTATAGAATACAAGGAAGAGAAGAGTGGGTGAGTGAGTTGAGTGATTCTCTCTCCAAAAAAGTGATTAGGGTGTGTTGTGGATCTTATTTTTCTATTCGGTGGACTATTGGCATGATTTTGTTGGGTTAGAGTGCATCTCAGTAAGATCCTCTCCTTCTTGATCTCAGATTTCAACTTCAAGACATGTAACATTATCGTGAGACTATAGATCTTTATCTTTCGCGTCATCGGAATTCATTTATGAGTTTCAGATCATCAGTTTTTATCCCTCCCTCCTTGATTCCATTTTTATGAGTTTGTAGATATTTTCACATCTCGTGGCCAGTCATGGTTTTTTTCTCGATGCGCTGATGTAGGGCTCCACCGTCCCTATGGTTTGATCAAAATGGAGGTCAGTACTAATCGTCATGAATAGTCTCACTATAAGAAGGTTTTGGTCAAGTCTTGTATCATGATATGTGTCCTTCTCCATGATCCTATTATTTATATAGTCCAATGATAAATAATCTTTTTAGCGGGGGCTTGATTCACATTGTTATGATGCATCAGGATCACCTCGTGATGATGTTGATCCAGTGATTTTCTGGTCAGCTTCTCACAGTGCTCCCTTAGTTGGTTTTGGTGAAGAAATTGTGGATCTTGATGTGGTTGGAATGTTATCATTTTAAATATACAAGGTTTTAGATGTCCCTACCAATAATAATAAAGGGAGTGTTACGCACATAAAGTCAGATTTTTCCCCAATTGTAGAGTGTTTCAAAATGGAAAAAACTCCATTATGGCTATCCATATTCTACATAGTGGTGTTACACCACTAAAAAAAGAATTTTTGAATAAGAGGAGCTCATAAATATGGGGGATCTCAGCCTATAGGTGTGTTTCTTTTGGGTAAAAGCTTCCTTCATATGATTTTTCCTTCTAATGAGCTCATGGTGGAGGCCTGGGGATTTAGATCAATTAAATTCAAACACGGTATTATTCATATCTGTGAAAGGGATAAAATAATTAATCCACTAAATGTTTGGTAAGTCTACTATCCATCTTTAGGTAATGGTTTGTGGTCTTAATCAAATTTTATGGAGTCTTGAGAATCTGTATGACATTGTAATTTCAATTGGAGTTCTAATTAAAATTGACATGGATAAGAAAATAGAAAGATTTTTATACCTTGCATGTTTTTGGTTGATGTTAATTTTAATTTTATTTTTGTGGATTGTGTTATTATAACTACTAATGATTATCATCTTTATTTGATAATTATGTATGAATAAATTTCCCAACATTTTGTGGAATTCATGTTAATTATGAATGCCATTTCAATTTTTTAGGAATATATTTTATGTGAATTTTTCTATTTATGTGGGGATGATTCTAAATGTGTTTAATTAAAAATTAATATTAATCCACTCGTGTTGGTTGAAATGTTCAGTTTCAGGTTGCAATATTCGAAAAAGATAATATGTGGAATAGATAGTGTGAAAACATAGTTGGATGCTGATCCTACTCCAATTTTGGATACACCTGGAAATAGATGTGAATGTTATTTTTATACATTTTATGGATCCTCTCGTCAACTACTAGAAGATACTAGTTGGGTGGAAATGTGGTTATATATCTTACAAATAGTCAGTACACTGATAAAAAAATTATGGTAATAGATTTTTCTTGGTGAGTATAATTTTGGAGAAGGAATTTTGGATCATGGTGCTCCATAATCATTAGAGATTGTTAGTACGAAATAGGCTAATAAACATCCATCTTAAGTTATAGATAGAATAATGCTTATTTAGCATGACACTAGAGTTCATGATGAAAGTGATGATGCTTCTAGATACATTAACGACCCTATAGAATATTCGTTCTCTAAACTAGTGGCGGTTTGGAAGCAGATGAAAACATAGATGCATAGTCGGAATCTGAAAACCCATGGACGAGGACACGATGGAGATAAATGGTCCCATAGTGGCCATTCTAGTAAATCATCCTCAAGGGGTCTCACTCTTTAGAAGATTATTTTTACAGAAAACTACTCAGTTCATTTTACTAAGATAAATTCAAATTCAGAATGGGAATTTTTATGTGAAATCTCTATGCAGGATTATATGGATCATCATGGGTATACCCTTTTTTAATTTTAATTTTTTATGAGGAATTTTTCTTTATTGTCTTTATCCTCTCCCTAATCATGTTTTTTTTATTTATTTTTAATAACATTATCTATTATCAAGTTCTCATGACTCCTAGACCATTTTGAACCATTTTTAGAAATAATTATATGATATTGAGATTTTGAAATGAGATAATCAATTATTGAAATAATTAAGTGATTTTGATTTGATTATTTGAGATAATAAATTGTAGAAATAATTATGTAACAATGAGTTGTTGAATTATGTACTTCATTATGATATTAATTATTGTTTCTGGATTTTATGAATTGAGATAATTAAATAGGGAATTAGTTATGCAACACTCATATCATGATTTTATAAAGTTAACTAGAGAATTAATAATGACATGTTGAGATATTGAATTGGATAATTAATTGCTGAATTAATTATAGGTTATGTATATGAATAAATGTGGAAATTAATTTTAAAATTAAATATAGGATATTGAAATTGTGATAGGAGATAATCAATTGTGGACATAAATATGATATATTGATGCCATAAAATGAGTAAATAATTTTTAAACCAATAACGATACATTATAAATGTTTTTTATAATATTGAATTGGTGAATTAATTATTAGATGTTGATATTTTAAAATGAATAATTAATTGTAATATTAATTAATGAACCATGATTAATTAATTTTTGAATTATTTAAATGATGTTATGATCTTTAATTATGATAAAAACTTTAATGTCAATAATCTTTGACTGTATGAAAATTTTAAAAAATCTAATGATGGGATATATGTGAGGTTGTGATATGGAATGATATATATGCATATATGACATGTCAGGTGTTTGATATGACAGTCTACACTAGTGATATACATGCATAGTCGAAAATTATTGTGTTAGAAAAGATTCTCTATACCAGTGATATACACACATAGAAGGGAAATTGGGTGCTAGACATGATGATGTACTCCAGTGATAGATCAATCAGTATGGTTCAATAATGGAACGTAGTAGATAAATATCTACACCAATGATATTTTCACATTTCTGATAATGGGGGCATCATGCGTGATTTTCTAATACTATGTTATATATAAATTATTGATAATTGGGGTGATATACATGAAATTATATTCATGTGTTATATATATATAGGATTCATAAACGTGGAACTAGACATGGTGTTATTGACAAAAAACACTGGCACTGTATTTTGGTTCCATGTGGTTATAATAATGTGATTGAATTGATTTGGATTGTGAAATCCCATTATTTTAACTAAATTTTGAATTAAATATGTAACATGCCTCAGAGATAGGGCGGGTCGCAGCTAGTATTGACGTTAGGGTGTCCTCATGAACTCAAGGGTTTGTGCATTTTAAAAGGGTAATTGGATAAATGTAAACAATTTATATTATTACGAATATTTTATTATTTGTAAAATTTCATACACTGTTATTGACTATATCCGTTTGAGACACTATTGGTTGGTTTTGATTATAATGTACCCACATTCTTCTTTGGGATGTTTGATGGGTACCCATTTAGACTATTTTTTCTAGACATGATATGGAAAAAGGTCATACTAAATAATGCTAATTTGGGATCAGGCTACCATTTGTTAACCCGATGTGGTTCAGGAACCACTTAGATGTTTTATGTGTATTTAGATTTTCCTTAGCATATTTCACTAGGGACATATTTTACATAGCATGTATACAGTTCAATTATAATTTTTTTGTCCCATTTTTGTCATCTTGAGATATAAGATTTATCTATGGTTGTATATATACACCCACTATTGATTATTTATTTTTATTGATGTATTACTATGATAAATAAGAAAAGATGTCATAGTCTCCCCTTAATGGACATATCAGACACTCACTACTAGTTGGCATCCTATAGCGTATGGTGAGGCACACCTATGGTCATGTGGTAGTCCGGTCATGGCATTGGTGTGTGGCACCAATGTTGGGATGTTATAAAGTTTTAGTATGGGTACTGTTTTATTTTCATAATATTTTTTCTTATAGTTTGGGTAGGGTATACAAGTGACATGGATGATTCAAATCATGGTTATGTGATTGTGCATGGGAGTAGCTACCCCATATATGGGGGATAACCTAAGTCAAAAAGGTTGTAATGTTTTTATTATTTTTGTTATTAGATTTTTTTATTATAACACCTTCTGTGATGTACTAGTTGTGTGATGGAATTGTTGTGTGATGTGAATATTATTTTTGGGATTTGTTAACATTGACTCATGGCCCTAAATATAATGATAGTTGAGTCAACATGAATCATTCTCGGAACTGAAGAATTTTTTTGCTACATGCATCATTATATGAACACATGGGAAAATAGGATTTGGGTATGTTGATTAACATCAAATTTTTATCTTCATTTTCAAAATTAAAATAAATTTTTTTCGTTGAATTAAATTTTGAATGATTTTCAGATGATTGAAGAGGGGAATAAATGGTTTTATAAATAAGAAAATATTATAATGTGAATGTGTTAACCCTTGTTAACTATGACCTAGTAGTATGATGGTTAATGGTAGGGACATTGCCTTTGTTTTGATCGTGTGGAAGGAAAAAGGTAGAATGAATTTTTATTGTTTTGTGTAAATACCTCTTCTTTATTGTGATAATGTTGTGAAATAAGAATACTTTGTAGTTTTTATTTTTCCATTTATTTGGGAATGTTTGGGTAGTGAGAATGTCATTGTTTGAGAACATGGTTGTGGGTTGTATGAGGTTCCATCTAGTTTTGGATCAGTGTACTGAGATGTTAGTGGGAAGGGAATCCCCAAAATTTTGAGAGGATTTGGGGTTTTCATTGTTAGAGGAAAAATTAGTAAATATGTATTAGTGGTGTTATTTATCAACGACATGTTGGTGTACTTTTAATTAGTAATGATCATATATTCAACCTTGATATCATATCAGGTACACTATGAAAGCTCATACATTAAAACTAGATACACAATCCAATTTTCATTAGATATGGGGCCCATAGAAGTGGTTTGTATGAATATCCATATACATGGGGATGGATGGAGTGAGGTACCCCTTCGACATTTTAGCTATAAGTTTCTCAAGAGGGATAAGAGGGTGATAAATATTATGTAAAATAGTCCTTGGTGGTTGAGTTACTTGATATGAGGTGTTAACAATTATCCTAAGGTTCAGAGAGATGAGTCAGTATAAGGTGCATGGAGCATACCATGGGTTTTAAGTGGTTAAATATAAACTCTAATGGGGATACTATAAGGTTCATGTTTAAATTCACTTAGGAATGGCCATTTGGGCATCAAAGGTAGTGGATATGCATCCTTTCTAATAAGGTTTCAATATAACGGCAATGTGCTAATGTTGGATTCTGTTCCTATAGTTGATGGGAATAGTGATTTGGGAAAACGCATCGGGTATGTTGTGTATGTTTATCTTGATATTGATGCACCATTTGATGAAAATTACACACATGTGATGGGTTCCCAAGGAAATATGTTTGGGAAAAACGATTTTAATAGTTTGTATGTTTTGGGAACATGGTAACTATATAAGAAAGAAACGCAGGGGAGAGAAAAAAAGTCAGGTATATAAGGACTGATCATTTTGACTCGGAACCATTGAGATGTTTGGAAGTATGACTTGATGATGAGATTTTATAAGATAAGTGATTTTATGATAAAATATTTTTAGGGGTGCTAAAGGAATAGTTTAATTAAATGGGACGATCGTTTTAATTAAATTCATGACTTAAATTAAATCGAAACATTGAAAATTTAAACACCCTATAAATGTCTGTCACCACATGAAGATATTTCGTGAATGTTGACCACACCCCGTGTAATTGTCTTTCACTACATGTTAAAATGTCACAAAATTAGATTACACCATATATTATTAGATTACACCACCTGTAATATTACACAATGAGTCATTATATTACAATGCATGTAATCAATATTAAGGGATTTTAAAAAATAATTGATGTGATTTTAATTAGGATAAAAAGAATATTAGTTATGATTCGTACATGCCAATAAATAGGAATTCAGATCATGTAATTTTTAAGAAATTTTTTTTAAATTCATGTGCAACATCATTTGAATCTCCAAAAACTTCTTTTATTGTTGTACACACTGTTGACCACTATATTAGTATGAAACATCTCTATTAAACATTTCTTTGGACCTACAATCCTACCTGTAATGAAATAATTAACCAAAGACCCTCTGCACACCTCCCTCCTTGATGTGCATCTTCTGTCATTGATTTATGGGAGTCCACTTCGGTTCAGAAGACATATCACCGTGGATATTGTATAAAATGACCTAGATTTTTAAGGTATGTCTTCTATTTATTAATATCAGTCTAGATCCATTGATAATGGATTGTGTAGTACTTATTGAGTGGAATCTAGAAGTCGATTTATATATAAATAATAATGTTTTATCACAATTTCCTCAACTTTCAGGGAGTGAGTTCCAAATCAAAATCTTCAACGCGTTTTTGATTAATTAAACTCAATTTGGGGATATAAATTTGAGCACATTCTTCATCACTGTTCTTGAGGTATGTGGTCTAATATTAAAATCCCATATACTTAATTCCCATTATTTTTATTTAATTGTTTAATACATAATAGATATTTAATAATTGTATTCTAGATTAAAATAATTAATTGGATGAATTAATTAATTAAAAGAAAACTGAAAATGGGATATTTGGATTTTAGGTCACAAATTAATAATGGTTAAATTAATTATTCTGTTATTGAGATTTTTTAACATGATTAATTAATAATATAATTTTTTATTTGGTATGGTTGTGTTAATGATATTTCTATTCACGAATAATTATTTGTATAATTAATTATTTGTATAATTAATTATTTGATATTGTTGTTATTAGAAAATTATTTAATTATTATTTATTTTTTAAACAAAATAATGTGATTGAATGTAATTAATTAGTTTTGTAATTAATTAATATGACATATAAGAATAATTAATTTGTAATGTAATTGAAAGGGGTTGAATATGATTAATTAATAATTATTTAATTAATGAGAGTTGACATGGAATGTTAATAATAAAATTAATTGAAAGGTATGAATTTGTTTAATTAATTTTGAATTAATTAATTATTGTTGACATGTAAAATTAATTAGAGAAAAATTTAATGGGATGAATTTTATTAATTAATAGTGAAATAATTAACTATATTTTTTATTAATGTGAGCGATTAATTGGTGAATTAATTTTTAGGAATGAATATTATTAATTAATTAGAGAATAATTTAAATAAATGTAAATATGAGATTAATTGGATAATTGATGATTGAAAATTAATACAATTAATTCGTCAGAGGAATTAATTAATACAATTTTTGTGAACAATTAATAAATAAATTAATTAAATTGATTCAGTTAGATTAATTAATCAGAGATTATTTGATGGAAATTATTTTGATTAGTTAATTGGTGAATTAATTAAGGGAGGTAATTTAATGATTTTTTAGTTGTATTAATTAATTTTAGAATTAATTAATGGGGATTGATGTATAGAAGAAATTAAATGAGTTATATTAAATAAATAGTGGATTAAATATAGGGGACTAGTATATTGGTGAAATTAAATGAATTTTATTAATTAATTGGGACATTAATTATAATGGGTTGTTGGGATATTGAATTGATAAAATTGGATAATTAATTGATTAATTTATTATTGTGAAATGAGATTTATATGTTGAATAATTAATTTCTGAATTATTTATGGATATTGAAATTAGTTATTTGAGATAATGAATTGTTTAATAAATTTTAAAATATTTAGTTGTTGAATTTAGAAAATTAATTATAGAATTTATTATATAATAATGTTTTGTTATTTTGATATTATTTTTAATAGAATTAATTATGGGATATTGAGTTTTTGATTTAAGATAATTAATTATTGAATTAATTATGGGATGTTGAGTTGTTGATTTAGGTAATTTATTATGCCATTAATTAAGGGTTACGTGTTAGGTCGTAAGGGATATAGTGAAAAATCAAGAGGGGTAAATTGGGTTATATAAAAAATCAAAATTTAGTGGATAAAAATCAATACGACATAGGGCTAGTGACGTTTTTGATTGAGAGTATATGCAGAGGATACAAACACACAATGATGAACAACAATTCATAGTGGTTCAAGGCACAAAAATCCCCTAGTACACTCTACCAATAACCATATCAATGGGCTTGATGAATTTCAATAGTAAGGTCCTCATATCATAAGACTAATACACAATTGAGTGTAGGCACCTACCATCTATTTAATCAATGTCTTAAAAATAAATCCTTATATTATATTATAGGGAACCAAAAATATAGATTTGTGTGATAAGATGACAATGTACAGTGATGTAATACGATAAGACATAAATCATTACATATAAGATGTAGTTTCATGAGAAATAGATTAATCATGTAGTTTCAGAAGCACACAACTAACAAAAGATGGATCATTAAAAATATATCCCTATAACATCTATTTGAGTCCTGATAAAGAAGTATATGTTGGAACCATGGTCTTCTATGCACCATTTGGAGTATAGTTTGTATTTTTTGTCAATCTTCAATGTATGTTCGGATTGTGTACCAGCAAAGAGATCATACCGTTCAAGTAGACAAGAAGGCATGAATTTTGCGGAGATAGGATGTCTGGTTTGGAAATAGCGAAGACCGGAAGAATGGAGGCGGTGAGTCTTCGCGATTACATCAAAGCTTCGAAAATGGAAGAGTTGAACCACATCACGGTGGTGAAGGGATTTTCAAGGGAGCTTCGCGGCGAAGGTGTGATGGAATGATGACGGTGATACTCCGCGATTACGATGAGCTCCGTGAACAGAAAATTGCTGTTTTGCTTCGTGATTTTGAGAGATTTTCAGTGGGAACTTCGGAGACTCGCGATTTGAGCCGACATGGCGCTGAATTCATGTGGAAGGGTCGAGGGTCAGTGGAATCACCTATAAATAGTGGTCGACCCCCTCAAGAGAAGTAGAGATAATTTTAGAGAAAATCCTTTACTCTTGGTTCGCAAAGGTCTCTCATGAAGGAAGTGTGCTTCACGAAAGAGGAGCTTCGTGGATGCTATTCTAGCTCCGCGAAAGTCGTGCGCCCCGTGTTGGCTTAGTGAGCTTCGCGAAGAGGCAGGAGCTCCACGATATCCAAGAATTGTGAAGGCTAGAGCATCGCGAGAGTGCTTCGCGATTGAGATTCGCGAAAAGGTAGGGGCTCCACGAAGGTTTGTTTGAGCATTGCAGAATTGGGAACCTTGCGATGTAGGGTACTCTGGGAAGGCCTTTCCCAAAGGTTGTTTGTGTAGTGGACAAGGGAAAAGGGTGTATTCATCATTGGTTGGAATTTATACTTTAAAAGAGATTTAACTTAGGACTCTGATGCAAGCAAAGTCTCATGCTGAACATGAGACAATGAACTTCATGTCTATCAATTGAAGAGACCATCACGTCTAAAAACTGAGTGTGACTTCACCAACGGTAGTGAGACAGGGGGAGTCAACAGGAGTGACCTGAGGGAAGCAGTGAGTTATCCCTGAACCTTTGTAAAGGCAGTGAGCCTGGGACAGACTGATTGTGCCCGAAAAACTGTAATCTCCAGCTAGTGAAGCATAGTGGATTTTGGTACGACCGAAAACATGTCGGCATATGCTCTTTGGACGTAGCCCTTAGTGGTGAACCAAGTAAAAAGGGTGGTTCATTCTCTGTGCATGTGCATGTTTTCTTTTTGATCATTTTCATCATATAGGTTCAACAAGTTCCTACCAACGTCGGAATAAGATCCACAACTTTAAGAAGAAAAAGTTGTCACCCTGATTCTCCCCTTCCCTCTCAGGGTTTCCCGGGGTCCTTCAAGTGGTATCAGAGGGTAATGGTTTCCGGTGTTGAATATAACCTTTTTCGTCATGGAAAGAGCGATCAATATCAGGAGAGTCCCTCCCTTAGATGGAATAAATTTCCAGATCTGGAAGAACAAAATGAGATCTCATCTAAGATCTCTTGGAATGGAAGTTCTCTTTTCTTCTGTGCAAGGAATACAAGTCACTGATCCCACATGCCTAGCTATGACAGAAATAGACAGGAAACTTCTTGATGCAGATGCTAAAGCACAAAATGCACTCACTACAGCCCTTTCTGATCATATCTACCTAAAGGTGAAGAATTTCACCTCAGCAAAATCCATGTGGGATAAACTTGAGAATATTTATGAAGGATATAGCAAAGTGAAATGGGCGAAACTACAAGTGATGCACAATTGGTTTGATGATTTGAAGATGCATCCATACGAGAACGCAGACTCTTTCTTCAATCTAATTACTGAAGTGGTTGATGTAATTCATGGTCTAGGAGATGAAATCAAAGACATTGATAGTGTAAAGATAATATTGAGAAGACTTAAACCTCTGTATAATGCGATAGTGTCAGCCCTTGAGGAAAGAGATCATTCCAAACATTCTCTAGATGATCTACTGAGATGCTTGGTAGCATATAAAATGAGAGTCAATCCAGAAGATGCTACGACTCGGGCGAGCAAGGAAATGGAATTCAAGGCCATGGATAAACTAAATATCTCAAAGGATAGTAGCGGTGAAGATGACGAAGAAAAAGAAATTCTTTCTCTCATTATAAAGAACTTCCAGAAGGGGAAAGGGAAATTCAAAGGGATGTTACCTCTCACATGTTTCCGTTGTGGAAAAGTTGGTCACATTGCCTCTCAGTGCATAGAAATGGTCAATGATGAAGATAGTGAGGTTGAAAATTTCAAGAAGCCTCAGAGAATGTTCTTCAAAAGTGAGACTTCAAATTTGGTTAGAAAATGAAAAGGAAGAGTTTTGTATGTGAAGAGGAAGAAGATGATAATGAATTCTGTGATGAAGAAGAACCAGAATTCAATACTAGGAACCATGCTTCTATGATGTACACTGTTGAAAAGTAAGAAGATAATGATGGAGAAAAACACCTGAGAACATGTGTAGATATTTAGATGCAACTTAAGGATGCGGTTAGTAAGCTTAAGATTAAATATAAGAGCTTCAATAAGTGGAAATCAATTGTAGAAGAATCAAATGAATACTTTGATCAACTTGAAGCTGAAATTGAACGACTGGAAGAATTTGTGAAGGTACAGTCTAAAATAATTGAAAGCAACGACGATGTAGTAGATCTGAAGATGAGAATTGAAGAGCAGGAAAAGGTCATCAATGACCTCACCTCCAGACTGGATGAAAAGTCCATGACTGCTAATGGTCTAGAGGAGGAATTAGTTAATCTAAGGCGTAAAATGGATACTGAATCTGTTCAAAAAAGAATTGAGGATGAAAATACAGTTTGGAAGATTCTCAGATGTAGAATTACTAGCAAGGGCCAAGTTAAATTCAGATGGGGTTGGAAAAATCTTGAGTGATCAAAGACCCGCTTTCATGGGAAAGAGTGGAATTGGCTGTGAGGATGAGACATCAACTACTGGAAGTGAAAATATCCCAAAGACAGATAAGATGAAAGTTGAACATGTTGAAACGTTACCTAGAGTGCCGAAGAAGGAAGCCTCAATCCAAAATAAAAGGAGACCTGAAAATTATCCTCAAACATTCAGAAGTGACAGACAGTCTTACTATTCTCCCAAGGAAGAAGGTGTGAGGAGAAATTCAACTAAGAAGGCATTTCCTATCATGATGTGCCAGTTCTGTGGCTATCTGGGCCATACAATGTCTTATTGTGAAGAGGCGTGAAGCTATCTGAATGGAGAATATATATAATCTCAACAAAGGAGAACAATTTCATATCCTAAATCTTATAGAAGAAATAATTTCTATGGATATTTTTTTTTATTCTAACTCTGTTCATAATTCCATAATTGCAGGCAGAGAAGGGACATGAACACCTCATACCAAAGTTCAAGAAAAGTCAAGTCTCATCAGTAAGACAGTGTTGCACTTTCAAACAGGTTTTCACCTCTCAAAGAAGACTTTGACTATGAAGAACCTGGGTATGGGGAAGTGATAATTGAACGACCATCAGTTCTTTATACTCGATCTAATGTCTCATGCATGTAAAGGAAAATATTGCGAAATCCAACCTTGCAGAGGTGGCCCTCAAAGCTACAGAGAACAATAGTACCTGGATTTTGGATATCGGTTGTTCATCTCATATGACAGTTAATGCCGGCCTACTAATGAATATCATAAGAAATGTCGTCGGTACAGTAAGATTTGGTAATGATGGGGCTATGAAAATCAAAGGGAGTGGAAGTACAGAATTAGCTAATGGAGAACTAAAGTAGGCTGAAGTCCTTTATGTAGATGGACTACGTCATAATATCCTTAGCGTGAGTCAACTATGTGAATCAGGACTTATAGTTACGTTTAATCAGAAAGGTTGCACTATCAAGGGAAAGACTGTCAATTCACTAATGAAGGGATGCAGAAAAGAAGACAACTTGTATTAGGTTGATAGGGAAGAAAATTTATGTTACATGACCTTTGAAGAAGAAAAAAATTTGTTGCATCGGAGACTGGGACACATCAATCAAAAAGACATGGAGAAAATATCAAAATTGGCAATTGTCATGGACATTCCCAACCTGAAGCGTGAGCATGAAAAATATTGTGATGCTTGTATTCATGGGAAGCTGTTTTGCAGTTTATATCAGCCAAAGAAGAAAAGGGTGTCTCACCTTCTTGATCAGATTCATACAGATGTTTGTGGGACAATAAATTTTGTCGGAACTCATGGAGAAATGTATTTTTTCTTTTTCATAGATGATGATAGTAGAATGGCATGTGTGATGGTCATTCACAGGAAACGACAATTACTTGACTGCATGAAAACATATCGGCGAATCGTCGAGAATGATACTGGAAGAACAATCAAAGTGTTGTGATCTGATAATGGAGGAGAATACACGTCCATTGAATTTGAGAAATATCTGGAAAAGCATGGGATACAACATGAGGTAGCTGTTGTGAGAACTCTACAAAAAAAATGGAGTTGTTGAACATAGGAATCGACAGGTGAACAACATGGCACGAACTATGCTGATTAAGAGTCGTATTCCACGACATTAATGGAAAGAGGTTGTTCAATCTACAGTGTACATTCAGAATAGAACATGACTTTATATGGGTGAGACGAAGACACCATATTAATTGTGGCATGGACATAAGCCTTCTCTAAAATACTTTCATGTCTTTGGAAGAAAATGATTCATCAGGAATAAAGAAGGAAATCAAGGGAAATATGGCAACAATGCAAATGAATGAATTTTCCTCGGTTACTCAATGAACTCCAAAGCCTACAAATGTTTCAACAAGCATTTAGGACAGATTGTGGAAAGCTGTGATGTTATGATAATTGAAGAGAAAACCAAAAATGCTTCAAGGATGTCATATGCTGATGTGAAAAAAAGTCAGGAAGAATGTTAACGTGAAGAAAATACAAATGCAGAAATAGAAGAAGCTGTTCAAAACACTCAGCAGTCACATCATGATGTTGACTCAGAAGAAGAATATGAAGAAGAAACTATGGCTGAAGAGAATACTATTGAACATCGCAGGAGAAATCAAAGAGCTGTGATTGATCCATCCATCATAATTGGGGACAGTAGTGCATCCAATCAAACAAGAAGGATAAGGAATACCACACAATATGCATTTCTATCAGTTGTAGAGCCATCCTCATTCAAAGAAGCTGCAAAAGATAAATCTTGGGTGAAATCCATGAATGATGAATCAGATGATATTGACAAGAATCAGACATGGGATCTTTTCCAAAGACACGAATGTCACAATGTGATTGGTACCAAATGGATCTTCAAAAATAAGTTTGATGAGCATGGAAGTGTCATCAGAAACAAGGCACAACTGGTATGTATAGGATACTCCCAGATTGAAGGCATTGATGTTGAGGAAACCTTTGCTCCAGTGGCTAGACTAGAGTCAATCAGGATTTTCCTTGCCATGGCACTCCAAAGAGGATATAAAGTATATCAAATGGATGTAAATACAGCATTCTTGAATGGTCTACTCGAAGAAGAAGTCTACATTGAACAACCAGTGGGCTATGTTTTGGGTACTGATGAAACAAAGGTCTACAAACTGAAGAAATCTCTATATGGTTTGAAGCAGGTACCACGGGCGTGGTACTCATAGCTGGATTCATATCTCAAGAAGTTGGAATTCAAAAGAGAAGGATTTGATCACAATCTCTATGTGAAGAATTATCCAAAAGGTTAATTCATGATTCTTGTCTACGTTGATGATATCATATTTGGTGGCAGTAGGCAGAAATCAATGGATGATTTTGCCAACCACATGAAATCAGAATTTGAAATGTCTATGATTGGGGAGATCACATATTTCATTGGGTTGCAAGTGATTCAAAAGAAGGAATACACTTTCATTTCTCAGGAAAAATATGCAAGAGAGCTGCTGAAGAAGTTCAATATGCAAGACTCCAAAACAATGTTAACTCTGATTGCAGTTGGAACTAAACTTGGAAGGCATGAGGATGGGAACTCTGTTGATCCCACCATGTACAGTAGGATCATTGGAAGCCTACTGTACCTGACAGAGACAAGGCCAAATATTGTCTTTGCAACATGCCTTGCGGACCTCTTTCAGAGTAATCCAAAAGAGGAACATATGGTAGCAGTAAAAAAGAATCATGAGGTACATTCAAGGTACACATAACTTCTGTTTAATTTTTGCTACAGGTAGGGAAAGTGAATTATCAGCGTTTTCTGATGCTGACTGGGATGGTGATGTGGTAGACAGAAATTCCACTAGTGGTGGACCTTTCTCTATTGGGTAGAAATATGTTGGCTGGTTGAGTAAGAAACAAGAAAGTACATCTCTTAGTACTGATGAAGCTGAGTATATCTCCGCCACAAAGGCATGAACTCAACATCTATGGATGAAGAAGCAATTAACTGAAATTGGCGATGAGGTGAAGCAACCAATTGTGATTTACTGTGACAATAAGAGCGCAATTGATCTTATGAAGAATCATATTCAGCATTCTCGTACAAAACACATTGAAATCAAGTATCACTTTATCAAAGAGAAAGATGAGCAAAGCGTGATTAGATTGGATCATGTGGGAACAGATGAGCTAGTGGCTGATATCCTGACATAACCATTGTCAGCAGCTGTGATTGAGAATCATCAGTTGAACCTCGGTGTTCGGCTACCTCGTAGTGCATAAGGAGGTTACAGAATTCCCCTCTTCCAGTTTGTTATAACTGTTTTAATCTTTTTATGGTTGTGATGTAGGTTTATGGGGGAGATACTATCCAGGGGGAGTATGGTCTGAGCTTAACATTAAAAATTTACTAGTATTGGAATTTATTGTCAATGGGGGAGAAAGGAGAATGAAATAAATTCAGTTAACTTCTGTGATGAGAAGAATGAGATGGAAAACAGTGGAACCAAATTCAATCCTCCTCTCTTGTTTTCTACACCGAGCTTTGCTCACGTATACTTAGAGATTTGGCTGAGTTGATTCGTGTATTTTTTATGGAGATCTATTGAATTTATTTTCTGATTGCCAACAATCCCAAAGGGGAAGACTGTTGGAACCATGGTCTTATATGCACAATTTGGAGTATGCTTTGTGATTGTTGTCAATCTTCAATGGATGTTCGGATCATGTACCAAAAAATAGAACATACCGTTTAAGTAGACAACAGTACTGAAAGTGGCACCGTTTTCCAGTGTTTTCCAAATTTTTGGGGTCCAAAATCTGGAAGATGCTGAGCATCGCGAAAAGTGAATTTCCATGATGATAAAAATTAAAAATGGAAAATAAATGAATTTCCCGAAGAGAGGATGTATGGTTTGGAAATCGCGAAGAGCAGAAGAATGGAGGCGGTGAGTCTTCGCGATTACGTCAAAGCATCGCGAACGGCAGAGTTGAAGCGCATCACGGAAGTGAAGGGATTTGCGAGGGATCTTCGTGGCGAAGGTGCGAAGGAATGATGATGGTGATGCTCCACAATTACGACGAGCTCCGCGAACGGAAAATTGCTGTTGTGCTTCGCGATTTTGAGAGATTTTCGGCGGGAACTTCAGAGCTTCGTGATTTGAGCAGATATGGCACTAACTTCGCGCGGAAGGGTCGAGGGTCGGTGGAATCGCCTATAAATAGAGGCCGACCCCCTCAAGAGAAGTAGAGAGAATTTCGGAGAAAATCCTTTGCACTCGGTTCACAACGGGATCTCATGAAGGAAGTGTGCTTCACGAAAGATGAGCTTTACGGTGGCTATTCTAGCTCCACGAAAGTCGTGCGCCACATGTTGTCTCAGTGAGCTTCGCGAAGTGGCAGGAGCTCTACGATAGCCATGCATCGCGAAGGCTGGAGCATTGCGAGAGTGCTTCCCGATTGAGATTCGCGAAAAGGTAGGGGCTCCGCGAAGGCTTGTTTTGAGCTTTGCAAAATTGGGAGCCTTGCGAAGTAGGTTAATTTGTGAAGGCCTTTTCCAAATGTTTTTTTCCCAGTGGACAAGGGTAAAGGGGGTATTCATCAGTGGTTGGAATTTGGACTTTAACAGAGAATTAATTCAGGACTCTGATACACGAAAAGTCTCATGTTGAACAGGAGACAATGAACTTCATGTCTATCAATTGAAGAGACCTTCACGTCTATAAACTGAGTGTGACTTCATCAACGGTAGTGAGCCAGGGGGAGTCAACAGGAGTGACCTGAGGGAAGTAGTGAGTTATCCCTGAACCCTTGTAAAGGCAGTGGGCCTTGGATAGAGTGATTGTGCCCGAACAATTGTAATCTTCAGCTAGTGAAGCATAGTGGATTTTGGTACGATCGACAACTTGTCGGCATTTGCTCCTTGGACGTAGCCCTTAGTGGTGAACCAAGTAAAATCGGATGTGTATTCTTTGTGCTTGTGCATGTTTGATTTCTTATCATTTTTATCATAAAGGGTCAAAAATTTCCTACCAACATGGCAATAAGATCCACATCTTTATGAAGAAAAAGTTGTCACCCTGATTCACCCCTCGCCTCTTAGGGTGTCCCGGGGTCCTTCAGTATATTATTTTTTAATGATGTTTTCATTAATTTCTATTATATGTATTGGGGATACATGAAATTAGTAGTTATATTAAACTATAATATATTAATCTAATGAAGAGTTATGGTTCATGAAATCAGATCGATGCTTTTGGGTTAATTCATCATTGGAATTTTAATAAAATAAGATGATTTGTTTCAGGATATTTTTTGTTGGAAATATAATATGTTTTCTAATATATGATATTTGATTGTAGATGTGTTCGGGGGTTATCTAAAAATTTCATAAAATGTTATCTATAGAAATTAAATTTAATCCCATATATATAATATTTTTTATTATGATTTATAAGATTAATGTTTGTTATGATGTTATACTAATTTGAATAACTAATTGAAAATATCATTAACTAGTAAAAATGATGATATGATGCTAAAAATTGAATTTAACATTATCTAGAAAGGATTAATAAATATGAATAATTTTACTAATACTAACAGTGAAGATATTAATTGGAGGTTGTTGACTATAATACTTAGACGTTGCTTCATAAACATTCATGAAAACATAAGTAGAATGCATTGAATTGAGAAGAGCGACTTTTTTGGTAGTTGTGTTTTTTTGAGAGGGAAAATCAAAATTGACTCAAGTATTTACTACATGAAGAGAACATTAAAATAAGAAACTAATCGAGATATTTTAAGGGTATTATTTAATAATGTTAAAAAACAAATGTGTTGTGTGTATTTAATAAAAAGAAAAAAATTACTAAAATCCTAAAATCCATTGTCTAATAAGGGTGATTTTCTTAAAACAAATATTATATTGTTAGAAGATTATTTTTTCAGATATTGGGGTTTTGATTTTTGGCATCATATTGAATGAAATTGGAATGATATTTAATATTAGATTGGATAGAAATGATAGTATTCCAAGGTAATTAGAAAAAATATTTTATCAAGAAGTTGATTCAGTAATCAAATTCCACGGAATAAAATTATTAAATATATTACCATACGATGCATAATATACAAATAGGTGATCAGACTGAATTTTTTCTAAAAGAAATCCATATAGGGTTTTTACCTACTTCTATGAAATAATTTTATGATAATGATGTATCTGTACTACTATCAAATTTGTATAATGTACACGAATTATATTCAACCATATTGAATCAATTAGTGGATGTTCATGTAGTTATTATTGAATAAATTGATAAATATTTAATATTATTGAAGAGTAGATTTAATATAAATTAACTATAGTTATTTAAACATGTATATATTCCTCATTAGATGCTACAAAAAACAATAATTTTTCTATTGTATTGTGTGATTTTTTATAAATTTTCTTCCATTATTTCGATTAGATATAGTTATTTAGAATTTAAAAATTAATATAATTATGTTCATGTTGTTTTTATTTTATTCTTTATTTATGAAATATTGGTCTCTCTTTCATGAGGTGGACATTATTATATTCAAAATGAAACATAAAAAAATTCACTTATTCACCCCTCCCACTCTTGGTGATTACAAAATTAATGATTAGTTATTTATGTGGTATTACGTTTGGTTATTATAATAGGTAGTCAATAGTGACATAGGAGCCACATAGAGGTATAATTCTAATGAATTGAGATAATAAAGATGATGGCCATAGTATATGGTATATATTGGGATATTTCTCAAAGATCTCATTTCATTTAATTGATTCCAAGTTGAATTCATGTAACAATATATCTCTAGGACTAGTGGATTATGATAAAAATATTCAAGTGATGTCTATTTGATACCAAGAAAATGATTCTGTTGATTAGAAGTTAATGTTGAGTATCATGTTTATACTATTCCATGTAGTGTATTTACTAGCTTCAAATGTAATTATTGTTTATATCTAATAACATGACTCTCCTTCTAACATAGAGATGAATCTAGAATGATCGGGGATCATGGTGTATTTTTTGTACTTTAGTGGTTAGAATATGGTTTTTATGATACATTCACATTTATGAATATCATGGAATTAACCTATTATAAAGGAAAACTTTTTATGGACACATTAGTTGTCTAAAAATATGTTCTTTTACTGATTCCCTTTACATAAATATTAAATATATAAATGCTAAATCATTAGGGTTCTATGAAAATGAAAGGGGAGTATGTATAATACTTATTCCATGAATCATGGAGTATCTTTTTGTACTAGAGAAACCACAATAGGATAACACAGTTTTCCTTATATATCTACTATACATTAAATATTTTGATTCTCCCAAATTTTTGAGCCATTCATATATCAATATTTAATGAATTTAATTATAGATTTATTCTTAAACTAATTTTTTTATTGATATACTTCTGGAATATGGAATTTTTTGAAAATAAATGATACTGAGGGTATGTATTCCCCATTAAAAACATATTAAAACACTAATCAATTAAAAAACCTCAACCAAACCTAGAGGCACACATGATGATATGCGACCCATTTTCTTGGACCTTGTGGTTTTTTGTTTTTTTCGTTTCATTTTTATGTCCTTTACTCCTATAATTTTAACCTATTCAATTTTTGGTGTTCCATTGGTATATAGTTTTTACTAAAGTAAATTACTTTTCATGTATAAACAATATCCTTTATTAAATAATTAAAACATATATATACCATATATTATATAAATATAACTATATAATGTTTCTATGTTTATAAAAAATAAAAACACATGTAAAATAGAAATATCATTTTTAAATTTAAATTTTATCTATGAAACTTATTAGTCGGGTAATGTAATTAGTTTTATTGATTCATTTGATATATTTTTTTTTTTTATTAAATTAAATTATTTGCGGATTTTAAATAAATCTAAACACAAATTTTATGAAATTATTATTGAATAATTGTAATAGAATAAAAATAATATTTGCTGGGAAATAATAGTTATGTCATGAGGATATGTGTAAAATGTGATAAAATAATATAATTTTCTATTTGAAGTTTATTTTATTACATAATAAATATTTAATTTACATATTAAGAGTATTTTTTCAATTATATGTTCAAATTTCCCCACCTGAACCACCGAATCTGAGCTATAATTCCACAAAAACTAAAGCATGCCTTCCCATATGCACGAGGCAACTTACAACTAGTAAGGGTCTATGATTTCTTATATGGAGACCATATAACCATAATCATATCATAGTATCATTAATAAATATAATATAATGTATAATATAATGTGACTAAACATGATCAATGTAATAGACATACATTTCATAAAAATAGCAGCGCCTCCCAAAGTCGCAACCCTACCTAAAATGAAAAAATATATGAAAAATAGAAAAACTATTGGGTACTCCAATTTCTGTCCTAGTCCACACCCACTCTATGTTCTACCTACTCAACCATCCACAACATGGCTCTTTCCCTTCATGAGATCACATATGAAAATAGAAAGTACATCTAAATTCCCTAGTAAGGAGTGATTAAAAGCATCATTACGAAACATCATATGCATCCTTAACATGATGTGCTCATGTATACGAATTTGTGTCATGGTAATAAAAAATTTATGAATGACATAAAAATATAATCCAAAATACAGTGATAGTTTATTATTCATGCTTCCGCAACTCTCTATCATACTATATTTTTCTCCACATTTAATGGGATATTAATGAATTAGAAGGTGTCCTCATGATGCCTTGCAGGTGATACATGATATAATATATCCCTTAAGTGGACAAAAACTATCATGTAGTAGAGCCTTGCAAAAGAATATTTATTTTCCTAACTTATCAAAGAGGCTAACCCTATTCATGTCACTTATGGAGTGTCACATTTTGATCAATCAATATTTATAAGTAAACTGCTCTATTATTTTTGATTTTAAATTATTTATGAAAATTTTGGTTATCAATGTTCTGGAAAACATGAAATTAATGTTATGCAGTATATAATTTAAATCTAAATGCATATTCGGACAAAATTTTGAATAGAGCGAATGGTCTTGGTCTAGGGATTGATAATGCGAGATCATTCATTTATTATTTGTTGTTTAAATTAATTTTTTATATTAATTCAATGAAACATTATTAATGAATTGTTTTACATTAATATATTTAGAGTTTGATTTTATCACGCCTCTGGCATACAAAACCAAAACTTCTTAAATAGTTTACTATGATAACATCTACATCATGAATATAATTCCATAGAGACTAATATACACCATATACAGCTTCATCGTTTTTGGAAGCTCTATCTACACTATAAAAAGTGTTTTCCTCAAAAAAGAGATGGACAAATAATTAATCATTGAAAATAAATGGAAATTAAAATAATGTCTTAGTGGATGACCGCCACATGCATGGAATACAGTTTCATAATCCACTAATTTAATATAAACATACTTAGTTCAAAATCCATAACAAAGAAGGTAGAAAAAACCTCCACTAAGACCAAGCTCTGGGTTACTCGAATAACATTTTAACATAAAAATAGATCGTGATGGAAAATGGATGATAGAAAATTTGAGATTAATATTAGAAGATAGAAATATCTTGAAAAATAAAACAGAAACAACAAAAAAATTATGAATGGGTTATATTCAAAAATACCAAAATAAACATTAAATGAATGATAAATTCATAACTCTGTTGATGATTTCCATATTATCCACCACAAATAAATATTCTATTCAATCCATTCAAAATATATTATTTATATACAAGGATGTGGACTTGGGGATCCATAAAAGACCATTTAATAATTTTTGGGTCATAATGGGTCGTCAATGGTTGAAAATGTGGCTCAATATTTTCTCATAAATAGTATCTATGTGGAACCCCTCAGTTTTTCCAATAAATTTATTGTAATATTCTATAATGTTGTTAGAAATTTTTTGTTCCTTTGAATCCAAAATTTCAGCTTCTTTATCCACATACAAGAAAGGATATGTATAAATTACATATCAATTTTATTTTAAACTAATGCATCATGAACCATTTATCAATGTTTAGTATCTAATAGCACCATCAGTGACTGGATATCTCAACCAAATTTAGTGTAGAAATAGTTATAGGATTCAACTTTTAAATATAATTTTAATCACCTCAATTAGAGGTGTTTAGATCGAGTTAAGCCTTATTTCTAGATGTGGGTTCCACTATATAATCATAAAATATAATTAATTTTATTTATTTGATTGGGCCTCTATATGCTCAAATCATCTCTTGGTGAAAATTAAAATCATAGAGCCAATAAATTAATTCATAAAAATATATCACTCAAACTGGAATAATATTTTCAATGTTATTCCCAAAATCACAAAGTGATTAAAATTAGCTATAAATCCAGAATTAAACCGTTTTTATATTTTAGATAAAAACTAAGCATTAATCAGAAAATGTTGTAATTAATATAAGATTGATTAATTAAGAGTATTTAAATAATTTAAAAAAACAATAAATGTTGGGAAATATTATCTCTATCAGTTACCCCAAATAGAAACCATCATTTTCCTCAAGCATTAAGTCTAAACCGTAATTTTCTAAGGGAGATAATGTTACCAATAATCATATTTATAATTAATAAAATCAAAAAAAAATTCAATATCAATTGAAATTATCAAAGGTAACATAAAATATAAATTCAACTTCTATATTCTAAATTTATAAATAAAATTATTTATTTTTGTTTTCCTCTATTAAAAATTGTGTTACATCTCCTTTAATTCAATCAATATCCTCAATTAATTGATATCAAACAATATATGTCATCGTTTACCTCACTAGAATCTGTTATATCTTCTATCAAGATACAATTTAGTTGAATTATACTCATATCATGGGAACATGAATCTTATCCAAGTTCTTTTAAAGAAAATATGTTCCAAACTTTTTAAAGAAAAAAATTTGAAAAAATAACATATGATTTCCTTAATGATTCAAATTACATTGAAGCCTATGGTTGTTACCAATTTATATTTCAAAATAAAGTCTCAAGGAAGAGGTTTATCTATAGGGAACAATTCTTAATAAAAATTGAAATTGTAATGACATTCTCCCCTTTAAAGTAAAAACTTCCACTTCTCCCAAATACTCAAATAAGAGGTCATGAAAAATGAAGCATAATGATTTATATTCACCTTGTAGTATTTTTAAATAATTTTATACATTTATTCAGTTTTAAAAATTATTTTTTATAATTTTTTGAATGTTATTCTTAATATTAACCTCAAATCCACCAACAATAAACACATGATAAAAATCAGTAGTCCAGAAATAATAAATTTGATTCATCTAATTCAGAACAATTTCAATTTTTTTTAATCTTTTTTACTTTCATGAAAAGAATAATTTAATTACATTGATTGAATGAAAAACCATTCATACCACAATTATAAACAAAAAATGTTTTCCTTATAATTTAAATCATCCATTCCACCATGATTCTCATCAACACTACACATCAATATAAAAATATAATAAAAATACTAAAAGGATTATAAGAATGGATAAAAATGGAGTGAAACTTGGATCATCCATATAATGGTCTATCATGGTATTTATAGGATAATGGATGATAAATGTAATTGCGTAATTTTAAATATTTGGTTTATGAGCAGTTTCATCAATAATTTTTAAATTTTTTTCATATTCAATCATTTGACTTTTTAAATGTACATTCTAGTAGGTAACACGACAGAAGATCACACATAAAAAATGTTTTAAATTAATATGGATTATATGGTATAAAAATCTCCACAATATTGGGAATTTACTATTGGGGAATAGCTTAAGGGATTATTATTAATTCAAAATAAATTCACATAAATATTAAAAATTAAAATCATAAAAATTGTTTTGAAATTTCTATTACATGAATGATCACATTCTATTAAGTTAAGAGTCCTCATATTTATATCCATGATATAATTTAATAATTAAATTCACAATTTTATTCATGTAATCTCATTTTCATTGATATCTAAAACATGGAATACAATTATTCATAAAAAACTCTTGCCTCCAGGATAAGACAAGTAAATCATAGTTAAATTGTAGTCACAAAATTTCAATATTAAATCTAAAAATATGTTATTGGACAAACCTGAAAGGAGTTTGAAAGCTAAATAGAAAATGTGATGTCCCAATTGAAATGAATATTTATTTATCCATATATATTATTTTGTGACATCCATGTGCCATAATTGTCCTAAAAAATATAATATATCAATTAATTATAGGGATCATTTCATTTATGGTGAAAAATATAAGATGGAGTGGGATGTATTCTTGACTAATCTATAAAATGAAATAGAAATCTAAATTCCAAGAAAACGTTTACTAGTAAAATTTGTTTTGATCCCCTAGGTTGGACATAAATTTTTACTGCCTCTATATTGTTGTACGTAGTGTTATCCACAATCAGATGGTGTTTGGGGATTCATGGATTGGAACAACAACATTTTTTATTCTCAGATTTCATGTAATTATTTTAGGAGGAATGATCAATTGATAATGTAAACATGACCCCCCCCATTAAAATTTGATATTGAATGCATGTTTGTAGTAAGATGATTTATATATCATTAAATTTTGTTTCCACATGTGAAACTTATTCTTATTTTTATTGTGGGTTCTCTAGATGTGATTTAATGTATATATATTCTTGTTTATTTTCATTAGGAAGATCCATTATAATTTTTTCTTTTTCTCCCTCTATTAAATGTTCAATGTGTTCTCAAGGCTGAAAATGTTCCCCATCGAGTGAATATTCATTTTAAATTTCCTCATTGAAGGAATCAAACAATGGTTTTTCAATCAAAAAATTCCAAATTATAATGAGTGATGCATAAATTAGTTTCAATAAAATCAAATTAGTTTGAGTTCAATAATGTATCATCTCCCTTGGATAGTACATCATGAAATTGTTCTTCAGTTGAATGAACCTATTGGATTTCCACAATAGCAGATGGATATAGACAGTTAGGCTCCTCTATTTCCTAAATAGCCTTGGATAAACATCGGATGACTACGGGGGTTATTCTTATAGCATCACAACATGATAAAATTGAAAATTTTAAAAAGAGAACTCAGTTATCTCCCAAGATATCGCTTCAAAAAATATGTTCATCCATGACCTACCTCAAGCCCTCTATTAATTCCTTTAATACCTACTCTCCATTATGTTATTTCTAAAGTTACCTTAACAATCAAATAATAATATACACACTTTCCACTAGGATAAAGGTTGAGTAATTAATTGGTTCTTTCCCTTATGGGAAAAAAATCCTTTAATTTTAAAAATACTAATTTGAAAACGTCAATGAATAGGAATTTTTAATTTGTTTTCTAGTAGACAAAAGGATTATTTTTTATAAATTTCAATTTCAAAAAAGTAAAACAAATATAGGATTAGATCAACATAAATGATGTCATTTTTTAAACATTCTTATTGTAATTCATGGAAAAGAACATTTATTTTTTTTAATACAACACTTCGGCTCACAAGGGTCATCTCACATGAAGATCATCACAGTTGGTTCAATACCAAATTTGAATTAAACTAATATAATTGTTCTTATATATTAGTTTTGAAAATGATTATTTTAGTGGGTTTGGAAATCATGAATTTAAAATAAGGAAATGATAAATTTTAATCTGAATACAGAAGCAGATAAAATACAGATTTTGAAGAAATGTCTTAGTCCCATAATTTATAAAGCAAGTTTATTTGTCATTTATTTATTATTGAAAATCAATTTTATTAATCTTTTGAATAAAACTCACTAAAAATTAATATTACAAGAATTTATTACGTTTGTGAATTTATAATTCAATCATCTCAGGAAACGACTCCACCTCCAATAGTAAAATACGATAACTCCTCCATTAAAAATAATGTTTCTAAGAGACCCAACTCCGCCATATGTCGTTTCATGCCTTCAAGTAACCCATAATCAACTATATGAATGTTATAACTAAAACAAGGTTGGGAAAAATAATTAATCAATTAAGAATTTTAGAAATGAAAATAATAATGGGGTGGATGACTGCCGCACCCATTAAATAATTTTATATCCACCACAAATATAATAAACAAAGTTGAATTAAAGAACAGTTACTAAGGAATAACCTCCACCAATGTCAAATCATGTGTTAATCACTTGACATTGAAAATTAAAAATATATAATTGTCTAGGTTTGTAGAGAAAAATAATTAATTTACCATAGATATAGAAAAAATGGTGGAATGGAAAAAGTGGAACAATGTAATAAAAAATTAATTTGTAACATCAAAAAAGAAAACTAAAAAACACTTAATGCTATATCTGACATCCATATATTCCCTTTCCAATCCATATCCTCCCCAGTACACTCCTATGATATTATATATAGGCATGAAAGTGGCCTTGGGGTGTAATAACATACCATTTCATGAGTTTCTAGTCATAATGGGTCGTCAATAGTTGAAAATTGGAATCCAGAATTTTTATTCAAAAGAATTCAAATGGTACCCCATCAGTTTTGCTGGATCATAAAATAAAAAAATTCTTGAATACTGTTAAAAATTGTTTTTGGGAATTTGAACTAAAACGTTTCAACTTCATTCTCCATGTGTAGATAGTTTAATTTCCGTAATAATCATATATTTTATTATTTCTAAATGTAAAATGAATCTTCAATCAATGCTGCAAATCCAATGAAAACATTAATCAGTGTATTACATAATCAAATTTAATGATGAAATGTTTCCTGGATTTCTATTTTATATAGAACTGAAATCACTTAAATTGGTGGCCATTATCCAGATTTATGCCTCATTTATGGAGGTGGGGTCTAGTTTATCCACCTAAAATGTTTTTAAAATTATAAATTCTTTTGGACCATTATATGATCAAATCAATTATTTTTTATGATTAAAAACAAGGCCCTTATAAATCGCAGAATCCTGTAATAATAACATCAATATTTTTGGAATAATAATTCAAATGTGATACCAAAAATAACATAATGGCCAAATTCAGCTAGAATTCTAGTATAAACAAATTTTTACATTTTAGCTCAATACACACCATTAATCCAAATTTTTGTAAGTAATATCAAATTGAAAAATTAAGAGGATTGAAATAAGTAAAATACATTTCTAAAATGAGTAAAATAATATTTCTCTCATGAACTGTCTTACTTAGATCCTATAGAAAATAGTAACTACTACTCACATCGACAAGGCTATCCCGTGTTGAAATCCACATGGAATCAGGGAATCCTCAAACACAACCTAAACACGACACAAATTAATCCTCATAACTCCATCATGTTCATAGGTTCTTTATTGTGATGTTTTAAATAACATATTCTCTCACAGTTGGAAAAAATATATTACACGATGGTCCACCTATCTCAATGACCACTAATAACCAAGTATGTATGGTAATACATATACAAGGTGAACACAAAAGTAGTCATAGTATATCTACATGAGAATATAACATTATACACAATGACATGTGATTAAAATCAATCATTGATAAAAGATATAGTAATACCACTCTTGGAAATATTTCAATTTATATGGGGTACATAAACACACACATATGAGATCAGAAGAATACAGGGTCAATAAAAAAATGAAAATAAATAATCAAATCAAGAACTATAGATATAATCACTATAAGGTATAGAAAATCCTATGTCAATATTTTTCAACATTATTAAATGATAAACCACCCATGTGGATTGATTTATGGAGTGGAAATCTCAAGAACCAATAACACAACTTGATGCCATAATTATCATAATTATTATATGTTAATGTCTTGATGCATCGACACGTTAATGATTGGGTAATATCAAGTGTTTCTTATACCAAAAAAAATTATTTTATTTCAAAATGAAATAAATTATTATAATCGATGATAGTTTCAATCTTCTAGATAATATTTTAATTATTTATTAAAATTTTACATGAGATGACCTTTTCTCTCTCTTATATAATTCTCAAATTAACATTTAAATAATCACATGTGATGATTAATTTCCTCTTATGATAATTATAAATTTTTTTATCCCAATTTTCATATCTGATGATAATTTATCTTTTCTATATAATCTTATAATTATTATATAAATACAAAGCATGTGTTTGAAATTATCCTTTAACAATCATGCAATTATCATTTGATAATTATAATATTTATCCATTTACAATACATTTAATTATCCAATAATAATATCAATAATCATTACATGTAATAATTACATTAAAATTGTCCTTCAATAAATTGAATATTTTTTACTTTGATAAATTCATGTAATTATTCCTTAGAAATTAATTATAATTATCTCCCAATAACTCTTTATCATTATTATTCAATAATTTCACATAACTATTCAATTCATAATAATTATTTTCAGTTATAATTTATTTTCACATAGTTATCATTTTTTTAATTTTATATAAATATCCTATATAATTTAAAGTAATTATTGAATCATTAATTTTTTAAGAATTTTCATAATTAAAACTAGGTTTCTTTCCATAATTAATTTATTTCATCTAAAATAGATAATAGGTAAACAAAAAGAAAAAATATTAAAAAATTTAACATACCATAGGATCCCCAACAGGGAAGGATGATGGGGTTTTCATGGAGAATTATGGCATGCTTGGATATGGGAATAAAAAGTCTGAGTATGCTTCAAAGATTATGTGCTGATGTGAACTATGATTTCCCAAAATCATGAAGATCAACTGAAAAGGTAATCCAAGATGGTTTATTGATTTTAACATAACTCTCATATGTCAATATATACCAAAAATTATTAAATCACTAATAGTTTCGATATAACTATAACATGATGGCGAGATGTTTAGTTTTGACTCATTAAGGCATTTAAAATTTTGAATAGGTCAAAACGGTTTTATTTATGGTATTTGGGATTCAAAAAAGTGAATTAATGGATATTTATGAGAATGTAATGGGGAGATTAATAGTGTAATGTTTTAGTAATTTTATTCTTTTAATAAAAAAAATTATTTTGTAAAAATTTTAAATAATTTCACGTAATTTTTGTACAAAAATGTTATACCCATTTTAGGTTATACTCTGCATTCATTACCTAGTTATGGTCTCAAATTTTACATATGATGCACCAATTCAAAAATATTAATTTTTTTTAATTAAAATCAAAATAAATAATTTATTAAAAATAAAAATGTTTTTACTATGAGTGAGCTATCAACTCATTCAACACTTACCAACGTTATACAACTTCAATGTTTAAGAAGGAATTCAGGATCTTACAGTGGTCTCATATTTCATATACTAAAAACCATTTTGGATTTTTTAAATTATAATAAGAAATAAAATAATAAAAATATTAAATATATTATTTTCATGAGAAATATATCCCAACATCTAACAATTACCCTATTTTAGAGTTAATCGACTAATTTGAATAAATTTCCTAATCTCAATCTAATATATTTAATATTTTTTCCTCTATATTTGTTAGGGTTTTATGGGCTTTTAAATCATCACGAACATAGTGTCTGACACTGAAAATATTTCATGGAATATTCCAAATAAATAATAGGTCATTTTCTCTTATTAATTTTCGTTAACACCTTATTAGGATATATCGTATAGATATAAAATTTTCCGCTTCAGATATATAATAATTTATCTGAACATTGTTTTTATTACCAATTCTAAATAAAAATTTATAATTCTACCCATATATCAATATGTCATTAATAATAAATATCAACAATTGTTTTTCTAAAATAGATCTGGACTATGGGCTTGAACATCAGATTCACACTCCCATATCAATTATTGGAGCCGTTATTACTGCCACTAGATCCATACAAGTGGCAGTTTCTTTTCTCTCTACACCTTCAGGGTTTGATATATGATCATCACCAGATGAAAATCATAAGATTAATATTTCACTACCTCACCATACAAAAATAAATAACACATGTTGGGTCGGCTATGTATCTATCAATATATGACACATGGAAAACATTTTTAATACTCTAATAGAGAGAAGGGAGGACGAGGCGATATTGCAGTACCCCTATCCCCTCATTGGCCACAAATGGTCGAATATGATGGGATGGGGGGAAAAATCACCTAATATTCCCAATTTCTCTTCTATATCCAAGGAGTTAATCTCAATAAAACCTGATCTCCCATAGAAAACACCAATAGTCTCATCCTATAGAAGACATATGACATATATCTTCTCTGAGCAATTATCAGTCTCTTTTATATCAGTTAAACCCTCTAGGAGGTCTCCTAAACCATATTGGGGCTAAAAACACTACCTTACATACATCATTTCAAAGACTTGGGAGATACATGACCTATAATAAAGATAAACATATGGTTTCATTGGAATCGAATCTTGATTAATATTATTGAATGAAAACAATCCAATACAAGGTTGTCATCCCATTCTCATATAAAATCATGCATACATGCTAGAAGCATATCCAATTAAATTAGTATACTCACCTCAAACATACCATCTTTCAGAGTATGGTAATTTATGATCAATATTAGATGAGTCCCTAAAGATTTCTAAATTCCCTTCGAAAAGTATGATGTAAAAATCCAACATCTCTACATGAAAAAATTCTCAAAATGACTCCATGAATCCCATGATATCTCATACATAGAACTTTACCAGTTCCTCCAATGACTACGTCTCTCTGAATGGTAATAATTTTGAAGACTTTGTTATTTGTTCAAAAATCACCCAGACTACTTCGTGTCTCCATGTGGTCTAGGATATCCATGTAACAAAGTCCACCATGAAATCTTCTATCAGCCACATTGGTATCGGGAGAGGCTATATCAAACTGTTAGAATGTTGGTTCTCATCCTCCTCCCTTTGAAAAGTATGGCACTGAGGGATGAAACCTATAATGTATGTCCTCATTCTTTTCCACCAGAACATCCTCCTAAAGTCATGGTACATATTAGTCATAGCAGGTTGTATTTCCCTTCTAGTGGAATGTTAATATCTCGTCAAATACAATCTAATTAATGCTAGGTCAATAGCTATTTCAATAATAATGATCACATTATTGTCACCCAATGTTCATATAGGTATCAGGTCACCCCAAGCCAGTTTCCACATCATGAAAACACACACTGGGTCTGAATCTTGACTAATCATTACCGTTTCCTTAATAAAAGATGTTATCACCATTGAAAAAAATACATATATCATTGATCTTCAAAATCATCATCTCATTAGTAAGCCAAAAAACCACTTCAAATTAATCTCCTTCCCCAAAGGCATATCAATAATCATATACTAAGAATGTGTCTTACATCTATGTTCTTACAGTAAAACATTTCCCTCGGTTTATATTCTAATTCAATATTTAACTTCTATAGACAATCATCCCATTTCTGCTACCTTAGGTTCAGGTCCCTTTGTGTAATGATATAACGAAGGATCTTATTGTCCATGTAAACAAAAAATCTCTCCCCAATGTGATAATTTTTCTAACACATAATATTGTGAACCACTACTGCCTTATTAGAATCATGTGTAGGGTAATTCTTCTCATGGGATCAGATATAACAAGGCAAAAAAACTAATCTTTTAATATTCATCAGCAATTCTCCAAGAATTATTCATGGTTCATCATAATACATTGCATAACCAATCCAAGGCTCAACTATTTTTAATATTGGATCTATCAGAAACCATTTTTATCTCCAAGAAACCCTCTTCACACTCATTCATCCAATGAAGATATACTCCATTCATTGTCAGTGTTATCATGGTTTATTATATTTGGGATAATTTCTTAATAAACATACATTAATATCTTCTCCATTTTTTTAGTTAACAAATTCAATGAAACATCTACTATAACTTGAAAGAAACTCTTTATAAAAATATAAATCCTTATGATTAACCATATTTAGTATATAAGATATCACATATTTTCTCTTAACCAGTCTATAAGATCAAACAATGTATATTGAAACCATTATATAGGATCAAACATGTTTTCCTAGGAGTCTACCCATAACCCAAGGTATACCCCTCCTAACAATAACCCTTATCTTCACCTCTTCTGGTTAGTCATAGTCATCATATGTACACTAACACAATAACATGCTTTTTTCATCTAATTAATGCAAATAATGATATATAATACATCATGTAAACATTGATATATCACAAAAGGGAAAATATATCTAACATATAAAACTACTCAAGGATTTAATTAACAAACTAATATGTAGCACAAAAACTAGTATATTTTTAATTGTTACATGAACCAACGTTACTATTCATGATGCATGAACATATACGAAATATCAAAAATAACATATCAACATTATGTGCATCAACTGACATGAGTTTAAGTAAGAGTAATAAAAACAACAAATTATATTTTTTGGGAAACTCATAGGTCCACTATATAGTCATGCCTAGGCAATAACATATTTCCCCTAATGTAGTAAAAACCACCATATTTCTGCTTTAACATACCTCAAACAATGAAAATGGAAAAAATGTTACTGATTCAAAATCCATTAATACCATTTTGTAATTTCCCAACCCAAACCACTGGGTCAGAGATGGAATTACACATAACATCATTCCCACCTCACCATATACAAAAGGTTGTCAAATAAAAATGTGGGTACCATTACATTAATAGAGTTAAAGTACCCTCATCATCAATTAATAGGTTAAATAATAAATATAATTAGTATAATAAATATTCTAATTACTAATGCATCATGTGAATGAAAAACATTTCCTGAAAATAAAAGCATCTCCCAATGTGGGAAGACCATCTATAATGAATAAAACTAATGATAATTAAATGAACAATATGATCCTCTAGTTTCTTTCATGGTCTACCCCATATCCATGCTATACCTGCTCAACCATCCACAAAAAGGTCCTTTCACTTCACTGAGTCACTCATGAAATCTACTAGCACATTAAAATTCCTGGATATGGGGTTAGTACAAGACTAGGTAGAACACCAGCAATGAATCCTTAACCAAATGAGATCTACTATATAAGTGTGTACCATGATTATGGTTAATTTTTTAATTTCATAAACAAACAATCCAAAACCGAGCTTTAATGAACTAACCATGAATCCACAATCCCTAGTCATACTTTCTTTGGTACAATGATAGAAGATCACTAAATTAGTTGGAAGAAAAAAATGAACCCATATATGGTTTCTTCATGGTGTCCTAGATATGTTACTGAGCATCATCCATCCATCATGTGTACTATGTCACTGTGATCCACTAAAAATGAATAGTCGGAACTCACATCGACTAGGTTATCTCTTGGTGAATGGATCATGGGATTATGGAATTTTAAATAACAACCTCAACCTGATGCTATAGAATCCCCAATCCTCTATTCTATGAAATGGTCCCTCATTTCTTTGGTTGTAATCATGTGTTCATTACTACTGTGGAATAATTATTTCAGGATAATCCACCTTTCTCAAATACCACTGACTACTAAAAAGGCATCGTGATGCATATACAGGTCAATCACACAAGCTATCATAGTATATCAACCTGAGTATCTAGCATCATAAAAAATAACACAATATCAAAATAAAACTTGGTTAAAAGATACACTAATATAACACCATGAATCACATAAAATTTTTGGGGATAGATACACAAACACAAACTCACATCTGATCAAAATCATGCATATTCAGTAAGAAATTACCAAATATAATCCTCAATGATACAAGTGTAAATGCAATCCAAATAAAGAAAGTAACATCCTACCCCAAATGTTTTCAATGTCATGAGGATGATATTCCACCCTATGTGGTTCAATATATTGAATGGGAACATCAATAGTTATTAACAACCTTATACATCTTTATTATTGTAAACATCAACATGTTAATGTCTCCAGTTGTTGTCACATCGATGATCATGGTATGTCAATGGTTTCATAAAACTAAAACAACTATATTATTTCCATTATAAATAAAATATTATATGGATTAAAAACCTCTCTCTTATACATAATATTCACATTATTTATTAATATATCGAATAAGATTATATTTTCTCTTTTCGTAATAATTCTAAAATTAAAATATAAAATCTCAAATGTTATAATAACTATACTTCTTATAAAGGTTTTAAAATTATTAACTAGATTAACATATCTAAGGATAATTTATCATTTTTAGATAATTTTAAAAATATCATTTTTATTATCATTAAAAAAGAAGGAATGTGTTTGAAATTATTATTGTATAATATCGTAATTATTATTTGATAATACAGGTAATTATCATATGATTATATCATTACTGTTTCCATATGATTATTAACATAAATATATAAACTAATAAATTGGATAGAATTTTCATTGATAGACTAATAAAATTATACATGGAATTTCATTATAACAATAGATCGATAATAATTCATCTTTTTTATTCAACAATATCACATAATTAATCATTTCTATATAATTATTTTTAATGTAATTTATTTTAACAATGTTATCATTTGATAGATTATTATTAATATATTAGGTAATTTAAATAATTTATGCAATGATAAATTGTTTAATAATTAACATTGATAATAATTGGATTCATGATTCACTTTAATTTATTTCATCTAACTAGAAAAGAAGATTAAGAAATTAAAAAATATATAAATACACTATGTGAAACAATAAGGTAGGAAGGTGGAGCATTCTTGGAGTATCACCACATGCCTAAATGTGGGAAGATAAACTATAAAAGGGAATCACCGATTGCGAGTGGATGAGAATAGAGATTTCCTAGACTCAAAAAGTTTTACAAAAACTAAAATCAAGGGTGGTTCATCCATCTGAATAGAACCTATGTAAAAAAAGTAATCATAAAATTATAAAACCTTTATCAATATACGATTTAAATAAAACAATATGGAGAATCTTTTCGTATTGACACATTAAGGAATTGAATGTTTTTAATGGGTCAAAACATTTTGATTCATGGGTTTCAATGTACAATATAGAGAATTAATGATGGTTTTATGATTAAGGTCTGGGGAAGATGAACTTTGTAATTTTTTATTAATTTAATTGAATTAATAAAATTATTCCATTAATATAATTATTAAATAATTAAAAATATCTATTGTTGATTAATGTTATTCATTTTCAAGGGTATACCCTATGTTCTGGACAAAATTGTCCTCTCGAATTTCTCACACAATACACCATCTAGGAGGTAATAATTATTTATAGATTTAAAATAGGAATAAATAATTTATTAAAAATAAAAAAATTCTATCATGATATATCAATCCAAATTTTGGATTCTTACAAATGTTTTACCCCTTCTAGTGTAAACAACAAGTTCTAGATCTAATAGTGTTCTCACATTTCATATACAATGCACGATTTGGATATTATTAAATTTTCTAAAAACATAATATTATTATTTTTTAAAAATATAATATTTTCTAGAGAAAGGAATATATACATCCATTTATTACAAATTATATACACCATATAAGAGTAAAGGCACATCTCCGCCATATCGGTTGTCTCATATATCCAATACAGTGCACCATTTTTTAGTTATTCAATTATTTTGATTAAATTTCATTCAAATAAAATTATATATTAAATATTCATTCTCTATCTTAGGAAAGTCTAAAAGGTCCTCATAATCTTGTACTAACATAGTCTCAGACTTCAAAACATTTAATTGAATATTATAATGTGTTAACCAGTCTTTTCTCTTATGCACACCCAATAAAAAATTATTATGATATTGTACTAATAATTCATTTCTCCCACTTAAGGTATTAATTATTTATATGAAGTGGGTTTTTATTTTATTTGAAAAAATGGTGAAATTATAGAGGTACCACTTGAGATGTAATAAAATTTACTTTTTTTTGTAAAAAAAATAGAATCAACTTTCACATTAGAGTTATATTACATAAGAAAAACAAAAAAAATTCTCTATATAGATTTATTGACATGAGGAATTATATAATGAATTTATTTTTATAATATTTAAATTTCAAATTTTATAAATTTTTAATTTAAATATAATGTAAAATTAAATACTATATGTATAGACAAGTAAATTTTTTTTCCATTGGAGTAAAAATGTAAACATTGTTACAAACATTTGAAAAATAACATATTAAAATAATAATTATATTTTAATAACATTGTTATATAATGTTAAATACTTCCCCAATATATCTATTAAGGTTATGTGAATAATTAAATCCCTAGAATCATTCAAATTTTGTGATTCTTTTATTGTAGATCTTCTGGAAATTTACACTTATTTTAATTTCTCTTCAATATGATTTTGATCATACCATAATTTTTTGAGTTTTTCATTCGGTTGGAATAAGAGAAACCCATTTCAATGATACCTACTTCAAAACATCTAATAAATGATATTTGTATAAGAGGCTTCCACTAATAGATTAAATTTTATTCCATAATATAGTTAAAAAATAGTTTCTTCCTTTTATAGATATTTATATAAATTTTATAGTATAATGATTAAATTTATATTAAAGATATAATGGTTTCATTTATGTACTTTTTCTTTATATAATAATTTTTAACAATATATATACATATGTTAAATACTTATCGAAATTTTATGTCATTACATTCTTCCTCCGTAAATAATTAATTACATGTAATTTTAATTAATACCAACTAATGAATATAACTAACATTATCTAAATTAAATACTTTCTTTAAGATTTTATTTCAATTGTCATTTCATAACAACTATATTATAATTTAATTGAGTAATCATATTTAACTTATATTATATATATAATTATTGTTTACTTTTTTCAAACAATTTCATCAAAATATTCTAATATAAAGGCAGAAATTTTTCATTTTTATTATATAATATACCTGGAACAAAAAAGTAATTATTGGTTAATTTTAGGATTCCATATTTTTTATGATATTATAAATTATATTGACCAATATGTATATAATTCCAATCCATATATAGCATAAAATTAATGATTTACTAAAGGATGGTTTGTTTATCTTAATCACATTCAAATAAGCAAATATTAGAAATTATTTACACACATAGGATACTATAATAGTATCTCTACAATTTGATATTTTTAAATCAACATATAGTTATCATCGTGATGATTTTATTTCCATTACATACATTATAGGAGAATTTATGGAGTTGAAAAAGATAAAATTGAATAACTAATATTTTTAGTGGATAATTAGTATTCCACAATCCACATTATTTTCAAAACATTTATCAGTACTTTCGTTTTTATAAGATTTACCTTATTCCCAAGAAATTAGAATTTTTATGATGCTTATAATTCTTTTTAGTCCTTTCATTCGTTCACTATTAGATATATTTCTTATATTTATCAACTATAAGAAATTGAAATATTAGGATACTTCAGGGAAAAATAATTTTTCATTAACTATATCAACGAATAATATTATTATCTGCAAAAATTAGTCATTATATTTCATTTTCAACAATAAATTAAAAGTATTATATTTTCATTGAGACATTATCCTTGGTATTTCTTCCCATAATTTTGAATCAAATGAATTTTAATAATCTTTCATTAATCATTATTTTCACCCAAACTTCCATGAGACACTATAATTCTATCCATTTAATTCTATTCCATTAATCCAATTTTCATATTATAAATTACAATTATAGATAGATGATTTGAAATAATAATATGATTTATCAAACTATGTCTTATGCTATTATGATTCTTATAAGGATAATATCACCATTTTCTATGAAATCCATTTATAACATGGTTCCTTTTTCTTCAACCATTACTAATACTATAGTGATTTACACATAATTAACTTCCTTAGAGAATTATCATCAACTAACTCATAAATTACTCTCTCTTTAAATTAATTACTCATTGAAACCATCATATTTTGAATTTAGTTAACGATAAATGACACCAATATAAAAAAACTTCGGTAGGTACATAATAAATATCATCCTGATTACATGGAAAAAATCATCATAATATAATGTAAGGAGAAATTTTTTAATCAATAAATATCCTCTGGGAATTTAAAAATAGTCACGCAGTTATTCATCATTTTGATGTATTATTTTATGATTTATTTAGTAACCATAACACATGTTTTTGGGTAATTACACATAGTTACATCTATGAATGATATTACAAATCAACTTTTGGTGTCCAAAATAAGAATGTTATTTCAAAAAAACAAAGTATCTACATTACCAAAAAATTATAATGAAATCCTATACTTATAAATATTCATCGGCTATTCAATAAATTCTCACATCATAAAAATAAAGACTAACTAGACCCTAAAGATGATATGAACTAAAATTAACAAAGAATTATATTAATTATATCACATTTTTTAAAGATAAAAATCGCCAATTAATACAATCCATAACAAAAAGGCCTAGTTTCATTAGATTAATTTGGAAGAAAATAATATATGAATAGGAAAAATCATGTATATATTATCCAAGGGAAATTTTTATTTATAATAAGATCTAGTAACACCATATTCAGTTTTCAAAAAGTTACAAAATATTTATAAACATGATTATATTCTAGAAATGTAGAAAATATTAATATTATTAATTACCTAGAGAAATACATGCTTACTAAATTTTTATAACAGTCATTCATAATTGGTACTAAAAATAAATTAAAAAGATCTATCATAAAAGACTATCACATGAATATAAGAGTATGAGAATGTAAAATCATATTATATTCATGAATAATTATGATAGTGTATGGAACATGAAACACTAATCTTAAAGGAATATTAAAATATTTTATATTAAAGTTATAGTTATAACCAATATATTAAATTTCATGGTATTAATTGAAAATTATTATATGGAAAAAATGTAATGAAAAAAATCAATAAAATATATTGGTTATATTTTAGGTAGTATATGAAAAATTTCTAGAAAAAACCTTTTTTCTCTCAAAAACACGATTACCTAAATCATTATCTCTAAATCTTTATATATTTGAATATTATAATTTATTATTGAATATATGTAAATTATATTATCTTAAATGGAAATAATTTTTTATAAATATCCTATCAAAATTATATTTGGGTGACATAGTATGATTTTTCATAAATATTTGACATTTCATTGAATTGTGAACAAAATATTTTCTTTAAAACAATAATTTATTTTTAGTTAATAAATTAATTTAAAATTATCCCATATAATTAATATAAAATATGATTCCATATTAATTTTATGTTATCTATTTAATTATATTTCAGTTGTAATTATATGAGTATTAGGATAAGATTATCTTTTATGCTTAAATGATAATTTTCAAACTATTTTTTTTGAATTTTTTTTATATAATTTTAAATTAATTAATTACACTAATAGAAAATGAATATTTAAAGTGTATTTTATATTTTTAATAAGTATGTCCAAACATTATCAATATTTATCTCAAATAGATTTTCAAAATAAATAGTTAACGTTTTGAACACATTTCACGTCAATAAAAAATAATTTTGTAATTAATGATAGAAATATGATAAAGACTAAATTTTATTCAAATAAGTGACATTGATATTTTGTATGAGTATGGTTCAAAGAAATTCAATAATAATGTGAATTTATTTTATTTTTTTGCCAGTATTCCTTGAAAATTTCATAAGATAATTTAAGAAAATATAGAGTACAATATATCAATATTTTTACTTAAATAACCACATAATTTATTGATATGGATAAAAGAAACATATTTCATCACAACGTAAGCCTAATTTATTAGATGTATAAATGATACGAACAATATAAATATGGTCCACCTTTATTTGTAAGATCATTCATGATTACAACAACACAGTTAAATGATCCTAGCATGGGGTAGTGGCTAGGATGGGTGAAACCCTATAATGATTCCTAGTGTTTGTGCGAGAGAACAAAATGCCCACTAGAAAGAAAATGTGTTGGCATGTGGGGACATTAATTCAAGTGATAACCCATTTGAGCATATTGGGTGTGAAAAAGGAAGAAGACTACCCATATATGAGGAAATTAGTTTTCCTATGAGGAATAGATAGTAAAACGTTTTTTTGGTTATAAATGTTTTTTGGAATATAAATTTCAAGTATTTATCATGTTAACTTATTTATTATTATTATTAATGAAATAATTATAATAAATTCTTAAATAATGATGAATCAATGGTTGTTAGAGTAGTAGACATAATAGGTAATTGATTTTAATAATTCTAAATTTTTTTTGATTTTCATAATTTATAGTGTTACTATAATTTCATAGATAAATATTAAATATTAGGGTTTTTCATGTTTTAAAAAATAATTTCATTTTTTAATTTATTTAATATTAATTAAATTTATTAGTTTAAAAAGGTATTTAAAGATATTTAATGTTTAATAATATATTATTAAATTATTTTAATCATGTTAAATTATATAATAGGAAAAATAAGGGTGATAAATGGTTTAAAATATCATCCATTGTCCATTTATTATCAAATTTTCAATTTATATGTGGAATTATAACTCTTAATATTATATAAGTCTTGATCATGGGTAAATTTAAAACATATTATCCCATAGATTAATAATAAAAGATAATATTAATAATGATATAAAAACCTCTATATATTTATGGAATATTTTCAATAAAATTATATAATTCTTATATTCTAACGAATGGAATTTTAGAATCATTTTTTTGGGTTTGATACCTAATTTATAATTATATTTCTTGTGTTACCAAAAATAACATAAATGATATTTTGTAGTAAAGATATCTTATTATGTGACATAAAATTAATTAAAACACAAACATCAACAAATTTAGTGGTATAATGATTAAATTTAAATTGTGTTCTTTTTGTTAGTCACATTTAATTTAATATTAACTTTTTAACCAGTAATTATTAAAAACAATGGTTTTCATGGATCCTATAAAATTTTTTATCAATTAGTTAAAAATAAGTGATAATTGTAAAACAAATAATAGAAAAAAAAATTGAAATTTTATATTGACATAATATTTTGATTCATCCCCATCTTATATTTTAATAATATCAATTTTTATACATTATCCAAGGAAAATAATATTTTTAAATTTATTGTTTTATATTTCAAGTGTACCCTCCCATCACATATAACAAGGCACTAACTCACCAATAATTTTCATAATTTAATAATAATATTGATTTTATTCTAACCAAATAATATATTAAATTGCATACAATTTTCATAGATTTATTATTTTGGTTATAATAAAACCTTTATATGGAACAACATGCAAACAAAACTAGGTTATCAAAACTTGATAAATAACATTGTACCAAATAATTTTATTTTACTTCTTCAAAATCAACCCCAAACATGATAAAATAGTAAAAAACTATATTAATTATATTGATTTTTTTTTGATAATTTAATAATTATGACGATATCATTCTTAAATTTAATTGGAAGTGAATACTTTTCTTGGGTGTGTCGAGGACTCCCTCTTCACGAACTGATATAATACATAATCCACAACCACCATTCGCCTATGGTTATAATAATGGATTTAAAATATATGTATATATATATATATATATATATATGATATTTATTACATAGTAATATTATACAATGTTAATATATAATAGTATTTTCATACCATTATATTCATTAAAAATGTTAATGTCCTTCATGCATAAGTGTGGATTACCATCATCCATAAGTCATGCGATCCAATTTCATAAACTCGAATCACGTTATTATAATATATAAATTCATTAGATATATTTATATGATATATATGAAATAATAATAAATCTGAATATATAAATTTATATATACTTATATTTAAAAAAATTCAGTCACATTTAATGAAAAATGTAACCATTACTCATGCATACATATGGCATCCTATTTCCCTAATTAAATCATAGTTTATTTTTCACAACAATTGGTCATGTTTTTTAAAAATAAATATTGTGTTAATATAAATGAAAATTATATTTTCATATTTATTATGTAAATTTTTTAATGAATAAGGACATTACTATGTTCAGTATATCAAAATAATATTGAAATTATGATTGTAATGACTAAAGAAAGCTGAAGTGAAAAGAACTGATTCTATAATTTAATATGTAATTAATTTAAATGAAATTTTTTAATGTATATGAATTAATCAATTAATATGTTTTCTTGAATGAAACTAGTAAATATATTATAATTATACATGATTTAATATGAATACATGGAACTACTCAAATCAAGGTAATGTATTTCTCTACTATTTCATTTATAGGTGGTATGTTTTAATGTTATGAATTTAATTTTGTTTATAAGGTGTATATACTAAATATAGTTACATTTTATATCATTAAAAACTCATAATTCTTGGTATTTTTATATACATTCCATGTTTTATTCATCTTAATTTATTAGATGTGAATGATATCATGTGTTAAGGGGTCCAACTACTCAATTTTCATTCATTGGGATATATCATGACTTCATTGATTTTGTGATACCAATATTATATTAGAATTAGAATTTAATTTCTCCATTTTTTAATTATTTTTTGTATCAATTACAACACATAATTACTTCAATGATTAAATTTCATTTCAATGATATTATTTGTTATGGGATTTCTCCTTAATATATCTTCATTGAGGAATATTTTTTTGATATGCATCTAATATCAATATATGGTGTATATGATATACAATTTTAAATTTAATATTATTAATACTTCATTTATCCTAGTATTTTATGTGCCCAATCATACTATTCATCAAGGGGGGTTTCATGTGAAACACAATGCATGGTAACTAATTTCATTACTAAATATCCATTCATTTGGTTATGACTCTTCTTAATTGACGTTTTTAGGACATTATAATGCTTTAATAGATCAATAAAAATCTTATATATTTATTTATACTGGTTTTATATGGATTTATAATTTTATCCAAAATAAATTCATGGATATTTTATCACATCAATGGTGATGTGATTTAAATGGGATTTCTTTGTCCTGATAACATTTTTAAGGCATTTTTTATGACAATCACCATTATTTAATTATATGATGTAATTAAATAATATTGAATTAATATTGATATATTAATTATATTAATTCATGGTATTTATATAGAATGAATTAATATTACTTTCAATTAATTTGGATTTGAAATTTAACAAATATGTAGAGGATTTATCAAAAAATATTATTTCATTATCAAATATGTTCATGGAATAGTTCGGGAAAATAATATGCACTTATATATTAAACCACATAAATTTTATTATCCACAATTTTTTATTTAAGATTTAAGGTTTAATGAACAATACTTCTCATGATCATAAATAAAAAATCATGAATGTTTTTGTACATGCTACTAATCATATATTTTCTATTTTTGTTCTGTAATATTAATCTTCCAAATCGATGATATTTAATTTTTTTAATGAATAATATTTTCATAAAATAAACTACTTTCTATAATTATTTGACATGATATTATTCTATTTATTCAATTGTTTTGTATTAAATTTTTAAACATTTCTTAAAAGGGAGTCTTTCTACTCTAATTACAATATGTTGGAAATGAATATTAATTTCAAGTATTAAAAAAGGATGGATTTTACCTATATCATCACAATTATTTAATTTATAAAATTTTCTATATTTTACAAATATTATATTCGAAAAAATTAATTTCATTATTTTTCGATTTGTTAAAAAGCGTCGAATGGAAAAATAATTTTTATATTTTTTCAAGGGATTTTTTTATTTTTTAACTTATTTTAATATATTTTTACATCCATTAATTATTAATAATATTAATTATAATTATCATAATATTTTTAAAGACATCCATTTTATACATATGTATTAGAATAATTTTTTTTGTTATTTTATTGAAAAACATTTCTTTTCCATTGGTAAACAAATATATAATTGAATGTTGGGTGTATTGAAGGGAATTATTTTTAAATAATGAGGTTAATAATATTTTTATTTATGAATGGTATATGAAATAATAAATTATTATATTTGAGAGGGTTCCACACATGTGATACGCAGGCTTCATATAGTGAGTGAAAAAATATTATCAGGGAGGGGGAGCTGGATGAGAGACGGAACTCCTCTCTCTAACCATGCAGCGATCTAGGGGTTCATGGCATCGACGCCTAGATCTACAACGGAGTCCAAGATCGAAGGTTGTAATGATGGAGGCTCATTTTCTGTTGATGCGGACAACGAGACCATGATGCCGCAGGTTGCGTGGTGTGTTGCGGCAGTGACTGATGCAGCGGTCGCTGGTAATGTCGCGGGTCGAGATACTGGCGGCAGTGCGGTGAAGATCGATGGAGTGTCAGCACAGAAGGTTGTGCGGATGGGAAAGTATTGAAGCTGTTGTCACTAGTTCCGTTTTCGGTGACGCCTCTCATACAGTCGATGAGGCGAAACCATCCCTGTGATGGATTCCCAGGGGGAAGACCACGACGCCGCTGCGAGGATTGGTAGTTTTTTGGGGCCACAAATTGAACAGATCTCTATGGATGGTGAAAATCCGGGGACACATGAGACCGATGTTTTTTCGAATTCTACGGATGTCCATAATACATCATCAGTTCCGAAAATGGATGTGTTTCTAAATAGCACTACATATGAAGGATTCTCTACAAATAATTCATTTTCCTGCTTTAATGGTACGTCTGATTCTTCCATTAGAAGGAAATGGAACATTTGTCTTATAAAATCAGACCCCCATGCTGTTTCAGAAAGACTCAAATTGGGTGATTTTTCAATCATTGCTAGAATATATTTACCCAAAGGTTCTCGTACCATTAAAGATGAGGTGCTTAAGGAATGAATATCATTTTACTGGGGCTTCTTTTCCTAGAAATATTTTTTTTTGGGAAAAGGATATTTTTATATTCATTTTCCCACAGAAATACCTTAAAATTAGATCTTGGGGATTTGGGTCTATGGAACTAAAACCAGGAATTATTTATCTTCATGAATGGAACAATAAATTCAATCCACTTGAAGTGGTAAATTCTACAACTCATGTTTTTGTTCGAGTATGTACCGTTAATTGGATTATGTCGCATCCCAAAATTTAATATGATATTACTATGTCTATTGGCATTCCAATTAAAATCGACAAGGAAATGGAAGTTTATCTCTATGGAAACATTACAATATTCTTGGTTGAAGTTGAACTGGATTCTACTATTGTAGAGAATGTAATGATTTCCACGGAGGAGGACATCATTGAGTTAAAGATCATTTATGAAAAATTACAAATATTTTGCAAGGATTGTATTGTGATTGGTCATGATCAATATAAATGTAGACTCTCCATCGATGTTATCTTTTGTAATCTACAAGGACATGGTGAAAATAATTGTTTTAAGAAACACAAAACCACACATGCTCAAAAGAATACTAAGATAATCATATGGTTGTAAGAAATGAATGATATTGTGCCCACAGAATTGAACTATACAGGTGATGAGAAGGGGGTCCACTTATGCAAGAAATCTTGGACAGACACCATTTCCATGGAAAATAATGCTTGCAATGACAAAAATTCATTATGCAGTGCTGATAATTTGATGTCTGATGAAATGGTTGAAGATAATCATAAAAATGAGATTGATCATCAACGTGCACAGGAAAGGATGGTAACATCAGGTAATCGAAAGGGGAAGAAAATTTTGGATTTTGACTCTTCTGTCATTTCTAATAATTTTCATGTACCCCCAAAACAATTGGTGGATAAAGATGGTTTTCATCTAGTTTCCTATAATAAGAAAAATTATTTGGTTTTTCCTCCAATGGTGGATGAGCAGGTTACTATAGGTAATCTCCCTCCCCAATATGACCAAAATTTTAATGGTGTCGATAAGTTGCAGGTCTCTATCCAAGGAAAATCAGAAGAGTAAATAAAACAAAAGAGTATTGTTATATCTGAAGCAATTGAAGATAAAGAGGAGATGAACATAGTGGCACATAAAGTCTCTCCTGAGTAAATAATAGAAGACAACACTGATGATAGAACTGACGTTGAAACATTACTAGAAAGACATCAGTCTCTAACCTCAAACAGGGGGAGAGCAAGAGGTCAGGGGAGCAATCGAGGTAGAGCAGGATGGCTTGTTTTTCAGGAGGATGAACAAAAACTCACTGAAAGTTTGATGAAAAAGATAGGCAGGTAACTGTTGGTTGTGGACTTTGGTCATTTTGATTCTTGTACTCTCTTGGACATTTCCTTTAATTGATTTTAATATAAGAGGTGCAACCTCTATCCATTAAAAAAAATGATTATATTTGAGAGACATATATCTTATAGAATTGGGTTATCACTTTAGATCTTATATTAATAAGTCGTCCTAATTAAGAATATATAATAGGGGATCCTGATTGAGAATATATGAAAAGATGATCCTAATAAAACATATTAGAATTTGTTCTCCCAATATAGCAATAAAAATAATTTATAATTATTTTTTGTTATAGATAATATATGGAATAAAACATTAAGATTTATATAATACATTTAACTGGGCTCCAAATATGTGTGACCAGAAAATTAAGATGACAATCCAAGATATCAAAATCTTTTCAATATGTTATCTAGTGGTGTTTAATGATCCATTTGAATAATTTTTATTCCACATGGATCAAATTATTGATTATAATTAATTCTTCTTATATATATTATATATGACATTTCACATGTTTGATGATCCTGGGTTTGATGGGTATGATTTATTTTATATTATGAATTTTGATGATTTTGCCACAATAAATTAGATACATGATCCAAGATATTCATAATTTTGATACTTTTATAAAATATATTTTCTAATTGAATTGAAAATTTATAAATTTCTGGAAGTAACCTTGAATAATTACCTTCTGTTAAAATTTTTAATTGTCATGAAGCGACGTTGAGTAAATACTATGAGTGAAAATTTATAGAATTATGAATGTTTCAATAGAAAATGACCACAACTAAATATTTTGAAATTTATTGACTTTTCCATGATGAAAAATATTTAGTTAGAAATTATAAAAGAGTTGAATTTACCTAAAGTACAAATCATTGTTCAAAACATGAGTATTTCAAGAACAGTCAGTGAGAGAAATGTTTTCTATATATGTAACTACAATATTAAAAAATTGTATGTAACAAAGGAAAAAAATTTAATATACACATGAAAAAATTATCATCAAAATCCAAATTATTTACTCAACATATAAATAATAATGTATATATTACATATAAAAAATCTATTAACCATCTAAATTAAAATATTAATATCACATGAAAATTACTATATATAACATAAAACAACTATACTAACCATATGAAATGAAATTTACCATATATATGAAAAAATTATGTAAGAAAAATTTTTAATTAGGAAATTTATTAAACCTACCTTAGGACCAGTCAACGATCCCACATTTCATTCATTCCAAAAGTGAAAACATTCTCAATTTTATATTTATTTTTTATATTTCAAATTAATTATTTTGGATTCACATGTCTCTCCAAAATTAATTATTCCTTAAATACGTATTAATAATTTTAACACTAATAATTTCTTTAGGAATAATATAATGTATGATTAATGTGTCATGGTTTGTGAATATTTGTCACATTAATTATATAGGAGAGCATGGTCTCCAAATTATATGTGGTTATAATATGAATAATTAATCTTGATTCAATTAATTAATTTTTTAAAATATAATAAAGTTAAATATATTTATTTAAAGATAATTTTATATTTTTTAAAAAAATTTATCACTATTTAATATTTTAAAAATTTCTAAATTATATAATAGAACAACCTTGGTATCAGGTGCATACAAATTTAATGAAAAAATATCATACATTATTGTAAATGAAAATTTAAAATGTATTTTTTATCTTAAATATATTATGTAAAAGGGAACTCAAAATAAAGAGTGTTAGAATGTGATATATTAGAATACATGAGGTTGTGCATATTCATGAATTGAAAAATTATTATATACTTTGAAATCTTACCTTAAATCACTACTGAACTACAAACATTCAATAATTTGATAATGTAGAGTGAGTTGATTCTTTGACACCCATACTGTGAATCATATATATGAATTTATGATCTTACTTATTTATCTTCTATTTCATTATTTTTCTTTTTAATGGGTTATACTACACCAAAAATAGTTATGATTTTGGGTTTTGAGTCCCATTAAAATGGTAGGAAATGGGTTTTTACATGAAGGTATGAAAATTATGACTATATGTGTTTTTATTTAGGGGTTAACAATTTAATATTATTTTTAATATTCTATGGGAAAATGAATATTTATTCAACTTGTTTTTCCATGTGACAAAGATTCATTATATGAATCCATCATATTGGTAATTGTAGGGTTCTTTAACTCTTAGTTCATGAGAGGGGTGAAAATTTGGCTATGAGGATTTAGATACACATTAAAATATAAATATATTTGTTCATCACATTGATTTTTCTTATTCTCTTGACATAATAACTCTAATACAATAATAAATTAAAATTATATTTTAAAAAAAATCAAATTCACCATCCTCTTTGATAATATTAATTCATTACTCCATAATAGTAGTTATTATCAAGTGATGACTCATATTCTAATATATAATTATTATGGCTAGAAAATTCTTGAATTAAATATCATGGGGATAACAAATAGTTTAATATGGTAGGGTATAACTCAATTGATATACGGATAACATAGTAACCACCTCATTTTGATGCCACTGATTATGGTAGATCCATATCTTGAATTTATTAATTTATTAAAAAATGCATTGATCATTGTATGATCAAGTAAAATACATAATAGTTATGTGATGTGGATCTTTAATTATTAATTATAGATGATGTAGTATATAATTTTTTTTAAATAAATGATGATGAACACATTATACTATCTAATAAAGAGAGATAAATATAGTTTCATTTGAATGTGTAAATCATCAAGTGGCCTATATACAATTTATGAAGTAAAAAATGTTCACATAGATAAATTTATTAGATGTATGAAGGTCATGTTAAGAGATAAATATCAACAATATAAATGTTTTTGGTTGAAACTATTTATCAAATGTTTCATATAAATTATAGTTTTTTAAATGTATTAATTCATTGATGATATTCATAAAAATGTTATTAATTTTTAATGAATACCCTTAAAACATCCAAATATGTTGAATAAATGTTAGATAATAGTAGATGATAGTGATAAATTCAATGAAAAGACACTTTATGATCTTATTGGGTCTTAATTACATTATGTGTTGGAAAATAAAAACATGATGAATATGATAATTAAATAAATGATGGAATTTATTTTAAATCCTAATATCTAAATAATAATTTTATTATATGATATATTTCTATGAAAAATGATACATATTATCTAAAAAATTGTGAAAATATAATAAATAAAGGATTCTCAAGGTATATCATAAAAAATATCATAAAAATGATAACATGTGGTAAAAGAAATATAAAATTGATATCTACTAGTACACAAGGTGTAATTTTTATGAGTGTAGGTGTTGGGAACATAATTCTTGGTATCCAAATATTAAAAAAAAAAATAAAGTATATAATAAACTAAATAAATATAAAAAATTATTGTCTGATTGTGTAATAATGGGGATTCATGTACTTATGAAAAACATAACCCTAAAAAGGATATGAGAAACTTGTTCTTAATTGATTAATCAAATCTCTTTTTGGATTCAAAATAATATTCTTTCTCTAAAACATAATCTAAAAAACCAAATGTGGATTGATTTTTTTAATAAGTTGAATGTATTAAATATTTAATAGATATGGTCTATGATTTATATAAGAACCAAAATATAAAACCTATGGATGTTCTAATGGTGAATAATATTCTTATTAAACATATCCATAAACGCCTAAATTTTGAATATATCGATAAAATGAATGAACATATTGATATGGATTATTCACAATAAATAATGTGTTATTCTCTTTTAGAAAATGATATGTTAATTATAGAATTTCATTGTATATCAATTCTTCATGAAATATAAATAAGGGATTTAGATAGTAAAATTAAAAACAATGAATATCTAAAATTGATGTATAATGTATAAAGTCATATATACCCATTTCACATCATTATATATTATACATCTATAAAAACACTATTTTATAATTTGAACAAAATTATATTTTATCAAGGTTATAAATATAATTTACATAAAATATATATGTAAAGACCCGGAAATTTCAAGGAAAATTTTTCTTAATTTTCGTTGGAATTTTACAAGAATGCAGTTTCTGACGGCTCCGGATTCCGAGGCCCGGTGTGCCCTGAATTAATTTTCGAAGTTTGGCTCAGGTACGTTCAGTGAACGAGCGAGCGAGAATTTCTTTTTTTTTGAACCGGTGCTCGGAATTGAAATCCGATTGCACTGATGAACTCACAATGCCGGTAATCGCTTAAGGGAACTTTTACCGTAGTTGCGTTTGTGCGGGGGAAGAATTAAATTTTTGGGGTTTAATTAAAAAAGTGAATAAAATTGTTAAATCAATTTTATTTCATGTTAAGTTGTTATCTTCTCCCATGGGAAGTTGGTGGTGGGCCCACATCCATCCAACTTCCCATGTGTGGATATTTGAAAATGTGGGGCCCACACGAACCCCTCGCCACCTCTTCAAATTCCTTAACTTTCTTAACCCCTCTAAACCCCCCATTTAATCTCCCTTTAACTCTTGAACTCCTCCCTCTCTTAAGTGCATGCCAACACATTTTAAATTAATGAAGTTATTTGAATTTTGGAATTTGAATAGCATGGCATGTGTTAATAAAATAATGGGTGGGATTATTTTATTAGGTTTCTTGGTTAGGTGAGATTGGGAGCCTTGGAAGAAAAAGCATAGGAAATCCTGAGTCCCTCGTTCTCTACGACGAAGAACATGAAGAACTTCTCTTCCGCCACTAAAGCACGACGACACCATCTTCTTCATCTTCCTTCAACTGAGGCAAGGAAAGGGAAGCGACGCCCGTTACATCTCCAATGACCTTCATCCGCGTCAAAGGAAAGACGTCGCCTGCGAAGAACGTCGTCAACGACGACGTCACCTCCGAACACTCGTCCACCAACTACGAGTACCCTTCTTCCTTCCGACGCATGAGCGTGTGTTTTGAGAGTGTGTGATGAACACGACAATCGAGGAATCGAGATCCGCCCTTTTTCCAAGATCGAAAACGAACGACAATTATGAGGTAGGGGATTGTTGTTGTTTTATTTAATTATTTTTTCCATTCTTGATTCTAGAATGACGAACTTCGAGGATAACGAATAAATGTTATCGTTTAACGAGAGGGGGGCCGGAACGCACAAACACAGCTGAACCCCCTCCTATGTTCATATTTGTTTCCTTGCGGATGGAACGGGATGGTGTGGTGCCGTCACACCACGCGGGAATCGCACGACAATTATTGCGCGGAGCCATCGTGCTGTGTTGAGGAATGAAATTCAAGAACGCGACATTGTCATTCCGCGTCAAAAAGAAATCGAAGGCGCCGCAGCCAGAGTGGGGTCGCGGCGGAGGGGCGCGGTGCCATCGCACCGCGCCGGACGACGAAGGCCACAACCAGTTCCGGGCCGCGGCGGAACAAGATGATAGGCGGCCAGCCAGGCCGCCGGTGTCGGAAGCCAGAAGGGGACAGGCCTTTGCCGGTCCCGTTGAGGAAGAACCGGCCGGCCAGGTCGGGTTGGCCGGAAGGGAGATGAACTGGGGGAATTTAATTCCCCCGGCCAGAAAACTGGCCCCCATAATGAGGGGGGGGGGTCACAAAGCAGGGGGGGCTTTGCCCCCCGCGCGCGGCGCACACGCGGCGCCCAGGCCGCGCCACCGCGCCGGACCGCGCCGCCATTCCAGCCCGCGCCGCCGGCCGGGCCGGATCGCCGCCCGGGCCGGGTCGACCCGGTTCGGCCGACCCAGGGGGGCGGGGGGTCGGGCCGGGTCGGCCCGGGCCCAGACCCCCCCAGTTTCGGATCACTTTCGATCAAATGCCCGTAACATGGGCTACGGGCCTCCAAACGACTCACCGTCAGCGGCAACACGATCTTTGGACCGAGAAGGTCGTTTCAGTATATTGCACTCAAGTTTTCTGATTACTTTGAGTTCGGCCGGGTTGGTTCGTACACGAAACCAACCGGGCCCTCAGAGCGAAAACGCTCATATTTTGAGCTACAGACGTCCGATTAACATTCCGTCATCTTTGTTGAGTTCCTCATAATGATACGGATCTTTTGGCTTACTCCGCTCGAGGTTTGGATACCGTCGGAGTGTGGTCGGGTTGGTTTTAACTTGAAAACCAATCGGGCCCCTGGAATGAGAAACCCAATAACTTCCAGACCGGGCGTCCGATTGACGCGTCGTCTAGTGCGTTGCATTCCTGTTGACGACACGGAACTTTTGGCATCCTTCGCCCGAGTTTTTGATGCAGTTGGATAATGGCCGAGTTGGATCGTACGGGAAATCCAACCGGGTCCTTTTAACGGAAGAGTTGATATCTTTCAGACTAGACGTCCGTTTAACGAACCGTCAGTGGCATTGGTGATCACGATGAAACGGTCCCTATGAGTATACCCTATGAGAGTTCGGGGTACAGTTGAGATACGGCCGGATTTGGTTCGCTCACGAAACCAACCGGGCCCCTGGGACGAAAAGGCTAGTAACTCACAAACCGGGAGTCCGATTGATGCGCCGTCTGTTGCGATGAGACCCCTATGAAGAGGTGGTCCTTTGAGATACTTCTTCGTGGTACTTTGAGATACATGGAGTATAGACCTGTAGCTCGTGGATCAGACCCTCCCAGAGACGAGCATGGAGAGTACGAAGACCGTGTAGCTGGCTGAGACCTGACGACTTCTTGACCGACTCGACTTAGAGTGAGTCGACTAGCCCAGTGGACAGAGCACTACTTTTTGAGGTGCAGACCCATGGCGGACGGAGCACTACCTGTGTGATAGTGCAGACCCCTGGTGCTTGTCCGAAGAGTACCTCAGCAGGCTACTAGTGGGTGTGCACCACTGTGTTTGGGTGGCATTCCTCGGCGGGAAGCACTACTGTGTTTGGGTGGCAGGCCCTCAGTACTCGATAGGAGGAGTACTTTAGCAGTCTTAGATTAGTGAGCAGTACCTCGGAGTCGTGGCAGGACCACTGTACACTCCAGAGACGGGGCTTTTCAGTAGTTACGGTTTCGATAATGAAAATCCTGGTTTGAGCTGAGACTTTTAACCTTGTGTTTACCTCATGATTGAGATGGGTCACTTCCTAACTTAGGTATATGTATGGGCATATACCTGGGTAGTGGTTATCCATTGATTTCACAACCCTTGTGTTTCCTCAATATTGACCTGGGTTACTTTATAACTTAGGTATATGTATGGGAATATACCTAAGTAGAGGTTATTTGTGGAGATATTATTTGTGGTTAACCTTGTTGGTTTAGTGAGAACTTGAGGGTCTCGGGTTCCCTACTGAGTATCTTTATATCCACCCCTGCACGGGCTATTCCCGCACCTCATTGTGTTGGTTGCAGATGACGAGCAGTGCTGACGGAGGCCGAGTGTTCGAGGACTGGACGATACCTGGAGGTGGACTACACGACGAGTCAGTACTTGGAGGTGGACTACACGACGTGACGACTCACAGAGGAGGTTTACGGACGAGAGCGTGGAGGAAGATATCTGTACCTACCCTTTAGGTAGGATCCATGGTGGACGACCAGGAGCTACGCTATCTGTACCTAACCTTCAGGTAGGATCCGAGGAGGAAGACCAAGGAGCTACTTCCTTCTTCCAGCTGTTTGTCTTTTTTCTATTGTACCTTGTTCAGTTTTAGTTGTTCTTTCTTTTGGGTTTGTATTCTGGCCCATTTATTTTTCATCTTTTCTTTTGTACTTAGTGTTTTGCTTCCGCTTGTACTCGGTGGTGCTTGTTTTCTTTTATAAAGGAAATGCCTTCCCAATTATCGGGATTTTACGCCTTTGGTGGTAGTCGCCAGCCCCTGGCCTATGGAAGGTGGGCTTAGGGTAGTCACGGCACGGGCCCCGAGGACTGGTCGTGACAAATTGGTATCAGAGGAGTCAGTTCTACCATAGAACATATAACTCTAATATATTTTTTTTCTGTGAAGCAATAGTGTTAAGAGTACCGAGTGTGGTTTTCAGTTCAGGGAGTCCAGTGTTGCTGCGGGCGGCCGACGTATCCATACACTAGGACCCTGACAACTGATTTATGACTTTGTGCATGAAAACACTGATTGTGTGTGTGTTTTCAAATGTTTCCCCCTTAAAACAACTCAATCCAGGTCAGCTCACCAGGTAGAATCGTTTGATCGTGTTACGTTGTTTCTTTCAGGATGCCTTTTCTCGGACGACCAACTAGAGCCCAGAGTGATGTGCGTGCTAACATCCAGTCAGGCGACGAGGCTTCGGTACAGGGACCTCTTGCAGTTGAGGCACCAATGGAGGCACCAATGGAGGCACCAGCGTATCTACTACCCGTTTGGCCACCGATGCCACCAGCCCCAGCAGTAGGCGATGCACGACGCATGAGCGCGCTGCACGAGTTTCAGCGCCAGAGGCCACCCAGGTTCCAGGGAGAGATGGACCCGCAAGCGGCTGAGGTTTGGCTGGAGGCTATGGTGAGATTCTTCAGGCTAGTGGGGACGCCGGCATACTTCATGGTGATCTTTGCTACCATCCTCCTTCAGGAAGCAGCAAGCAGGTGGTGGAGCCACTTGTTCCAGTTTTGCGACGGGATGACCTTCGCATGGGAAGACTTCGAGACCTTCTTCAGGGTGGAGTTTGTGCCAGTATCTCTACACCCCGAGAGTTTACAGGAGCTTCTGCCTTTGCCGCAAGTTTTTCAATCAGCAACCGAGTCATCTGTGGGCAGTAGACAGATGATGCAGAGGTACAGGAGGACCATACCAGCAGTTGGACGATCTCGAGTTTTAGGACTAGTGGTGCGGGGCACCCGGGGTGGGAACAGAGCTAGGCGTTCCAGAAGCAGGTTGTGTTACTCATGCAGCGGAAAGGGTCACCTGGAATGTGACTATCTGAATCCTCATACGGTTGATCAGTGGGTGTTGGAGGATCCACCAAGGCAGAAGCAGTGACGAGTGCTTGAGCAACAGCCGAGCAGTGGACAAGGCAGTAGAGCTCTGAGATCATGTGGGCAGGAGAGGAACTAGTGGATACGTCCTTTGTACATCTATATCCATGTTTCTTTTGTATTCGTGTCTTTTTACTATGAGCTATGAGCTGCAATAATAAAAAGACACTTATCTTTGATATGTTTTCGTTCCTGTCATTTTGTTTGGTTGATACTGAGTGGTCCCGGTTAAACTGTTGACTTGACCCTCACTTTCAAGATTTCTACTGGAGGGGACCTAATGACCTCACACTAATGCCGACAGTGTGACTCGACCCTTGGAGGCGAGAGTGACAGTTGGATCTCTTAGTATTTACGTCGAGGCCTTACGACGTCATCCATGGCATGAATGCATCATTCATGTCAGGATTGACTGTATTAGGCAACGAATGTGGTTCATCCAGGGGATTAGACCGGGTTTCTCATATCGGAAAATAAGAAATCATAGCAACTCTTGTGAGTCTAAAGGAGGTTCAGGTCATCCAAAAGAGGATGAAGACTGCACAGTGCAGTAAGAAACGGGAAACCGGTGCCAGTATTAGAGACTCGGGCGTGTTAACTTTTAAAGCAGAGGAAGCATAAAGGAATGATGAGTCTATGAAGTACTAGACATGGAGGCAGAGCTAGCAGAGCAGCATGAGGTGGTGTACATCATAAAATGGTACAATCACCCGCCTTAGTTATTTCCCGCCATGCTCAGGGAGCTGGAGGGCGGAGGTAGAGTGCGGTTGCATGCGGTCAAAGAGTGTGACCCAATGGCTCTAGAAATGATTTAAGGGACAGTCTATGTCCACTACTAGCTGTTTTAGTAACAGTCATCAATATGAATCATTCCTTGCTTTCGCAAATCTTGTCCCAGACCTAGAGTTTCAGGTAAGCCGTGGACTTGACCCTCACGTCTGGAGATACCTTGGGAGGAGACTCGATACTCACACTTACACCGACGGTGTGGTCAGACCCTCGAGGCGAGTGTTTCAATTGGAATCTCTTGGTGGAAGCGTTGAGGCCTTACAACGTTAGTTTAAGTATGGTTTGGGAAATAACTGTTCATACTCAAATTGACTATATTAGGCAAATGTCAGGATGGGTTTTCCATGGTCGGTGAAAAGGAAACCCCAGGCAGCATAGGATAAACTCTTTCATAGGAGGGTGTGACAGATCACTCTTGAGTTAGTTAACCATACCCTCGCGGCAGCAGTCTTTTTAGTTTCAGTTCAAACAGAAATTGGAGACCTCTGGAGTTCAAGGATGACGATCACATCCTTATATGGTTTCACCTCGAAGGGGTTTATGGAGAAGTGGCCAAGGCGGAAAGTTATCTACGAGGTAAGACAGAACTTCATAGATCCTCATCTGGGTAGGCGAGGTGGTTTACCGCTTGACCCATTCACCGCAGTTGCACCAGGTGCACGACGACTTCCACATATCTCAACTGAGTAGATACGTGCTCGACCATTCACATATCATCGACCATGAGGAGTTGGATGATGGCGATGAGGTGTTTTTCACGGAGGTTCTAGTGGGGATCAAGGATCGGCAGAAGCAGATCCTACGAGGACAATTGATTCCTCGGGTGCACTTTCTTTGGCAGTACGGAACCTCTAGGTAAGCACATGGGAGATGAAGGCTCAGATGTGTTCTCTGTATCGCTATTGTGACTCTAGTTTGTGTTGAAGCTTTATGGGGACGTAAATCCCTGAGGTGGGAGTAATGTAAAGACCCGGAAATTTCAAGGGAAATTTTTCTTAATTTTCTTTGGAATTTTACAAGAACGTAGTTTCTGACGGCGCCTGATTCCGAGGCCCGGTGTGCTCGGAATTAATTATCGAAGTTTGGCTCGGGTACATTAAGTGAACGAATGAGCAAGATTTTTTTTTTTTGAACCGGTGCTTGGAATTGAAATCTGGTTTCACTGATAAACTCGCAACGCCAGTAATTGCTTAAGGGAACCTTACTGTAGTTGCTTTTGTGCGGGGTAAGAAGTTAATTTTTTGGGGTTTAATTAAAAAAGTGAATAAAATTGTTAAATCAATTTTATTTCATGTTAAGTTGTTAACTTCTCCCATGGGAAGTTGGTGGTGGGCCCACATCCATCCAACTTCCCATGTTTGGATATTTGAAAGTGCAGGGCCCACACGAACCCCTCCCCACCTCTTCAAATTCCTTAATGTTCATAACCCCTCTAAACCTCCCATTTAATATTTCTTTAACTCTTGATCTTCTCCCCCTCTTAAGTGCATTCCAACACATTTTAAATTAATGAAGTTATTTGAATTTTGGAATTTGAATAGCTTGGAATGTGTTAATAAAATAATGGGTGGGATTATTTTATTACGTTGCTGGGTTAGGTGAGATTGGGAGCCTTGGAAGACAAATCTTAGGAAATCCTGAGTCCTTCTTTCTCTACGAGGAAGAACACGAAGAAGGTCTCTTCCACCACTGAAGCATAACGACACCATCTTCTTCATCATTCTTCAACCGAGGCAAGGAAAGGGAAGCGACGCCCGTGACATCTCAAACGACCTTCATCCATGTCAAAGGAGAAGAAGTCGCCTGTGAAGAACGTCGTCAACGACGATGTCACCTCCGATCGCTTGTCCACCAACGACGAGTACCCTTCTTCCTTCCTAAGCATGAGAGTGAGTTTTGAGAGTGAGTTACGAACACGAAAATCCTGGAATCGATATCCTCCATTTTTCCAAGATCGTCAACGAAAGACAATTACGAGGTAGGGGATTGTTGTTGTTTTATTTAACTATTTTTTCCATTCCTGATTCTAGAATGTCGAACTTCGAGGATAACGAATAAATGTTATCATTTAACGAGAGGGGGGTCGGACCGCACAAACACGGCCGAACCCCCTCCTACTATCATATTTTTTTCCTTGCGGATGGAATGGGATGGTGTGGTTTCGTCGCACCACGTGGGAATCGCACAGCATTTATTGCGCGGTGCCGTCGCGCCGGGCCGAGGAATGAAATTCAAGAACGCGACGCCGTTGCGCCGCGTCAAAAAGAAATCGAAGGCGCCACGACCGGAGTGGGGCCACGGCGGAGGGGCGTGGTGCCATCACACCACGCCAGACGATGAAGGTCGCGACTGGTTCCAGGATACGGCGGAACAAGATGATCGGCGGCCAGCCGGTCCTCCTGTGGCGAATGCCGGAAGGGGACCGGCCTTTGCCGGTCCCGTTGAGGAAGAACCGGCCAGCCAGGTTGGGCTGGCCGGAAGGGAGAAGAACCGGGGGAATTTAATTCCCCCGGCCAGAAAACCGGCCCCCATAATGAGGGGGGGGGGGGGGGGGTTCGCAAAGGGGGGGGGGGGGGGGGGGTGGGGGGGAGTTTTCCCCCCGCGCGCGGCACAAACGCGGCGCCCAGGCCGCGCCGCCCAGCCCGACCACGCCGCCGCGCCGGTCCGCGCCGCCTCGCCAGACCACACCGTCGCGCCTGTCCGCGCCGCCGCATCGGACCGCGCCTCCGCGCAGGCACGCGCCGCTGGCCGGGCCGGGTCACCGCACAGGCCGGGTCGACCCGGTTCGGCCGACCCAGGGGGGGGGGGGGGGGTCGGGCCGGGTCGGCCCGGGCCCAGACCCCCCAGTTTCGGATCACTTTCAGTAAAATGCCCGTAACATGGGCTAAGGGCCTCCAAACGACTCGCCGTCAGCGGCAACGCGATCCTTGGATCGAGACGGTCGTTTCGGTATATCTTACTCATGGTTTTGGTTTACTATGAGTTCGGCTGGGTTGGTTCGTACACGAAACCAACCGGGCCCTCGGAGCGAAAACACTCATATTTTGAGCTACGGACGTCCGATTGATGTGTCGTCAGCTTTTTTGAGTTCCTCATAGTGATACAGATATTTTGGCTTACTCCGATCGAGGTTTGGATACCGTCGGAGTAAGGTCGGGATGGTTTTAACTTGAAAACCAACCGGGACCCCGGAACGAGAATGCCAATAACTTCGAGACCGGGCGTCCGATTGAAGCGTCGTCTGTTGTGTTCCGTTCCTATTGACGATACAGAACTTTTGGCATCCTTCGCCAGAGTTTTGGATGCAGTTGGATAATGGTCGGGATGGATCGCACCGGAAATCCAACCGGGACCTTGGAACAGAAGAGCTGATATCTTTCAGACAGGACGTCCGTTTGACGAACCGTCAGTGGCATTGGTGATCACGATGAGAAACGGTCCCTATAGGTATACCCTATGAGAGTTCAGGATACAGTTGAGATACTGCCGGATTTGGTTCGCTCACGAAACCAACCGGGCCCCAAGGACGAAAAGGCTAGTAACTCACAAACCGGGCGTCCGATTGACGCGCCGTTTGTTGCGAGGAGACCCCTATGACGAGGCGGTCCTATGAGATACTTCTTCGTGGAAATTTGAGATACATGGAGTATCGACCTGTAGCTCGTGGATCAGACCCTCCTAGAGACGAGCGTGCAGAGTACGGAGACCGTGTAGCTGGTTGAGACTTGACGACTACATGACCGACTCGACATGGAGTGAGTCGACTAGCCCAGTGGACGAAGCACTACATTCTGAGGTGCAGACCCATGGCGGAGGGAGCAATACCTTTGTGACAGTGCAGACCCGCAGTGCTCGTCCGGAGAGTACCTCAGCAAGCTACTAGGGGGTGTGCACAACTGTGTTTGGTTGACATACCTCGGCGGGAAGCACTACTGTGTTTGGGTGGCCGGCCCGCAGTACTCGACAGGAGGAGTACGTCAGCAGTCTTAGATTAGTGAGCAGTACCTCGGAGTCATGGAAGGACCACTGTACACTCCAGAGATGGGGTTCTTCAGCAGTTACAGTTTCAATAATGAAAATCCTGGTTTGAGCTGAGACTTCTGACCTTGTGTTTACCTCACGATTGAGATGGGTCACTTCCTAACTTAGGTATATGTATGGGCATATACCTGGGTAGTGGTTATCCGTTGATTTCACAATCCTTGTGTTTCCTTATGATTGAGATGGGTTACTTGATATCTTAGGTATATGTATGGGCATATACCTAAGTAGAGGTTATCTGTTGATATCTTCTTTGTGGTTAACCTTGTCGGTTTAGTGAGACCTTGAGGGTCTCGGGGTCCCTACTGAGAATATTTATACTCACCCCTGCACGGGCTATGCCTGCACCTCGTTGTGTTGGTTGCAGACGACGGGCACTACTGACAAAGGTCGAGTGTTCGAGGACTGGACGGTACCCGGAGGTGGACTACACGACGAGTCTGTACCCGGAGGTGGACTACACGACGTGACGACTCACAGAGGAGGTTGACGGACGAGAGTGTGGATGAATCTATCTGTACCTACCCTTCAGGTAGGATCTGTGGTGGACGACTAGGAGTTGTGCTATTTGTACCTACCCTTCAGGTAGGATCCGAGGAGGACGACCCAGGAGCTGCTTCCGTCTTCCATCTGTTTGTCTTTTTGCTGTTGTACCTTGTTCAGTTGTAGTTGTACTAAATTTTGTGTTTGTATTCTGGACCATTTACTTTTCATCTTTTCTTTTGTACTTAGTGTTTTTCTTCCGCTTGTACTCTGTGGTGCTTTTTTTCTTTTATAAAGGCAATGCCTTCCTAGTTATTGGTATTTTACGCCTTTGGTGCTAGTCGCCAGCCCCTGGCATATGGAAGGCGGGATTGGGGTAGTCACGACACGGGCCCCGAGGACGGGTCGTGAAAAAATAGGTCTGTATTTGATAAAATAACTAATATATATAAATCAATTTATAAATGTTTTTGACATCATATGAATGTTCATAATACTAATGAATATTCACTAAAAATTAAAAAATTTATTATAAAATAAAAAAATATTTATAAAAAATATTCTTAAAGATTTCTAATATGATTTTTATAAATTTTACTTTGTATTCCAATCAATTATTATTGTATTTACATTAGACCCAAATATTCATGGGTACCAAAAAAAACTCAAAAAATGGGTTGTGTAAGAAATCTATTGTTGGAACATAAATAGGTAATATTGATACATGGATAAGGGATTCTCAAATTAATGAATTGTGATATATAGAATATTCACTAAATTAGTATGTGTGGTGGAGGTAATGATAAACTTAGTAACAATTAAAAGTTATGGGTAAATGTTTTTGATGTGCTTATAATATCTAACTATACTATTATATATAAAATATTATATAATGAATTTTTAAAATGTAATATAATAATCATTTCTCTTTTATTTGGTGATGGAATGTTTGGTTAGTTTAATATTAATTTTAATGGAATTTAAATAATAACATATTTAATAAATTAATTTTTAATAAATAAATGATCAAAATCTAAAATGATCAAAAATTGTAAAATATGATATGTTAAGTTAAATATCTGTTTTTAACATGCTACTTTTTAGTAATATAATATTCATAAACAAAATAGTTTTATTGTAATCATAACTTTAAATCGATAACAGCCTTGAATGCGATTCTTTTTTGGAAGGAAAAATCAAAAAACCACACCCAAGATAATTAAATAAACAACACATATAATTACTCTTGACTTTATTAATATGGATATACTTGGTACTATCAAACATAATATTATGGGTGGTATGAGATAATGTTTTTTTAATAATTTTTAATATTACTATATTCACATGGTTTTATTTTCTTATACTTAATCTGATGCATTATATATGTTTTTTAAAAATTAAAATTTGGATCCAAATGAGATTGTAAACATAATTAATATAAATATTTTTTATCATGGTGGATAATCCTAGAATTATTGATTTGTAATATTTTTTTTAATAAATTGGTGTTTTCACAATTTTTCATCTCCTAGGATTTCTGCAATAATATGACGTAATTGAATGGGAAACTATAACACTTCATGAAATAATTTGGAAAATTTTAATGGATATTATTTTCCTAAATATTTTTGTGAAAAATCATTTCATACTTTTTATTATGTTATAAAAGATAATTACTTTATAAACCATTATCAAAATGTAATATTATATGATTTTAATGGAAGAAAGCCGAAAATTAGTTAGTTTAGAGTCTGTGGTTGAAATGTTATTATTATTAAATATAATAAATATTTTATATAATATTTACCCAATATATGATGGAGGTGTCTTAATAATATATTCAAATAATTGTAATTCCAAACAATTTTATAAAAAATATAATAATAGTAGTATCAAATAAATTCACTCTATGTATTATGAAATTGATTCGAATAAAAAAGATGACGGTATTGATAAATATGATGACAAAATTAGAGAATTTACCATTAAACAACACATCAAGGGAATTATAGGATTATTGAGGTTGATAATATATCATCACAATATCAATGTAATCATGAGAAATCATGAAATACTCACAGAGATCTTCCTATGGATAATGTAATTAGTAATATTGAATCCAATGGTCAAATGAGAAAATCATTTATAAATAAATTTTATTATTATTATTTTATATATAATTTATTTCAAAAGAATAATGATGTGTTTTAAATGATGAAAATTTTATATATTCTATAAAAAATTTATGGAATTACTTTGTTTGGAATACATTTTTTGTTTTTGTTTTTCCACAATTTGTAGCTCTTATTTCTTAAAAAAGTGTATCTTTAGGAATAAACCTAGTAAAATTTGAAATATATTAAAAAAATATAGCTAGATCATTTTATCAATGTTATTTTATGTAAGATGGTATTTTCTTTGAGTAATTCATTGATCATTTTTCTAGGTTAGGTGTTATTTAGATATTATAGGCTTATGCTTATATTAATGGATTTAGATTTGTCCAAATTGATGTTAGAAAATATTTACCACATGGTTATATTTCTGATAGTTATTATGATATAAGGAACAATAATTTTTAAATTGAAACCATAATTATAATGTTTTTATATTCTGTAATTAGTTATATAGTTTGAAACAAGATCCTCAGAACTGCTATGAATTGATAATGGATTTTTTTAATGAAAATTTAATTAGAAACATATATATTAGATTGATTATTAGGACTTTTTAATTATATTATGTTCATGAAAATATATAATTATAATTTTATTTTAGTTTCCATTATTTAATATATTTTAAATGAATTTTTAAAATTCAATTTCTTTGGAATTTAATATGAGTATGACGTAGGAGTTGAAATTTCTCTATGGTTTTCAAATATTAAAATGAATTAATGATAATATTAAAAATAAATCCATATATAATAAATATAAATTTATGGTATTTACAGTAGATTATTTTAAAATGGAAAATACTCCCACGGGTAATACATGAAAATTAGAAATAGATTATACAAAGAAATACTTTAATTAAAAAAATATCTAGAAGTTGGATTACAAATCAATTATAACTAACATACTCTTGAAAAAATTTACAGTTCAAAATTTTTATTTGTTGTATATTTCAATGTGGACCATAAAATTCCCAAGTAAATAGGTAAATAGGATCACTAAAAATTCTAAAGGTTCATATAATAATTTTTTTTTATACTAAAGAGATAATTTTTATTTTTGTATTCTTTGTTTGTTCTGATTTTAGTGGATGCATGTTATATATAAAGAAAACATAAGGTATATTCAATTTATTTGTTATATATATATTTTATTTAATTAAAAAAGTAGTGCATATTTCACTTTTAACTACTCATTATGAGCATATAGCTATAAAATCTTATAGTTTCCAATCATAATTAATTAAGAAAACAATTTAAAAGTTCATATTATATTCTAATAGGATTCTGATTTTAGGTGAAAATAATTCAACTATTTATTTATATTAAAATACCATAAAATAGTATAGGACAATGTACATTGATTTTATTAATCACATACTTTAAGATATTGATAAAAAAATATAAATTAAAAATTAATTTATTCTAAAAAAATGGATGATATATCTACTAAGTACATAAATTTAGATTATTTTTAGAAACTTGTATACATACTTGGAATTATGATGCAATAGTCATCAAAATATATACATAGAAGAATATTGAATCAAATTTTGAATTCAAATTTTATATCTGTTCTATTTTTCCATTATTTATTTTGAATATGATATAATTTTTTATCTCACTATCATGTAATATAATAGTTCATTCATAATTAATTCAATCTTGGTGAGAATTTAAAGGGTTGTTTCATTATTTAAAAACATATAGGGGGTTCAATCCTGTGTTTTTATATTTTTTATAAACAATTTTATTTTGGTCTTATCCAATGTTCATGGATTTCCTAGGATTTATTAAAGAGGATATTGGTTTTCTGGAAAGACAGGAGGAGGTGTGTAGTTGGACATAGGCACATTTCGGGTCACATATTCTAGATAATGGGAATATACACTTACCATTAATGTAGTAATATGGTTCTATATGAAGATTACATGTGTAATACCACTCCAAGGACATATTGTGGGCTCTTTTCCTCTTAGATAGATGAGCCACATTGTTAGAACAGTATCTCAATGGCCACAAGGCCAAACCATGTGGTTTTCAATATATTTAAAAATATAGAAATTATAAAATATTAATATTCCATTTTAATACCCTAATCATTATTAAATCATACAATTAGAACTCTCTGGCACTAAGGATAGATCCCCTTCTTCCATGCTGTAGTGGTCTTCAATCATTGGGTTGTTTTCAAGGATATAATTGTGAAATAAATATGTACGTTCTACCTCTTCTATTTTTCATTTAGTTGTTTTTTTGATATATTTTTTCTTGAGTTTATTTTTCTTAACTATATCAGTTGATCGAATTTGGGATCAATCTTGTATATTGGAATTTTTTTTCTCGATGTTTTTACTTAGAATATGTAGGGACTATCCTTTCCAACATGTTTAAGGATGATTCCAGGCAAAATATTGGTTACATTCATTGAAATTATTTAATTATATTTAAATTCATATTTTTGTTCTTAAATTGATTTCATAAATTTCTCATGTGGTTTTAATTAGGTTTGAAGAGGGTTTTGGTATTCTTTATTACATTTTAATGAATTTTCAATTAAAAATTGTTGTTATCATGAGTTAATAATTTTTATATGTTTTTAATTATTTAATATATCGTTCATGTGAAAAAGGGAATGATGTTGGCCACATGTTAATCCTATGAATCTAGGTGGTAATAACAGATTAAGTATATTTTAAAAGTCAATTGGGATGAGTCCTTATCTGAAAAATAAGGATTCACATGACAAAACTAACTATATAAAAATTTCACGGTGATTTGAGGATTGTATATGAATGTCATGATCAAAGGATGTGGTCACCTACTATATTTGGGTATTAGGATATCACTAAAAATAGTTTTGTATGGATTTTTTGAGGTAATTATTCTATTATTATAGTTTAACTTATTTTAATATTCCATAATTATTATAATTTCAGAAAAAGTATTATTATAAATTATATCACACTATTTTTATAAAAATAGCCATGTTCATGTTTCATCTAATGTTAATGTCTGAAATTTTTTTTGTGGTATTATACTAGTAATTTGGGTCACAATATACATGCACCCTCATATACATGTAAAATGTCTAATGTTTAAACTAGATAAATGTATTGTTATCCATGGTGGGGATGGAGGATCTATATGTATATGCTTTTATTTTGGAAAGTGCTGGTGGAGGTAGAATAAGGGTGTTGACTCATATGTTTCATATAGGATGGTGGTATAGTATTCCAAAAGTTATGTTTTTCAAGTTGGTTTTATTAATTATAATGTGCTAGACTCAATCCTTTTATATGTATGTTATATTATGAATTATCATGGATGTTTCATAGTAATTTTATTTTTCATTTATAGGTTAATAATTATTATAATGGGGGAAATCATAATTAATTTTGTCCCTTGATGTAAATTAACTAGATTTTATCCCATGGGGATTAAAAAAACTATTTTATCCATCCCATGGTCTTGGTCAGGTATCAGTTTGGATGACATCCCAACATGGTTCACGATAAAATGTTATCGTAATGGTTTTTCCTTTCCATGGTTAATGTTATTTGGGGGAATTCTAGGTAGATAATATCTATGACATTAGGGGCCTTGAATTTTCTGTTTTAGTGCGGTGTTGAGCCAAGATCCGTAAAGATATACTTTAGGTAACTAATGGATGTTTGGTAACTAATATGGGGTGAGGTGGATTTAATTTCTATTGTTCATGTTATAGTTTTTTGTTTATTCCTAGAAGTGTATAATAGATTTTGTTTCAGAAAAATTTATTGATTTATTAATGGATGTTTCATTGTGTTTTTTAATAGTTTTAGTATCATTACTCCAATGTTACATCTGTGATATGATTGGAAGAGTCTTGAGAGAATTATCCATCGCTGATCAATTAGAGGCAAGTGGAATTCATTGTTCAAACTATTTATGGAATGTATTAAATAACATTGTACATTCCTTCTCATTTTAATGAAACCAAACCCGGTGGATAAAAGGAAAAACATTTGGGGCTACTTAGAAGAAACATCATCCCTTCAAGGTTAGCATATCCCCAATAAAGGATAAAAATTTTACTAAGATGAGGTACATGATTTTCAGGATTATTGATACTCTTTATGTTGATATGATCATATGTTATTTATTCATTTACGATGGTTGCAGTAGTAGGTGTTTGGTCTTACATTGCCATGTAGGAAAAATGACTAGATGGGACAAATGGGAATCATTGTTGTCTTCAACAAGATGTTTATTTGTGTGACCATGGCAGTTACAATTACCTGTGACATTCTAGACCACCATAACATATATCATGCTATATTGGAATACTCCAAAAAAATCATGGATGTGGGACATTTATTTTCAATTTTGTGGTTCACAATGTCCTTGTAAAGGAAAATCATATAGATATCCCCACACCATTTTTCATTCAATCCCATGTATTGTTATTTATATTTAATATTTATGATGAGGTAAAATATTATTCCACAGTACTGAGGATTCATCATTCTGACAAGTCGAGTTTTGTTGTATAATTATTAGAAGAATTCTTGAGGGGGATTGGTACATTATAATTGAGAAGAAAGTGTGATGTGTATTAGAAGAGGGGAGGTGGTATTTTGGGTCTTCCTTTCTATCATCCCTTATCATTATCTAATGAAGGTGGATTGGTCTTATAAAGATAGTGATTATGTTCAAGGAATGAGCAGTCAAAATTTCCATTTCCACCAAGAACCATCCATCTGTATGGATTCATTGGTCGTTGGAAAATATTTTGTAAGATTTGTGAACCACCTTAGAGTTTTGTGGGTTTATCTACCCATTAAAAATCACTTGTTCAGTCTAGTGCATCATGGGGTATGGTTACATAACCTATTTTGTGTATTGGTAAAGGTCCCAACCATAAAACATTACTTTATCTCGAATTATATTGTTTATTTTATTTTATTTAAAATTATGGATTCTTTACATTTTAGATTTTTTATAATTAGAACATAAATAATAAATAAAAATAGCATTAATTAAATATGGACAATTAAAAAATTATTTAGTATTATGGTAATGTAAATTATTTAAAATTAAGCATTATAACATTTATGAAAACTATTCCTGATTGTCAACATGAATTTTATAAAGCAATGCTGATCATTATGTGTACTAAACAAAAATAAAAACATTGGATAAGAATAAAAAAGATCCATAAGGGATATAATGAATGAAATATTTAGTATATTTATTAAAATCAAAACACATGAAAACATATAAAAAAATATAATCTTTACCCAAAATAATTAGAAAATAATTTTATTTTTTAATAATATATGTTTTCACATTAATCAATCACATTATTACCATAAAATCCATAGATATAATAGAAAATAAATAATGTTTATTGGGACATTATTATACTTGTCATTTTAATAAATAGAGTAACCATATATTCCACAACCATACATGCCACACTTACAATTGGAATAGTCATACAACTGACTTTTATATGTAATAAATTAGAGTATATAACATAACCATTGATACTTGAATTATCATGGAATGACCCATCCATGTTTTATCATGTGACTAAAATTAAAATGTTAATGAAAGATTATTTATATATAACATTTAAAAGCATTATATTATTCAAGTGTTACTCTTAATATTTTTTTCGCACTAAAAAGAAAACATTTAATGTTACATAAATTATCAATCCATTTTCAAAACCAATTTTTAGTAATAAAATAAAAAAATAAAATTGGGTTTCTCAGAATATGTTATCTATTATAGGTGAATCCAAATATAAAATAATGTTCACAACAATGATAATTATTTTTTTCTCTAAATATGTTAAAAGGAACAGTACTTTTTGCAATTGTAAACGAAGCCAAATGTTATGTATAGAAGACAAATAAAGAATAACATTTAAAATAATTTAATGAAATAAGTATATAATAAAATTTTCTTTATAATCCATTTATATCCATAACAATTATCATATTATATAATATCACAAATATTGACCTCGTGAAATGTAAAATCATTAAGAATTCATGGTGTCACATGTGATTTATAACAATAAAATTGTAAAGTACATAAAAAAATAAAATCTAAAATACATTTAATAACATGATAATAAAATTAATTGTTGATATGTTATGTCAACATGGATACATATACACCTCATAAAATAAGGTGGGTTTATAACATCAATATAAACCTCAATGAAAGGACATTGAGACAAAGTCTCTTACCTTTAGTCTAATTCATCACAAATTTTGTTTATCTTATCGAATAATAAAAATATTTTAATTATTATCTTTATTGAGAAACTGTTTAATGTTTATTGTTCATTTTATATCAAATAATATCATTTTATATCAATTACATAATTTTATATGTTTATATTCAACATTTTAGCGATATTCAATATATGAGCCCAAAATGCCTTTTGATTGATATTTATATTCAAAATTTATAATTTTCCTATGATACAAAGAATAATATTCGTGAAACAATATCAAATTATATATATATATATTATATTATATTAAAAAGACCTTTTACTTATGGTTGGGAAAAAAATAAAAAGTTTATAATCATGAAGATGTTAAGTTGTATGTACCCATGAGTAACATTTCCTTATTTCAATGATCATTATGGAAACAAGGTAATATTTATTTTACCATTCAAGAAGAATAATAATTTAATTCAAATAATATTAATAATTTAAATATTCATATACGTATTATCTATTTGATTTGGTGATGAATAAGGAATCACATCGCATTGTGGAGGTGATAGTTCACAACTATGCCTGAATGATGTTATAATTTGTATGTGTATAGAATTGAAAGAACCTAATTGATATATTAATATTTAATAATGATAAATATGTCTTTAAAATAATATATAAACATTAATTCAATAATTTTATCTACTTATGATAGATGATGATGGAAAATGATTTATAATAGTTTGTGATTTTATAGTCTGTCGTACACACTAATAATTAAATCTTCTTCCCATATGATATAAATAGAGATGGTTTTTGTTGATGATAATAACATATAAAATATCATTATATGTAGGAAAATGGAGTTATTATTTCATCATTTTCTGAAAACATTTGTGAAATGTAGATGAAGAGAGAAAACAGAAATACACAATAAAAACAATACACCTTCTTCAAATGATCTCCTTTGATTGACACATTAACACCACTGAGGAGTGTTTTATAAAGAAAATAAGGTCCCTATAATGTGGTTAGGAATTATATTAATGTATCTAGTTATATATACCCTAAACCAAATAATTTTTTAGTGTATTAAAAAATTAATAAGTTGTTCCCATTTATAATAGAGGGTTGGGGAACTCTTGTAACACTTCAATATATTAATTTAATCTAAATTAATATTATATTTAGATGGATGAAAATCAATTTATTTAATATTCATTGTAATTTTGGGTTTCAATCCATTTATCTAATTAAAATTAGACATTATTTTACAATTTTTTAATTCATATCATTGTGTTTTAACAATTATTTAACCCTTTCAATTCTTACCATGATATCATGCATTTTACACATTAAGGGTTAATACAATAACCATAAAATGAAAAAAATACCACCATATGATTCATTTATGAAAATTTTAGACATATAAAATATTTTTGGCATATTTTATTATTATTATATCTTTTAAATCTTCTAATAAAATATTATTTATTTAAAAATATCATTAATGTCAATTTAGACACTATTCATTGAATGGAATAATAAAAATATCATCATTATTTAAAAATTTATAAAAAATACTAATATTACGCCAATAAAATGTCAAATTAAACAAAAAAATTATTTTCTGACATTTATCATCTAAAATTATTAATTTTATAATATTTTTAATATCAACTATTTGATATTTCCTGTAATTGAACAATTACTGCATCATTATTGTGAAAGACATTAATTTAATTTTTTGTTATCAAAAAAATAAAAATAAATTAACATGAAAAATATTTGAACATTATATTAAAAAAAATTTATAGTTGAAGATATCCTCTATATAAACACAAATTAAAAATATTTACCTTATTAAAAACAGAAGTGTGTCAAAATTGATTTTTCATAGTATATAATATTATAAATGGAATACTAACATTGAAGTGAAATTAAATTATTATAATACCTTCCCCATAGTTAATTTGATCCAAAAAAATCATTAAATTAAATTAAAACATTATTTTGTGTATTTTTATAATCATTATAATATTGTTTTTACCTTTAATTACATGATTTACCCTTAACTATAGTAATAAAAAATATTACAATAATTATTAACAATAGTATGAAAATATAAAATATAGATATTTTTTAAATTTGGATGAAATTATTCAAAATATTGAATCTTTCTTTTAAATCCAAACATATATATTTTAGAAAATAATTATAATTTCATCTAATTGACGGATTGAGAAATTGAATTTTTAAACTAAAAACATCTAATAGATTGAAATGGTTTTATAATGAAATTATTGTTAAAATTGATTCCAAATAATTACATATTATTAAATGATAAATATTTATTTATTTATAATTAAAAACTATTGAAATATAAAATTTAAACATATAAGTATATATTATGAAAATGTAGTATCCAATTAAAATATAGTATTTTTTACTATTCATAAAAAAAATTCTTATCAGAAAAATTAGAAAACATAATCCAAATTAAATTATGATACACTAATATTAATTATTAATTTAATATTTTCCACCATAATTTTTTAAATTGAAACAACTAAATATAAAACAAGTGTGCCATTAAAGGTCATAAAAACTACCTTTTTATGAAAAAAAATTGTTTTGAATTTAAAATAGGTTATCTTATCATATCATTTATTTAATATAAATATGATGAATATTAAACATTATATTTATCATTTTATATACAATATTAATTAATATCTTCTAAAATGTGGTATTTTTTATCATACTTATTTTTATTTACATAGTTTATAGAAAATACCTTGTATTTTATTTTGAAAAAGGTTTTTATTTTCATTTATAAATAATTATTTAATGAGTTATAAAAACATGTGTAAAAACACTTTTTATAATTATGTAACTATTATTAATTCACATCATTCAAATAACTGTACAATAACTACCATATTGAATAATAATATTTAGTTATTCATTAATCATGGATGTGATATATCATGTGTGATATCAAGCATATTGTTTCCTTTTAAAAAATTTGAAGTTACAGTATACACCTTTTAATAAATTACAACTGTGAAATATGAACCAGTGTAATAAAAATAGTTGTTTAAACTATTCCAAATACCATTGATAAAGTCCGAAATTGGATAAAATATTATTCAAACATTCACAATAAAATAAATAAATACTACAAAAAATTTCCCTTAACAGCACTACAAATTACATTTATCAGTGTTATGAAATCACTTATAATTTTAGCGGCATCAACCACCAATTAATATTATTAGTGAAAAAAGGGTTGTTAATGCGATTATTTATCAGTGGTATGTTTTTTAGAAATATAATTTATTTATCATCATTGATAAAATACACTTTTATCAGTGCTTTAATTTAGTGAATTTAAAGGAACCTTTAATCAATGTTATCTGATGTGATGGTAAAATTTTTTTCATTAGAGTTTTTATATGAAAAGATATCGTTTTATACCATATTATGTTTTAACAATACATTGTAGCACCACTATAGTGTGATGTAACCACACATGGCTGCACCAGAAAAACATCGATACCAACACAACCATGTGGCAATACATAAATTAATAGAAATGAAATTTATAAAAAAAATAACATAAAAAACTATATTATATATATTTAATTTTATTTATACAATTACATAATTAAGAATTAATACATACATTGAAACAAAATTAACTATCTATTTCACCATGATATTTATTGAAATTTTTTGTCAAAATGACAACATTGCATGAGTCGTTTTGATCAAAAAACCTTAACTCAAAAAAAATAATCAACCTCTAAAAGAAAACAATTATTTCTATAAATACATAAAAGAAGTAAATTAAACATAAAAATTAAACAATACACTAATTATAGGGGAAATTGTTTTACTATGTATATATCAATATTTCTTCAATGATATAGTAGATGAGGGAACATGAATGAATATAATAAATATCAAAAAAATAGTGGTGAATGGTTTTGTGAGATAAGAATTATAAGAACGTTTTGGTGCTAAAAGGGATGAAATATGGGAATATCATCCAATATCGGACAAATAAATCCACTTGTATAAGAAAAAATTATTATATGTGTAATACTAAAAAGAAATAAATTAAAACTACATATGAAACAATACATTAATTATATGGACATTTATTTTACTTTGTATACTTCAATATTACATTTATAATTGAGTAGAGGTAACATCATTTCTTTTTTTAATGGTTTGGATTTAATATTATTGAAATTGATATATGCACCGTTGAAGGTATGAAAAGGTTTTAGGGGATAAGGTGGATAAATGTTTGACAGATCACACCCAACCAGAATAATAGAATCCACTTATATTAGAATGAATTTCTTTTGTGAATAATACTAAAAATAAATAAATTAAACATACATATAGAAAAATATATTAATTCAGTGGACAAATATTTTACTTGGGAAATATTAATAGTACATCCCTAATTATTTAGTGGTAGCTTCGTTGCACTTCATGTAACAGTAGTGGAAGTAAAATGAAAAATTGATAACTGAACCACCACAGGGACGAAATGGTTTTAGGGGGAATGATCCTGATAGTTAGGCAGTACACCCCCAACTCGAACAAAATAATTCACCTATATAAGGATAAAATAATTATGTGAGTAATATAGATAAGAAATCAACTAAGAATAAATTTGATATAATACATTGATTATATAGACAATTATTTTACTGTAAAAAAATACATATTTCCTCTAAAAATGAGTAGAGAAAACCAGTTTCTCTTATTGAAATGGCCTGACACATGAACCGAAATATTATAAAATAAATGAAATTTTCAATTAATAATTTAAATTTAATCAATGTTCAATTAAATAATATTTTAGTAAAATAGTGAAATTATATAGTCACATTAATTTTGAATTTATCTAAAGGAGTTCATTCATTATATTTTTTTATTTAAAGGCATTGGTAACATCATCATGTGTGGAAGAAATTATTTTCATGAGTAGTAAAACATTTAATTTATATTTTGTTAATGCATTAGTGAAAATATAATATTACTAGGAAATGATTAATATACTATGTAAAACATTTTACCTTCACATTGACCTATATATTTTTAATGATTTAGAATTTTGGTTCTTCTTTGGAGAATCTAGATCCCCACATGTTATTCTGACCTAACATACAAGATATTATCTACAATGATACCATAATGAACTGATTGTGATTTCACAATTAATGATTAATCCCCGATGGAATTTTAATATGACTTATTTTTTTCATGAGGAAAATCAACAAATTAATGTTTGATGGATCAGTGACATAAAATAATTTCACTACATGTGATATCATTAATGTCTCATCCTTTTCACCCTATAAATTGAAATTCTCCTTCACAATGCCCATTTCATCATCTATTACTCAAGTGATATTGTTAACGAATTTTCCATCGAAAATAGGCACATGAAATGTTGTATAATTCTGCTAGTAAATCTATTCAATAAAAAACATGACATTTGAATAAATTGTATTTCAATTATTGGAACCAGATATGTGCATTTCTTTAGATTGAAGCATAACTTCACTTTTTTTGGATAATATTATAGCCATCATATTCATTTGTATATGAAATATAACCATTTATTAAAAACCTGTTATATGAAAGAAAATTTTCATTTGGTCTTCTGGATAGTTGTTGAAATTGTTTGGCTGTTGAATTCATATTTTCATGTATCTACATAAAAATTTAATCTATAGACCATCCAATAAACTGCTGATTATGTGTATGCGAAATCTATATTTTAGCCATTAATTAATTAAAATATTTTATAATTTCATGGAAGTATAAAATGTATGGATAAACATAAAAACCATTTTGTAATATGTCAAAATGTATCTGATTTCGATCAATTAAGGTAATTGTAACAACATCTATTCTAGATATCCATTCTCCCATATAGAATTAGTTGTGACAAAATATTAGGAGACTGTTGATTTCAACATATGAATATAAATCGGTTCAAAAATTAATAGATTCATCAACAATATATATTCCATCAATATAACCTTCTATCTCAGTTTGATTCATGACATACCCTTTAGAATCTTCATATACCATTCAATGGGGTACATTGATCTGTAGTAGACAGGACCACATAGTTGAACCTCTATAACCAAATGAACCATCAAGTTAACCGTTATATCAAAAAAAATGATAGTGAGAAGAACCATTCAAATTCAAATAATATGATTGATATCATCTTGTTCATGATGGGAAACATCATCTTGTATACATAGTTGCAGCATGTGGAATTAAAAAGGAAACTGTTTATGGTTAATGAATTTCATTAATTTTGTGGAAGAATGCAATGAAAAGTAACATGTATTAACACATTCAACATGACATAAATTTTGTATGATTTTGTTCTGTGTAACATCAAATTAATCATTGACCATAAATTTTGTATATATGTTGAATACCCCAGAGGAACATTTACATTCGTAATGAATTTATAAAAATGAATATTTTTCATTTATGGATAGAGTAAAAGCTTCTGGAGGAAGAAAACTCCACGATTTACCTTCCACCAATGCCTACTCATCACTTATCCCAATTCCAAATAGGACAAACCTATCCTTGAATCGAAATTTCATTTTTCCAATAAAATTAAGTAATTTACCAATAACACTATCATATATATTGTTTTACAATAATGACCTCAAAAAATGTTAGATATATAAAAAATTCCAATATGATAGTTAAATTAAAATTGATCACTTCTTCTAACCTGATGTTGTAAGGATGCTTGAAAATGTTTTACTGAAAATGGTGTAAATGGTTTTTACTTCTCTATATAGTTGATCACCCTTTGTTGGAGGCGGTTTTGTATATTGTTTGATATTCTCATTTAATGATGTCATTCAATATCATTACATATCTAATAGATTAAAAATTTTGTTAATTACATAAAAACATATTATTTTAAAAATGTTACAGCAAAAATTTATATGTTATTTTACAAATGGAACAACCCAACATGTATTTAATTTTATAGCATGATAAACTTCCATTAGTTGGGATGTCATTTATCATGTCTAACTTTATGGACCACAATTTTAATTATTAACTTTTATGAGCATCAATCATTTTGACATCTACATCCCACATCGATTTTCGATCTGCAATCAATGGATCCAAATAGACATAAAAAATAATAATGGGTTTCTTTGGTCTTGATATATATAGATTCCACATAATGTATTTGTGTTACATGCATAACCATAGAAACAAGTTACAATTTACCAACATTATGGGCCATTTACTATGTGTACTACTCTACAAACCAAAAGGATTTATTCTATCTGTAGATAACTCATGATGAAAAATTTTCAGCTCATAATAAAATTCTAGAAACTCATAATCAATTTAATTCCTCTAAGGAGAATATGTTTTATGATGTAGGTTCCCATCTTTAACTCATATATCTTTATGCCCTATTAATTTTATTGTGGTTTTGTGACATCTATATTGTCTTTTAAACTGAAAAATGATAGGAATGTAACATTCATATTTTAACGGAGTTGATTCATTAATCTAGTATTGATATGTGACACACACATGGCTTTTTATGAGTGATTCGTTGTAATTTTTAATCAATATTCAATCAATTGAAAAAGAATATATTTTTTAAAGATCATTTTCAATTAATGTCACATTATTTTATTGTCATATGTTTTCCATGGTAGTTCATTTCCATCTGGTATCATATCATTTAAGAGACTATGTAGTTATTTAATTATGGTGTCACTCGATATGTCGCTTTCATTCAAATTATATAACTTCAATACAACTACTAATGTTGTGTATTTAGTACAACTGCTAAAAAAGGTTTTGGCTAACATTTATTTTACTCATAAAAATACAATTTTATGATAAGGTTCTAAATAAATTTCCATTTTTATTTCATCCATGTGATCTCCCTGGTCATTTACAATGGAATTCGTATCAAATAATCAATGAATAGTAATATCATATCAATCAATGTCCACATTCAGTTTTCCAGTGTTTATTAAAAAATATATTTTTTTGATCGATTTCATGAAAAAACAAATTTTCATACATCAGTTTTTGAAAAAATTTCCTTGATTAAATACAATTTAATCATGGATAAATTATTTTTGAAGGCTCCTCTGAATGCCCCCATGTAAACATGATGAACACTTTAACTCCATCATCAAATTCCTTTGTCAAATGATTAGTGGTCATCACTTTTTTCTTCATATAAATCCTATTGTATTCATAAAATATTAATTTCATGCAATATATAAATATATACACATAATATATTCATTCTAAAGGGTAAATGTTATAGACAATTATTATAAGTGAAATATGGATAATTTTTACTAAAATATTTGAGTGTCCAGATAATCCAAGTCAAGAAAATAAGGTTTATTTGGAATTTGAAAAAATAAATGTACATAGAGGAAAATATAAATAATATTATCACTAAACGTTATATGTGTAAACTAGATGATGGATAATGTAATGACCCTATCACGAATTACCCAAACAACACCTGATCAAATCATCTTAAAACCTCTAACACACATCACTATAACTAATGGATTGTTTAATGATTGGGTGTAAGATAACATAAATGGGTGGTGGTAACCCCCCATGGATATATTTATTAATAGTGTTTTAACAAAATTATATCATAACCCTTGGGGTTAACTGAAATGTGGACAGAAAATCATGAGTACAAAATATTGGCATACCTGTTAGAAACAAAATTGGAAATAAATGATGCAATATATATATATAGTCACATGTTCATGTCAATACATTATAAATACTCATTCACCTATTATCTGTATGAAATTTCAAATAGATAAAAGCATGATATTAAAACATTACCTGAACTAAATGAGCCCTGATGAATCAAAAATCAAAGGATTGATGAGGTAAATTCTCATGTTCTTAACTAGGGGAGGACCATTTAAAACTGCTCCAGATGAATACTAAGGGCCATAGTAAACCCTTTGAGGAAGTAGATCATATGATTCATATATCAATTTGAGTAACCTATATCAATCAACTAGTTTTGTTCTAAAAAAACCTCGGATGTTTTATGTCTACTAAGGTGTCCATGAATGGTGTGTACATATACATAGTCATTAAGAAACCATAGATGTTCTTAGAATTAGTAGTTAATACACAAGAATATATATGAAAATTTTCATACATTTATATACATATTTCAAATACATATTTAGTTTGATGATATAAAATATATCATGGAAACATGAATGATTAAATCCAAGGTTCTAAGTCAGATATAAATAATGCAAAAAATTCAGTAGTCATTAAAAACAACGAACTGCAAATAATTCCCTAAAAATATATCATTAAAAATCAAAAACTACATATCTTAAAAAAATATTAGAATAATAAATCAACAAAGAAACAAAAAATAAAGAAATAAAATTCAAAGGCCCGCCACGCTTGATTTAGGAAAATATGAGACCCTCTTATGATTTCAAACAAGATGTTCAGAGGCAGATGAGTGGTGTTTTTCGACCATTGATTCACCAAGGAGGAGCTATTCGAGCTTTGATTCATTATGTTGGAGAACTGACAAGGGGTGGCTTCCACAAAAATCATCAATATTGTGTCAAGATCGCAAATGGTGGGAGATTTTAATGTACATTAGGATGCCTTGATCAATGTTTACCAATAAGTGCAGATAAATGATCTACTTATCAGTGATTACATGGTTCTGAAAAAACAAATCATTATTAGTGCTAAAAATGTGTTAATAAAGATTATTTTTCAGTTCTTATTATTAATGCACTGTTAAAGGATTTATATTTCTAATTATAAATAAGAAATTGTAAGTATTTATAAATACATAAGGAATATATATATATATATTTAAATATATAAAATATATCCTTTTTAAACACATTTATTATAGTTTTATAATTACTTATTTATAATTTCAGATATAATTAAAAAAGCTACTATTCATATCATTATAAATATTTATATAATTTCACATATAAATATTTAGTGAATATTTTTAAATAAAAATATAGTAAATATTTTCATGATTTATGTAATTTTATTATAAATTTAATAATTACTTAAATATATATAATTATATATTTCTAAACAGATAAATACTTTTAAAAAATATATATTTATTTATAATTAACAATATAAAATTATATATATATATATTGAATGTAAATTTATAAATATATATATTTATAAATATAATTAGATATTAAATTTCATTGAAAATATATTATTAACACTATAAATGAATATCTAATTTTGAGTGCATGAGTATATTTGTATGAGTTGAATTTATTAAATTAGGAATACATGTATACATTAAAAATATTTAAAAAATGGATAGGTTTTGTGTGTGTGCAAATTGAATATAAAAATTCATTAATTATAAGTATATGTGAAACGAGTATAACACCCATTTTATCTATATAAAATTAAAAAATCATATGAAATTCAAATGTATTCCCAGTACTGATAAATAAGAAACTATTTTTAATTCATGTTATTTTTTTATATACCTTTATTTAATAATAATATGTCATTTTAATGTAAGGTGCATAAATATTTTTTATGTTATAATATTATTTCTATACATTAATATATATCTATATATTTAATATATACAATTTATGAACATTAATTATAATAGATATTTGAATAATAATTTTTTAATATCTAATAATATATAACCAATCACGTTAATATTATCATATATTATTTATTTAATAAATTTTGAATTGTTTTTTAAATTCAAATTTTTTTATTTTTTATTTATTCAACTATTTCATTTTATTAGTGAAAAGAATGTGTGGATGTTATAAGTATTTATTAGCGGTAAGGATATAGTGCTGATAATGTGTACAATTTATCATTAATAAAAATAAAGTTCAGATAAATGATACCATCGATCAGTGCTATAATTAATGCATTGATAATGGATACCAATTATTACAACTAAAATTAATGTGCTGATAAAATGTTAATATTATAAGGGATTTCTTTAGCACTTATAAATGTCTTAAATATTTGTGTTTTCCTCTATTTATGAAAAACAATTTCACTAACAATGCCCAATATAAATCATGAGTGAATGTGAAGAATTGAGGTCACCATGGATAACACAAATGAGTGTCTCAATTACAAATATATGGATATGGAAGAAAATATAACTATCATGTTATCAAGGAGGGTGATGGAGAACATAGTCATGATAGTTCTAAGACTCACAAAACCATGAATCCATTATTGGTTAAATGTCCATTGATTTCATGGCGTGAAATGTAAACAACATACATTTTTTGTCTATGATCTTTTTTATAAAGTTGATGAATTATTTTACACATAGGTATTATTTCATCCTCGTATGATAAACATCCCTAAAAATAACTATAATCACTAAAAATTATATATCCCATAATGTTTATTTATACCTTAAAAGTAATGTCCAATAGTAAAGCCATACATATCATTAAACAATAGAAATAAATAAAGGTAAGCATAAATCCAACTAAAATATCCAAAAATATATTAGTCACATTATGATCACATGACATAAGATATTAGAAGGGTTTTCAAAAACCAAGAACACATGGATAACTGTCAAAGAATACATAGTTTCGTGGAGCTTCCACCACATCATATGATTACTCAACATCAAATAATGCAGTTGGAAAATATTTTTAAACACATTTTATTCCAAATCATGATTATTTCTAGCATGAGTATATAATATCATACACATGTTATTATAACATCCTAACACATTGTAAATATAACATATTACAAGTGGATTCACTTTGCTTTTTGATTTTCTCCATTGTATTCATGAGCAATATGAAGAAACATAACACATCGGAAGAACCTCCATTTATTAAAATAAATTCTCCATGACTCTATTTAACACACATCTCATATGAATGGAATCCCCCATTAATATATTTATTGCGTAATTCGTTTTCATTTCCTACCAACATGACCACTAATATTTATAGTTTTCACGAGACACATGAAAATCTGAAAACACCATTTTTACGTTATTAGAAAATTGAACTTGTTTCTAATAGATTTTGAAAAAAATGAAAAGATAATTTAATTATATATTATATATTTATTCCTGATTAAGGAAAATTTATCTTACATTACAGATTATGAATAATATTTCGGATGCACCTTCCCAAATAAGTAATGTTATAATAATATGTAGCCACCGAATCATCTTCATTTTGTCTCAACCCCAAGAAATATATTTTCATCTGAAGTTGAACAGACATAGGAAAATATTTATCATGAAATATACTATTAAATTAATACCATTCGATGGAATAAATCTCTTCGGATTATAATATATCATTAATCCCTGACCACCACATGTCATATTCACTGTCAAAATGATAAATTAAAAGAGTTACTTTTACGATATCCAAACAACCAATGTCATCAAATACCACTTCATAGGATTTAATATATCATTTATCTAGAATGAAATCAGAGGATCTTGTGAATGATAGGCCACATAGCCTCATGAAATGTTCCACTATATACATGTTCCTTCATTGTACATGGGGTTCCTCTCTATCATGGATTCCACCACCTTTATTATATTTTTTCAACAGATCAATCACTACAACATATTGTTCTATTCTGATTCAAACCATCTCAAGATGTTGATTTTGATGGATGTTTTACTCTCAATTATTTTCCAACATAACATATTAATTTCATCTTTGGATAAGCATTATGAACATATATATATTAGATGAATCTTCATGGAGATCATAAAATAGTAAATCCTATCAACATTACCATTATTAATAATATTATATGGAATTTTCATTAACATTATCATAACCACAATGGATGAAAAAACCTTTAATTTGATACCAACTATGGGGACCCATCCATACAACATTAAATAATTTTACATAATTAATGAATTTTACATTCATTCACATTCATGATTTTTTAATATTTAGATAATTAGGTAATTATTCCATAAATAAAATATAGAAAGATTGAAACAATAAAATGGGGAAAATTTTCAATAATATAAATTTCATAAATAATATTAAATATTGAAAATAATGAATTATCAATTTTATAAAAACACTTCATGACATTCAGAATTGAATCCCCAAAACCTTACACATCCATAAGTATTTTTAACAATATAAATGACATGGTATGGTTATAAAAAGCATAACTATTGATATAAAATGAAATAAACAGTTATTCCATTAATAAACATAAAATCACCTGAAATCAATATCTAACATTAATACTCTCTGCCCTTAATAAGTAGTAAATAAATTAATTTTAACATAAGATCATTTAATTAATTTTTTGTTGAAATTAAATGATTTACCTAAAACCCATAAAACGCATAAAAATTAAATAACAGTGCATTGGGAGATAATAATACTTGTAATTCATATAAATGAAGGAACCATATAGTAGACATCAATACATGTCACTATTAAAATGGAATAGTTATGCATCTAACTACAATTCTAAATGCATTGGATGGTATATCTTAAAAATATATCCTATATTTATCACAGAACCACCCATCCTTGTTTTATCACATAAACAAGCATAAAACTTCCATTTACCATAATATAATTATAACAAGCAATGTATTGAAGTTTATACATATCACTCTGAAATTTTATTTTTACACATAAAAATAATTTCATTCAATATAAATAAAAAAACAAATTAAAAAACATTTTTAATAACAAAATAAACAAAAAGGTAAAAATGGTTTCTTTTGAAAACATTTAGTCTTATAGTGGAATAAAAAAATCAAATAATGGTCTTAGAGATGGGAATTGGTTATTTCCTTATATATTAAAAAGAACATTCCTTTTGTCATTTCTAAAGGATATCAATCCTTTTGTATGTAAAATTATAATATAATATTTTTCCAAACCCATTTATTGAAATTAAATTTTGACATAAAATATCCTTTATAATTCTTTTATATCAATATAAATAAAAATATAAATTAATGTCAGGCATATTGACAGAGACAAAATCTAAATAATTAGACATTCATGTTGTCCCATACCACTTTGAAATTTTAAATAATTAACCATATGAAATAATAATATATAATATTAATTAAATAAAATTAATATAATATAAATTTATGAGATGACATTTCAAAAATATTGTATATATACCTAACTAGAGTAGGTGGATTTCTAACATAACGGCATGCCTAAATGAATGGAGATTGTGTCAAATTACAATACCTTGAGTCTAATTCATCATGTATGTTCTTCATAGTCCTAAATAATAACATTAGTTTAATTATTTACATTATTTTAACATTTATAATTTTTTTAATACCTTTAAAATCTCTTAATATCATTTTATAATAATTTTTTTATTATATCGGTTCACATTGGATGTTTTAATCACCTTCAGCACACGAGTCCAGAATGGAATTTCATTGATGTCTACAGTAAAAATTCACCATTATTAAATAACATCCAAAACAAATTCATGAAATAATATAAAAATTCATTGGTTTTACTTTAAAATCAATCCATTTATGTATGTTTATGAGAAATGAACAACATTACAATCACAGAGATGGTAGGTCGTACGTGTGCAAGAGTAAGATTTTAGTATTTAAATGATCATTTTGGAACGAATGTAATTATTAATTTATATTTAAATACATAAAAAATATCTTCCATATTATATTAATCATTTAAATTATATTATATATATCATCCATGTGATGTGGGGATGGAAAATAAAAAACATCTCTTAATGATGTTGATAGATCACACGTACGCACAAATGACATTATCAATTTTTTTATGTAATGGTAAAAACATAACTTATATATGATTTTTTAATAATGAAAAAAATGTCATGAATATTATATAAAAAAATTCATTCCATCATTATAATTGGCCTTGTGATATGGTGATTGATATTGAATTCTATCAATTCAAGTGGTGATAGTCCACTGTATGCACAAATCATTAATTAAATTATAATTTCAAGGAAATGGAGATTGATTTAGATGATGATATTATCATAATAACATATTAATTTATTTATTAAACTATATTTATTATTTATTCATTGATAAATAATAATTTAATAATGTGTTAGAAAAAATGAAAATGAAACACATAATTAATAAATACTTATTTTTGGGATAATCTCCTTCGATTAACACATTAACACAACTAATAAGGGTGTTATGCTTGAACTAATAATAGATGAATTTTGGGAGGGATACTATGAATAGTTATGTAGATATTTTGGCCAAACCTAATAGTATTTTTAGTTTATTGAAAATAGAGTAATTGGTCCCATTTTATAAGAGATGGGAGAGTCTCTTTTTGAATTGTTCAAAATATGAAATTAAAATTAATTAATTTTATATTATTATTGTTTAAAAACTAAATTATTTATAATATTGGATTACGTTTTGTAAATATAAATTCATAAAATAAAATTATAGCGTATTTTATTTAATTTTTTCATTTGTTTTTCTTTTAACGTTTACTTCACTCGGTTCATTCTCAATAATATATCCATTAATATATAATTTCAGGATCATATAAATAAAATAAAATAAAAAATGAAAATAAAGGATTCATTGCTGAAATTTTGATAATTTTCAAATTAATTTGGATGACATTTATATTGTTATGAGATTTCTATGATTTAATAAAATAAAATTTATTTAAAAATACCATTAATATGACTTTGGACACAATTCCTTATTTTAATTTCTAATAAAAGAACAAGAGAGACAAAATTTTAACAAAATACATTTAAAAAAATCAATAAAATTTATATTTAAAAAATATTAATTTCTGACATTAATCATCTTAAGATAGAATTATTTTTGTTTTTTAATATCATTTATTTGATATTTCATTTAGCTAATCTATTATCTCATAAATAATTTCAAAACCATTAATTTTGATATTTAATATCTAAAAGATAAATATATATTATCAGAACACATATAATCATTTTTAATATATTAAAAATATTTATAGTCAAACATATTCTCTATATAATAACATAATAAAGTCATTTCAGTCATAACAAACAAATTTATGACAAAATTGAGTATTTATTGAATATAATATTATAAATGTCAGGCTCCCATTCAAATAGATTCCAAATGCCATAATTAAACCCAAATTGTGGTTTTGGTTAAATAACTCATTAAATTAAATTATGAAATGTTTTAGGGTAATATTATAATATGTATAATATTAGTTTTATCTTCAATTGAATGATTTTTCCTTAACCATGGTAACAAAAAATGCTAGTAATTTATTATTCATAATGTCCATAAATTAATGAAAAGTATTTAGTAATTTTTTACATATAGATTCAAAATAAGGAATCCATTTTTCAAAATTAAATACCCATAATTTCTAGAAATTAATTTAAAATTAACCACATTGATAGATTGATATATGGGGTTTAATGTAAAATCATAAAAATGATTGGAATGCATTTATATCTTAATTCTATTTCAAATTTATTAAAATGAACTAAATTTAATTAATTGATTGAAAATTGATAATAAATTAAAACCATTCGAATATTGATTTTATCAATATAACTAAATTTTATGAAAAATCAGTTTTCAAGAAAAAATACGATATATTTATTATTAATCAAGAAATTAAATTATCACAAATATACCAATAAATCAATCGAAATAAATATTAATACATAAAATTAAATTAATATATATGTTTTTTAAAAATTATTTAAAAAATTGTTAATTTTTTTAAAAGAACATTTCCATTACATGAAGGGAAAACATTCTTTCAAGAAATAAATACATAGGAATATTTTAAATAATATTTTTTGTTATATAAGGTCTAGAAAAATCATGATATGAATGTTAATAACTATATTTTAATTTATCAAAAAAAATTCATTCATATCATCAAACAGACTAATTTGTTTATTATAATTTTTCACATTAAAATAGTTTTTCCGAAAAAAAACATTTCATTTTATTTTTAAAAAATGAATGTAATATCATTTATAAATAATATTTCAAAGTGATATATATATGTGTGTAAACCATATTTTTCTAATTTACTTAATTATGTTCATTCCCATTATTCTAAAAGGTATTTGATAACAACCATATTAAATAATAATATTTAATTATTCATTTAATCATGATGTAGATTATCATACACTCTATTAATCTTAGTTGATCCTTTCAAAACATGGGATTTTGCATGGGTAAGTATGGGTCCTCTAATGAGAAGTGTTAGATCAAGGAAGACCAAAAATCATGTACATGATCATTGGATTTGAAAAAACCAAATCACATTCAGGTTATGGATCAAGTGAATGTGGAATCATATGTGGGACATGGAACTGTTCTAGTTACAATTTTAATTAAATATTCTATAACTATTGTTTTATTTAACATGAATTCTTTTAAATCCATTATTTTTTACTATATTGTGGAATTTTTGGAATTTAAAACTCATTTAATTCCCTAGGAGTTGTATTTTTTGATGTCAATGGAATGATGAGAGGGAAGGGTTTTAGATGATTATCTATCAATCACACTCTATCGAGGGTCAAGCTGGATTGGGTTATCATATTTCTGGAAATTGAATTATTTTAGGTGATCCAATGTATGTAATTAATGGTTAATTTCAAGGACCACAATGATATTCATCATCATCTATATAGATTTATAATCCCGATGGGAGTACTCATGTCCTCCATAGTGAATGAGAACATCAGTTAGGGCATGCTGAACATCTACTACTGGAGATTGGAAATATCATTTTTGTGGTATTCTTCATTCATATTAAATAGTGATTGTAGTGGTTCTATGGGTGAATTTCCTCTTGTGGTGGATGAGTTCCCATAAGTGTTTCCAAATTATTTCTCAGCATTTTCTCTCGATTGAGATACTGAGTTTACCAATTACATGCAGTCAAGGAAAAATACAATATATCTTCCCTTAGATTGTATATCCCCTATAGAGTTAAAATGAATAAAAATATAAATCTATGGTTTTCCATCTAATGTGACCATTTGTTTGAGCATCTCACCTTGGGATGCAATATTTTTTTCATTAACATGGATGATAGATCACTCCTGTTATAAATTGACTATTGGAAGTTCAATACGGTATCAGTAAAGAATAAATACGCATTTTTGTCACATTGGTGACCTTTTTGAATAGCTTTTGCAGGAAAGGTGGTTCTCTTATGTTGACATCCACTACGTGTGTCATCAGTATAGGGATCAAAAAATATTCATTCCCAATATAGCCTTACAAATATGGTACATATACATTGAGTATGTTTCATTCCATTTAGGTGAAAAAATGCTTATGTATATCATATAGAACGTATAAAATGGGTGTTCAATCAAAACCTTTACCCCACTATCATAGTACTTAATGAAAAAATCGGCGAATACCCCAAGACATAGGAAGATCATTAATATCCCATGAGGATCATGGTAGGTCCCATCAAAATCATCATATCTATTATAATCTCTCCATGTGTACATTATGGTCTAATAGTTACTGTCTCTAGATACAATTTTATTGAACATGGAGTTTTATTCAATATAGAGATGTTTGGATCAGTGATTTCATTGGATAAAATGAGGAACATATTTGAGATAACAAGCCTTATGATCATAATAGGGTTTTATTTGATGTTTATCTAGTACTTTTATCATCATTCTTCACCCACGACTGCTCATACAAATAATTTTTTAATTTTTTAATGTATTTATAAATGTTACAAATACTTTGAGGAACATAATAGGTTGTATTAATTCCCCTATAATGATATTACAAGAATCTATAAAGGGATATATGGACTTTTTGTAAGATTCAGTTACATGTCTTTGGCATGTTTTGAACTATAATTAACATGTAGTGGCGTATAGACCTCACGAAATCAGACATCATGAAAGAAATTATTTAACAAAATAAATGGAATTAAAGTAGTGATTCATGATTTGAAGACACTATATCACTGCATTATATTGAATGTATATTTGGATTAGTACGATCATAATATATTGGACTATATATTATCTAAAAATGATCTGAATATATGGGAGAACTAATTTTTTATGTGCCTTTGGTTGATTGACTATGATGTGTTTTACACTTCTCGAGAAGCTAAATTTGTATTAAATTACCAAATTAAGATAACACAATTGCATTCCATAAATGATTCTAGTGGAAAGTGGATTTTTTGTTGTATTTTCCTCTAAATGCATCTAAAAAACAATGAGCATGATGGATGAACGTTTTGGGATAGTGTTCACCTGATTCCCTCCCTTGTCGAGTTGTTATGTGTATAACAATTATATAATGATCTATTTCGGAGTTCTACATTGATTCTAAATGGAAGGGAGGGGTACAATGATTGTATGTTGTCTTCTGATGGATTTATCAACTTCTAGGGAAACAATATGGTGTCATTGGCTTTTTAGAAGGTGGTAATGCTGGAAGTCCACTTTTCGCAATGAGACATTCATCTGAGTAACAAAAATATTTTTTACAATGTTCATCCATATATATATTGGATAGGTATGAGATGTCATATATTATACATTGTATCATAGATGTTATATGTTGATATAGGTTAAAGAAGTTCACCAGAGGCCCTTCAATTCTCTCTGACACTTAATCATTCCGACCTGGTAGTGGGATGGGGTCACCATTAACATAATCATTTCATTACCTCATGCATGATGAGGAACGAATTCCATATTTTTAGTAGTTTAACATTAAAAAAATTCCATTTCATCCTGATCATGGATTCATATATATTAGATGAGATGGGTAGATTTTAAATCACGGAGAGAGTGAGGATTCATGAAATTTTGTTAGCTATAATATCCAATAGGGACACCAAAATATTATCCATGTTTTGTGAAGGAATACAAAAAAAATGAAATTTGATCTCATGTAAATTTGAGAAGGTTATAGAATCCTCAAATCGATCGTCATAAGGGTAGAGAAAAATAATATCTATAATACAATCTCGATGCATGTGTGTTGTATTTAGAATAATCATATGATAACATTATGGGATTGATATTCATTTTAATAATATTATTTACATATATTTAACATTAATTTCCCATAATAAGGTTCTCTATTTTTGGCCATGATTAAATAATTTATGATGGATAGAGGTTAGTGAAAGATCATTGTGAGGACTGCACCTCATTCAATAGACATCTAAAAAGATTAATTTGATTAGGAATTGGTTGTTGATAGTAAATATATTCTTATAGTTGGAACCGTTATATAGAGTTAATATTTGATAAAAGGGGGACGTTAAAGGTGGCCCCTCGCCTAGATCACTCTCACATTTTTATGAAGGGGAATATGATGTCGTGGTATGTTAGACCTTTATACATAACTGGCTTTATTGTTATCATGAAATACCTATTGGAATTATAATATTAGTTGATGTGGAATAATCATTTTTTCCACGCCTCAAAATTGTGGAAGTATAATATATACCATTCAACTATGTTGAATATAGATGAATATGATATGGAATCTAATTTTTCAATGTTCAAGGGACTGGTAAGAATATTATAATCTCATGAAAATGTTAATAGAGGTAAATCAATAACACTAATTTGGGTTATTTTCATGCACATAAGTGATGATCATGATACATGTGAGTGAAAATATTTTAGGGAATATCATTATCCATATTTTTCATTTGGTTAAACTTCATCATGATATTTTGATGTTGAAATGCTATCATGGAGGGGATAATTTCTATTTTCGTGGATTTATTTTAAGGTATTTAATCATTTTTGTCTTATATTTATTTTATATATTTAAATTGATATGATGTCGAAAATTTATATATTTTAGGCCAAATAGAAGAATGATCATGGTTGGTGAATGGTAAAAACTATGTCATGTCCCTCTAGAAACTATACACACCTGACAATGGTATTATCATGGTTTCATGATCAAATGCATTGTCTTATGAGCATACCGTACAAATATAATGGTTGCACTACCCTTTGGTTTACAAAAAGTTCAACTAGTGTTATTACTCTCTCATGAAACTGTGTAGTCTCTTTTACACATGGAACATTGAGCAATATGATTAACTCATAATCTGGAATTCCATTCAGCCAAACAGTGTGGCCTTCATTATCATTAATATGTGGAATATAAAACATTTTCCACATCTATAATAATAAAATGAGACCCTTAGACACATTTAATTTACACTCCCCATCCAATGTTGGGAACCCCAATTATCCATTTTTATTGGTTGTCAATATTTTGGTTATTTTGATGTTGGTTCATCAATAAATCTCCAATCATGTTCCAAATATCATATTTTACTTCTTATTATAGTTAATTCATAATTTATTTCTTGTTATATCTTATCTATGTGATATATTTTTACCTTATATTTTCCAATACTCTTTTATGGAATAGAGCTTTATGGTTTGTGTATACTTAAACCTATATAGGGTTTCTCCATGGTGTGGTAGTAGCTTCCAAACTATTTCAAGATGATTCCAATGAAGAGGTATCTAGTTCAATGATTTGGATTTTTTCATTTTATTTTAGTATTACATTTTTTGTTCTTAAATTGGTCTTATAGATTATGTGGTTGGTTTGAATCATTTTTTAAAAGAGTTTTGGTGTTCGTAATGATTTAATAAGACTTTTTCTATTAAATGTTTTTCATGTGTGTTACATTTGGTATATTCTTATTTATCTATGATATGGTTCACATGGAATATGGACTAAAATTTATCACTAGGGAATAAAATGTTTTTAAAATGAAAGACAAGGTATAGTATGTTTGTTGAGTCCGAAAGGGCCTAGGACTGATCTCCATAACAATTATTCATGTCAAACCACTAATTAAAAAAACATATGATTCCAGATTGGAGGCTAGAGAATGATTTTAATGTCATGGAGATATAATCATACTGTGTACAAGGATACTAGGACACCATTAACAATATTTCCTTAGTTATTACCCATGGTGAACATCTTAGGCCTACCACATGGATTATTTTCATATCCATTTTGTTATTTAATTTCAAAAAAGGTTCATTATAAATAAAATATATCTATTAAACAAAATGATTAATTACAAATTCTCAAAAAAATTGAAGCATAAATTCTTTTTTGGTTGTAATCAATTGTGAACTTGGATCAAACCCAAAATGCACCCATGGCTGTATGTTAACCCTATTAGGTTTGAACTAGTAAACAGCATGGTTCTATGTGGGGTGATGATAGCTCCACATGTTGGTGGTTTCTCTATAGGGAGGTGTTGGTAGATGTGGAATGTGTGAATTTTGTTACACGTTTCCTAGATTATAATATTTTAGTTGTTCCCTCTACACATTTTTGTTATTTCATTTTCTGTTCTAATAATAAATTTTATGACTCAATAATTTTTTAACTATGTTGGATTATGATATGTCACCAATTTTTCATAGTTCAATGATATTGTTGTTTATTTGTTTTGGATGATTTTAATGGTATAATTTATTCCCAATGATGACTATTGATTTCTAGTTACCATTTTCTATTCCATTTGGATCATCAGTTCCCTTTGGAACATGCAACTAGCTCTTTCAGTTGTATGGTTGGATAACATCAACACCTAGATTCATAAAAGGGGATTTCGATGATTAGGGAAATCATATTGAATCTTATAATCTATTTCATATGTTATAAAAATGAGGGTAAATTTTTTTAATAAAAAATATTATTCTAATTATCAACAAGGGGATACTAATGAATTGGATCATTTGTCAAATATATTAGTATCATTGATAGTTGAATAAAATCTAATTTCTTATACATGTTACTTTTAATATATTTATGTATGAGACCTTATTAATTGAACATTATTGATAATTATTAACCATCTTGATGTGACCAATATTACTGGCCATGAGTGAAAATTTTGGAATATCATTTAGTGACCACAAGTATGAAGCATGAGTCAATATTTAAAAACATATGGACATGTACTTGAGTAGTATTAATGACTAAAAATATTATTTTGTCTCAACCCTATTTTTGTCATGGTCATGCATAAAATATTATCTATCTAAGGAACATACAATGACTGTAAAAATTACAATGTTTGTAGATAATTAGTGAAAAAAATATACACAAAATTTTAAAAAATCTACATGATGCATAAAAAATGTGTGGAACACATAAAAAATATACATACAACCTAAAAAATTTAACACATAAAAAATATATTCTAAAGAAGAGAAATAAACCTAACACATTATGAAAAATTATGTAAATAAACGGTGAAAGTAGAAAAATTCCTAAAACTACATTTGACCTATCTATGATTATATATTCACATTTATATTTTTTATTGTAATATATTATATATTTTCTTTATAACATTATATTTTGAAATTCATTATTTTTTTAAAAAATTTAATCTACTTAATACATAGATAAAATATTGTTAGTAATTTTAAAAAAGGAATATTAATTTGAATGATTTGACAGATTATTAAATTACCAACCAATTCTTCTTATTTCGAAATATTTTATTTCGACTCTATGTACGTATTATGTTTTGGAGTGAAATGTTTGTACCATGAAATTAATTGGTAGTTATAGTGGACATAGATAAAGATGTATATTACATGTTATGTTTCCTCAAACATTAACTTTTAAAATATAAAGGGTGACAACAAATGTCCCATTAGTATTATACATAAACATCTAATTCAAATTTAAATATATGTGTCATTAATTGGAGACATTATGATAAGTTTTCAGGAAACATGAGGATACAGGATGTGTAATATTTTTTTATTGGGTAATGATTTTTTCTCATTTAATACTAATATATGACTTTCTCTAACTAGAAAGGATTGAAAATATTTATGTTAAGGAGGTATTAGGATTCAATGGGTCACCTTTAAAAATTAATTCTGATAGATTTTAATATTTTATAATGTTTTTTTAAATTTTTCTCTAAAATTCATAGCGACTCAGATTAGATTTAGTAAAACATACAATCATTATGGGGATGAATAGTTGGAGTAGATTATTTAAAAATTATATTAAATTGTCATAACATTAAGATTTTAATTTTATGGAGCATGATAAGATCACCTTGCCCTAGTTGTGATTGTGTACATTATAAAATAGAATTAATTGACCCAAATAGAGAATTTTTTCTCTTCTCTATGGGAGGACATGATGTTCACTATTTTTCTTCGTTGAGACTAGTGATGAATTAGTTGCATGGCCCATAATGAAATAGGATAACTTTGGGAGATTTGGGATAATTTAGAATAGGTTCATGATAGATTAGTATAATAATATATCATATTCAAACAAAATGATAAACATCATAGAGTTTTATGTATTTGACGAGGTTTTTTTATAGGTGACTCATTAGTTTGAGAAATATTGTATTCAAGCACCTGGAATGTTTGATCCAATGATTATTAGTAAATATGTGGTAATAGAAAGTTTATGTAAAATGGAATTGAGTTTGAATATTCCTACACTAAATTAATGTATCACAATTTGGTTCATGTGTCTCATCTCATATGGGATATTCTCTATTTTACACATTTTATTTTATGTGAGGATGTTTAGGTCAACCCAAATGCATCATTCATAGATCGAACATTGAATAGCATTAACCCTATAGAGAATTTGTTTAAGTGTAACATGGTTCTATTCATGTGAGTATATGGGAAATATATATATATATATATATATATATATTTAAATAATCATGAGATATATAATGTGATTTTCTGGATCAATAGCTGCTGTTATTTGAGTAGGAACTATAGAGTTTGTTCTTAGGGTCAATATGTCCATAGAATTAGAGAAAATAATGTCCCAAAACATTTTTTGGATTCATCAATATAATTGTATGATTTATTTTAAGATACATTATTATGTTGAACTATGTGTAGGTAAATGATTATTTGGTTTAAGAAACCTTTGGATGAATAAAAGGGTTTTTGGAATCTTTTCAAACTAAAACATGAAATACCATAATGTAAAGTATGTAACAGTGCTCCCTAGTTTTCCCTTAGAGTAAAAAGGAATAATTGGAGGGGTTTTTGAAAAGACATTGAGAAAAATCTTTTATTGATATATTTCAAGGAATTACAATATTTATATCCCCACAACACCTATTTTGGATGGTTTGGTGATGCAAAATTGTGTATGACATTAGTTCCATGCGTATAGGTGGGCCATTTTTCATAAGGATCATGAAGCATAATATTCAATAACCAGATATGGTGGAACCCATTAAATGTAATGTATGATTGAAACATACAAATTCAATGTGTACCCTTTTCAAGAATATTGAACAATAAAAATGGGTTGCAATATTTAATTATTTTTCATGAATAGTGTTTTCGATATTCTCTATAACACAAAACACCCTACTTAAACCAACCATGAAGTAATATAATAGAATAATGAAGTTTGTAAATTGTATTTTATAAACATGATTAAAAATATTAATCAAAAATATATATAAGGGTCATAATAAATACTAATTTATTCCTTATGGTTATAGAAATAATCAAATAATTTTTACTAATGTCTTGTTATTTTATGAAAACAAATTTACTTCAAAAATGATTTTCTAAATTTGTGTAACAATATTTTATAAAAAAATATTAAATATTTATAATTATAGTTTTATTAAATGAAAATAATTTTTCAAAATTTAATAATAATATTTCTATGGTGTTTTTTGGATTTTTCTGAAAATATTTCTTCTTTAATTAATAGTGAACACAAATTATTTCAATTGTAGTTTTTTATTTACAATATTTAGATTGTAAAGAATATATTGTGGATTAATTTAAATTTTTTTAAAAAAAATAATTAACTGTAATAAAATTATGTATTGGGAAGAATTTTTTACTTGCATTTGTTATAATACCTTTTTATAAAAAAAACACTTTTATAAAAAAAAATTTCCCCGATGAATTTTTTGTTTTTCACATGAAAAAACTATATGATAATTTAACACATTAAATCATGAAAAATAAATTCTATTTTTTAAATCACGATTTATAAATTTTTTAAATGGTTATCTCATGTTATTGGTCATTGTGAGTAGTTATAACAAGGAATATTTTTCAGCACAATAATAGTAAATTAGGTAAATAAAGATAAAATATAATATGAGATGTACTAAGAAATGGACATAAAACATTATATTATTCATTTTTGTGATTTTTTAATACTTTTATAGATTAATAATATAAAAATGAAATCATGATGATATATTACATTGATGTTTACCTCTACAATGTTTTTGTTAAACATTTACTTAAAATGTAACATTATTTTACTTACTAAAATATGTTGTGATTAGGATAAATACACATATGTCTGATTATAAGTAAATATAATATAGAGAACTTTTTTCTTTATCATGATAAATGATTCTTAATTTTTAGGAATATTGTATATACCATAAATTCATACATAACTCCCAAAAACAAATAATTATCTAGTAGAGAAACAAAATGAATATTTATAAATATATATAATGTAAAATAATATGAATGAATTATTATTACATAATAATTTTTCAGTTGAAGAAAAATTAAAAAATTAAATAGATTATATTTATGATACATTTCTTTCAACAATATTCAACGAAAAATTATCTATATATTTAGAAAATTATATTCAATGTTATTTTAAAATAAATATTATTTTATAAAATAATTTGAAACCTATAGAAATAATATCCATAGAATGATGATTAGTATATTAATATAAATATCATATTTTGTCTATTAATTGACCAATTTTTTATATTAAATATATTTTTTCCCAAATAAAAAACATCATTTTCATTTAAATTACAAAAAATGGTAAAAACAGAATAAAAAAGGGACAAGATTCAATTCCTATTTCAAGATATAATGAATTTTATTTTATACTAAAAATATCTTATAATAACATTAAGTTTGTTATTTTTTGTAATTTTCTGCATTATAAAATAATTTAATAATTTAATATTTCTTTAATTTCAAAGTTGAACATCACTCAATTATAATAAGACAATTTATATCATCATTTAATCACAATTAAAAATCAATATACTTCTTCCAAGACACACCGACATTCCATTCTATAAAAATTATCATGTTTTACAAGTATTTTTATGTTTATGATACAAAAAATATTATGTTTAATGTTTAGTGAAATTAACATTTTTAGAATATGTGGTGTAGTCTTATGTGAGTGTTTTAGTTTTATTTCATCTTAAATCCTAAATATACTCAACAAATATGATGAAATAATAAAAAAAAATTATAGTCAATATTAAGAGAACTAATATTTTTAATTTTATCAACTAAACTTTTCTCTATATCCATTAAATGGGAAACTAACTGATCATTCATTTATATGACAAATTACCACCACATGAACGAATGTAATCAATTTCCACAAAAACCACTAAAATCTTGTTACAATGGTTTATTTAATAAATATATATGTTATTTATGATATTAATTTTATTATATAATATTTAATTATAATTTAATTTTCATTTTCCTATATATTAAAATTAAAACAGCATTCATGACAATGTACGGTCTACCGTCTCTCTGAATAGTGTAATTAATTATTTCCTCTAGATATTAATAATTAAAATAAATATATTAATATATAGCGAATATATATAATATTAATATATTTTATTTCATTATATTTATTAATTCACAATATGTAATTTATAAATACCGGGGATTTTATCCAAAACATGCATAAAAATGAAGTAAGTATCACATGAAATGTTGATTTTATTGAATATTTTTTAACAAAAGGTTGGTAAAATTTTATAATAAAATAATATATGGTATACTATTTATAATTGTTTTTATTTAATACAATTATATTAAATCTATATTCATTATACAAGACTTTCTAACTACTATAAATAAATAAAATACATTATGTAAGGGATATCTTTAAACCCCCCTTCTCCTTTTAGTTCATACCATTATACATCTATATTGAATCCATAACCAAATTAATCTTGCAAATTGGTTATACATTATATATATATATATATCTTACATATATGATTATATTATTATCCACTACTTTAATAGTAAATACAATAAATAATCTCCTCTATCAAATTCAATTTCCAAAATCAATCCTAATTAAGGGATACATTTATTTCCTTTAAAAAATTTTGCGTAATGATCATATAAGGTATTTATTCCCAAATAAATTGTTTTTAAACCAATAATTATGTCACAATATATAGAAATTCTAGATATTTAATTCTATCTTTTCCTTTTAATCATTATTAAATTACGTTTTATTATTATGTGAGTAATAATTATTTGACACATCTAATTCCATTATGAATTTTTATCATTATGAATGGTGCCTTTTTTCATTAGCTGAACAAATAATCATACACATTTTATAATTGGTCGTACTGTATTTCATAATAATTCATTGTGTATTGTTTTTATCTCATGAGGAATTTTGTGTGTGATTAATGAAGCATCATAAACCATGATGGGACATTATTTATCATGTGATACGGTTCAAGAATATAGCATTTTTTATGTTTATGTATTGTTTTATTTTGTATATATATTCCATTTGATTCCATGATCTAATTATTCCATGTTAATTTTTTTATTCTCATGTATGATTAATAATGTCTCTTCTCTATTATGATATCATTTTATTCCTTTGAAATACAAATTAATCATATACATCATGTTTATTCAATTATAGGGATTTTTATCTCACTTCTTCTGTAAATATATTCAATCAGTTTTCCTAAGATGTTTTTGGAGAATAAACATATTTAGAATCACATTATTGAGATTTAAATGAAGACTATTTTGTTTTATGATCATATTTTATTAACATAGTATTACATAGAAACAAGGCCTCTATATCCATTTTTATTATTTAATGGGATTTATCTAAAATTCATCTAATAATTTTATTAAAAATTCTTGAGTCACAATATATAATATCATAAAAAGGAAAGATTATTTTTGGGGGTTAAAAATAGAATAATATATCTATAACCCAATAGATAAAAATATTTTTTTGAAAATGTTATTTATATTTTTCAGTGTATTGAAACAATAGATTCCAATTAATTACATCACTATAAGAATTCCACAATTAGAAGTGGATATAGAGTATAATTACATTATAAAAACAACTTAAACAAGGAATCCTTGGGTATTATCTCGATCATCTCAATGGGAATCAAAATAAGGCATTTTAACACATCTATATTGATACTCATATGGGATATAATTTATGAAATAGAAAAACACATTATGAAACATAATGATGGAGTTGACATGATTGTAAAGATAAAAATATAATAGATAAATTATAATATTAAACCTAAATTTTATCCTAAATATTTGGTTACACAAAAATTTTAGATGTTAAACATTTAAATTTAATTTGTTTCCATTTTATATATGTTTTTGTTAATGTACACTCTTATATTTTTATTAGATTTTTGGTTAATGTCGAGAAATATTTTAAACCATTCTAGAAACAAATGTCATAGGAATTTTGATTATTTAACTAGTGATATTCGGAACCATATGGTAAATAGAGATGTGAGAATAATGATAGCTCAGATCTCAAATATCATTATTTGAATAGTAACATGAAACATATGAAACTCTTCCATTCTCCTAATAAATATGAAGATGTTGTCCAATATTTTATACAATAGATGCTAGAATCACTTAAAACATATTCCAATACCATCATCATGGAAAAATAAATTCACCACATTAGTATGATATTCTTTTCCCACAATTATCATAACCAGAGAATGTTTTGATTAATATTTATCACCTTGAGGGGAAACTGGTCAATGGTGGTGGGTGATGAAGAACACGAATTATGTTGTGAAATTTTATAAAATTGAATGGGAAAAAATAAATATTATATTTTTCATTTCAATTATTTCCAAATTATTCATATTAAACTATATAAGGATTTACATGGAATGATGAATAAAAACAAGAGTCTTTTATGGTATATGAGGATTGAAACAAAAGAATTTCATTAAAAAAGTCCATATATTGATCCTTGAATGTATGGTAGATATATTTAAATGGGTATTATAATTTACCCTTCAAAAATTCCTTTTCATTCTATAAAGTGACATATATGAAGTTTTCTTTTATTTTACCATGAATGTCTAAATAGAGAATCAAGATATACATTTCCTATGGGCCTTGATATAAAGGGCTAAATATTGAGTTTCATTTAAAAATATTGAGAGATAAATCTCATGGATAAAAGAAAAAGCACCACATGTATCCAAAATGTAGAATAAAACATCCCAAAAATAGATTGTTAGGAAATACGAGATTCATAAATTATAGAAATTAACTGAATAAGGATAATAATTAACAAATAGAGGGGAATAAAACTGAATAATTAAATATAGTAATAAAATGATTCGATAAAAAAATATACTATTGAATTGTGTTTAAATATCATAGAACATAAGAGTTTTTCATGAAAATGTTTTAATACAACAATTGTTAATGACAATAAAAAAACAACCTCTATACTTCAGTGATCATAGGGATGAATATATGATCATTACTATTCATAAGGATCATGAATACAATGACCTGATATATATTGTATTTCTTCATTCAAGAAAAAAAAAATATTCTTGTTTTATCCATTCATTCTTTTAATGAAGCCTTTGATGCACTATTTATACACCACCTCAAAAAATGTTAGTTGAGATATCCATGAGAAAAAAAATTAGTTAATTGTTTTATCCCAAATATATACCTCCTCCCTGGCTATTTTTTTGGAATGAATTTCCCATAAAATTATATCTTATTTTATTTAATTGTGATTTATACTATATTTTCCATGAAATAAATATCCTTATATAAATACAACATTAAATATCAAGATAGATATATCACCCATCACATACCTGGAAGTATTCTAATTTTGTACAAGTTTAAAGAGGTGGATGAATTATCCATTGAATATTATGATAAAGGGCTGATATTTTTTTTATTATGTTAAATGATTCATAAAAAATTAGATTACCATTCTTCATTACCTTCCCATTTTCAGGGATTATACTAATTTATTCGCAAATTAAGTTCTTTTTCTGACACCAGATCATGTGGTTTAGTTATTTATCAAAATTATAGAGTGATATCAAACTATATTTGAGTAATATTGAAAAATATACCCCATTTTACAAGATGAACATATGTATTGGTTTTCAGAAAATTTGGAACAAGGTTTTACACACCTGAGATAATCATTTTGGGATGTATTAATCCTCTTTATCTAAGAGAAGGTTGGGTCAATGTACATTTTTATTGATTATAATGATCCCAAAAAAATAATGAAAAAAATTCTTGTTCCATATATTTCTTAAATGTTTTATCAGCTATACATTTTCACATATTTCATTAATTCTAAAATTTAGTTCTGATATCATCAATTAATGGTTAAGAAGGATGATATCTGCAACACTACCTCTCAATTATACTATAGATAGTACTGGTCATTTTTCTCCGAGACTCACTAATTATATAGAAAATATTATTGAAAATTTTAATATAGTGTTAATATATATCATCAAAGTGTTTGTGGAGACATTTATAGATAACATTCTTATATACATCAAAATCCTGCAGGTTAATGAAAATTATTTGAAAATAATTCAACAAACATTTCGAATGGATAATCTATATGAAATTTACAGTGAATATGATCTCCATATAAAAGATATATCATTATTAATGAATGATATCAAATGATATGTGATATATGATTACACATCTAGGATAATGGAGAATGTGATCTAGTAAAATTCAATATATTTAATAGATATTCTTAGTTTTTGTGAGGTATATCAATATTAATGATCATTTGGGAGAAATTTATCATAATTGAAAACCCCACTAAATATGCTAACTTAGAAGGAGTAATTTTTTTGTGGAACGTTGTACATGGTTGTTTTATAATGTAATTGAATATGATTCTTATAAAAGGATTGGTATGAAAACATACGTAAACTGGTGAACATTTATTATCATATCAAAATTCAATAAATAAGTGTTTAATATGTTTCCTTTTGAAATATTAAAATGTTATGCCATATAACGTAATAAAATTGTAATTTCTTGAGAAGAAATATCGAATAAAATATTTAGAGTTGGTTGTAGTGATTCATTCATTATCAATACAGAGGAATTTTCTATACGGAGATATGATTGAAATATATAAGGGTTGTAATATCATTAATTATATATTACCACAAATAGAGCTTTTTATAAACCCATACGGATTGGTAGAACTAATAATGGAAAATTATTTCAATATTCAATACCTTCTTATGATTGAATAAAAAGTATAAGATGAAATTAAAAAGGAGTATCATGAAACCCAATCAATAATGAGAATTGATAAATAACCAATGTTCATAGATGATAATGACATCCATGGGAATCAGAAAGAAGAAATATCAAAATTAATTTCACGAATAATCACTCAACTATCCCTTCAGGATAAGATAATGGATTCTAAAATAAATGATTATAAAATTCAGATTAAAATAGATTTTATAATAAATGAGATATAATCTTATAATAAAACTGATATATGATGAATCATTATTTTTTTAACAAATATATTTATCATATATCAAGAGATAAAGAATGATTTATTAAATAATTTCAATAGATAAAAACTCTATATACAACATGGGATAATGAATATTTTTATAGATCTATGAGGGAGCTATTTTGTGAAAATATAAATTAAGTGTTTAAAAAACATCCTTAATGTGTCTAGTACATCAACAAGTGATAGATAAAATAAATAATTATAAAGGGATTATGAAAAACATACTGATTCCTATAGAGAAATGGAACAAAAATCCATAGAGACCTTATCAAAAGTAATCTAGTTATATCAAGTGGAAATAATGAAATATGATTTATGGTGGATCATATTACCATGATTACTCATGTTATTTCTATTAAAGTAGAATTCACCCTCAATTATCTTGCAAGTAAATATATTAGATAGGTGTTGAGGATGAATGGAAACAATTATAAAATGTATATAGGCTGAACAAAATATTTTCCTCCATGTGTGGAAAGAGTCCACAACATGATCTAAATACATTGTTATACTATTGTATGAAATTTTGGATAAAAATTGATTCTAATCTAAAAATACAAATAGAAATTAGAAAATATTTTGGTAGCATGTTTGGTGGACTTTAAAAGAGAATGTGATCACCATTTTTCTATTCTTGTTAAATCATATTTTAATAACATTAACTAAAACATACAAATGGAAACATATTAAGTGCTCTAAGAGATGATATGTTGTTCATAATTGGGAAGGGGAAAATTTGGTTAATTTAAGATATTGGGTTGAGAAATGGTTGACAAAACTGTTGAAATGAACCATAAATTTTAGTAACACATAAAACAACTATGATTTTACAAAATAACTATAGACATATTCATTAATTATAGATACATTTTTTAGGCTAGTGATAATTCTTTTCTCTATATAACTCCAGAGAATGGTGTCATGATATATGGGAATATATGTATGGAAATTCTAAGGATCAAAAGCCCCTCTAAGATTCTCGATTGTATTATATTTTGGATTGTACAATAACAATACCGCTAACACTATATAAATTAGATGAAGTATTTCATGTATAAATCTTAAGGAATTTCAATCAAGATACCTCACATGTACGTAATTTATACAATGTATAGATAAAAAAATCCTGCTTATATAGATAATCTAATTAAATTCAAAGACTACAGTGAAAACATTTTATGCAACAAGTCAAATCACTTAAACAATGTACTATTAACAGATAAAAAGTTAGAAGAAGGTATATGGCATGTGTACGAATACCATAATGAAAAAAAACCCCTTCATATATAGAAATCCTATCTTAATATGTTAAAAATAAATATGTAACATTATGATCCTTTCCAAAATAATATAGGTCTATTTTAAATTGAAGAAATGATATATAAAAAATTGGATCATAATAGGACTACATTATCTCCAACTATGATAGTCATAACAATTTCCAGTCTTGTAAATATGACACACATAATATTATGTTATTAATAGGTTAATATAAACCTAAAAATGGGTGAGTTTTATTTTATGTTTAATGAAAATACTGTATATATTTGTGTTCACAACAAAATAACCCAAAAATAATGGAATGAAAAAATGACATTAACATAAAATGACCATATTAAACATATAAAAGAATATAATCATAAGACAAGACATAATTATTAACAGTTCAGTAGACCTGAATACTAATGTAAACAGCGAACATGATCAATGAGATAAATCCATTGGCATAACACATAATTTTGTTTAAATCTAATGTTAGGAAAAAATCCATTACGATGGTTATTTTGGGTTGATTGTGTTTTCTGATAATGTTTGAGGTTGTATATAGTGGAATGAGGGCAAAGAAGACAGGTAGAGTGTGAGAGGTCAACTAAACTGATGAATCACAAATATGTAAATTAAATCATGATGTGAGACCCTCGTAACTGACCTCTAGATGTGAACATGTGTGAAACTCATAGAGTTTTGTGGAAATCATGTTGGATCATTAAAATCCTAAGAATATAATGACACTAACTATATCAATATTAGTCTATGTCATTATGATGGGATTCTACAAAACTCATGATTTCATTTAAGCCTTATAATTTTTTGTCATGCAATACTACTGATTGTATTTATGTCCTATAATGGGATCTCATATAACACTCATGATTTTCTTTGGATATCATGACATGATCACACAAAACACAAAAGATTTTATTTGGTATTCATGGGAAGAGCATTTGAAAAGGGGAAACATGACTTGTGTAATTAATGAATGTAGACTATGGACTCACCCAATGGACAAACACAGACAATGGACTCTTGAAAAAATGAATTTAGAGCAAATAATCTCACAAATAATGAATAAAGGCAATGAAATATCAAAAAATTACTGATATGAGTGTTGAAAAGTGTCTTTTATAATGAATTAATATAGACCGAGTACTTGAACTAATTGAACATGCCCAGATATCTTTCACAACACGAAGTGATTTATCCCTCAGATCTTATAGAGCATGTGATGTAGATTGGGTGGATCATTATCCTTGATTTTTTGGGGGATTTTTACAGTTAACATAGTTGATTTTTTCTATATATAACTCATAACACATTCTAATAAAATGGTCAAATTATGCATAAAAGAATATTTCGAAGCATTATGTGAGAACAAGATTCCCAAAGAGAGCCGATGAAAGTGGTATGTAGAGAGGTCTTAAGAAGTTATATATATGATTGACTTCATGTAATTGTTTGGATTGATCTGAAAAAGTTCACGTGCATAGTAGACTCATGCCAGTGGATTTCTATAGGGGTTTGTATATTGACATTTTCACGAAGCATGAAGAGGTTCCGTACCTAGTGACATAAAGATTATTCTCATGCCTGATATTTATTCCAGAGTTATTTTCCATGGGTTCATTGTGAATTTATAAAAGGATAAAAAAATATTAAACCCTGAACACATACTCAGTTTGAAAGAGGACTCATAAAATGGGACTCTTAGAAGGGAATCACATAATGTATTAGCACTATGGACTCATGTGAGGGACTCATGCTAGGGTCTTTCTCTAGGTCATATGTGCTAATATCTTATATAATAGGATACATAGATGGGTATCATTTAATGGTATAATTGTAGAATTGTTCTTATAGAGGTACAAACATAAATTTCTATATGAGTAGTATCATAGTCACATATGAATTCTGAAGGAGAAGATGATGATAGTGTATCTACACCATTTGAAAATACTTTCAGAACGAGGTTATTCACAACTACAATCAATGTTGTTAATGGAATACTTATCATCCATTGATTATATGTTCAAGGCGGAGGTAATTTTTGATTCAACATTAAAGGGATCTCTATTTAATTTCTCTAGAATGTGGAACTATTACATGTAGGTGTTTTTATGGATGTGAAGTAGAAACATAGAAGTAGCACCAATAGAACATCTAACCTCAACAACAGATGCATTCATAAGTGATAATTAAGATACATATATGTCACGAACCAACCCACGTCGACCCTGAACCGGTCACCTGAGCCGGTCCGCGACATGGCCCGATAGGCATTCCCGATCCTCCCGGACTGGCGGCAAGCGCCAGGGCATCAACAGAGCCTATGGGAACGATTTCGCCAAATACAAATAAATAAGCAGCAGAAATAAAACAGAGCAGTGCAAAATAAACAAACTAAATAAAAAGACTATACAAGAACAAAATAAAATAAAACTAAACAAAATAGAACCACTATCTTCGTGTGACCTCGTGGGTCACTCTCAAACTCGCGACTAGACGTTTCCCAAGGCGAATACACCCAAGTTGTTGCCTGCAAAAACACTAAAACATAAAAGAACTATAGACGTGAGTATTAAAACTCAGCTGGATAGCCCAATATATATTCCCAATGCACTACCTTTAAATAATGAATCTACCAATTTCAGGTTTGAACTAAATTATATAAAATTTTATTCTCCACACACACTTTCATTTCTAAAAAAAGTATCAGCACATTTCCCGTTTTAATTTAAAACAAGATTAATGTTTGTATGGAACACATATATAGAATTTTAAAACATTTCTAAATGAAATTTAGAAAACCGAACATTAGTTATTATCCAAAAAAGAAAACTACACATAAAACACGACATAGACTAAGGGCAATGAAAAAAAAGTGGCAAACATGGGCCAACAACCGAAATAGACCTTTAAATCATCCGCCACATACAAATAAACACTAAAAGAAACATGGGTCGAACCTAGGAGATAATGAACAATCCATAACATACTATACATCTGACTCATCCTGAAGGCATGCCCTAACTCGATGACATCATAATGCCCTAATGCTCGGCATAGCCTTATATGGCCTAACCGAGGGTCATAATCCCCATATAAATAACTCAGTATTCTCCTACTATGGGGCCACTATCCAGTGCGTAGTCTAAACTAGTGCTGCAATCGTTCTCAGATGATTCAATCACTATGCCAGGTTCCCATGTCAACACAAACAATAAAAAGGGGTGTGTCCACAATGTAAATAAATCAGTCATGATGCACAAACATCAAATACTTCTCACGCAATCAAAGAACACCAAATATCACCCTTAAATGGGTTTTCCAATATTATTTATTTTATTAAAGCGCCAAACGGGCCTTTACAAATTTTAAAGCATAACCTCATTTCTTGAGAAATCCAAAAAAACTTGTTCAGAAGAAATCATTTTTCTATGAAACTAAAAGTACATTTGAAATTCCCTGGATTATGTTTAAAGGCCAACCATGCATTCTTTAATTACTAGGAGTCCACTCGTCAAGAAAATGTTTCAAGTGTTCGGTATAAAATAAACGACTCGTTTGACACCAAATAATCATTTTAAAATATATTATCTTATATTATTTCTCATTCATTAAAAAATAATAAAACATTAAGAAATTAATAAATTCTAAATCTAATAGTAAGTGCAGTAGGGGACCTACCTCAACTCGCTGCCTGGTTACGATGACGATTCAACGTGGCTCGCACGGGCATGCAAGTGCGCGCAAGCTGACAATCGCATGAGAGTGGAAAAACCATTCCAACGCGCTGCAACCGCAAAGATAACAAAAATACATAAACATGGACATAAAACAATATAAATGAACAAATAGAGATAATGAACCACGTATACCTTCATTCAAAGCGTAACTCGCATTATTTACACTATTTAATAAACCCCATTAAAATTTATAAAACAGTTTCCAAAGAGTATCCCACAACTTTAGATACCCAAAACCAAAAAAAATCAATTAAATAACCAAGGCATTTTTTTGGAAATTCTCATCACACATTAGAACCATTTAGAAAACCACTTTTCAAGAACTAAAATTAAAAACCATTTGAGCACTCAAAATACATAAGTAATATCCAAACCAGGTTGAAGACATATTACTCTATGAAAAATTCGTGTTGTATGTTTAGACAAATCATGTACAATATATAAATAAATATTTCTGACAACCATATCCAGATCGTATAGTATGTAAATAATGTATATATATAAAAACATATTTTTAAAATAGTCAAGAGATTACGGATATCAAATTAAAGGGAAAGTCATATAGAACCTATCTCAATGCTCAGTATGAACATGATAAAGTGATACGCCTTACGCAGGCGCGTAGGCACGCGCAAGCTGATGACCGCTGCATTGCAGAATTATTCCGTGAAAGTACTCATCACAGAGACATACTCGACCCATGAGGTTACGCACGAGCCATAAGGGGCGGTGCACACTTACAGGGAGATCGCCATGGGTTGCACGCTGATCATCGGGTGCGCCGCTGGCCAGCGCAAGGCGGCAGTGGCTGGTTGGGCCACTAATAGTTGGAACATTGCCGACCAGAGGTGTGGAGGGGCCAGTAGACCAGAAAGGCTGACCAGATAGATGTGGAGAGACCCAGAGGGCCTAGCGAAGTGTGGTGACGGAGGCTAGAGACTGGTGACTAGGCAGAGGGGCTGACCAGATTGCTGGTAGGAGGCCGGGATGCTAGAACGGGTGGTCGGAGGCCAATGGTCAGAGCGTGGGCTCGCCAAAGGTGCTGGGAAAAAGGGTTATACTGGAAAGGGTTGCACATAGTGGGGTCATCGCTACTGGACATAGGATAAGGCGGTTAAGCAGGTGGTCAGCGCAGGAGAGGGCGGTGTTATGGGAGGAGGCCATTGAGGTGATGCGGAGACCCTGGAGGGGAAGGTCACGCCAGACAGGGAGGGCCACGCCGGACCAGGGGGGTTGCACCGCACCGAATAAGAGGGTTGAGCGGTAGAGGCCTTGGCAGGAGCTCGCTGTGCAGAACAACGGAGGGGGGGGGGGGCGTCGGATGGGGTAGAGTGGTTGTGACTCGCGGCTGAGAGGAGAGGCTATTGGCCCAGGGGAATCGCATGGCGGAACAAGAAGTGGGAGGGGTCTATCGTGCGGCCGACGAAAGTGGAGGAAAGGGGAGAAGCCAGTGGCGCAAAACAGGGAGATGGGGGGAGATGGGATAGAGTATGGTTTAGGTTATTTTTTTCTCTTTATTATAATCACAATAGATATAATAATAAAACAAATTAATAAATATAAAAATAAAAAAAAAATACAACAATGATAGTTATAAGAATAATTATAATAATAACCTACATATAAAGATAATAATAATAAAACACTAGAATTAAAATAAAATTCTTTCTCAATGATAATTATAATATTATCATTGGTAAAAATATGATTATAATATTAACAATATTAATAACCTCAAAATGGCACTACCATAAACTAAATGGTATTTAAAATGAAATATATGTTTTATTTAATTTTGGATATTGATAATAATTGGTCAACGCGAAGTCTCTAAGACCGAACGCATGGTCACCGCTTGCAGTGCGGTGACCACGCACTTGCCCGAGACCTGCCAAAAATACGAAGCATTGGAAATGTTCAAACAGGGACCCAACTAAACCTCATCCAAACAATGCGATAACATTAAAAGAATAAAATAACTGATGTCCGTGGTCGGGGTGTGACAATTATCTCCACCACAAACACTTTCTTCCCCCAGAAAGTCACCAAGACAATAGTTAACACAATTCAAGTTCATTACCAGTCAAAACCAAAGGAAACTGAGAACCTCGGGTGACCATTCCCAACACACGACACACCCAACCAATTTAAGTAGAACCCACAACAGAATAGCGAGGGGAGAACACGAGAGTATTTCTACCACCACAAGAATTCAACTAATATGGAATCCTAGAGACCTAAAGACACCATCCTCGAGGGGGGCCAACACGGGAACTCCCAAATCAAAATCAGCCAATTTCATTACATGGACCAAACAACATGCTAGAGATTTTAAATGGAGAGATTGCTACGAAACAACCCAACAACCTAAGGATGAGAAACTAACCCAACACCTCCCACACCGACCAAATAATAATAATCCCCGCAACTAGAGACTGAACAATCCCTAGCCGGAACTCAATCCACTTCTTCAATGCCAACAGAACAATTCCACCACTAGGGTTAAAACCATTCTGGGGAAAATCGGAACAACAGAACACAGGGACAAAATAATCCCCTATGAAACTAAATCACACTAAAGGGAATCCCATAGAGAGGTTCCCAAACAAAAAATGGACCCAGAAACACGCCCATTAATTTTACGAAACCAAAAATTTGCCCAACGGACAGAATTGAGACCAAACTCCCAATCAGGATGAGTGCATTTATTCATGGGTCTAACACCCCTCAAGTAATCTAAATGATTTAGTAACCACCGTAAGAGTATATAGTGCCTCTTGGATTGAGGTAGAATGAGCTCATCACACTACCACAACAATAATGAGCATATGACAACAATTTGAACATAACAGGGAAACATTGGATATTTCTATCCCAAAATTGAGAACAAGATCCGAACTGAGGTCCCATACACCCACAACAACTCCTGAATGTGCACGAGGTTCAACCTAAACCTGTGGTTGGGGCCCTGATGGCTAAATCATCTCCTTACTCACAGTCAAGCATTTAAATTCTCTGGTCCATAACTCCTTCCTCCCAAATGACAATTCTCCCAGACTCCCACTAGTGGCCCGAACAGTCGCACGGTAGTAAGACTTCAAAGGGATGTGACAAGGAGACTCAGAATTCCTGTACTGTCCACACTAGTGGCATGCATGAGAACAGTCTAACAAACTCGGAGTCGGTACAGATGAAGGTCCTTGCCAGATTAGGAACCTTAACAAGAGTTGATCCCCACCAAATACACCCAGACTCTAACGAAGATGAGACATCCCACCTTTCGTAGTCCAAAACTGAACTCTCAACTAACTCTAGGAAGGTATTAACCTTAACAACCCTGGGAGTTCCTAACAACCTAAAGACACACTATCTTTCAAAACTACACAACAGCCTCTAACAAACATCGATTACCTCAATAAGCAGGCAACACACAAAAGAACTGGGAATTGATCATAACCCATTAACAACTTTTGGAGGGTTTCTAGGTGGCATACTCATATCAACACGAAAAACACCATCGAAACTAGCATCATGCTAATACTAAATCAAAGAAATATCCTGAGCTAATTGTAACAGACTCATAAGATAAACATATACAAACATAAGTAAAAATTTCTTTTCTAAAAACCGCAATTTCTTTTAAATTTTAAAATTCACCTATGGACCCTTATGGACTGTCACTTGTTCGTTCACCCAATCTCTGCAACATTGTTCTTAGAAAAGTGCTCCCACGCACTCTCTACACATATCGATGCACATGTGTCCCTCTATAAAGAATACCATGGTTCGAAAACTTATTTCCCATATCAAAATCAAGCACTAAATAAAACATTCCATATCGAAACACGCCTACATTAAAAACCCCAATTCATCAGTTTCAAAAAAAAAAATCAAAAGAAACACATTACCATTTTAAAACCACATTCATTCTTACCACACGCTCACATCGACTGAGGTTAAAACGAAACACAGTCAACAAAAAACCACCGGAACGAGGAACTAATACATATTCCTAACTAGGTGACATTGTGGTGAGACATATCCCATGTAAGGTATATCACAAAAAAGATATTGAACTACAAACATGGACTCCAAATGGGTCACCACCCCATCTGAGGCCATAACATGAACCAGTTTGCCTTCATTATCATCCCTCAAACCATAACAACCAAAAGCAAACGACTCAAAACCCAGACTACCCCTGATAACTCAGGTCTTGTCATGGGCGGTGGTGATCATGTCCCAACTCGTAACCAACCTCATGAGTGCCGAAAAATCCTAATCTCCTTCTACCAGACACCCCAAATAAAAAAAAGGTGCTCTTAAAAGTGAGGTCTGCTAAGGGAGAGCCTCCTTTGATACAATTTTTTCATGAACCAACCCTGGTCGACCATGAACCGGTCACCCGAGCCAGTCCGTGACATGGCCCAAGAGGTGTTCCCAATCCTCCCGGGCTGGAAACAAGCGTCTGGGCATCAACAGAGGCTGTAGGAATGATTTCACCCAATACAAATAAATAAGCAACAAAAATGAAACTGAGCAGCGCAAAATAAAAAAAACTAAATAAAAAACTATACAGGAACAAAAGAAAATAAAACCAACTAAAAGAGAACCACTATCTCCATAGGACCTCATGGGTCACTCTCCAACTCACGACTAGACATCGCCCAAGGTGAACACACCCAAGCTGTAGCATACACAAACACTAAAATATAAAAGAAATATAGGCATGATTATTAAAACTCAGTAGGCAAGCCCAATATCTATTCCCTATGCACTACCTTTAAATAAATAATCTACCAATTTCAGGTTTGAACTAAATTATATAAAATTTTAGTTTCAACTCACACTTTCATTCCTAAATCAAATATCAGCCCATTGACCTTTTTAATTCAAAACAAGTTTAATGTTTGTATGGAACATGTGTATATCATTTTAAAACATTTCTGCGTGCAATTTAGAAAAAATAACTTTAGTTATTAGCCAAAAAAGAAAACTACAATAACCCACAACACACACCAAGGGAAATGGACAACAAAGTGGCACACAAGGGCTAGCTACCGAACTAGACCTCTCAATCATCCACCACATACAATTAAACACTAAAAGAAACATGGTTCAAACCTAGGAGATCATTAATAATCCAGAACATAATATACATCTGACTTATCCTGAAGGAATTCCCTATATCGATGATGTCATAATTCCCTAACTCTCGACATAGACCTACATGGTCTAACCGAGGGGACCAATCCCCATAACAGCAATAACTCAGTATTCCCCTGCTATGGGGCCACTAGCCAGTGCATAGTCTAAACTAGTGCAGAAATATTTCTTAGAAGATTCACTCACTATGCCAGGTTCCCATGTCAACATAAAAAATAAAAAGGGGTGCTTCCACATTGTAAATAAATCATTCACGATGCACAAACATCACATACGGCTCAAACAATCAAATCAGACCAAAGATCACCCCTGAATGGGTTTTCCAAAATAATTTATTTTCTTAAAGTGCCAAATGAGCCTTTATAAATTTTAAAGAAAAACTTAATTTCATGAGAAATCCCAAAACACTTGTTCAGAAGAAATCATTTATCTTTAAAACTAAGAGTACATTTGAAATTTTGTGAATTATGTTTAAAGGAATAAAGGTCATTCTTTCATTACTGGGTGTCCGCTCGTCAAGAAAATGTTTCAAGTGTTCAGTATAAAGCAAACAAATATTTTTCACACCAAATAATCATTCACAAATTTATTATCTTATATTATTTCTCATTCATTAAAAATTAATAAAACAACAAGAAATTAATAAATTCTAAATCTAATGGTATGTGAAGTGGGGGACCTACCTCGACCCGCAACCGGGTTACAACGACGATGCAACGTGGCTCGCACGGGTGTGCAAGTGCGTGCAAGCTAACAATCGCATGAGCATGGAAAATCCTTGCCAACGTTCTGCAACTGCAATGATAATGAAAATAAATAAACAAGGACTTGAAATAATCCAAAAGAACAAATAGAGAAAAATAACCACTTCTACCTTTTTCCAAAGCATAACTCACATTGTTTTCACTATTTAATAAACCACTTTAAAATTTATAAAACAGTTTCCAAAGAGTAACCCACGACTTTAGACATCAAAAAACATAGAAACAATTAAATAACCAAGTTACTATATTGGAAATACTCATCACACATTAGAACCATATAGAAAACCACTTTTCATGAACTAACATTAAAATCCAATTGAGCACTCGAAATACATAAATAATTTACGAACCAGGTTTATGTTATATTTCTCTATGAAAATTTCACGTTGGAGGTTTATAAAAATCATGTACAACAAATAAATAACTATTTCTAACAAACACATCTAGATCACAGAGCATGAAAATACTATATATATATATAAATATTTTTAAAACCGTCAAGATATTATAGATTTCAAATTAATGGGAAAGGCATGGGGAACCTATCTCAATTCGCAGTTTGAACTTGACAAAGTGACATGCCTCACACAGGCGCGTATGAAAGCGCAGTCTAATGACTACTTCATTCGGAGTTATTTAGCAAACGTACTCGGTGCATATATGAGCTCGATCCATGAGGTCGCGCGCCAGTCAGAAGGGGCGGTGCGCACAGGTAGAGAGATTTCCAGAGGTCGCATGTCGATCGTCGGGTGCGCCATTGTCCGGCGTAAGGTGGCGGTGCCTGGTCAGGCCGCGAATGTTGGAATGCTGCCGATCAGATGTATGGAGGGGCCAACAGACTGGAAAGGCTGTCCGGACAGAAGTGGGAAGACCTGAAGGGTCGGGAGAAACACGGTGAGGGATGCTGGAGACCAGCGGCTAGGAAAAGGGGCTGACCAGAGCACCTGGAAGAGGCCGGGATGCCAGAACGGGCGGCCCGAGGCCGCTATTCAGAGCGTGGGCTCACCGGAGGTGCCGGGAAAAAGGGTTTTGCTGGAAAGGGGCGCACATGGGGTGGGGGGGGGTTGTCGCTACTGGACATCGAATGAGGCGGCACTGCAGGTGGATGGCGCAGGAGAAGGTGGTGTTATTGGAGGAGGCCGGTGAGGTGCTACGGAGACCCTGTAGGGGAAGGTCACGCCGACTAGGAGGGTCGCACCGGACCAGGGGGTAGCGCTGCACCAAATAAGAGGGCTGAGCGGCGGAGGCCTAGGCAGGAGCTCGCTATGCAGAAAAATATAGGGGGCTCCGGATGGGGGGAGTGCCTGTGGCTCGCGTCTGAGAGGAGAGGCTACCGGCCCAGGGGAAACGCATGGTATAACAAGCAGAGGGAGGGCGCTGTCGCACGGCGGGTGAATGAGGGGGAAAGGGGAGCGGCCAGCGGCACAAAGCAGGAAGATGGGGGGGAACGAGATAGAGTAGGGTTTAGGTTATTTTTTTCTCTCTTTATTATAATCACAATAGATATAATAATAGAACAAATTAATAATAATAATAATAATAATAATACAACAATGATAGTTATAATAATAATTTTAATAATAACCTACACATAATGATAATAATAATACAAAACTAGAATGAAAATAAAATTCTTTCTCAATAATAATAATATTATCATTAGTAAAAAGAAGATGTAATTATTAATAATAATAATAACAAAAAACGGTACTAACATTAACTAAATGGTATTTAAAATGAAATATTTGTTTCATTTCATTTTGGATATTGATAAAAATTGATCAACACACATTCTACAGGACCGAATGCATGGTCGCCGCTAGTAGTGCGGTGACGGCGTACCAGCCCGAGACCCGACAATAATACGAAGCTTTAGAAAAGTTCAAAAAGGAACCCAACTAAACATCATCCTAACAACGTGAGACCAATAAAAGAATAATATAACTGGTTTCCATGGTCAGGGTTTGACACTATATGTCTAGAAACTATATGGGGAACTTTTTTAGATCAGTGAGAAAGTGAGGAAGAAAAAGGAGATCCTTTTCATGTGTAGTGATCCGACAAAAGAGGCAAATGGAGTGAATCATGGGAAATAAATGATATGGCTCAAATATTTATAAAGGAAATGATATTTGTCATAAATGTTATCTTTCTCAAACCATGTAATTTAAAATTTATCCCCAATATATTTGGTACATCTATACATTTCCATTGAATGACTTTTATGTGGATCCCCATGAGGGTTAACCAATTAAAATGTTTTGTCTCCTGGAATTTTCTTTTAATAATTAATTTTTATGCATCGTCATCAGATAAATTTGGAAATGATAATTTAAATATAGAATCTAAAGTGAAAATAAACAGATCCTTATAAAAAATAGGTCATGATCTAGTCGTACGGGAAGAAATACTGTAAAAATATCCACAACTTTATTCACCACCCCTCATTATCAATTTATGTAGGATCCTTTTAGAACTAATAATTAGTATCAATGTATTGGTTATTTTTTATATTTTTTTACATGGTTTACTCTACTATTAGAATTGATGTTTTAGTTCTCTATTATTTTTCTGATCTATAGAAAATGGATTAAATCTAACAAAGAAGAAGAAGTCATGTGGTGTTTCTCATTGTGGAAGTATATATAGAAAATTGTGATTCACTTTATGGAAACCAACAATGTACTAAATAATGGATTAGATAAAATGGATAGTAAAAATATACACCCACTCAATTATCCCAATGGAATTATTGAATTATCTGATATTCTATGTGATACTAATTCAATTAATGATTAAAAAACACTGATAATTTAAATTTTCCAGTTATCCCTTAAAAACAGAATTGGAACCAAAATTGTATGAATAAATTAAATATAATTATATTTTAAATCTATTTGAAGAAAATTTAAGACATAATTTAAAAGGATAAATAAAATACTTATTTAAGTGATGATTGATCTAAGAGAGAGGAATGTTTATAAAGATGAATAAATGATAATGATATATACAAATATTGAAAAATAAAAAAATTATAGAAAGGAATAGAATATTAAATATGATGACATTTAGAATCAATATTATATAAATTATGATCATAATACATAAATATTTAAAATAGTTTAGGAAAGGTAGAGGTTATGACTAAAAATTGATTTTTTTTATAATTCTATTACTCTGATGATTTATTTGTTAAAGGATGAATATGATATAAAGGATAATCTCTCAAAAATATTGGATGAATATATTACTAGATATATGATTTTTTAGAGATAACTTAAATCTCATCATCATTCAAGGGATAAATAGATTCAATAGTCGGGAGAAGAGATAGAATTAGTTAATTAAGAAGTATAGAAATATGATTACAATAGAAATAAAAATTTGAAATATTCTTTTCACTTGTCATTTTATTATAATTTTATAGGAAGTAATAAAATGGAAAATAAATTTTGAAACATCAAAGTATGAACATTGAATGATTGTGTTATCTCGAAGGACATTCAGTTTTGAATCATATGTTATTATATAGGATGAACCCTATGTTTTCATGATATGTAGATATATGATAATAAATCTTAAAATTGGAAAAATTTATTAGAAACTGGAACCTTTCCTACAATTACTTTTATAGGATGTAAGTAAAAAATGTTATATTTTTATGTGATGAATGGTCATATTTCATGTTTTTTCAATTATTAGAATATATTTATTATTGTAAATATAGAAATACTCTTAAACTTTTTAATTAGTAGAATATCCTTTAAAACTATAAAGGAATAGTCTTCATAAGTATGATGATATTTAATTATATTACTCTGAAATACAGGAACCCGACATGATTATGTGTCAAAAAGTATGATGTATCAATTTTTGAAAAAGAACTCTAGTTGGATCAACATTTTTTACGAGAGATGATGAAATAGGATATTCATTTAATGAAAGAAATTTTTTATATTTTATTTATGGGAATTTGGTATGAAATTTCCATATAATTTTAAAGGTATGGAAAAGTATTCCATAAGGAGATCCCCAAAACTATTAGTGTATAACAAAAATTTCATTATTGGAAGAAAACATGAAAATCTAAAAAATAGGTTTACATCATCATGGTAATCACAAGTATCTCAATTAATGGAAATTTGTTTCCTCCTCTATATCACTCAAGACAAATTTATTGTAAATAATGACGAAACCCTTGATAAAAATTGAGGAGTTTCTATAATTGTGGTTATGGATAATGTAAATTCACTAGAAGAATCAAGCACAAAAATAATTGGTGGAGTGGATTGGATTGCTAATAAAAGTAGAATCGATAATGAATTTTTTGAAAAAATAGCCTGTAAATACACATAGAGAGAAGTTTAGGAAATATAAAAAGTCATCTAATCGTGGTAGATTCAAGATCTGATTACCATTAAAATAATTACTATTCAATTAATATGTAATGAAAAATGGAAAAATAGTGGAGCATCAATGATAAATATTTCTGTAAATAGGTTTAAAACCAAAATAGTGAAAAAGTAAAATCTTGTAAAATTTAAATATTTTATTAAGAATTAAAATGTAGGTAAAAAATATTTATTTATATTGTCATAATGGTTGATGTTGGATAGGAATTTCTAACAATCACAATAACAATACAGTTTATTTCAAGAAAGTATCAATGGGTAGATTTGTCATGATCGACTACAATTATATTCTGGAGGATTCAAGAATTTCTCCTCTACATAGGTTTATAACTAGTAAAAACTGATGTTCATGTGTTTCATGTTTTAGGGGAGATAAAATCTTGTTGGAAAAGATATCAAAATATTAAAATTGGTGATGTGATGTGCTTTATAATGTCAAATTCATCAAATTAGTTTCCAAAGATGAAGAATAAATAAGGATGCATTCCCTAATATGGGTTAAATATTTTTGGATGCATATTATTAATGTAATTAATGGAGTTAAATATACATTTATGGTGTTATTAACATAATTCGTTGTTTACTAAATAGAGTACAGAATCATTAGGGTTAGTAGTTTTACCTATGAATCATATGAAATTAACCCATATGAAAAAATTATTATTCATAAGATGATATTTACGATTTAGAGGAGGATGAAAAATCTATAGCAGCATGAATGTTGAAGATTAAAGATGAAATAGTTATATAGATCTTCATTTGTGAGAATATGGATCTAGTGAAGTAAATGAGGATGATGACAATATAACATGCATTATATTTATCATAGGTTGAGACTAAATGTCTATGTGAATTATCCATAGATATGAATTCGATTTTGTCTAGGAATGATGAGAATTACCTAATTAGGGAGAATCTTAAATGTGAGATTGTTTCATGTCTAACAAATAAGAATGTCATTATAAATTAATGGGTCATCCATAATAATTTAAATGATTACGGTGTAGTGATTCAAAATAAGGCATTAATCATGTGTAAAGAGTAATCCCCGATACAGTGTATCAAAATAGACTTTCCATTTAAAAATATTTCAAGGTGGAATATAATTTTATTATTCATGAAAATTTTAGCGCTATGATGGTTCAAGGATTTATAAATAAATATCATTTAATCATTTTTCGATTGGGGTTTTATAAGAAGAAGTTTAATTTGAACATCAATATTATTTTATCATTCATGAAGATGATGATTGAGTTTATCCACTGAAAAATGCGCTATATGGGGTGAATCATCTACCAAGAGCACGGAATTTTGGGGCCGATATCTTATTTAAGAAGTTCAGTTTTCAAAGTAGTGGAGTGATTACAATATATATTTCATCAATGATAGTAATTAAACAATAGTAGTTCAATTGAATGTTGATGAAACAATAATATGTGGATTAGATAAATTATTGTGAAATAAGTTTGCATAATTCATAAAAAGGGCATTTGAAATGTCAATGATTGGTGAACTGATGTTATTTATGGGATTTTATGTCAGAAACGGAATGACTAGGACATTTATTTCTCAATAAAAATAATCCATGGAGGTATTGAGATTATTTGGTATTGATATTTCCAATAATATTATGAATCCATTGGCTACTCATATTAAACTATTATAATATTATAGATGTAATGTATTTAATGATAAAAAATATAGGTAAATAATTTTTATATTTCTATTCATGATAGTAAAAGACCATATATTTTTTCCCACAAGACAAGTAGCATGGTTTCAAAGAAATCCAAAGTAATTGCACTTGCATTTAGTGAATAGAATATGTCAGTATATCAATGGAACGGTGAAATTCAGTTTATTTAATAATGAAGAATATTAGCTATAGTTATTGTGATATACATATATAACATGATATGGATTATTAGATGGTATAAAATTATCATTAGGATTTGTAATCTATCATGGTAGATTGTGTATTGTTTTGCTACAAATGAAAAAATATTTCATTTTATTAAGCACCGTTGAAGCTAAGTATATTTTAGCCACACTGGTATCCATGGGGACATAGTGGATGAATCTATAACATAATTATATACGAGTTTAAATGAATTATATGATCGAAATACATTTTGATAATTCATATAACATTAATCTCATAAAAAATAAAGACCATAAATCAAGGAAAATCACTTTGAAAACCAATATTTATTTATAATGGAGATGGTGGATCTAGGGAATGTAATGTTGGAGTGTATACCTACAGAATATGGGATGCAGACATTAGGGCCAGGGAATTAACCAAAATAGTGTTTGAAAATCATCAACTCTCTTTTGATGTTCACACAACTTAGTGTACTTGAAAAGTGTGGATGTGGGACCTTAACTCATGATGGTATGTTGTGTTTTTAACTTATATTCTGTTTTGTGTTCTTCTCCATGTTGCAGACCACAACCAGGTAATATTTATGTTCGTTAATAAATATGGAGAAATTATTTATTTAATAGGAATAAAACTTCTTAATAAATATAGGGTACGAAATTGAGAGGTGGCGTAGTGATGTAAGGGGATCATTAAATCTTCAAGTTATAAAGATGATCTATCAAATGATATATATCATGAAATATTAGTACAATGTTGAATGATGTGGAGTGTTTTTGATTGAAGTGTGTCATTTATTAATATTTCATTCTACTCATGTTTATAACACTGATAATAGATCATATAATATTATAGTTTGTGTTGAGAAAATATATGATCGCTCACATAACCAAAACAAGAAAATTTTCTATATAAGATAAATGAATGATTAATGGGATATCTAAATTTAAAAAAAATTCCACAAACCTAAACAGGGATATTTTTGCATAAAAATACCTCACAATGGATCTTTTTTGTTGATAGGGTTTGTTGATAATATTTGAGGTTTTGAAAAAGGATGGTTGAAAAAAAGGAATGTAGAGAATGAATGCATAACTGAACATGAAAAGTGAAAGTGAAGAAATGAAGTCATAGAGTGGGAATATCAAACATACCTCAATATGTGATCTAACATGGCACTCATAGTAGTGTTAGGAACACAAGATTTTTTATGAAAATAATTGGAATAAAACAATAATTACAATAAAAGGGATGACCCGGTACTCGTGCAAAGAATGGGAATGGACCAATGACTCGCACTAGGGTTTTCCCATCCATATCTCTTGAAAATAATGAGGAGATCTCACAACCAGATATCACAGAGAATGTGATGTTGTTGAGGTATAATATTTGAAATGATTTTTGGATTGATTTCTGGAGTTATGGAATTTTTTATGCATTCAAATACTATATAAACCATCCTAAAACATTTATGATGTTATACTTAAAATATTGGGTTGAATCATCCTCTATGATGGAGATACACAGAGATAACTCACAAAAGAGGTTTGAATAGAGGTATTGTGAAGGTGTATATGTAATTAATGGGGCATAATTATTATGCTTGATTTGATAAATGACCTTTAGAAAAGAGGAACAATTCTAGGGGGTTTCACCAGGTTGTTTCACTAGGAGACTTAAACAAAGCACAAACATGGTTCATGCTAGGGTATATGCAATGAGGACTCGTGATATAGATTTATGATAGACGATTTTTCTAGATTACTAAGGGAAAGATGAAAAGTGGTCTCACACTAGGAACTCATGATAATCATGATAAAGGACGCAAAAATGGGGAGTCAGAAAAGGGACTCAGTCTAGGGAATCATGCTATTGTCTCACCGCATGGACATGCGCTAGGTGTTACACACCCAGATATCATGTTAGAGGATATGAACCAGGGTCCCGAACAGGGATATTAAATAAGAATCATGTACATTGAGATACAATATTTCATTATAATGTGAATTTTAATAGTTTCAGATCATAATTCTGATGGAATAAAATAACATAGTGGATCTTCACTATTCAACAACACTCGTATAAAGAGATTATTTACTAGTGCATCCAACAAATTGAATGAAAGACATGGAATCAAATTATGTTACTTATAAATGTACATGATGTTTTTATATAGTTAAGGTTATTATATTCTACTTTTCATGAACATGGAAGTGTTGGGACTTGGTGTTATCATAGAATGACATGGAAATGAAATAATATATTCAACAGAGAATCTACCAATAACAAATGATGAATTCATCAGTGAAACTAAATGGACATACATTTCTATCAACATTATGTTGAACCTTTCCCGATTAGTGGGACAAATATGTGGAAGAAGGTGATCCTTTCCAATTATAGTGAACAAGAGAAATAGATAAAAGGAGTGAACATTTGGAATGCAATGAGATGACCCTAAACCCTGTAAATGTAGTGAGAATGATAATAGATATAATATATCTTGATCCATGACATTTTTCAGTGAGACATAGTGGATGAGGTACATCATGACATTTTCGATGTAAGATCCCTAGATATTTCCAGTGTGGGTGAACCAGTTTAAAATATGTGTTTCCTTGTGTTTTAATTCTTACGTTTTATACTATGAATTTTCATCATATAATGTTGGAAATTATTAGAGAAATATAAAAAATAAATTGATAATAAAGTGATCCTTATAATTAAGATGTCAAGATTATTGTGGGGAGGGAATCATTTTGAAAATAATATATATACAAGGATTCAACCCCCTCAGGGTATCTTGGTCCCTTGTTTACCTATCAACACATAACCATAATAAATAACATCCTTAATAGAAAATGAACAATTACAAGACTATTCTATTGGATTTGGTTTAATATCCAAACAAATATATTAGTCACTATTTTATCCCATGGCTGTCATAGTGTAATGAGTTAGTTACTAAACTCTGGTCACCCATCATACTTTTCTATTTAACTAATGTGATAATCATATTTACCCAGTGCATTATAATTATATATAACCCAAGGGTCACACCTAAAATAATTAAAAACATAAAATTTTTAATTCTTTCACCATAAATCATTAAAACATATCAAATTAAAATTATAAGGACACAGATTTAGACAATATTTCATCAATTTATTAAATCATAACCCAAGGAAAAGAAAATGGTTTCATATTATTAATAACAGATGAAAAATAATTATGTTCTATAGATTTGTCATTAAATAATAATCACAATTAGACATAGAAAAATGTTGATGGAATCATAATATGATATACCCATTAAATCATGAGTATCATCCATATATGTTTTCAAAATACAACCTGTGTTGAAATATAATTTGGAATATTTTATAATGAAAGTAACCATGTCATTTTGAAATAAATTCATTAAATTTAATAAATATCTAATATATAGAAAAAATAATATTTTTAAATGATTAATTGAAAATTTTTGTGTAAGATCGGATTTATGGAGAAAACATGATTTTGGGAAATTATATCATTTTTATATGTATAAAAAATTATTATTTTCTTGTTTTCAATAATTTTTCAAAAGTATATTCTTTTAGAAAATATCAAGATTCATACTTCTAATTCATTTATAAACAAAAAAAATTTTCTTGAAATGACATGAAAAAAATAATATCGTATTAAAATCAATAATATAATGAAAATTTTACAACATATACTTAGAAGGGAAAATAAATTAGGGCAATGAGGGAACCAATGCGAATTTTCAATAAAAAAAGCCATCCAGTCTATTCAGTTCATTAAAAGAGAAAAAATGAAGAAAAAACAAAAAATAAAAAACAATACAATAATAAAACTAATGAGTTTTATGATATTAAGATAATAACTTTTTTATATTGGAAATTTAGTCGTTAAAATATTGTTAGACAATGGGATTTAATAAAAACATGCATAAAACATTGGTAACTTTTGGTTTGTAAGCCCTATGAAAGAAAAATATGAAATGAAACATTATATATAATTTTTAAATTTATATTAGTGATATAATATTGTAATGATAATTTATATATTCCTAATTAAATATTATAGGTATATAACATAAAATAAAATATTTATCGAATAAGATTATTTGAGATTACAAAACATTACCTCATGTAATCATTTTTGTGAAAGTTCCATACACTAATATTAAGATAATTTATATTTTTTATTATTTTATTATATATTCATGTACCTAATTTTATAGAAATATATGATCCATTTATAACATGTTTAATTTATTAGTGCTTTAATATTAAAAATGTCATTTTTCAGTGTTACCCATTACTAATTTTGATAAAATTATGTTTTGGTAGTTTGGATCATTATATTGATCATGGTCGATTATTTATAATATTTTTTTAATCTTAAAATAATAATAAATGATAAATATATATAATATTACAGTCATATATAATTTAAATAAATATAAACATTGATTCTACTATTAAAGTAGATGTTAGCAGGTACCCATGAATGTCATTGTGTCCAGTATTCAATGAATGGAATGAATGAAAGGTATAAAATAATTACACTTTTAAAATACTTTTAATATCATATACATCAAAAATAAATATATAATAAATTCATATTATTAATCATGTAAAGAGTAAATAAAAAATGAATCACATCGCTTCGGAACGGTGATGGTCCACATGTACGCACGATCGATGTTACCATTTTCCAATTGATTAGAAGATAAAAAGTTTGATATGACATTATAATTTAAAAAATATAATTATATCATAAATAAATTATATAATCATTAAACCTATAATAATACCCATCTATAAAATATGGTTCAAATGATGAATAGTATCACTACATGGAGATGGAATTCTGTAGGTACGAACATGAGATATTATCACATCACATTTTATTAGAATGATGGTATATATTGGATGATTTATAATAATACTAATAATAAAAATAATATATCATTATGAAAACAATGATATTATTTTATGCTAAAAAACACATATTTATACGATCCAAAAGGATGAGAAATAATAATGTTAACACCTAAGTAGATTACCACTTCTTTTAAAGAACTCTATTATATATCCAATAAAGGATAATAGGGTTGGTTTATTTTAAAAAACTAATGTCGCTTAAATGTGTATAACTATTTTGATAAGATAATATAGACGCATATGGTTGATCAAAAGGCTTCTTTTCATTTTAATGAAAGTAATGTCAAGATATTGAATTAACATGGAGGGATAATAGACATTTGAAATTCCATAAATGAATAAAAGCTAATAAATTTTTTATATGGAAATTTATTAAAAAAATATTAATTAGAAACAAAAATTTCTAGGTTATGAATAAAATTATCTAAGGAAATTTGTAAGGGTATTTGTGGTATATAAAAATATATATTTCTTATTACCCCATTCGTTAATAATTTTTTACCATAACCATAGTAACGACAATATATATAAATTATCTATAAATATAAACTTTAATTGAATAATGAATCATTAAATTTACATGGATGAAAATTTAAACCATATCCCAGTCACTATTCTAATTCTATGATTTTTATGAATATTATATAAATTTATAAATTATTATTGGTTATAAAATATCATAAATTCCATTTTTGATACTATTAATATAATTTTTCTTCAATGAAATTGAGAATGATATATAATTTGATTATAATATTTTGAGAAACCATTTATATATCATATGTATCATAAAAATTCATGGTACACAATAAGTATTTTAAATATTTTTACATTAAATATTTTTAAAATCCAATATTTTTCTCTTCTTTTAATTGAATAAATATTGTGTCAGCGTTGCCTAAGAGATTAATGTAATCATCCAACAAAAAAGATATAGAACAGAATTTTTATGGAAAAATACTAATTTTCATTAATTTAAATATTTATAATAAAACATATATTTATGTTATCTATATATAATGTTTTCTTGATAATAATGTCAACAGAGTGACATTTTCTATTTATTTTTTTCTTAAATAAATATATACTTTTTATTATAAGTAATGTAGTTTGAATGTAACATATATTTTAGACTAGAGTGTTCACAGATGAAATAAAACTCATACAATGGGTTAATTACAAGTGTTTGTTAAATTATAAAACCATATACCAAATATATAACAATATTATTTATATTTTAGCATTACCAATGTAAAACCAATTAATCTGGTTACAATTCTTACAAATTATAAATAGGTGTTTCAAATTTTCCAAATTTGATCATCCTGATTCCATATATGGAATATATTTTTTATTATTAAATTTGTACTAATGAAATAATTTTATCTTAACTGGTGAATGAAAATTTTAATGAAAACGTATTTTTATAAAAATACATTTTTTTGTTTAACACATGATTTATACATATGTCATGCCAAGAGAAAAATAAAAAAGATAGTACATTTAGTTAATATAATATATATATATATTTCATTAAATTAACTGAAAGGTAGTTAATAATTTATTTTATTAAAATTGGAACCCTCTACATGTATGAAATCATTTTTTTGGGAAAACATTTTTTATGCGGTTTCATTTTTATTTCAAATATATTGAAAATAATGAGTTTTTTAAACTTGTATAAAACATAATTTTTCATAATTTAAATATTAATATACATAAAATAAATTTCCACACAATTTTTTAAATGAATCTTATGTTGAAGATCAGATAGATTCTGTGTTTCTTGTATTAAAATTTATGAGAAACATAATAATTATATTAAATGAAATATTTTTCAAATTATTGTGGTGGTAAAAATACAAAATGAATTTGTAACTATACCTAAGATCACCTTATAATGTAGTAATATTATTCAAAGGTAAAATTTATTACGAGTTATAAAATATAACGCTTGACTATTTGAATATAACATTATATTCTATTACAAACAAAGCACACCACATTAAGAAAAAACTAACAATGAATAACTATTATACTATATCAGAGCCTCAAAATTTCTGTCTTAAAATAATAATAATCAAATTATGAAATATCTCTACATATATAGTAAATTATATTGAAATTAATTATTTAATTATTATTAGATAATATTCAATTGTTAGAATATTCATTTTATTGATGAGAATTGATTTCACAAAAAATATTTTTTTTATATTTCTGTGAGAAAATTATATAATTTATGTTTGGTAAAATTAGAAAATATAAATAAAAAATGATTTAAATATTTAAATAATTATATTATTAATATTTTATGTTTTTGTTTTTTGGATATTTCCTAAAAACTGTATTTTTCTATGAATAGTGAAGAATGCTAATTTTCATTGGAAACTATGATGTATTTGTAGGTATTTATGTAGTAAAGATATATTTAATATTTGTTTTAAAAATTAATTCCTTATAATTTATGAAAAATATCATATTATTTTTCTTTTTAATATATTTTATATTTCAAATTTCAAAAAACTATTTTACGCATAAAATTCTTTTTTTAAAAAATTATCTATCATTTTTTTTTTCATTTTAATCAAACACTAATTTCTTCAAATTATATAAATTTAAAAAGGAAAATTAGATTCCATATTTGTAAACTGGAGGTCAGAATTTATAAAATATTTCCCTTTTATTTTTTTATATTGGAAACACATTAAATAATTCTCTCCAATATAAATGTAAATTATCTATTTTTGTTAATAAATAATTTGGTAAAAACTAAAAATTGATCATAACGATTACCATTATTCCATTTTATAAGATTATTTTTTCCATGTTTATATAATATTAGATTATATGGATTCTTTACGACATATGTCATTGATTATGAACATTAAAATATTTGTGTAATTGATAATTTTTAAAATTTCCAATTTCATAATTTAATCTATAAAATGATTTTTATGGAGATAATCAAAAAAATTTAATTATTATAAAAAAAATAATGATAAATTATAATTTTTTAATACTAATAAGTTTTTATCATTTGGTAATTAAACACTCATATTAAATACTTTCAAAACATGACTTCCAAATTTATTTAATTAATATTAAAACTATATTAATGAATTTAAAATTTTTAAAAATAATATTATGTGAATGAATTTTTATGTCCCTCTAAATTTTTTATATTATGGTGAAATATTAGAGATTATCAATGGATTGTATTGAAATAAAATACTTTTTTTTATTTCAATACAAAATTAAATTAATTGTTTAAAAGGGATATTAATGTTATTTTATAATAATTAATAATTTTAAAATGCTTTTAAAAAGTTAAATATCTTATACACAACAATTTTATTTTTCTATGATTAATAATATCAACTTCAATCTATATAGGGACAACTTTTATTTTAATTTTATATATATTAAAACTTTATCAGTAAAAATATTGAACATGTGGAAATTAAAAAATATGGTTAACAAGGGATATAATAATGATATATGGATTAAACCTTATCAAATATTGTTTAAAAATTTATAGGGATTTGACTCATAATCATCCTATAGTATAATAATAATATTATATTATTTTTTATTAGATATGTAGTCTATATTTTATAAAAATTTAAAATAATTCCAATAGTTCTCATATCTCACATAATGATTTGAAGAACACATCCCCATATATTCACATAATTAATGCCTATTAATTTTTAATATTGATAAAAACCCATCCTAGAATCCCATTTCAATTTCTATTGACATGTGTTTGGCGTGATACCAATATCATTGGGTTAATTTTATTAATATAATGGATGTTTTAATAAGGGGGTTTAGTCTTTAACTCCATGTGTTAGTTTAATTTATTCTTATATTTCTATAAAATCATCATCAAACATTATGAAAATTTAAAAAAAAATTATATACTAGTATCTTGATATGGTAATTTCACCACACACATTTGTATCATATTCTATAAAATTCATTATTAATTCATAGTCAATATTTATAACATAAAACCACATCACGAACTAGTGTAATTCATTTTCCATCATGACACAAATGACTTGAAATAATTTTTTTACTTCATAAATATATATTTTATTTATGATTTTATTATTAATAGAAAAAGGTGAATTATTATTTCAATTTATTTTATTCCATCCATCGATAATGGATACAATGTTCATCTGCACGTATAGCCAAGCATCTTCATGATCTGTGTAATTAATTATTTTAATCACTACAATATTAAGATGAAGATAAAATTATTTTTAATAAATATTTATGATATCAATATCATTTTTAACATTATTATGACTAGGTTACCAAGATCAATGTATAATGATAGATACTTATGAACAAAAAAATTCAATAAAATTGAAGAAATTGTCACCAATAGCTATGGATTTAAAAAGGATTCTATAAAAAATGTGGTGTAAGATATTTTAATAAAATTATATAGGGAATTTTATATATGAATATGGTTGTTTAATAATTTTATAATATTTAAGTACATATGATTAAGTGTCACTAATATATAAAATGAAATAAATTACAAATGACATAAAATCTCTATAAACAACCCTTTTTCAATTGGTTAAGACCATTATCTCAAAAAATAATTTCAATCTACTATTGAATTTTTTTACTTCCTATAAATTATTAATATATGTCACCTATATAAATTACCGATTGATTCCCCCTTCCTTAAATAGTGTAATAAATCACACTAGATTGTTTCTCAAATTTATTCCTTAAAATCAATCGTGATTATAATGTTCTTTTATATCATATAATTATTTTCTGTAAGGATATTTTTTAGTTTTTATTCCCCTATGCTTTCTTTTGTTTGATTACGTTAATTATTTATATGTATATATATATTTAATTTTTAATATTTTTTACTCAATGTAATCTTTATGAAATTTCACGTGATTATATTGTGAGGTTTGATTATAAAACTCATTTCGTTCAATGGATAATTTATATGATTATGACTTATGATTTATTTCATTATGTTTTGATCATAATAATGATGTTTTTTTGAATAGTGCACCTCGATATCACTCTAATGTACTAGGCAATAATTCTATATCATTTGATATTTTGTGAGGTATTTTGTTCTTAACATAATCGATGACTATACTATGTCCACTATATGTTGTCTCCTAGGATGTTATCCATCACATATGCATATTCCATGTTATTTATTTCTTCTCCATTAACTATGATTCCATTACATTATGATACAATGCTATTAATGTTATGATTCCATGTGATTACAAATGGCCCTTCTTTTTTATAATTAAGTTTTTTTACATTGAATAAAATTTTATGCTTCCTCATATTATTTATTACAATATAATCTTTTTTACCTCACAGTGTGAATCAATGTCTTACATAAGTTATCCCACATAATTTTAATAAAACAATATAATTTTGGAGGTCCTTATGAATTTTGAAATAATTGAATTTTATTTGTTGGATTATATTTTATATTCCTATTCATCGAAAGAATCTATTCCTCTTGAACATAAGATTGTATTTCATGGATATTTATGTTAAAAATAATGTAATAATATTCCAAATAAGGGACATGGTAACTATATAATATACACATTTGGATTAAATGTGGGGTTATAATTTGTTCATTAATTGGTACACTAGTATATTTTTTTATCAAATACCTATTTCGATCTTTCCTTCGAATTCCAGTTGTCTTCTGGTCAATTTCATGTTTTGATTGGGATAGATTTATTTTTGATGTTATATCCATGGGAGTTTTTATCATTACTCTTCAATATTTGAGGTAGTGGATCCATCGATCCTTTTCACAACTATTTCGGAATTTTTGTGATTTAGTGGTTTTATTCAATGTGTCTCCATGGTTGGATGAATTTCCACTCATATTTATTTTTCAAAATTAAATATGGTTGTTATTACTTCGTAAATGATTACTTATGTAATTATCTTGGGAAATTACAACAATGTTGTATCAAAAACCATTTTGGGGACCATTTTTTGTGACATATCTATAATATACTCATGGTGTCTTCTCAAATTATTGCATTTGTATACTTATGAAATCGTAATACGAAATATGGTCTTGGATATTCCATTTTCATTATCCTTTATAGGGTATTTTTTCTCCCATGTGGCTTTATCATTGATGTTCCATTATCTTCAAATAGATTCATTTTTGGTCTACATAGTACTATGAATTCATGGTATGTGTGAATTGACTGATTTGGTTGATAATTTTTCTTAAATGATGAAATAACTATGGAACCGTGATATTGATATTGAAATCCATTAGGTAAAATGTTGATTTCCATTTGGGACTCATGTTTGATCATAACTCCATTATATTTTTATATCGGTCATATATGATGAATATTCTTGATAATGATAACATGTGGTTGTGTGTGTACCATAAAATAAATGTTTATTTTAAACTTTTCTATGTGTAGTGATTATATCTTGTTTATTAATGTTTTAGGAAGACAATTATTATTTAATATCGATACTATTTTCACAAGATGACATTGTAAGATTAATTTTTACTTTCCACCATAACATGGTTGTTATCATGTGTTTGGAAAATGACAATAAAATGATTTTTAATGGCGATTCAATGAATCTGTAAGATGTTAAAAGATTGATGGATTTAATTGAATATCTTTTTATAAAAATATTATATTTTGATGATAAAAAAAATGCCATTACAATTTTTCTATTATAAATAATTTCTGATAGAGGGAGATGATTAGACTATGTTTTGTAATTAATATTTATCATTTCTGTATTAAAGAATTTTACGATAGATTTCAATATTAAATTGAAAGTAGGTGATAAATTTTTTATAATGACTCTATCATCATTAGTATTGAAAGACATCATGATCAAAAAAATAAACTGGAAGGTGGATAAACTCTATTAAATGACCAATGATCATATAATGATGTTTTGTGGATACCATAGGAAAAATTATATTATATAGATGATTAGATGGGTAATGTTTGGGATCATAGTATATGATGCTTTTGAATACCTTTTTAAGGGATTCATTATATATTACATGACAACAAAATGTATTTTTTGTGAATTATATATGGGTATATGAGAAATGTATGTTAGGGTAAAACCGAGTTTTTTCTATTTCATATGGTTAACATCAATGCTAAGATGTATCTCTTCAAAATTTTTTAACAGTTTTATTTAATGAGATGATCTTGATGATCAAAAACTACGTTTTGATAATATGGTTAGATGAAGACCATTTGATGATATCATAAAATACAATTGGTCTATTTCATTTGGATGTTACATTCAATTTTCTTCTAGTGGAGAATCATTTTGTAAAATTATAATTTGATAGGCATGTTAAATGTACTGTTTTGAATTTTTTTTTCATTTTAAAAGATGATAAGTTTTAATGTAATTAATCAAAATAGAGATTTTGGTTATTAGATGAATGTTTCAAAATATATATCCATTACATAGTTATGTGATTGAAGGTAACAAATGTACTATACTTATTCCATTCATCATATTATGGATTTATCAAGGGGAAGTATTGTGATATTTTAAAGAAGTTTTTATATTATCATTGGATGTATTCATATAACTTTTAATTTCTTTTTAATTTTATTTGAAAAATTATTTGTAAAATGTTATGCTGATTAAAATAAAATAACGAATTTTTTTCAATAGTACCGAAAAATGTTGTTCTAATGATGAGTATTCAATTTTCAATTACCTTATATTTTTTTTTAATTTATGATGTTTATATAAGATCGTTGACGAGCAAGTTGGATGAATATTTGGGATGAGATATTTTATTATATACATTAATAGTTTTCTATAAAACATGAGATTTTTTCTTGAAATAAGTATGTGAATGAGTTTTTATGTTTGTGTAGAAACATTTAATTGCATTTCCTAGTTTACTCATTCATTAATTCATAAAAAATAGATGGTTAATAAATATTATTATGAGGTTACTATTAAAATATGTAAATACAATGAGTTCTAAATAATTTAAAGGGATTATATACCAAAAAATTGATGAAATGTAAAATTATATAAGGGTGAATTTCAACCATGGAATCACTCGGTTGATAAATAAGCATCTACCACATATAAGAGCGGTGATATATGATATAAAACTAAAAAATGTGGGATTGAGTTTTCTTATCATGAGGTACGAAATAGATAACACTTCATAGAGATGATTAAAACACTACGTAAAATGTTTTTTGGTTATTAATATGAACAATTTAGAGGTAACTAGATGGATGAACATATAGAGAATACTATATATAAAAGAAAATAAATAGATATTTTTATACATAAGTCAATGTATAATGTTCTGTCCTACTACTAGGAAATTATATTAATAAGAAAATGCTCTTGTAAGAAAATCATGTATGGAGAATGTTCAAATATCACTATGATAACAAAAAAAGTCGATTTAGTGATTATTTATATAGTCATTAGAAAAGTCATTGTTACACTGTTTATTTTATCATTATTCAAAGGAACCATTTATCAAATATTGTCCTAGGAAAATTAAGGGATTTTACCACCACATTGTAACTAAATAAGAATTATTACATTTAATAAGATTGCATGATCTTGGATTATTTTAAAACAATTCCATTGAAATAATACGATTTTTGATTATTGATTAGTATAAACACTTATGTTCCTATTGTTTTTGTTGTTTTATTATTTTCATTATATTTAAATGTATTTTTAAATATTAATAGGATGTTATATTTTTAAAATAAATTATAAAAAAAATCATATATTTACCCCTCTATCTATCTACGATAAAAATGGTCCTCATTATATCTTTTAAATACATTTGGAGCTTAAGTTACCATCATTGATTTTTCAGACCTCCTAATAAATATTATCTTCTATAGATTATCATAAAATTTGTAAGGGCATGGCGATTCTTATATTTAGTGTGAAGAAAAATCATATCATGAAATTTAGAATATTTATTCATGTTTGTTACATTTTTATATAAATTTTATGAGGTTATTACAAATGTATTTCTGCCTCCTTTTTAAGGTGTTTAGTTTACCACATGTGAGATAAAAATTTTTGAGAAAGAATAATGATATAGAGATTTTATATATTGATCATTATTTATATGTTACTATAATAGATTTATATAAATTAAAATAGATAAAATATTATTATAAAATATATATAATTTCAATAAATGAAAAAAAGGAGAATATATACATGAAAAAATTAATATTAATATATTAATAACTTATGATGGGAGATAATGATTATATGGGTGAAAATATTACTAGTGTGAATTATATTTTGAAACCCATTATATTTTCTCATGAGAAGATCCATGATCATACAATTGATTATACGTAATAAAAATTATTAGTGATATTTTTAACACCACATGGTCATCCATAGAAGAAAAATACCCTAAAATAGTTTCACTATATGATCAGGATTGCAAACAATTAATTAATGAAATGATAATGGAAAATAAAATATTTTGGAATTAAAAAATAAAATGAAATTCTTTCCCTGGATCCCATTGAAATATAATCAATGAATGATATAGATAAGTATGATGTTAGTGAATATAAGACTAAAAATGATTCATGTAAATAAAATTATGAATTTTAGTGTTAATTTTCTAAAAATGTTATAAGAGGCACATGAACTTACATTTTATAATTACCTCTAATGTATTTTTTTAGAGATATTTGATATTTAATAAATAGATACGAAGTCATTAAAAATATGAAGAATGTGAAAAGTATAATGGACAAAAGGGAATATATATTATGTTAAAGGTTAAAAAATACATTTATTTTTCAATGATAAAGGATACGAAGTTTTCTAAATAAAAATCATGAATCATTTATTATGATAATGTGGATGATAATTTCATTTATGAAAAATATAAATCAATTTTCATGATAATACTAAATAACTTCTTAATGATGTAGTTAATGATGAGAGGCTCACTATTGAAAAAAGAATAATCTATGAATAAGAATTATATATTATGATGAAGTCCATGTTAAATACCGAATTTTAATAGTATCATTCAATTAGAATATCACATGAAAATGAGAGAAATAAGATGATGGAGAAAAATAAATAAAAAATTAATCAATAATATTTTCTTGTATAAAAAACATGTTCTGGTGGGATATTTTTTATACTTTGATTTTTGTGAGGAAAATAATAACAGAAACCTCATGATTGAAAAACATCTAAAGTCAAAGAAGAAGAACAAATTAGAACATATCCAACAAAAAATTACCAATTCAGGGGATGTAATTAAAATATTCCATACATAGTAATATAGGTTATAGAACTATATAAGTAATATAATCCTTATAATGATAGAAAAAATAATTCTTTATTTATTAATAATAATTATAATCAAGTTTATAAGAAAAATAAATATAGAATGAATTTTTTATATAGACAATATTAGAATAGATGGAAATCAAAATATTTTATTTCTTTAAAGTGAAACCAAATGTTTATTTTACAATATACTTACAGTTTATTAAGATTAATTTTATATGAGGTAACCAAAACATTGGTGTTTGACAATGTTCCAAATTAGAATTTCTAAAACATTATGGAATGAAGGTAAAAAAAATTGAGGAAGTAAGTTACATAAAAAGATGAATTTTCATTATGTATTTAAGGATGAGATTATGGTGTTTTTGTTGAAGTAGAATAAAATTGCTTCATTAATCAAATTTAAAATTAATTTCAAAGAAACTATAAATATTGTGGTCGGGGAGATAACCCACTCAGGGAAAGAAACATGAGAATGTCAGTTTCATGAATAAAAAAGCATCCCAACACATAGAAAATATTAATGAAAAATGTGACCATTATAGATATATTGAAATTAGATGTCTTTTAGTGTAACCTGTAAAAAAGTGTTCATATATAATATATAAAAATTCAAATGAGAATACTAAATAAGGAATTAAAGAATAAATTTGTGATCCAACTATTCTGAAATAGACAGATGTATAACGACATCATATATTATATCACAAATTTATTTATATTATATAATATTTGATGTTTTTTATGATTTTTAATTATTATATATAATTTTGGGTAATATTATAAAATTATGTGTCCCATTGAATAAATTTTTTTTGGATTTTCTATTATTGGGGATGAAATTTTAATATCTAGGAGAACCCTTTTTATTAATTGGATGAAACAAGACATGTTGACTATTTCAGAAACACATTTTGAATATAAAAAATTTATTTTATAAGAGTAATTTTCTATTTTAAATTAAATTAATAAGGTAATTTTTTAAATAGAGAAATGTAAAATGATAAATATGTCCTAGGATAGTGATCTGTCGAATTAATGTTATCAAGGAATGATGGAAAAAACTTATATTTTGAAAAAATGTAGATAAATTTTAATAAAAACAATATTTGAATAATAATAAATGAGAAATGTAATTTTTATATTATTAAAATGAAAAAATTGTAATATATTTATTTTAAATGAATAAATTTATTATAATTAACTCAACACATACAAATGATGAACTATATTGAACTCATCTTTTAGATATGATAAATTATGACATATGTTTCTAAATATGATAGGTATAAAAAATATAACATATGAACATGATATCATTAATTAATAACAATATTTAAATTGTATGAAATATATATTTAAAACAAAAATATAATCTATGAACACATTTGAATGATTCAAGAGAATTGTATAAAAATATTGTATATATTCAATTAATAAGATTTGTAATGACAATGGTGTGAATTATAAAATTTTTTATTTTTGGATGCTTCATAAAAAACAAATAGTTTTTATAAATTTAGTGTGCCATATAGACAACATCTTATCAGTGGTATTGAAATAATAAATCATTTATTTTATTTTATATTGTGAAAGATGTTTTCGGAACAAGATTTTTCTCTATATATTTTTAGATATAATGTCATATACATAGTTTTTAATATGAATTTATTTTTTCCATAGAGAAAATATTATATAAATCCTTATAATATTTATTCATAAGAAACCCAAATTTTAAATATCAATTTGTGTTCAGAAGTTATTACATTACAAAAGACAATGGTAAACCAATTTTGAATATTGATTAGAGATTATATGATAAAATAATTCATGGACACCCTCATATTGTTAGAATATATGTGTCTTATAATAATAATAAAGAAATTATATTTCACTATTTATATATTAATATATAATAATACTTCAAAAATTATTTCAAATGTAGAATAATTAGAAGATGATGTGGTTATAATTGAATGATGACAAAATTCCATTTCATGGTTATTTTTTTAATAAAAATAGATATGTGCATTCTATCCCCACTATTTCAAGTGATGGGGAATAATTATTTACATGTTATTTTTGGATGAGAAATAAACATCATTATAAAAAACATTTGAGATCAATAAAAATAGGTTCAAACTGTAAGAACATCAATGTATGTTTTACCGAATTTTTTATATTGAAATGTTGATTTAAATGAAGTTGATGATGCTGTGGAGAATACATATTTGATTGATTATATGAACTATGAGCTATATCATATTTATTATAATGATAAATATGACGATACCACAAAAACCATTAAAAATAATGTGATTGGTTAATTTTAGGTGTTTTTATAAAGAAACTGAAATAAAAAAATTTTGTGGTAAGAAACAAGTGATGGCTGGTTTATAATGGTTTCTTATAAATTGAAGGTATTAAATTTTATGATACCATTCATTCATTGGGAATATTATAAAATTTAATAATAATTCTAACTATCAATTAACAGTAGTGATAAAATTTCACAATGGAATACTATGCCATTTTTTCAAAATACAGAGCTCTATAAAGAAGCTAATATTGAACAACCATGTGAAATTATTCTTGTAAAATAATATGATATTTTAAAATGAACGAGACATCAATTTATGTGATGATGAAATCTATGAGATATTTTTATTCTTAATATTATACTTACATATGATATAAAAACAACAACAATGTAAATTTTTATCATAAAAGTTTTATATTGTATAATTAATATGTTTGACAATATACAGTTTTTTATGTTGGTGATATTATATTCATATATAATTATGAAAAAATGGTTCCATGTTTAATGAGAATATGAATAAGTTATTTCAAATTTCTATAATATAAAAATTGAAATAATTTTTTGGACTTTGAATATCATTAATGAAGAAGTACAATTTTATAACTCAAGATATGTATGTTATAGATCCAAAGAATATGTTTGAAATGGATGATGAAAATCTAGTTTACAATAATATTTTAGTTTGAAGAATGTTCTTTATATATAGGGAATGAATGGTGGTTGATCCAAAGAAATTTATAAATAAAAAATAATGTTTATTAGATCTATTGAATATAATTCCATATATAGTTTATGTTTTTTAAACAATGGTCCATCTATCAGGTTACATATAAATAATCTCATCCCATGTACACAAATGGATTTCTATGATTTATGAAAGGATCAAGTGATTCAGGATTCCAATAAGAATAAAAATTATATGTTCATTTTAATGGTTCTATATATACATATAAGGGACGATGCTTTGATGATCTAAGTACACATATAGAGTACTATAATAATTGGTTGAATGATTTGTCAGCATGTATTAATATAAAAAAAATTAATGACATAATATATATCTTGTTATTGTTCTATAACAGAGTTGAAATTGATGGAGACAAAATTATAATATTTGACTAGGAAGTGGATATACACCTTATTATGGTATTTCATAATTAATGTTTCATAAATCATAATAACAAACTTGAAAAACATTCACTTTCTAGGATAATTAATATCAAATATCATATCACCAAAGGGGATGTTTATATGAACAAAATTATGATAGGGTTTCATCATACAAGGGAATATTATTCTATTATTTAAAAAAAAATATCAATGGAAACATTTCATATATTGATATTGAAAATAATTGTATTACCTCAACCTCATTAATAGTACGATATGTTTCCCATACCCTATATCATATACTCATAGGATTGTGTTATCAACATGAGAAAAACGATTCATGATAAGCATATACATCAATTTATGTCTTAAAAATCATGGGAAATCTTGTAATTTTACATATTTCATAATAATGTAATGTTGCGATATTTCCATGTGTGATTTAATAAAATATTCTATAAAGTTGGATGGAGGATACATTTTATGATAGTAAATGATGATGTTAGAAATAGAGTATATATATATATTGGTTAAGAATTTTTTTAACTCACTATCTATGGAAAAAATTGTATTTTTATCAAGGATTTGTGATTCTAGCAACTTGTTTTCTCATTCAGTATTATAATTTTTTAGATGTAATATATATTATATTTTACAATGTTTCAATGAATTATGATTCTTATGTTGAATGAAAATTATAATGGTGAGATGTTTTAGACCATTATTTTTGGTGGTGGTTCCATTAAGATGAAATATAAATATAGAAAATATGTTTTTATAAAAAACAATATTCTCCAAATATTTTATTTTGTTGAATATCCTAAATCAAATTAAAATTTTAAACTATCCAAAAATCATTTATTAATGGTAATGGATTAACACATATATTGGGATAAATTATTTTTAGAAGTGTGTTCTATTTTTCATTAGATATTGTTAAATATATATTATAAATATTTTTTTTCTTTTTTTACTATTTTAGTCATAATGAGTACAGAAATACATGACAAACAAAGTATCAGTTTAAAGGGGTAGATAAATAACTGAATAGAAAATTGTTCATACTATAATGTTTTTATATATACCCAAATATAATATTTTTTTCTCAAATTTAACAGTGTATAGTTTAAATTTATTATAAATGAATTATTTCATAATTGTATAAGTATTTCATTTTATGAATCACAAATGTAAAACATATTTTTTTAATCTTTATAAGGATATATGAGATTATTGTATATGGGTAACACTATGGATTTTTACACAATGTAAGCATTCATGAAATGTTTTGATCATTATTCAAAACATTTATGATCTTTATTGATTGTAGGAATGATTCTTAATTTTAGTTATTAGTTTTGATAAATTTTAATGATCAAATAATATTAGAAAATATATCACAATAACATTGTTTTATGTCCTTATGAATATGTGTTTTGATTTTTTATGATGATTTTATTATTTTATAGGATATCTATTCAACATTCATGAATGAAGATATAAAGAGAATATATAATATATTGATCATATATAGATTTATGGTTCATATAATTAATCAATATATTTTTGGTTAATTCATTATAAGTATAGTAATGTAAAAATTATGATTAGTTAATGAATATTTTTAGATGGAAAATAAAGAACTATTCTAATGTTATTTTTTTATGATGGATGTTTCTACAGATTTTATCTGAATTGTTCCTATAATATTTTTAGGAACAACAATTAGAATAACATATATAAGTTGTTTTTATATAATTATTCATAATATAATGGTTTGTATAACGTAAAACTAATTTGAATGAAAAAATGAAATTTTCATTAACATGAAACAAATGATGATGTGATGCTAAAAATTCAATTTAACGTTATCTAGAACGGATTTATTGAAATGAATAAGATAAATTTGTCTAATGGTGAGGATATTAAATGAAGGTTAATCTTAATAGCATTTAAATGATGCTTCATGAATGTTCTATATGACATTAAAAGGATGAATTTAATTGAGATGTGCATCTTTTTTTCTAATTGAGTATTTTAGAGGGAAAAAATTGATTTATAGATTTACTACATATATAGAAAATATAAATAGTAAAATAATCTATATATTAGAAAGTGTATAACTTTTGGAATGTAATAGAATTAATGTATTGAATATAATGAATCAAATGAATATGAAATCCAAAATCGTAAAATCGAATGTTTTAGAAGGGTGAGTTTTTAATAATGTAATATTATAGTTGTAGAATAATTTTCTTCCTGAAAGAGGAGTTTTTATTTTTTTAATTAGAATGTATGAAATGGAATAGGTATTAAATATAAGGTTGTGCGGGAGAGAAAATAGTTCAAGGTTATTGGACAAACAAAATAAATAAGTGGTTTCAGTTATAAAATGCCACAAAATAATGATTATTTAATATATAATTGTACAAAGAATACTATATAAATTCATGATCATGGTGAATTTATCATAAATAATTCTTTTTAGGGGTTTTACCTACATCAAGTAAATAATATTATATGAATGATTTAATTGTATTATAACAAAATTTAACTGATGTACAAAAATTACAATAAAAAAAATTAAACTATATTGGTGAGTGTTTTTAATGATGTTATGGATTTAATTATAAATTCTCTATAGATTAAATATAGTGTTATTAAAGTGTATAGATTCTCTATATCTTCAATAAAACCAAACAACTTATTTTTTATGGTGGATTCTACTATCATTCATAGTTTTCAATCCATTACATTGATTAGATACATTAAAATATCAAAGAACCTTTTAAATAGTTGTGTTCATTAGGTTTTCCTTATTTACATTTTTTTTCAACAATGTTTTTCTCTCTTACATGAGGTGAAGGTTATTATATACATAATGTCACGAACCAAGCCGGGTCGCCATCCGACTCGGTGCCCGACCCGGTCCGCGGCAAGGTCCGAAGGGCGTTCCCGATCCCCACGGGCTGGCACAAGTGCCCGGGTATTAAGAGTAACCTATGGGAACGGTTTACCCGAAATGGTATGCACAAACACTAACAAGATAAGAAAATGAAACTAGGAAATTGACAATCAACGAGACCATTGAACTGAAATCAAATTTAAAGGTTTACAATAAAAGCCAACATCCAAAAATAAATGACAACGAAAGAGACCAGAACTCTAACTCAAACCTCCAAGCGACAAGAGTGGTGTAGCATCCGCACACCACAACACCAACCTGCACGAGAAGACCATCAACGACCAGAAACACCATCGATGAGCACGACGCATAACCTGGAATACACAAGAAACAAGGATCTACATACACCCGAGGGTGTATGTAGGGTGTGAGCTAAAAGCCCAGCAGGATGCCACCGAGAAAAAGTTCCATGCCAAAACATCAAAAGACAATTTAAAGTGCTTATTCAAAATTATGCTTTCAAAATGCTTTTAAAGAAAACATTTACAAACCAAATGCTAACGGAAAACACTAAAAAGGGACTCATTTCACAAACATGATTTTAAAGAGGAAGAGGATGGTTCATTATGGGCACACACACACACACTCTCACACACGCACACACACACACTCACACACACACGCACACACACACACACACACTCTAACACCCATGTGGTCCCCCATATGCCGACGGAAGGCACCACCATTGATCATAGAGCACTGTGGGTAAAACCCCTAAGGTTCATCTAGCTCGTATGGGACCCTAGGAACCTCGTGTCTCGGTGAAACGTGGCTTAGAAGGCCACGACCCTCAGAAAACGTGGCTTAGAAGGCCACGACCCTCAAAACACGTGGCTTAGAAGGCCACGACCCTCAGATATCATGTTTTTTTAGTGTTGTAATCGTCAATCCAGCTAAGTGAAACAGGGACGATACCCATCCGGTTCACTAGCACACTAGTTCTAGTCTGCCCACCTAGATACCCAGGGTTTCCCTTGTGCTCAATCAAGTTTCACATTCACATAATGTATATCACCTTCACATATCTCGAACCAAACAAAAAATTACACATAAACGTCACCGTTTGCATACCCAAACACCATAAAAAAAACACACGCACACCAAAACCATTTTATCACATAGTCCAGATCACTTGCGTGACTTGATAAACTATTTAAACAATTAGAGGAACACTTCAAAATAGCACAATAAGAGTTTGCACATGAGACATTTCCAATTTCACATGTAAGAATACCTTTAAAACTTAACACACACATAATTCTGTCAAAAACAACTCTCGCGCTCCACACATAATTTAATAAGTGCAATTAACAATTTATTAAACACTTAAAATTAGAAAGAAAAGGTTTGCACCAGAACGACAAACTCAACTTCATATACGAACGTCACTTTAAAACCAATGTGCAGCTTATACAAACTAAAACATGTTTTCCCATTGTTCAAACGATTTTTCAATTTAGTTCCAAAAGTACGCCACACGGCAAACACACCCAATGTGACTCATTTTGATTGAAAATCTACATTTAATGTCACAGACACCTCAAAGAACTTGAAAACACATTTCACACCCACCAAACAACCCCAAAAACCTTACCAACCATATTCCGCATCTCAAACGTCACTTAATTAAACAATTTCTCTATTAATAAAACATCACATATGCATACCACAAGGACTCACTTTAAAACACTCAAATTTTAAATGGCAGAACTATTTGAAAATCAATTTCACATTTCAACCCTTCTGAAACCTCATACGCACCCCTAAAAGATACTCAAGGTTAATACTAAAAATTCACACATCGAAAATAGTTTACCTTATATTGAAAAACTCAGTTTAATATCACCCGTACCTCGAGCGTTCTTGAAAACACAATTTGCACACCCTAAACAATTAACTATAACGTGTCTAAACATTTCAACAACACAACGCACAAGAAAAAGTTGACATTTAATTAATGACAACTCTAACTCATCAATATTCATATCGAAGCACGTCCAAAATCAAAATTCGCATCATGCAATTTATCACTAGAACACAATATAATTTAATTAATGAGCAATTAAATTATCTAAAGATGTTATGGCATGGAACCACCTACCAGGAGGTCGCGACTTCAGAAAATTCGACGCACGACTCCAAAAGCTCATCACACGCACCACAACAAATTCAAAATGAACCTTAAAAAAAACAATATAACGACAAAACATTAAAATAGAACCGAAAACAACACAATCCAGACCACAAACAAAGTGAAAAGCTTACCAGCATCTTTACTAGAAAGGAAAAACAACAAAGCGAGGGAAAACGCACCATTTGTGAGGCAACGGGAGGCTGGTGCGTAGTAATCTGATGATACAGAGTTCCTTCTCTTCTTATTGCAGCAAAAGAAGATCAAACAACTCAACACTAGCAGGATCAGCAATGTAACCATATCAATTCCAATCACGAGACCAGCAGATAAGTTAAAAGAGGGAGATGTTGCGCGCTGGGAGAAAGTTTCGGCTAGGGTGAAGGTGTGACGGGCCGAGCAGAGGCCAGACGGGAGCGGAGGCGACGACGTGGAGAGGTAGGCCGGTGGATGGTATAAGGAGGCGGCGCGGGCTTGCGGTGGGTGCAACGCGGAGCCGGGAGGGAGCGGCTAGACGGGACTGGGCGACGGCGAGGGGTTCCAGCGGGAGGGGGGGTGCGGTTTTGGCTGATGAGGAAGGCAGTAGGGGGGGGCAGGGTGGTCGGCCGAGCGGGGTTGCAGGGGGGGCGATGGGGAGTCGGGGCGACGACGTGAAGAGGTAGGTCGGTGGCTGGCGATGCGGTGTGAGCCGGTGCTACTGGATGGAGGTCGGCCATGGGGAGAAAGGGCGGCGCGACTTGAAAGGGAGAGTACGCTAGGGTTTTTTTTTGCGCAAGATAGGGGGAGTCCGATGAGAAGAGGGGGAAAGGAAGGGAGCGGGAAGAAAAAAAAGAAAAGAGAAAGGAGATAAAAGAAAAAAAAATAGAAAGAAAATAAAGATAAAGTTCAATAAAAGAAAATAAAAATTTAAAGGAAGATGGAATAAAATAAAATAAAAATGAAGAGATGGGAAATAAAGATAAAATAAAACCTAAAAAGGAAATTCTAACTTAACCTAATAATAATAATAAACTAAAATAAGAATGATAATAATAAATAAAGTAACTTATCATCAATAATATTAGTAGTAATAATAACATCTTAATAAAATTAATCATACTAATAACAGGAATGAGAAACTCAAATAATAAAAACATTATTATTATTATTAATACAATTAAATTTTTTTTTTATGTTCGCTCGTTAATTAATGAATTATAATTTATGTGAATAACAATAACAACCTTAATTGTATTAATAGTTTTATAATAATAAAAAGTCATAACATAACATAATATTAACAATGATAATTATTATGACAATATTAATAACTTAATATTTTTTTTTTATATTCTTAACATTATTAATAATATTATTATTATCATCATTAAAATAATTTTTATTAAAAAAAATACGGGTGTGACACATAATGAAATATAAAATAATTAAACTAATTCCCCCTCCCACTCTTGGTGATCACAAAATTCATGATTAGTTATTTTAGTGGTATTATGTTTGGTTAATTGAAAAAGTAGACAGTAAGGACATGGTTACCCGTAGAGGTATATTTACCACCACATGAAAAAATGGAGATAATGGCCACTATGTAAGGTACATATTGGGATATTTCTCAAATATATTGTGTCATTTACTCGGTTTATAGTGGCTTTCAAGTAATAATATTACGTTAGTACCAGTGTATTTTTATAAACATAGTCACTCAATTCCTTTTTGAGCTTAAGGATGTGGATCACTTGATTCCTATTTAATTTTTAGAATCATGTTCATAATTTTCAATTTATTATGTTTAATATCCTTAGGAGTAATTATTGATTGCATCTGATAACATGATACTCATTTTGATTAGTAATTGAAGCTTCTATGACTAGGGATCATAGTGATTTTATTATTACAATAGTGCTTACAATAGAGGTTTTCATGTTGTTTACCATTTACGAATATCAAGGAATACACCTATTATATATGAAAAAATTTTATGGAAGCATTGGTGGTTTAATAATATATAATTCTACTCACACCCTTTACATGAATCTTAGATCTCTAAACATTATATCATTAAGTATCAATGAATGTGAAACTGGGACACGGTTGCTATTTATTCAATTATTCATGTAGAAAATTTTGGTACTTGAAAAAACAAAATAGGATACCACAATTTTATTTATATATATACTATACAAAAACATTTTGTGTATCTCTCATTTCATATGTATTTACATATCTGTATCTCATGTCTTACATTTTATATTAATTCACACACTAATTATTTATATTGATATACCACTGAGATATGATTTTTTTTGAAAATATATGATACAGAGGGTCTATTTTAACCATTAACAACATACCAAATCTTGATTCAAATAAATATACTATTACATAAAGAGTGGAACACATGAGGATATGTTATCCTTTGTCGTTTACCTAGTGGTTTGGTTTGGTTCATTTCATTCTTTAGGTCCATTACACAAATAATTTTAATATTTAACATTTCTTTTAACATTTAATATAGTTATTAATTAGATAAATAATTTGTCAAGAATAAAATAATATCCCATTTTTAATATTTTATACGAAAAGATACCATGTATTATATAACTTAAATTAGATAATGAATCTATGTGTATATAATAATAAAAAAAACATGTACAACATAAAAATATTTTTTCTGTTAATTTTTATCCTTGAAATTTATATTTTTGGTTTAATAATTTCTTGTGATTGATTATCATCATATATATTTTTGTAAATACAATTAAATTTTATTATTTTTTCAAATAAATTAACACCGAAATTTTAACAATGTAATATTAAATTATTTTAATAGACAAAAAACTATATTTGTTGAAAAATAATGGGTATCTTTTGAGGATATAAGAAATATGTTATAAAATTATATAATTTATTTGGAAATTTGTTTTTTTAATTAATAAATGTGTATTATAATAATTAAAAGTATGGTTACAATTATATGTTCTGACATCCCATCCTGAACCAGCTGATTTGTGTTAGAATTCCACATAACCTCATGAACACCTCCCCAAATGCAAGAGGCTTCTAATTACTAACGAGGGTCTAAGTCCATCCCTAGGGAGACTATATCTTCAATATCACATAATAGTGTCATTAAGAAATATTATATAATAAAACAAATAATGAGACTAAACATGTGGAATTTAAGGGACATACATTTCATAAAAATAATAGGGTCTCCCAATATAAGATGCCTATCAAAAATGAATAAATAAAATGATAAATATAATATCTATAAGGTCCTACAGGGTTAGTCATAGCCCTCCCTATATCCATGCTACACCTACTCAATTATCCACATCTTGGATCATTACCTTTATAGTAACTCTCATAAAATCTAAAAGAACATCTAAATTACCATGTATATTATGAGGTCAAGACTCAATTAGAGACCTCTAATGTGTCCTTAAGATAATTTTTTCATGTATAAAAGAGTGTACCATGATAATAAAAAATATAGGAATCAAATAAACATAAATATTTAACTACAGTTATAATGTCCTGTCAAAATGACCACAACTTCTTATCATACGATATTCAGCTCCACATCGAATGATATATTAATGATTTTGAAGAAAGAAACCATCACTTTTGTGGTTTCCTCAGGATTTCAAATATGTGATACCCAACATCATCTATCACTCAAGTGGATAGACATAGTCCTTAAATATAGAATTGAAAAAAACTATTTTTACAATTCACCATAGAGGTTGAACCAGTACATGTCACATAAAGTGCGTCACATTTGGTTCAATAAATTATTTTAATTCAAATAATATAATTTTTTTACATTATTTTTGAAATTTTTAGTTCTCGGGGTCTTGAGAAACATAAAATTAAAAGCCATTAATTTAGAATTGAAATATAAATTAAATTTTAACAAAATTATTATTTTAAATGATGGTATTATTCATTGGTTTGAAAACACATGTTCATTTGTTATTTATATTGTTTAAAAATTATTTTTTTAATTTGATGAAACCTCATTAAATAATTAAACAACATTGATGTATTAAGTGTGTGAATTTTTAATTCCTTTAGTGAAAATAACCAACTCTCATTCAATAGCGAAATTATATAACACATAAATCAAGAATATAATTCCAATGAGATTTGGCTACACATTATACCGTTTCATCCTTTTAAGAAACTAAAACTCTACTGTATAAAGGTTTTTCCTAAAAAAGGTTTGGAAAAATAATTAATTAATGAATATAAAAATAATTGAAAATACTATCTTGATGGATGACCACCACAAAAGGCAATAAAATTTTATCAACCACTAATATAGTAATAAAATTCTCAATTGATGCTCCATGAAAAAGACAATAGTGAAATCTTCCCCAGGTCCAACCCATGTGTTACTCAAATTCTATTTCATTGATAAAAAATATCACAGTGGAATAGGTAATATAGAATGAGTTAGATTAATATTTTAATATAAAAATGGTAGGAAGAATAAACAGGAAACTCTATAAAAAATCATGTGTTACAATGGAAAAAATTAAAATTAAAATAAAAAAATAAAGAAAAAAATAATAATTTAGTAATCAACATCTACAGTATCCCTAACCAATAAATACTCAATTTAATTCAATACTACCCTTTAATTTATTGACATCGATGTGGACTTGGGTTGTCATAACAAACCATATTATATGTTTCGGGTGAAAATATGTCATTAATGGTTAAAAATTTGACCCCAAATTTTTCTTAAATAGTTTTTATGTGGTACCAATTTGTTTTTCTAAATTATCTAATGTTTTATTATATAATATAGTTGGAAATGTTTTTGGTCCTTTGATACTAAATTTTTTGCTTCTTTATCAAAATATAGACAGTGTTGTAGCAAAATTACATGGAAATTTCATTCTATATGAATGCATCATGAATAATCATTTAGTTTTTAGTGTCCAATAGAAACTCTATGAAGTGGATAACTCCATAGAATTTACTGTAAAACTTATTATATGAATAATCATTCAAATATAATGTTAATGGACTCAAATGGATGTATTTATATATATTTAAAACTCATTTTTATAGTTGGGGTCTACTATATCATCCAAAAATACATTTTAGTTTATTTATTTTTTCAGAAATACATATGATCGAATCATAATTTGGTTAAAAATGAAATGTTTGAGCCAAAAAAATTTCATATTACAAAAAAAATATGACTCAAATTGGAATAATAATTCAATAGTTATGCCTAGAATGATAATGTGATTAAAATGAACTAAAATTCCACAATTAATCAATTTTTATATTTTATATCAAAAAACACCATTAAATCATAATTATAGTAACTAGTCTCAAATTGATAAATTATAAGGATTTAATTAATATAAATAAATTATAAAATCGAAGAAAATATTAGATCTATCACTTCCCCAAAACATAAATCATCCTTGACCTCAATCATGAAATGTCAACATTAAATTTCAAAGCAAGCCAATGTTACCAATATTAAAATTACTAAGAAATAAAATTAAATATTTTTCAATATCAAATGAAAATATGAAATTTAATATAAAATATAAATTAAATTTGTTAATTTTAAAATAATTAATCAAATAATTAATTTTAACTTCCCCCTTCAAAAAATTGTGTAACTTCTCATATCATTCCACAAATATCCTAAACTATTTATTATCTAACATAACATGTCATGATTTAACTCACTTAAATCTTTTCCCTCTTCTATTATTACAAAATTCTAGTGGACTTATACTCATATCATGAGAACATGCAACATATCCATATTCTAGTAATGTAATTATGTTCCCTATTTTCTAAAGACAGTAAACTCATAAAACATATGTGAATTCATTTATATAACTAATTACATCGAGGATTTAGATTGTTATAAAATTATAATGAAAAAATCATCAAGACGGATGTTTAACTATAAGGAACAATTCATGGTAAACAAAAGTGTTAAGAAATTATCCCCTTCTATGTAATAAATCTCACTTACCCCAAAAATTTAATGTAGAGGTCATATAAAATGAAGCATAATTAATTAAGTTCTCCTTATACAATTCTTCCCTTATTTTATACATTTATTAATTTTAAATATTATTTTTTTTCTTATTTGAATATTATTCTTGGTATTAACCTCAGATCCACCACATACTAAAAATGTTAAAAATAATAATCCTAGTAATGGTGAATTTTGATTCCAGTAATTCATATACCATTGAATTATAATTTTTATAATTTCATGAAGTAAAAAATTTTGGTTCATTGAATGAATCAAAACCCCTTCATACCACCCATAATTATCATCCCAAATTTTTTCCTTACAATTTAAATCATGAATTCTACCATTATTTTCTTCAATTAAACTCTTCAATTTTAAAATATTTGGAAAATTATATGTGTATTGTAGGAATGTATTAAAATGGATTGAATCACTCATCATCTCAATAATTTCCATTCATGGTATCTATGCGCTATAAAAGTATTGATGTAATTGTGTAATTTTAATTATATGTGGTTTATGAAAAGATGAATCAATCATTTGTAATGTTTTTTTCATAGTCATAGATTTTACATGATAAAATTTATTTTCTATTAGGTTTCCTATCCTATGATCACTCATAAAATATTATAATGAATTAATAATAAGTACATGGTCTTATAATCCCTTCATGAATTAGAATATAATATTAGACAATTAGTCAGCGGATAATTAATAAAAAAAGTAAATTCCAAAAAAAATTTATAATTAAAATAATGAAAAATTGTTTGGAAAATTCATTTACATGAATCAATCAATTCCCTTAAATAATGTGTTCCCATTTTAATATACATGAATCAATTTAATAAATAAATACTACAATTTACCCATTCAATCTCATTTTTATTGAAATATATAACATAGAAATAAAAATTATTCTTATAAAACTATTGTCTCTTAGATAATCTAGGTAAATCATAATTAATGTGTGGTGACACAATTTCATCTTTAAATCTCAAAACAAGTTGTGGGGGAAAATATATTTGAGTTTAAAAGATAAATAGAGAAATCTTAATTTCTTTTGAAATAAATCATTTGTTAAACACCTCTATAATTTTCTGTCTTCATTGTTCCACCATGGTCCTAAAAAAAGATTTTAACAATTAACTAAAAATATCATTTAATTTAAGACATTAATGATACGAGGTAGTGGGATGTATTCATGAATAATGTAATAATTGAAAATTAAATCAAAATTCCTTCAAAACATATAATGATAAATATTGTATTGATCCCCCATGTGGCCCAAGAATTTTACTTCCTCTTAAGTGTAGTATGCACTGATATCCATAATCAAATGGTGGTTGGGGATTCTTGTATTTTAGAAACCACATTTTGTTCTTCCTATCTTTTACATCATGGTTAATTTCTATGTATTGATACATTGATAAAGCAGACATGATACTTCCACATAAAAATTTTTTATTTCTTTTATGGTGGTAGTAGAATTATGTATGTATAATCAACCATTGTTTTTACATGTGAAAAAATTTATTTTATGTATAATGTTTTCTCCAAATGTGATTTAAAATTTATATCTACGATATTTTATTCTTAAAGAATAGATACTAGGGTATCTTCTTTTACTACCTCTTGAAAGGTCCAATGTGTAAAGGGGATCTGAATGTTACTGAACAAGTGAATTTCTATTTTAATCATCCTCATCCAAGAAATCAAGAAAATAAATATAAAAATTAATTATTGTTAAGAGTGATACTCTAATTTTTTTCAACAATATTAATTGAGATTGTGTTCTAGAATGTATCATAACCCTATACTAGTTCATCTAGAATCTCATATTCAGTGGAAATAAATTTTTGGATTTGAGCAATAGCAGATGGGGGTAGGTATTCATGCTCATACAATTTATCGATACCCTGAGAAAAATAAGGGAATATTATGTGGAACTTTCTTGGACCTCATAATCAGGATAAAATTATACAACATAATGAGAGAACATAGTTACATCGCATGATATATCATCAAATGATTTGTTCATCCATGCCCTCCATCAGGCCCACTATGTATTCATTTAATACCTCATTCTCATTATTATATTTGTACAAATACCTCAACTATCAAATAGTAATAGAACAACCATCCAAAATATAAAAGTAAAAGTAAATAATTTGTTCCATCGCCTATGGGTAACTTTTACTAGAATTATAAAAGTGTCATTTGAAAACATCATGGGAAAAATAATTTTTTTGGTGTTTTTAATAAAAATTATATTTTTAAAAAATAATATAAATTTCAAAAAAGGGATTAAAATATCTATTTATATGAAATGAAATGATTCCATTTTTAATGCATACCTATCATACGTCATTGAAAAAAGATCATTTATTTTCTTAATGCGACAAAGAGGCTGACCAGTGTTAACTCACTAGATGACCATCGTAGTTCATTCAATATCTAATTTTAATTTCACAGATTTAATGGGTTTTTTTTGTAGTATTTAGGAAAATCTTTCTTTTTGAGGTTATGGAAGACTTTAAATGAAAAAAATGATATAAAATGTTGGTTTGCAGAATTCTGGTTATCAGAAAAAAAGCTGATTTGCAAAAAATGTCTTGGTCAATGGTTTTAGAAAGTTTTTTCATTTGTTAATTTTTTGTAGAAATAAAATTATATAATTTGTTTGAATAAACCTATATAATTATTTACATTACATTAATTTATTTACTATGTGATTTTATAATTCATTAATTACACCAAATCACACATCCTCCAACAACTAAATAGGATAACACCTCAATCGATAATGTAATTCGTAAGAGACCTGACACCCCCTTATGACTTTTCATCCCTTTTGGAAGCACCAACTCCACCTTATGATATGTTATTATAAGAGGCAGATAGAAAAAATAAATAATCAAAAAAAAATAAAATTAAAAATACTAATGCGTGGAATTACTGCCACGCACATGAAATACTCTCATATCAACCATGTATATAATTAATACTACTCGAATTGAAGCATAATAACAAATAAATACACTCCCCCTGATCCAAAGACAATATCAGTAACATTCCATTATAGATTGTAACAAGGTCATGGTGCAAGATAGAAGAGAGATAAATTTAAATTAATATTGGAAGATAAAAAAGGGTGGAATGGGAAAAGTGAAACACTTTAATAAAGAATTCATATGTTACATAAGAAAATAAACCTAAAATAAAATGAAAAGAATTAAAAAAACATAAAGAATTAGATGACATCCATTGATTACCTCTCTTATCAATCCCATATTCTATACACTCTTAGGCTCCAAATTATTGGCATAAAAGTGGCCTTGGTGTGTCATAATGAAACATTTCATGAGTTTCTGGTCAAAATGGGTCATCAGTAGTTAAAAATTTGAAACCAATTGTTTTTAAAAATAATATACGTGATACCACATCATTAAATATGAATCATATAATGCAGTATTCTAGAATGTTTATAAACATTTTTTTTGTAAATTTCACTTCATAATTTTAGGTTCATTCTCCATGTGTAGACAATGTTATCTCTCAATTAATCAAAAAATTTATTTTCTGAATTCATAATGATTCATTCTTCAATATTGATCATATAATGTAAATATTAAGGAATGGATAACTCACAAAAATAAAAAAAATGTATCAATGAATCATATTTTAGATGCAATTATATTCACATAAATTTAAAGTGTGTAACCTGATTTATGCCTCATTTCTAAAGGTGGAGTCCACTATACCCACCAAAAAGTTTTTTAAATTGATATATTCTATCGAGCCTACATATGATCAAGTCGTTACCTTGTCATGAATACAAAGATGACCCCAATGAATCACAGAATCATGAAAAAAATATTATCAATAAATTTTGAAGAATAATTTAAAAGTTATTCCCAATATAAAAAAGAAACCAAAATCAGCTAAAATTACATAATTAACAATTTTTTAAATTTTAGTTTAGAACACACCATTAATAAAAAATTTGTTAATAAGATTAAATTATTAAATTAGGATGATTAAATTTATTTAAAAACATACTTAAAATAAGGAAAATAATATCTCTATCATAGTCCATGTCACCCAGTTCTTATAGACAACAATAACTACCTGTCTCCTCAACTATGTTATCTTGTGGTGAATACCACATGGAATAATGGAATCCTAAAACAAATAATTAATATGACATAATGGAATCCTTGTATATCCATCTTATTCATAGGTCCTTGACTGCTATTGTTTCAATAAATTAATCCCTTACCTTGGGGAATAAAGATAACATGATGGTCCACTTGTACCAAATACCACATACATCCAACAAGTCATGGTAATATATATAAATGGAAGCACACAAGTTATCATAATATATCCACATGATTATATATAATTAAAAAAACTAACATTTGACTATAATCAAACATTGATAATATATACACTAATATCACTCATTTAAATAGAATAGTTTTTGTGGGATATAGACACACACACACTCACATGTGATCCGAATTAAGAATATTTAATAAATAAATGAAAATAAAATAATCATTAAGGAAATAACTGTAAATATGATACAAATAAGTTATGGAACTTCAAACCTCAATATTTTTTGTCATTAAGGAAATTATAAACAACTCTACGAGGTTTGATAGCTAGAGTGGAAACCTCAATATCCATGAACACCTCTTTATGAAATTATAATCGAAAAATATAATATTCTAATGGCATGCAGCATCGACATGTTGATTTTTGAGGAATATCATGGGTTTACTACAAAAATAACATTTATTTTGTTAATAAATGAATTGAAATATGATATTCGATGATACCTTCTATCTTTTGAATAGTTTTTAAAATATTTTTTAAAAATAACATCTGATGATATTTTCCTTCTCTTAAATAATTATCAAATTATCATTTAATTTATAACATGTCATGATAACTGTTTATCAAATATAATTTTCAAAAATTACTATCCAAGTTATCATATGTTATTATAATTTATCTTTTCTAGAACTTTTTTTAATTATCACCCAAAAAATGTTTTTTAAATTATCCTTTAATAATATTTCAATTATCATCTGATAATTAAAATATTTATCCAATGATAATACAGGTAATTATCCTATAATGATATCAATAATCTTTCAATGTGATAATTATATTAAAAGTATCATTCAATAAATTTTATTTCATTTTCTATGAAAAAGTCATGTAATTATTCATTGGCAATTAATTATAATTATCTCTCCATAATTATTCATTGTTATTAATCAATAATATCGCATATTTATTCAATTAATCATAATTATTTTGAATTATGATTTATTTTTAGAGAATTGTATTTTTTAATTTTTTAAAATTATCATTAGTAGTTTATTATATTTATATCTTCATAACATGATTAAAAATTATTATTTATAAAACTATGATTCTTTCATTAATTATTCCACTCTTATATAGAATTAAGTTAAATAAAGACAAGAAAAAACATTTCGTCCCTAACAGGGATTGAAGGGGGAGGGTTTGATGAGCAGTGTTGCATGCTAGGATGTGGGAATAAAAATTATGAGTAGGCTTCCCAGATCAAGAGTAGATGAGAATTGAGATTTCTCAAACTCAAGAAGATCAACCAAAATTGAATTCTCGGGTGGTTTAATGATTTTAATATTACTCTTGAAGGAAAAAAGTAAACCAAAAATTATTTAACCACTATCAACATGCGATATAATTGAAACCGGGTGGTAGACTGTTTAATTTTGACTCAGTAAGGAATTAATTTTTTTAAATGGATCAAAGTGGTTCGACTTTTGGACTTTGGGATTCCACATAATAAAAAATGGATGTTTCTGGTAAGGTGTATAGAGATGGGAAATTTCTTGTTTTATTAGTTTTATTGAATTAGTAAAATTACATAATTTATATAAATATTAAATAAATACAAATAATTATACTATAGAAATGATATATCCACTATAGGGTAAATTTTTCATTTCGTAAATAATCATGGTCTCATATTTCACAATTGATGAAACATTTGGAAGATATTAATGATTTATTGTTATAAATCATAATAACTAATTTATTAAAAGTTAAAATGGTTATTATTATGAGTGATACATCCAGACATCCTACATATACTAATTTTACACTGTGTTTAGGGTTTAACAGTCATATTGGACCAAATGGTGGTATAATATTTTTGAAAAAACTTACTATATGGGATTTATTATATTATATATATAAATACTATAATGAAAAAATAATAAATATATTATTTTCATGAGTGAGATAATATGAACCTCTAACACAAAAAAACGTCATACCCCACCATGGATAATGATTTTAGCCATGACCCATCTATGGCCTCATATTTCTCGTACAACAGATCATTAAGGTGTTATTTAACTCATTTGAATAAATTTACTTAAATTAAGATAACATGATTAATAATTTTTTAATTTATATTTGTTGAGGATTTATGGTCTTCTGAATCTCTACCAACTCAGCACATGAATCTAAACATATTTCTTTGAATATTCAAAAGTGTTAATTGGTCCTTTTAACTTATTCATTTACTTTAACATAATATTAGGATATTTCACAAAGAAATCATTTTTTCTTCTTCAGATATATTATAATTAATCAGAATAGGGTATTTATTATAAATATAAATATCTAGATTTCACAATTCGCCCCCTCTATCGAAATATCGTCCTCGAGAAATATCTCTAGTAGTTTTGTTGAAATTGACATGGACATAAAGCTCTTATATTATATTTACACTCTTATATCTATTCTAGGTTCCGTCCATACTACCACTAAATCAGATCTATTGGTACCATATTTTCTCGCAATACCTTCTCTCTTTGATCAATGATCTACACTGGATGCTCCTCATACGATGAGTTTTTCTCTTCCTTAAAGTCGTCGAAATCAATAACATGATTAGGGTTAGTTATCTACCACAAAATATATGATACATGGAACATATTGTGGATTTCCCGATAGCGAGAACGGAGGTCCAGACGGTATTCCTCTATTCAAATTCACTCAGGGGCCACAAAGGGTCCAATAAAATATTGGGCCAGCATCCCTTTCCTTTATAATGGTATCTTACCTAACTAAGGAGTCATTCTCAATTAAATTTTATCTCCCACAAAAATCATCAATGGTCACCTCTTATAGAAGACATATGATCTCTATTGTCTCTTAGCATTGATTAGTCTCATCTGTATCAATTTTAGTCTCTATGAGGTCTCCTGAACTATATTGTGGCCAACAACTTCTACATCACATTCCTTATTACAATAATGAAGTTATAGAAATGGCCTCATATAAATATCATCATAATGTGACATTAAAATCTAATCATAATAACTATTACTGTTTGCAAACTCAACCAAGTCCAGTTGTTCATCCCATGCTCCACCCAAATTAATCATGCATGATTAATGCATATGATAAATTATGAGTATATTATGCTCTAACACCCCATATGTCTGAGGATAGTACTCCATGGTTATCTCAGCTTAGTCCTTAGGGAATTCTACAAGCCATCTCAAACGAGTGATGATCGCACCTATATCTATATATGAAAAATATTTCATTGGGACTCCATAAATGTACAGGATCTCTCAGAACTAGAACCATACTAGTTCCTCTACTGAATTAGTCTCTTTAAATAGTAATAAGTGTGCCAACGTTGATAACTGTTAATAAATCACCCAAAATACATCATGACTCCTTGTGGTCGGGGGTAAAACTTGTAACAATGTCCATTATGAGATATTTTAACTTACACATTATTATCAATAGTGGATACAACTTCCTTCTAGAATGTTAGTGGTCGACCTCCACCCTTTTAAGAGTAAGTCATCCCGAGATGAAACTCGCGAAGTCTATCTTAATCCCCAGAGACCATAATATCCTCATAAATACATGGTTAAAATTACTCACACCATGATGTATTTCACATCTAGAGGTTTGTAAATTTTTAATCAGATCCTATCTGATTAATTCTAAGACTACCACTCAGTTAATTATTATGATCACATCATTGTCACCCAAATTCCATAAGAGTATTGTGTCACCCATATCTAGTTAACCCTCATGAAGACACACCCTAGGTTTTAATGCTTAGTAGTCATCAACCGGTCCACAAGAAACGATGAAATTAGTATTTGAATAAATTGATAGATCCCTAATCCTATGAAGTATTGAATCATTAGAAAGCCAAAAACCCCAGCTGATGACACTGCTCCTCCAATTGGTGTCACAAATTTCCTTTTATACTTATGTTTTACAAATAAGAGCATCCAAAAAAACATTTCCCATCCTGAGTGAATATTCTATTTCATTTTTTAACATCTGTAGAAACTCAACCTGGTACTTTTGACTCTAGTTCAAGTCCCATTGTGTATTGTTATAGTGAAGGATCTTGTTGTTCATGTAACGAAATCTCTCACTAAATAGATAGTGTGTCCAACACATCAATGTGTCAACCACTACTGGAATCTCCGAGCCAAGTGTATGATTTATCATCTCATGGGTTCATATCTATAAATACCAGTAGTGAAAAGATTTATATCTTTGAATCAAAAAATTTGATTGAATAATTATAGTGAAACAGAATACATTTCCTAACCACTCCTTGGATCAAGGAATTATAACTCTGGATCTATCATCAACCCTTTTTATCTCATGGAACGCCTCGTCACATTGGTTCGACTAATGGAACTTCACTCCCATAATTTTCAGTTTTTTCATTGATGATGATAGTCCAGAGAAGTCCTTGATAATCATACTATAATATCTTCCTAAACAAGAAAAATCCAAATCTCAAACACATTTTGCACCCAATTTCTTGACATGAATTCCTCGACCATCTCTAGGTTTACCGATATACATACCTTAGAAACATCATTAACTATTAATTTTACCTTTTGAATCTATAATTTAAAATTCAAAATTATTTTGTAAAACCTATGTTCTCATAGAATACATAGTTTTTTCTCCAGGTACCAATAATGTCTCTCATGTTTTGTGGATTATATAAAGATATTTTTGATGAATAATATGATGAATGAGTATGTATTTGGAAGGAAGGTCTTGTTCATGATGCCTAATAAAACACATGGTGTGTTTATCAGCCCGAACGTAATAACTAGGTACTCATACACTCTATATATTTTCCAAAGGACATCATTTATAAATTCCATCAATCAATATCATAATCAGTGATATCCAAATTGAAGGTAAATATGGGAGAACCACTTCCCTCTCTATATCCAATTGGAATGATCATCAAATTTATGCAATGCATATTAGTTCTTTATCCTAACCTGGTTCTACATTCTAGTAATTAATACATAGTATAATTATATAATACACACATTCATGGATTAAAAAATTGTTGAACCATAGGATGAACTACTTGGCCTTTTGAATCCCCTTTTCCACAAGTCATCCATTTTATCCTTGACCTCCTTCAACTCAGTTGGGTCCATAATATACATGTATTTAAAATGATTCTCTAGTAACATGAGATCAATATTAGCTCAACATATCAATCCTTTAGTGTCACTACTATGTCAAAAATTTCAAAAAATTTCACATATAGTTAATTAGAATCATGAGAGCCTTTGATGTTCTAAAAAGAAGAACAATCGTGGAGTTTGAAATCCATTCATCCGACCATAAGATATATATTTTATTCCTATTAAAGACACAATGTGAAAGACTTATGCTTGAAGAGGCAATTCTACCTATTCCATAGAAGAAGCGCAGTATAAGGCTTAACTACATTATCTTACATAAAAAGTGGTAATTATAAAAAAACTTCATCAGGAAAAGTATTTTGGCCTTCCTATCCATTAGTTACATAAAAAAAGTCAATGAAATATCATCAGGAACATGATGGAAACACTTTAGAAAGAAATAACATCATTAGGATAATCCATAATTAGTCTAGGTTATCACACATGGTTTCACGTAAATTGTCATTGGGATAAAAAAATGTTCCTCTAAAAAATTATATATGATCTATCAATATCTTCCAAGGGGACTACCGTTAACCAACGTATACCCTTCCTAGCAGTAACCCTTATATTCACCACTTCATGTTAGTCATAATCATTATTTGTAAACTAACAAAATAATGTTCTTTGATCATTTAATAAATACAAATAAAGATATATTATACAAGACATGAATATAAATATATCCAACAAGAGAAAATTTCTCGAACATATAGATCAAATCAAGGTATTTATGTATTGATGTACTATGTAGAGAAGCTATTGTTATATATAAATGTAATGTAAACCAACCATCCAATTTATGATTCAAATACATGCATAAAAAATAATAAATCACATATCAACATCATTTGCATCACAAAACATGATCCCATGTACCAGTAAGAACAACAAAAAATTCATAATTTGATGAAATTATAAGTCCACTATATAGTGTTGGCTAGGAACTGACATATTTATCCCACCAAAGTTCCAACCATTATAACTCTTATTTACCCTATTTCTATCCAAGATAAGGCATAAACATATAACATAGTCCTATTACTCTAACACCATTTTGTAACTTCCTATCCAGAATCGTTGGTTCTAAGCTATAATGTCAAATAACCTCATTCTCTCTTACCCAAATGCATGATTTTTCAATTATCATTGAGATTCATAATCTGTCACTATGGAGAATATACCCTTAGAATCATGTCATAGTATCAATAATAAATTAACCACAAATAATAAATATTCTGTGTTATAATGTAGAAAGTAAATGACATGAATTTCATGAAAATAAAACCATATCCTTATGTTGAAATACTATCTATAGTGAATAAAACTGATGAGAAATTAAAGAAAAGAATGGTCCTCCACTATCTATCCTGGCCCTCCCCATCTCTATAATATACCTACTCATCCATCCACCATAGTATCCCTTTATTTCACTAAGTCTCTTATGAAATATATAACCACATTGAAATGCCTGAGTATGGTGTTATTACGTGTCTTGATAGACCATCACAAATGGATTCATAAACTTTTTTGGTAATGTATTCATGTGTGTACCATGATTATAATGAATTTTGGAATTGTATTAAAATAAAATCCCAAACCCAGAGGTTAATCACTTAGCCATTATCCAAAATCTCAATTCATACATTCCTTGGCACAAAGATAGAAGATAGCTTGATGATTCAGATGAAACAAACCAACCAATGTACAGACTCATCATAGTGTCATAGAGGTGATACCTAGCATCATGCATCCCACATCTGTACCATGTTACCACGAACCTCTAAATAAGTATATCTAGAACTCACGTCAACTAGACTACCTCATTGTGAATAGAAGTTGACAGCAAGGAATCCTAGAGAACACCATCAACATTATGCTCTGGAACCCTCATACATGCCCCATGTGTAAATTTCCCTCGTTACTGAGGTTGAAATGTAGTGGTTTCCCCAATTCTGGAATAAATATTTCATTGTAGTTCACATGTCTCAAATACCACCAATAATAAAGAAGGAATTGAGGTACAAATACCTGGAAAGCACACAAGTATTTATTATATATCAACATGGGTATATAAAAGCCCATAAAATACATGTTATCATAATCAAACATGAATAAAAGTTACACTAATATCACTCCTTGAATCACATCATTTTTTATCGGATACAAGTACATACAAACTCACATGTGGATAGAATCAACAATAGTAAATAATAAAATTTCAAAAAATATATTCAATAAGGAAACAACTATAAATGTGGGGCTAAAAGAAAAATATGTTTTTACCAAAAATGATATCAATGTTAAGAAATGATATTCAACCCTATGTTTTTTGGTTGATGGAGTGGAAACCTTAACAGTTAATAACACCTCTTTACATTCTTATTATTTTAAATATTGACATGTAAAAGACTTGAGTTGATCTCAATGAGAAGATCAAGGTATATAAAGGGTTTCTTAAAAATAAACATATATTTTATTTCAAAATGAAATAACATATTATATACAATGAAACCCTCCCTCTTATTGATAGTATTAGAATTATTTATTAGAACGACACATGAAAAGATATGTTCTCTCTCCTAAATAATTCTAAAATTAACATTTAAATTCCCAAATGTGATTCTAATTGTGATTCCATTATTATTGAAAATATTATTGTTTAATTAACATATATGATTATAATTTAACTTTTCTGAATAATTTTTAAATTATCATTTTATATTAAAAATAAAAAACAAAGAATGTGTTTGAAATTAAGTATTAATAATCTCACATATTATAATTAGACAAATATAGTAATTATCATATGATAATAAAAGTAATTATGAGATGATGATATTAATAATCATTCATCATGATAATTAACATAAAAATATAAATCAATAAATCAGATATTATTTAATTAGATAATTCATGCAATTATTCTTGGGAATTCATTGTAATTATAACTTGATAATACTTCATTATTATTATTCAATAATGTCACATAATTATTCCTTTCTAGATAATTATATTTAATCATAATTTATTTTTTCAAAGTTATCTTCTGAAAATTCTATATCTTTATATTTGATTATTTCTATTATTTATTTCTTGATATTTTTTATACTAATTATATTTGAAAGTAATTTTTTTCTATCTTTAATTTTATTTATATAACTACGTAATAAGGATAATAAATGAAATAAATAATAATAATTAACCATAATTCCCACAATAGGGTAGAATAGTGGAGGGTTTCTTGAGTAGCATCACATGCCGTGATTTGGGAAGAGAAACTGTGATAAGGTTTCCTAGACCACCAGTGGGTGGTAACAGAGATTTTGTAGTCTGAAGAAGATCAACCAAAACCGAAATGAAGGATGGTTCCCCCATTTTAATAGAACCCATGTACAAACAAGTAAATATAAAATTATAAAAAATAAATCAATTTACGATTTAACTAAATCATGATTGTGAATTATTTACGTTTGTCTCATTAGGGTATTGAAAATTTTAAACTGGGCAAAATAATTCAATTTTGGGGAATGGCACATCAATATAGCGAATTAATAGATGTTTTATGAGTATGTTCTGGAGAAGATGAATTGTATAATTTATAATAATTTAATTGAATGAATAAAAGTTGTTATTTAATATAAATATTAAATAATGAGAAACACATATTCCGCATAAAACTTATATCACTTAAAAGGTAAATTCTATGTTCTTGACCTAATAGTGCTCTCAAATTTCACATACGATGCACTGTCAAGTTGGTAATAATTATTTACTAATTAATAATAAGATTAATTAATTATCTAAAAATAAAAATTATTTTTATGAGATATTCATCAAAATGAGCAACGCTTAAAAATGTTATATCCATTCTAGTGTAAAAATGAGTTATAGATCTAACAGTGTTCTCATATTTCTCATTTGACGCACTGTTTTGATATTTTTAAAAAATCATAAAAATGATATAATAAAAATAATTAAATATTTTATTTATATGGGAAAGGAATACAAACATACGATGATTACAAATTATATACACCATATAAGATAAAAACCATATCCCAACCATATCAGTTGTTTCAGGTTTCTTATAAAAATAACCATTTTGGTGTTATAGAATTATTTTGAATAAATTTATTTAAGTTAATATTATATATTTAATACATTTTTCATATCTTCTCTAATGATAAATGGGCCTCTAAATCTTGCACTAATATATTGTCAGACTCCAAAAAACATTTTAATGAATATTCCAATGTGTTAACATGGTTTTTCTCTAATTCATAACCAATAAATCATTATTATGATAATGCAATGATAAATAAATTTTCCCAAAATAGACGTCGATAATTTATTATTAGGGGTTTTATTTTAATTGTAAAAAATGGGATATTATATAGGATATTCGTGAGATGTAATAAGTGTCAGTAATTTGGTAAAATAGATATTTTTAATATTCCCATAAATATTTTATTATATAAAAACAACAAAAAAATTCACCATATAGTTTTATAAACATGGTAATGTATATAATGATTATAGTTTTACAATATTAAAATTTTTACTTTAATAAATTTATAATTTAAATATATAGTGTCATGAATTATTATATATATAGACAAGTATTTATTTTTACATATAAATAAAAAATGGGAATTATGTTTAAAACATGTGATAAATAAAAATTTAAATTAATAATTATATTTTTATAACATTTTTTTAAATTTAAATATTTAATCATGATGTATATATAGGTTCTAATAATAATGAAATCACTATTAGATTTCAATGGAGGTGATTATACTACCAGTAATCTCATGGATATTTCCATTTGTTTGAATTTTTCTGGCATATTATTTTTATCATACCAAATTTTTTGGAGTTTTTTATTTCGATGGCATAAGAGAAACCTCGAACACTGATACATCCTTCACATCAATAGATAAATGAGCTTTATATGAGAGGCTTCCACTACTTGGTGAAAATATATTCATTCATATGATTTATAAAACAGTTAGTTCCTTTTATACATGGTTATTTAAAGTCTATACTATTACATTTAATAACTATTTAAACATATAATGGTTTCATTTAATAAATAATACGAGTTTTTACGAATTTTATAACATTATATTTACATAAATTAAATACTTATTCAAAAATGATTTCGTTCAATTCATTATCAGTAAATAATTAATTCTATATAATTTTAATTAATACTTACAAATGAATATTGCTAATATTATCTAAATTGAATACTTGACTCTGGATTTTATTTATAGTTTGGTTTCATCATTACTATATTATGATTTAATTGAGTAATAAAATTTCTCTTATATTATATACATATAAATTTATATATATAATAATTTTTGTCTTAAACAATTTCATTTATTTATTGTCATTTAATGGGGATAATTTCTTATATAGAGTATGTAATAATACTTCAACAAAAAATTGATTATGGGATAATTTAGTTTTTTATATTTTTATGATATTTTATATTTTCATTGTATTTATTTATATATGTAAATTTCATACTAAATATAAATTACTGATTCAATAAAGGATGAATGAAATTATTTTACCTGAATAACCTTTTCAAAAAATTCTATTAGAAATCATTTACAGACATGGGATATAATAATAGTACCTCTAGAATCATATATTAGTAAATCAACATCTAGTCATCAAGGTAATGATTTGATTTCTATTACAATAATTATAGGTTCAATTAGTGAGTTGAATAAGAAAATATAGTAACACCAAATGTTTTAGAGGTGATGATTTATGTTCCACAAGCCAGGTGACTTTCTAAACAGACAGTAGTAATTTTAAATTAATAGTATTTACCTTGTTCCACTGGAATTAGAATTTTTAGATATTTATCATTATTTTTAGTCCTTGAATTAGTTCACTATCATGGATATTTTCCATGATCATCACCTTTAGGAAACTGATTTATTAGTGATAAGTTTGTGGATATATATTTTTTTACTTTAACTCTATCCACTGATAATATAATTTTTTACAAAAACAAGTCTTTATATTCTTTATTTTACAGCAGAATAAAAACATACCATTTCATTGAGACATTCTCAATGGGAGCCCTTACTATAGTTATGAAATATATTAAATTTAATGTTCTTTATTTGCTCTTTATTTTCATCCAAAATTTCATGAGATTAAATACTTATCGTCATTTATTTATTTTACTTTTAATGATTATTAATATTATTAATTGAAATTTTTGATATATTTTTTGGAATAATTATATGATTTATCACATTATCCCTTATCATTATTTTACTCTTATACAGATAATATCACCATTTTCTACTGAATCTATTTATAACATGGTTACATCATTATTTAACCATTACAAATAATAATTTGAGCTACACATAATTAATTTACATTTATAATTATCATTAATTATCTAATGAATAAATATTCCTTTACATTTATTTCACATCAAATTCATTATATCGGCTTTCAGTTCAGGAATGATCAATGAAAATTCAATCTTGGTTTTCTTAGGTAGGGCTCCCCAATGAATCTCTTTATTATTAGATGAACCATAATCATTGTAATATATTATAAAGTGATTATTTTTATGAAATGAATATCCTCGGGGAGTTCAAAAACAGTCTCAAAGTTTTGCATCATTTGGATAAAGTATTTTATTATTGATTTAATAACCAAATTCATGTTTTAGGGGAATTACCCCTTTGTAAATATATGCAAGAAAATACAAATTCAAATTTAATATCCATTCATGAATTAATTTCAAATAAAACACATTTATTATACTTTATGAAAACATTTAAATAATCTCAAATACTTATAAATTTTCCACAAGTATTATATAATGTTCTCACATACAAATAATAAATACTAACAAGTCTATGATGGTTCTTTGAAATATAGTTACCCATTAATCAAATTCAAGATATCACATTCTTTAAAGATAAAATCCATCAATTAATACAATAAATAAAGTAAAAGTTCACCTGTAATTTTAATTATTTCAATGAAAATAATTTTTTACTAAGATAAACCATGGTATATATTATCTAATTGACATTTTTCATTAGATTAAGAATAGGTTACAACGTATTCAGTTTCCATAAATATATAAAAATATAATATAGGATATAATATTCTAGAAACACAACATATATTACAATTCATAATTACCAAGGGAAATAGATTGTTAATAAATTTGGTAATAGAAATTCATAATGGGTAATAATAATAAAAAACAATCAGATGACACCATCAAATAAACATACGAGTATGAGATTGTAAATATAGAAAAATAACATAATATAAAAAATTATTACTTAATAAGAGTTAGATAATATGTGAAAAATCATAAGATGAGGTTATATTAAAAAATTGCATTCTAAAGGATGAATACCTGTAAAATTATTATGATGATAATAAAATTATAAACATCAATAGAATATGTCATAGTTCACTCAAAAGGGCCATCATCACAATGTAAAAAATATCCCACATTGGATTAGGTTTAATCCCCAATCACATACATAATATCTCATGAGAAATAAATATTTAACTAATGAATTTGATGGATATATAATTCTTAGCCCAATGATAATTTCATAATATATACATGAAAATTTTTTATAGCATATACAAAATGAAACACTGATACTAATGTAATATTAAAATATTTTATATAAATGTTACAAGTATAACCAATATGCTAAATTGTATTGTATGAATTGGGAAATAAAAATTATGAAATATATGTAATGAAGAAAATAAATAAAAATATTTTTATTTATTGTTAAGAAGTATATAAACAATTTCGAGTAAATTTATTTATGTTTGAAATATATTTTTTCCAAAATAATTATTTCTTTAATTATTTTACATGTTAATATTAAAATAAATTTTGGATTATTTATAACTTATATTATGATAAAATGAAATTGTTTTATAAAAAGATCATATAAAATTGTTATTTGGGTTAAATAATGAGTTATTTTTGAAATGGTTGAATTTTCTCTTAATAGTGAAAAAATAATTTCTATTAAATAATAATGTATAGTAATTTAATAAACTAAATTAAAATTAACATTTGTAAATAAAATAAAATAACATTCCATTTAATTTTAATTTACATTTATAATTATACTAGAGTTATAATTATAATATTTTTTTTGGGTTTAAGATCACCATTTTCACTTAAATGATTTTTTTTAAATGAAAATATTTTCAGTTGAATTTTTTTATTTAATAATAAATAAATTACTACATTAATATAAATTGAAACCTAGGAGTGGATTTTAAATTTTTAATTATTATTTCCAATTTTTCTTACCACATATCATAAGTTTTTATCAATGTAAATCATGCCTTTATTGAATACAAGTCACGTCAATAAAATTTAATTTTTTAATTAATTTTAGAAAATATTATAAGAAATAAATTTTTTCCAAATAAGCGACATTGATCTTTTGGGTGATTATTTTCCAACCACAGTTAATCATTACTAGAATTTATGGCATTTTTTGTGCCACCAAACATTGAAATTGTCATATATTATTTTATGAAAATATATAGTAATAAATGTCTTCATTTTTACTTAAATAACCATATAATTTTGACATATTAATAAAATTAATATATTTCAACACCCTATAATCCTAAAAGGTTAAATTTATAAAAGATATGAGTACTATCAACATGTTTCCACTTTATATTAAAGAGCATTCGTGATTGTAACTCTATAGTTAGTTGTTCATAACATGGAGTAGCAGCTAGGATTAGTGAACCCCTATGAAGTTACCTATGGTGTTTCTAAGTGTGTAAAATTCCCACTAAAATTAAAATATGTTTTCTTGTGGGGATATTATATTGATTAATGACCCATTAGTTTATATTCGGTGAGACCAAGATAGGGGACTTTCCATATTCATGGGAAATATTTTTCCTATGGTTAATAAATATTAAACATTATTTTTGTTACAAATGATTTATAAAATATAAATGAATTGTTGTTATATTGTTAATTTTTTTTGAATTTTAATTAATGAATTTATAACCATAAATTTTATATAATGCTGAATCATGGGGATTAATGCAATAACCCAATGTTTTATTAATGGAAACTATCATATTATAATTATTATATATAATCTCATAAAAAACAACCCAATGATCTATTATAAAATATTTATCCTTTAAACATAATATTTTCCCTTCATATATTTGAATTTCAAAAATCTGACATACACTGTTGTGAATTGAATGATGTTTGGAGTTTGATGAGACAAACAAAATTTTATTTGTGAATAGTAATCTACATTATGAATAGAATCCTACTATTATGACTAGTAATATGAATCTTATGAATAGTACACCATTCAAAAGAATAGTAAACTCACTCTTGGTTTTATAAATACAATTTAGGAATATTTTAAGTGATTAAATGACCATAATAAAAGTTTTTTTTTTATGTCATAAGTAATTAATTAAAATTAATTAATAAATTTAAATAAAAATTTATTTTCCTCAAAGATGTTTATAAATTATTAATTTTATGTCTTTTGGTTATAAGATAATTTTATAACACCTTATGTTTTATTGAAAGAATAATAAAATCAGTTCTAGTTTTGTATTTGGTATTTTTTATCTAAATTATGATTTTAATTAAAAATAAAATAAATAATTTTTAATAAATATTTTTCAAAAAATGGATTTCATTTTTGGATCATACAAATTAATAAATGTTTTTTTTATTTTTTTTATTCTTTTGAAATACATGAATTTTTTGTGAATAGTAAAATATAATAATTGAGGATAAATGCTATATTTATTATTTATAATGTCATCAACTGAGGTATTGATAATTTAAGGCCATTTTCTTGACCTCACATGAACTATTTATAGTTTTTGGTCTCATGAATAATTAACATTTTTAACTTATGAAAAAAAAAATCTAATGATTAAAATATTACGAAAACCCTACTCTCCTCTACAATAAGAACAACCCCTCCTAACCTCATCACCACACTTCTATAAATCACTGTTACTTGCCCAAAATATAACCAAATATGACAAAAAGTTATTCACCCATGTCCAACACCCCTTAGTCTCTTCAAAAGTCCAAATCCCCCACCCTTAATTGGCTTTCAAGGAATATTTATTCCAGATGTAAATTTCTATTTTCAATTATTTTAGTATCTTTTCAGGTTTATTTGTTTTCATTCTTATCTATAACTATCATCATCAAAATTTTACGAACACTCTAGTACCATAAATGTACTATAATGTTGATATTATAATTGATTAAGTCATTATAATCTCTACTTTAATCATATTTTATATTAGTATTAAATAAACCATCTGAGATGTGTTAATTTACCACATTAATGTATGATGGGTTTTCTATTTCATTTATAATTTTCAATTATGGATATGAATAAATTTTTATTATGAATGAACTTTGTTGTTATTTAATGTTTCTTATGTTTGTTTGATTAATAATTTTGTAATCATGATATAAATTTACAATGAAAAATGAGTTTTTAGTTATCAAAAACCACAATTAAACCCAAAAGGTTATCAATAATGTTTTATATAACGATTCATCATAAATAGAAGAAATAAAATATAATTTATAACACATTATTATTCTTTTTTTCACTAATTTCATAAAAATTCATTTATTGAAAACAACTTTCCTCATAAATATTTATCCGAACATTAATATAAGTGAACTGATCATTAAAACCAATGATCAAAATGCTCCCAAATAATGAAATTGAACAACATAACCCAAAAAATGTAATTAATGGAAATAAATATTTTAAATATAGAAGTGTTTCTATAATTATTAATTAATTAAGATAATTTGATTATTGTAGTCATTACGATCAAGTAAAGAACGCCATTAGACTTAATGTATGGGATCCTCTGTATTTCAAATTCATTCAATAATTTCCTCTATATTATGCCATTTTCTATGAGATTCCTAATGATGGTGTATGCTTTAACACCTCCCCCATACATCCAACGTGATTTATAAATTATGATAAACCAATTTATCTCTTATTGAGCCATATTATGTACACTCGATCCTAGGATGATAATCTGTAATGTATTCTAGAAAAATATCCAATATTTTTTTGGGGTTTTTATCTCCCATATACCAAAATAAAGTTATATTATCTTTTTATTTAAATATTATAAATTATTTTTACATTTATAAAATTAAATTATCATGGTACTTTCATCATTCTCTTTTAGGGATTTGACTCGTTTTATGGGATTCCCTCAATATTTCCTGATAAAAAACTTGTCTTTATAGAACATCCCTATTTATTACCTGATTTAATTTGAACTCTATATTATATTTTAAACCACAATATCTTTTATAAATTTATAATTTTTTATTATGAAAACATTCATGGTTTACATATATATTTATATAATGTAGTTTCCCTTTTCTATTTTAAAGGCTCTATAGCATTTTCCTTAAAATAAAAAATAATGTTTTAATGCTATAATTTCATAAATACATTTTTAAATGTTATCACATTTTCATGACATCACATACCCTGATAAATGACTTTATTCCCTTATGAATTTCTTGGCATATTTTAATTTCTTTCATTCATAGTCACTTTTATGATACACTCATTTCTTATTCCTTGTGACATGATTATGGAACCCAATTCCATTCAAGTGTATTTTCAAGAATCATGTATTTATAAAATAGTGTTTTTATTATTAATAATATTTTTTAATAATATATTAATTATTTGATAACTAGGGTTATTTTTCCGATAGCATACATGACACACAATAATGTGTTTCTTTGAAATCATACATTGCACACAACATTGATTTATACGGAAATATAATACAACAATATTATTATTATTTTAAAAATGTAGTTAACTCCTATATGATGGAATGATGGAAATGAATAGGATAAATTGAATTTTAGAATAAGGTTTATCCTTCTTAAAATAATTAACACATGGTTAGAATATTTATTTGAAATGAAAATATACACCAATTGAATATAAATGATCAATTTTTATGAAAATATATTTTAAGGAGAATAATTTTGTTTATAAAATCATATCAGTCAAAATATATTTTTATTTTATTAAATATGTATGTTAAATATTCAATTTAATATTTTAAATTTTGATTATATGTTTTTTCTAGATATGATATAATCAAAAAGTCAATTTTTTGAATGATAGATTTATTGTTCAAAAATGAAATTTCACTCCCTTTTAATGGTGAAACATTTGTAAATTTATTTTTTGACATCCTTATATGATTTATTTGACAAAATAATCTTCTTATTTAGAATCAGTGCATCAAACTTTAATTTTCCAGAGTTTTTGATATTTTTCTTCATAAATATCACGTTTTGGTGAAAAATAAAAATACAGTAATTTTTAAATGAATACAACTTTTTTCATCGACATATTTTATATGGATAAAACATATTATTTAAATATATTAACGTAAAAATGGAATAGAAATTTATCTTTTAATCTAATTTGGGTCATTAACAGTAATTTTACATTGAAATTGGACATAAACAAATGGAAATTTTTTTGAGATAGTTATTACTTCATAAAACCAACATTTTCGTTTTGAAAATGGGAATTAATATAAAATTAATTACTAAAACTTCTGTGTTTTCAATTAGGTAAATGTATTATATATTTTTAAATATAAATTCAAATTTGTCTGAAGATATACCTTATATTTTTAACATTAAAAATAGTAACATGAGTAATTATTTTATTTACCATGGTTAAGAAGTAAATCTAGTAAAAAAGGGTACAAAAATAATATTATAATCATAACAAACTACCCGAACACATAATTAATCCAATTGGATGAGATATTTATAATAATTGGCATCCTTGGGACAATTATAGGACCTTTGGGAACTACTTGTGTGTTTAAATGACATTTTATAAAAGGTAATTTAATATGAAGCTGATTTTATCATAATCATGTATCTTTAAATAAAAAAACTTTTTTATGGGGTCATATAATTGGTAAAATTAACTATTAATAGTTATTATAAATATAAATATTTTTTCTAGATCATTCTATTTTATTTTAAAAAAATTAGTCATTAAATAAATTAATTTATTTTTGATACAATGATGATGTAGTGGTTACATAATTAATGAATGATTCAAATAAATGATTCTATAAACATTACTATAAATGTAATATTATTATTCTCTTGCTGTCAAAATGTTTTTGGGATGATATCGAGATATTAACTTTTATTTAAGGCTTCTTGTTTGAATAAATCAACATTTTATTACATTAAAAAAATCAATTAGAATATAATGTCAAAATTGACATAATTTTATTTTTAAAACAAATATAATATTAATAAATGATATAATAGTCCTAAAATATATATTATTATTCCAAATGTATTATATAATTTTAAAAATATTGTTAATGAGCATGTTGTTATTCTCTTGAAATTTTATAGTAGCTATAGTAACCATAAATTATGAAAATGGATGAAGACTTTATAAGAGTTATTGTTTTTAACTAATTGTTATAGAAAAACCATTAAGGCCACATTTGTGCCATAAACATTTCAAAAACAACTTTTTTGATTGGTTTTTGATCCCAAAGAATCTTATAATCTAAAAAATGGCTTCAGGAAAATATTAAAATGAAAATGAAATTATAAGAAAATAATATTTTAATATTTTCCAAAAGTAATAGTCCCCCCTCTCCAAAATGTTAAACACATATACCAACATACTACCACATCCCAATCACCATGGATCATTCAACCACTACTCATATAATCATCCAATATCCCACATTTCCTCTATGATTCCGTACCTTAGGAAAAATGAAATTCAAGAATTTTTTTTGGCTCAAATCAAAAGTTGTTAACAGATTTAGATATAGCGTCTTTTCTCAAGTTCATTTCAATTTATTTCCTTCTTCTATACCTATTTTCTTATTATTCGTTAATTACATAAAAACACATGTATCCTGAATATGATAGGATTTTTTATAATAAGTCTTTAAACTACACTAACACACACCACTATCTAATAGATATGAAGATATTGTTTCTATGTACGGAAAAGTACTTCCTCATAAAATAAGGAATGTTCGATTCTCTCCAACCACCACTCATGGTTTCCATTATAATGGAACCATATTTTTATATGTTATATATTATATTTCAGTTTTCTTTATTATTTTTTAATTTTATATTTTGTATTCCTTTTTTGTTTCCCATAATTTGTAAATACAATAATTTCACTTGAGGAAGTGCAGACTACTACCTCCTTTAAGTGATATGATTCATTCATTCCATACATGTAATGTATAAATGATGATCTAATGAAATTTTTTAATGTATATAAAATATTATATTTTACCTGAATTATAATATACTAATTTATCATTTATATTTTCTTCATTTTTATTTGAAAAATAAATGAATGTAGCATTCATGTGTTCGTACGGCATACCATCAACACGAACAGTGCATTTCCTTTATTATCTACTAATGTTATATACTATTATAAATACATATATATATAAATAAACTATGTATATATGATATTTAAATAATTTATATCATTATTGAGATGGTATACTTTTTACTACATGTACAATTAACCTCAAAACAAGTTTATTTTCGACTCAAGTACCGAATATCGGCAAAAATACCGATATTAAAATAATTAATTAATTAATATTTGTAACATGTAAATAAGTGATATAAAAGGAATAATAAACATTATAATTGTTATAAATATTGTATAAATTACCATAACTTTATTATTTATGAATAATAAAGAACAAATGTGACGAGTCAGACTCTAGGTAAGGGACTTTGCATCAATATCCATTCATTATGAAATATTTTAGTTTATATACGACCTTATTTTATACAGTATATAATTTTGAACTTTTTATTTTAATTTAAATAAATTTTATAAAAAATGAATCATTTTCTAAAAATCCTTTTACTAAAAGTCAAAAGTAATTTTTTTTAACGTATGTGGCGACAATGACCTTTTGGTCACTACGAGCATTATTTTATATTTGGTTTCCATATCAAGAAAAAATTTTCTAAAAAGGTAAATAAATACAGTATAACCATTTAATGTTTTTGTTATTTAATTTTATTTTGAGAAAGAATTTATTATTTCAATATCTTGAAACGAAATATTTTGATTTCATTGAGGAAATGTTATCTTTCCTTTATTTGTGTTTTAGGGGTTATGTTTATGTTATTGTTCATGGTAATCATTTTTGTATATAGTTGGTTACATTATAAATAGAGGTTGGGTTAGACCATTATAACTCTCCAATTAATTGGGTAAAACAACAGAGGTAAACATTAATTATTTCTTGAAGAGATTTGGGGAATATACTCTTATAGGTATTCTAAACATAATGCATGTTATAGCTGTTAATGATATAATGTAAGTATGTTATGTATTCCAAAAGAAACCTTTATGATTAATGATATTTATGCGTAATTCATAAATGTTATAATTTCATGATATATTTTATAGAACTTATTTTTTATTAATGAAAATTATGATTTCATTGATTTGTATGTATTCAGGGTATAATGTTTTCTTCCTTTATTTTATATCCATTACTGGTATTTTTTCTCATCCTAATTTTTTTGAAATGTTTTCAATAGGGTGTAATATAGGGTAATAGAATGGAAGAATTTAAGAAAATTTTTATCTACAAAATAGCTCTTGTTTTTATTTAAGGAGATTTATATTTTTGAAAAAATTTGGACAGAGTGGAATTCTATACCTTATAATTTTTTATATATAATGTAAGAGTTATAGGCTAATTCTCTAAAACTCTAAACCTGCAAATATATTCATTGTGAATTCTTTACATATCTCATGATTATATATTGAATAAGGATGAGGTCTTATAGTTTGTATCAATGGATTGTTTAGATACCTTTAGAGGTTAGGGTGTTATTTAATCATAGGCGACATAACTATAATGGTAAGCTTATTAGAACTGTCATTTTTATTTTTAGATAAATTGATTGAGTTTAAGATACATGAATAATTGTATCTTATTGTTTTCCTTCCTCATAAAATCTTATATGATGATTTTACTGATATACTCACACTGACCATTTTTAGTAAATGGGTGGATCTAAAATTCACAAATGTAACAATAGATGTGAAGGAAACTGTGGTGTTTTTCTGAATAACCATACAAATGAAATGGTTTCTACAATTAGATGTTTTGGGGTTATTCTTAACCAAAACATTGGATGCATTATTGACAACATTTAACTTGGAGATTTTTCCGGCGTCTTATATGCGAGAAATGAATCCCTTTGAAAGCTCGGGTAATAGTCATAAAGGTATGTATATTCAAAAAACAATGTCTCAAGGATGTTGAAATAAACAGCTAGGAAAATGATTCAGTGTGACAGTAAGATGTTATAAATATGGTAATTATGGTCATAACACATAACATTTCATTGTTAAAGGAAGTGTGTAGTTGATTTTAGGGAAGGGAATGAAGTCTATTTCGAGGGATCAATTGAATGATTGAAATGTTGTGTGCATGGTCATCACACAGATAGATGTCTTGTGAATAAGCTTCTGAAAAGGGATATGTAGGACCATACAAATATTTTTTTACCAATACATAATTCATTTCAAATTGAGTATGTTGGAAATTAAATTGACTAATAAAAGGTGTGGAATATTTCATAGCTCATGTTTTTATATTATTCATTCTCATGAAATTATGAATGATTTTTTTACTGGAAAGAAGTATAAAATAATAATATTAAAAACATAGATAAATAATGTAGAATTATGTTCAATGAATAAAATATATACATAGTAGGAATTGAAGAGGTATTTTGGATTTATGGATAATGATATATTTAAATACATTAATAACGAGATTACTTTAGAACAATACTAGTATTTGTAAGTATTATATTTGTTATAAAAAAATGTATATTGGAGAAGAATAGTCTATTTTTTATGGATATATTTAAAAAGAACCATTAAGATTTATATGATCCTTCAATATAAGTATTTACTGTTATTACTTTTTTGGATGAAAAATATGAGGTATGAGATAACATTTGATATAAATATATTTTATGGTTATATTTTATGAATTTATCTCATTTTTGTGAATTCCATAAAAGAATATATATTTTCAAAAAGGAATACATGTTGATCGTGTGACAACGCATCGAATTGGAGAATGTTGTGACAATCGAATCCAAAACTAAAAGACAAATGGTATTTATTTCCTACCATAAGCCGACGTTAAATCCCTGGTTAGTATGAATTATTCTCTATAGGTAAATGATTTTTTTGACCACGAATAGACATATTTTTTGAAGTTATTTTTTATAAAATTGATTTCATTGGTATTGTAAAATGATATGGTGATTAAGTGATAACTTTTATTTTGGAATTTTTTCTCCATTTTGAGGACAATAATGCTTAAAGAACATAGAGTACTATGGGAATTTATTTGAGAAATAACAGTTGAATTTTATTATGTAAAATATATATATTAATTGTATATATATATATATTTGTTATTTATAGTAGTATTTATCCTATCATAGATAATATGTGATTAGGTTAATTTCTTTTGAGTATGATACTTCAAGAGTAGTCGATGTTATTTAGATATTAATGTAATGATTTGTCATGTAAGACTATGTGTTCATATTTTGTTGAGTTTTGGGTTACATTATTAGTTGGATTATATTGAATAATTGTAATGACAATTGTAAATTGGATGGTATTTGTTGAACATTGGGTGTTGTTTACTATATTTAGGTGATTATGTGTAGTATTTATTTTTTAAAATTATTACACTTTTTTTCAGATTATCAGATCTCGTGCTGTCCATTTTCGTTATGATAAATGTCTAATGACTGCGTAAATATATAATTTATCTTTTCCGTGTTATACTATTTTATAGAAGTTTATTCTTGAACATTAGGTGTGACCATGTTATCTTTAATACTCATCGTTTGTAGAAAAGATTATTTTGTGGAAGCAATTTGTTAAAGGATTAAACTCTACTATAAAATTAATAATATTTCATTAGGTTATTTGTCAATATCATAAATAAATTCTTCAAAAATATGAAAAGTATCATAAAAATAAATAAATTTCCATTTAATTTTCATACTATGGAATCAAATAATGTTTAACCCATCATAAAATTATTGTTCCCAAGTAGTTATCTTTCTCCAGATCATGTTTTCTATGAATATCCATCATAACTTGAGGGTCGGTTTTTCTTCTATATCCATGTTTTTCTACATAGAATCCTAGTATATGTTCTCTCAGGTGACCATTTTACTTCACATTATTTCTTTAAAAATGATTGTTTTATTGAAACTATTTCCAATGTGGTATTTTCAATTAGGTTTTGGATACCAATTTTAAAATTGTATGGACAATATTACTAAAAGGTGAGATTCATGTAATGCCCCATGTATTTAGAGAATAATAATTTTACTTTTCTATTAATATTTATTAATAATATATTATTTATCTTAAATGGGATTCTATTTATTATAGCTTAAGAGACACTCAACAATGGTTTTATCCAAAATATTATGTTTCAATCAACATTGAGTTATAATAAAATATTATACAGTAATATTATATTTATATTAATGGAAGTTAATTCCTAGATGATGGAATGAAGGGAATAAATAGTTTAAATTAAATTTTGAGGTATGTTTTACACATGTTAAAATAATGATTCACTGGTTAACACATTTATTAGAAATTAAAATAAAAACAAATTGAATATAATATATGTGTTTTTATAAAAATCTATCTAAATGATAATAATTGTTTTTAAAAAATCATATCACTATTTATGTATTTATATATATTAGAAAATATAGTTTTTATATTCAATGTAATGTTTAAAATTTATCTTAAATGTTTTCTATATATGATATATGAATAAGTCAAATTTTCTGATAAAAAAAATATTTTTCCAAAAATGCAATTTTACTGCCTCTGGATGGTGAACCCTTTAAAATTTATTTTTTCACACATTTATATGTTTTATTTGAAAAAATAAAATTATTTTTTATAAGAGTGACATAAAAGTATTCTTTGGATTATTTGTTTATCTTTCTCTAATAAATATCATGTTTGGATAAATAGTAATAATACATTATGTTTTAATTGGAAACATCTTTTTTCCATTGAGATAGTTAATATGGATAAATAATATTATTTAATGGTTTTAAGATATAAATGGAATATATTTATAACATTTAATCAAATTTTGGTTATTATAGGTAATATCATATTAAATTTTTACATAAGCATGCATTAATATTTTGATATTTATTACTTCTTAAAAACATACATCGTTGTTTTTACAATTGGAATTTATTTTAAATTAATTGTTGTAGCATCTATGATTTGAATTTGGAAAAAAAATTATATTTTAATTCATATGTTTCCAATTGATTGAAAATATACCTTTTATTTTTTGACATTATGAATAACAATTTGAGTAATTATTTTTACCATGTAAATGGTAAATCTTGTAAATTATTATAATAAATATAACTATAAGAATATTAAACTACGCTAAACAATTTAGTAATCCTATTGGATGAGATTATTCAGACCATGGAAACCCTTGTTTTTATTTTAGGACCACATGGATCCACACGAGTGTGAAAATGACATTTTATAATATTTAATTTGATATTTTTTTAAGAGTTGAGGGGAAAACCCCCTTTATTTAACACAGAAGAATGATCTCCATTTGAGGACTGAGAAAAAGGTGCAACCCATTATAAGGACAAAATGAGAACATAAAAACAAACCATCCATGAAGGCCTTATATGAAACCAAATACCAAATAATAAACAAACATAAAAATAAGAATTTATTTAATATAAATATAAATATAACATAAACAAGCATCTTTTAGTAAAACAATTTTTATATTGGATTATATAACACATATAGTTTACTATAAATAGTAATTATAAATTTAAGAATATTTCCCACATTAATTTATTTATTTGTAAATTTTAGACATTAAATAAATTAATTTATTTATGACACAATGATGATGAAATTATTACCTTATTTATGAAGGATTAAAATATTTAATATTATAATTATTACAATAAATGTAATAGGATTACTGTGATTCAAAAAATGAATTTTATGTATTCTATTGACCTATTATCTTTGATTTACTATATTTTTTTGAATAAATCATGTTTTTATGACTTAAAAATCAATCACTAAATTGTGTCCAAATTGGCGTAAATGATTTTTTAAAATGAATACTATTTTTTTAATGATATAATCGTCCTAAAAAATATAACATTTGTAAAAATTACTTATATAATTATACCAATATTATTAATGATCCACTTGGGGTTCTCATATCATTTTATAGTAATTATACTAACCCTAAATTATGATTATGAAAGAAGACATGGTAAGAGTTAATGTTTTTAACGAAGGGTAAAAGAAAATAAGATAAGGTTAAATTTGTTCCTGAAACTTGTCTAAAACCTATTGGTTGATATTTTTTCGACCCAAACATATCTTTTATTTGAAATAAATGTCTTTGGATTCATTAAAAATCAAAAATAAATTTATAAATAAATAATCTTTTAAGACATTGAGAATGTGCCCCTCATACCTTCTAAAGAATGCCACCACATATACCCAATTACTCAAACCAATCAAGCATCGTGTATCATCAAAATTCTTATTATATAGTCTCCCACCATCCCTAATTTCCTCATATAATGCATACCATTGGTAGAATTCAATTCTATAGATCCTTTTTGCTTAAATCATTAGTAGTTACCTAAGATAGAGGTAACTTATTCTCTCAAAATATTTTCCTTTATTATATTTTTTCAATAACTATGAAGTTTGTATTCAATTAATAAATAACAACAATAGTATTAAATATATATAATCATGTGCTACGATGTGGTTTTTAACTACACTTACACACACCATCTAATACATACAAACTTATTGTTTATGTGTACTGTGAACTATAGCCTCACAAAATAATGATTGTTCAATTTTCTCGAAACACCACTCATGGTGTCCATTATGTTGGAAATACATTTATATATGATATATATTATATATATATTGACTATTTTTTATGTAATTTAATTTAGAATATTCTTTTATGATTTCAATAATCTGTTAATAAAATAATTTTATTGGAGGAAGTGTAGACTACCACCCCCTCAAAGTGATATGATATATTCATTACATACATGGAATATATATATTATGCCATAAATGAACATATTTAATATATATAATATGATATTATAATTTAATTATAATATACATATTTATCATTTAGTATTAAATCTTAAAAAAAAATTAAATGAAAGCAGTGTTCATGCGTACATACAGCTTACCATCTCCTTGAATGGTGTATTTCATTTTGTATATCTAAATGATATGTTATAGTATAAATACATATATAAATTTTGAATATATGATATTAAAATCATTAATAACATTCTAGAGATGATGTACTTTTCACTAAATGGCCAATTTACCCCAAAACAAGTACATTTTCGACTCAAGTACTGAATATGGACAAATGACTGATATTAACTTAAAAAATAATGTAATATTTATAATATTGTAATAAGTAATATAAATGTTATAATAAAAATGAAAAATTTTATGATTTATTTATAAATGAATTTATTTTTATTATTTCGAATGAATAAGGAAAATACGTGATGAGTCGGACTCAAGGTAAGGGAATTTGTCTCAATCACCTTTCATTGAGGCATATTTTGGTTTATAATAGACCTTATTTTTAAAACTATATAAATAAACCCTTATTTGTTATATTTAATTAAATTTTTTTCAAAATAAATCTTTTCTATGAAGCATTATAATAAATTACAAAGGTCATGTTTCATATTTATGTGCATGGTGACAACTACCTTTCCACCGCCATAATCATTATTTGATATTTGGATTCCTTAACAATCCATAATGTTTTGGAAACAAAAATAAATTTAATATACCATTTTTATGTATTTTTTTATTTAAGATGGTTTTGGGAAAGCATTATTTATTTCAATATCTTGATATGATATATTGTGAAGGAAATGTGGAAATGTTATCTTTTCTATTATGCTTGTATTATGTGTTATGATTATGTTATTGTATTTGGGCATTGTTTATGTATATGGGTGGTTGTGTGATAAAATGAAGGTGGGTGATCCTTATATTTATATAAAATGCATTGGGTAAAGTGTATGAGGAAAATGTTAATGTTTATCCTAATAGATATATGGATTATATAGAGATGGGTATTCCAAACATAACTCTCTGTGTTGCTATTAAATCTATAATGTAAGTTTATTTCCAATAGTACTAGAATAAATGAAATAGAAAATTATCAATGTTGGAAAGTGGGGATTTATTTATAGTCATTCTGATAATGAGGTTTTATATCAGCAGTCAGGTTCTCTATGTATGTACTATTACTGTTGACACCCTTGTTGGAAAGAACATCTGCCACTTTGTTTGCCTCTCTATAGGTTTGTGTGATGAGGTGATTATGTTATTTAAAGAAGATGGTGGCACAAATTGGATTCCCAATTCATTCCCTCAATGGAATTTATTAAAAATAATAGTAGCATTACAGACTTGAGGAGTAAATGGATTACCCCAGTAGGGAATAAAAGAGAAAACATATAAAGAAGTTAAGACAAACTAAGAGAAATATGCAACAAGACATGGTCAAATCTAGCCTTCATCATCAACAATTATAGAACATAATGAGTATGTAGAGAATATTTGGAGAGGTAAAAATGAATCATCCCCCTCACAAGTCAGCAATCCAGCAAAATAGATAAAAATAACTAGATCAAAAGCACACTGAATCCAGAAAAATAGTGTACAAAAACAGAATCAACTCCAATTTAAAAAGAGTAAAAATTGTAAACTGATAGTGTAACGCCCCAACCCCAGTTTCCCAGAGTCGGTGCATTATTACATAACATTGGCATAATCACAAGAATGATCAAATATTGAAGGACCAATTTGTTTAGTAGCCTTAGAAACACTAGATACATTCATAAAGTTTTACCTTACATCATAAAAATGAAAACTAAAACAACATAGTCTCCATAGTCTACACTCTTATCCCCTCGTACTATCCCTATAAGTAATTCATGATTTACTTCTTCACATGCTAGGGAAAATAAAACATTGAAAATGGTTGAGCTCAAATGCCCAGTAAGGATAACAATATAGAGGAAACATTCATAAATAAGAACAAAAATTTAAGGCAATGTATAACTAAAACAAAATCCTTTTAAACATCAACTTGAACACAGTATTAAAAAATAAAATGAAATAATTCCATTTACTAATTCACATGGATATTCTACTAATCGAATAATCACATGAAATATAAATAACCACTTTCATAATGATGGAATGCATAATGCCATACTATCATAACCACATACCCAAGGCCTCATGCCAAGACTACAAATAAGATTTTGTCAAGGACTTGTGCCAAGACACTAGTTTGTCTCATGAGACATACCAATGCATCGAGGAGCTGTAGAGGGCTCCACTCGTCACATATTAAGTCCAATGCATTCCCATATGAAAAGGTTTAAACATAACATATTCATTCGTATTAAAACTAGCATATGAAATGTCAATACTTTCACCATAAACCATGAATGGTATAAAAATAGCACATCCACAGTAAAAAATATCACAAAACCATCAATCCAAAAGAGAAGTTTTGTATCATAATAAATCAACTTCAAATAAGTATAAAATCCATCAAAGGATGATGACATAGATGAAATCAAAACTCTTTTTAGGGAAATATCTCTTTCTATTTTGAAATCATTTAAGAGTCATATATTTATAAAATTAAACATTTTCTTTGAAAATATTCTTATAAGCTTGTAAGGTAAGCTTAGACTATTTTATAATAGCGGAAAATAGCTGCACCCTACGTATAAGTTAAAAAACATTCTTACCTTAATTCTGTCGAAAATGTTAAAAAACACCTTGTTTTGAAAACAACAGAAAGATTAATTTATGAAACTCTTATAAAAAGTCTGAAAAGGATATAAATGACATTAACACATAATATTTTAAAAAGTAAAAATGTTTTGAAATACATTTTTAAGAAACTTTGATGTGGATGATAAAGAGATCCAAGTAGATTATTATATATAAACAACCTCGGATAATGAAGAGATTGTGAAATAAACCATTACCTTGTACTTTTCCTTAGTTGGGGGTAGGTTAACCTACTTTATAATGGTGAAATAATAGTTATTAAATTATTCAAAAATCATATACATTAATATGATATCATATATGATCATTTAACATTTATTTGTTAATAATATCTTAGTATTATCGTTCTTTCGGGTGTTAACTTACTCGTTTTCTTTTATATGTTTTGTTACATAAGTGGTGTCTGCCATGGATAGGTTGTATCTTAATCATATAAAAGATTATATCAAGTCCTTAGATACTATTATTCATCATAAAATGAGAATAAAACTTGAATGGATATGATGGAGAATGAATCTCATCACGTTCGTGGAGACGGTACTCCGTACATACGCACGACCGACAATATCATTTTTTGATAATAAAATAATATGTAATTAGATGGTATATCATATATAAAGTATCATAATAATGTTATATTTATTATTTACATTAATTAAAAAACATTATTATACCCATCCAAATACTAATTTATTGAATTACAATTACACCACGACGTGGAGACGGTAAGCCGTACGTACGCACGTATGGTGACATGTTATCCAAAGGATGGATAGAATACATAAATATGGTTGTAAAATGTTTATAATAACACAGATTTCTATATAATATACTGGAGTTATTATTTTATAATGGTAATAACAAAGAAAGAAGAAGTGGAAAAATAAAGGAACTTGAAAAAGGGTGGTGAAATCATTACCTCTTCTTCAGGTTCTTCCATCTGATATGATAAAAAGGGCTCCTTAAGTTGGCTTTCTGACAAATTGAAGGCCTCTAGGATGAATTGATAGAAGTTGAGAGAGTATTTGGGCAGAGTTTGGCCGAACCAAAAGGCATTGATGGTGTGAGTTAATGAGAAGGGAGAGTGCCCTTTTATAAGAGGGGTGAGGGGTACCTTTGGAAAAGCTAGAAATATTATTTTATAATAAATTCATATTCGGTTTCAAATTGCTCCAAAGTGGATTATTTAAAGGTTAAGGTGGGTAGGGGTCTAAAACCACTCAACCAATAGAATTTAGACAGGTTCGTGTTACTATATTAACCTTATCATTAAGTATTAACTCTTAGTTAATTAGTTTCACTTATCCAATGTATCTTTGTATTTTTACATTATATGGTTAATAAAATTACTATATACATCCAAGAGACCCCCCAAGTGGTCCATTAATGATAAACCTATCATGATATACGTATCTTGGAGAAAACATAGATTTTTATGAATTTAATATCAATTAATAATATAATATTTGTTTTAAAAACTCTTTTATGTCAATTTTGACACTATTCAATAATTGATTTTTTAAAAATCATAACAGAATGATTACTTCGAAAAAAGTTACATAAGTCAATACTAACATGTCATATTAACCTATAAAATTATTTTAATTCATAAAAAGTCACAAATTATATTTATTTGGGTATTTATAATATCAATTATTCTAATGTTTCATTAATTAGGTAATTACTGCATCATCATTGTGTCATAAATAAATTATATTATTTAATGTCTAAAAATTATAAATAAAATATCATTATGTAGTAAATAAATTTATATTTCTAATTAATATTTATAGTAGAATTTATATTATGTATAAACATATATTAAAATTCTTTTATTAAATAAACATTGATTTTAACTCTTTCAACTCTTCTTTGAATTAAATAATAATAAATGTCATAATCAAATCCAAGTGGACCTAAATGATAATTGTTTATTCCTACGGTTGTTTTTGGTCTAGATAAACTTGTACAATAGATATAGGACTTGTTTTAGGGTAATATTAATATCATTTTTACCATTAATTACCCTATTTACTTTTAACCGTGGTAAATAAAAGTAAAAAGTTACTATTCACCAAAATTTATTTTCATCTCATTGGATGAAATTTTACTTCTTGATAATAAACGTGTTTATTGGATTTTAGAAATTCCAATCACAGAAGCTGTAAAATTATGTTTTATGAAAAATTCAGTTTTTTAACTACCACTTAGTAGTTTCACTATTCATCAAAAATTGAAGTTTTTCAGAACAATGCCAAAATTTCACCCTACGCTATAATTGTTATTCCGAATTCAAAAATGATGCCTATTTTAAAAAATTCCAAACATATAGGTTGTATTAATTAATTTTATAATTAATTCCCACTGTTATAACAAATAGCGTGTTTTTAAGAAACAATATATATCAAAATATTGACAATTGTTTATGTCCAATTTCAAAGTGAAATTAATTCTAATGAACACCATTGGATAAAATGGTAAAAATATATTAAAAATATACTTTAAAACCACTCAATAGTGAAATTTATCACTATAAATTATTTTGATTAAAAAAGATGTTTTTAAGTATTATTCACTATTCAAAAAAATTGGAAGTTCTCAGAAAAAGACCAAAAATTCAACTTAGGATAATTTAGATATTCCAAATCCAAAAAATGAAGTCCATTTTGAAATATAAAATATATATATAATTTAAAAAAGTATGTATTACTATTCATAACATCTATTTTGATTTGTTGTGGTGTGTTAGAACTCGATGTTGTGTACAACACATGCTATCACATTATTCAAAGAGAAGAATACCGTAGAAGATTGGGGTGTTACATTCTCCCCTCCAAATAATTTCGTCCTCAAAATTTCTAAAATACAACCGCATGAAATGTCTCGGGTGGTTCTTCATCATAAGTTCCTCAAGTTCCCACGTTTCCTCTTCTGTCTTATGGTTTCTCCATAAAACATTTACCAGACGCATCGTCCGATTTCTCAGCACTTTTTCTCTCATATCAAGAATCATGATGGGCTCTTTGCAATAAGACAGATCAGTGTCCAGTTCTAATTCCTCGTAAGTGAGTACATGTGTTGGGTCAGGCATGTATTTCTTCAATAGAGATATGTGGAACACATTGTGAAATTTGGAGAGACTTGGAAGCATTGCCAATCGGTAATCTACAACCCCAATTAGTTCTAGTATTTCGAACGGTCTGATGTACCTTGGACTCAATTTACCTTTCTTACCAAAACGTATGACTCCCTTCCATGGAGATACATTTTGGAAAACATGATCACTGACTTGAAATTCCAAATCCTTACTTTGATTTTCGGCATAGCACTTCTGCATACTTTGAGCTTCTTTGATGTGATTTTGGATTACCTTCACCTTTTCCATCGTTTCCTCCACTAGTTCTAGACCTACAAGTTTTCGTTCACCAACGTCATCCCAACATGTTGGTGTGAGACATCTCTTTCCATATAATGCTCTATATGGTTCCATTTGAATAATCGAATAGAAGCTATTGTTATTGGAAATTCTACCATAGGTAAATATTGATCCCACCTACCCTGAAAGTCAAGTGACCAAGATCTGAACATGTCTTCTAAGGTTTGAGTAGTTCGTTCTGATTGTTCGTCTGTCTGAGGTTCGTAGGCAGTGCTCAAAAGAAGTTCAGTATCCAAGGATTTCTGAATACTCTTCCTTAATCATGAAGTAAAATGGGGATCATGATCTGAAACAATCGATATGGGTAATACATGAAGTCTCACAACTTCATTAATATATAGACTTTCTAGACGTTCTAGTGGTAGATCTTCTCTTATAGCAGAAAAATGTGCTGACATGGTAAGACGATAAACAATAACCCATATTGCATCGTTCCTTCTAGGAGTCTTTGGTAGCCCCATGACAAAGTCTATCATAATATTGTCCCATTTCCACTCCGGTATCGGAAGAGGTTGCATGACTTCTCCAGGTTGTTGCCTTCCAACTTTCACTTGTTGAAAAACCATACATCTTGACACAAAATCAGCAACTACCCTCTTCATGTTATCCAACAAAAAATATTCCTTCAAATATCTATACATTTTTGGGATCCAATGGTGTATTGAGAAATTGGATCTATGAGCATCAACCAGCAATTCATTTTTTAGATCAGGTATATCGGGAACACAAAGTCTCTTCCCAAATTTCAAAATTCCTTCTTCATACACAAAGTCTCTCAATCTCCCATCATTCACAGCTTTAATCTTCATTTTAAAATTTTCTTCCTCAATCTGAGAACTCTTAATCGTTTCTAGTAAAGATGGTTTGGAAACCATTTTAAAAAGAACTTATGTTTCACCTTCCCTAGTTATTCCCATGTCCATCATCACTAGATCCATGAAAATTGGATCCCTTTCAATTATCCTATTGTTCAGAACTCCATGATCTTTTCTGCTCAAAGCATCTTCCACCTTTTTTCCATTCCCCGGGTGGTAGTTTATTGAACAATCATAATCCTTGAGTAATTCAAGCCATCTACTTTACCTCATGTTGAGTTTTTTTTGTGAGAAAATATACATCAAACTCCTGTGATCAATATAAATCACACATTTCTCACCATAAATGTAGTGCCTCCAAATCATCAAAGTAAATATCACAGCTACTAACTTAAGATCATGAGTATGATAGTTTTTATCATTAAATTTCAACTGTAGTGATGCATATGCAATAACCCTATCATTATGCATAAGGATACAACCAAGTCCATTCTTATATGCATCACTATAAAAAATGAACCCATCATTCCCCAATGGGAGAGTCAATATAGAATCATTGACTAATATTCTCTTCAGTTCTTCGAAACATTCTTCACACTCTTTTGTTGAAACATATTTAACCCCTTTACGTGTGAGCTTCGTTAATGGGTTAGCCAGTCGAGAAATATTCTGGACGAAATGTCGATAATAACCAGACAAACCAGTAAAACTTTGTTCCTCAGTTATACTCGTAGGTTCTGTCCATTCATGAATTTCCTTGGTCTTAGAAGGATCAACAGAGATTTCATCTTTAGAGACAATATTACCAAGAAAATAAATCTCTTGAAGCCATAATTCACACATGCTAATCTTCCCATATAATTCATGTCTTCTCAGAGTGTTCAAGATAATGTGCAAGTGATTTTCTTGATCTTCGTAGCTTTTGGAGTATACCAAGATATCATCAATAAATACCACCAAAAATTCATCGAGATATTCCTTGAAAACTCTATTCATCATATCCATGAATACAGAGGGTGCATTAGTAACTCTAAAAGGCACTACTGTGAACTTGTAATTCCTGTACCTGGTTCAAAATGATGTCTTCGAAATGTCTTACTTATTCACACACAACTGATGGTATCCAGATCGAGGGTCAATCTTTGAAAAGTATTGAGATCCAAGCAGTTGGTCAAATAAATCATCAATACTAGGTAGGGGATACTTGTTCTTTATTGTTATAGCATTGATCTCCCTATAGTCGATACATAACCTCATACATCAATCTTTCTTTTTAACAAAAAGAACAGGGGATTCCCATGGAGAAACACTAGGGCGAATAAATCCTTTATTACTCAATTACTATAGTTGTTTATTTAGTTCAACTAATTATACAGTGGCCATTATATAAGGGTTCTTCGATATAGGCCTTGATCCAGGAATTAAATCAATGGAAAACTCAACTTCTCATTCTGTAGGATGTCCAAGTAAATCTTCCAGAAATACATGTATATATTCTTTCACAAATATTTACATCCTCTATTAGAACATTCCATTCCTCACCCACAGTCATTTCATTCTCTTCCTCCCCAATAATTGAATTTATTTGAGCTACTGGGGGTGGATCTAAATAAGAATTAGGTGGTGACGATTCTGCTCTAAAGATAAGTTGTTCCTTATCATCATCATCAAAAATCGTAACCTCATTCTTCTTACAAAAAATATTCACATCATAGTCTGAAAGCTAGTCCATACCGAGGATTATATCAAACTCAATCATAGGTATGACGATGAGATCAGCAGATAAAGAATATTTATGTGCTCTAATGGGAACTGATTCACAAAACATTGTTGTAATGATAGTTCCCTTATGTGTTTTAACTGACAACTACCTGGTTAAATCAAATTGGAAATATCTAATTTTCTTAGAAATCTGGGAATATATGAAACAATGCGATGACCCAGAATCAAATAATGCATTTTCTAAACTTGAGGAAACCATTAAATTACCTGCCACAACGTCTTTTGGAGCTTCTACCTCAGCAGTAGTGATAGCATATGCTTGGCCTTAATCCCTTGGCCTTTTCTGAGGTATGTTCCCCTGACATTTAGGACATTCATTTTCATAATGTTCCATCTCCCTGCAATTGTAGCACTAAATATTTGTAGCTCCCTTCTTCCCTTTGCAATCACGTGCTTAGTGGCCTTTTTCACCACACTTGTAACAGACACTCATTCCCTTCAACCAAGTATCGGGTTGTTTCTTCCCACATTTACCATAGGATGGATATTCAACCTTTCCTCTATTCCCCTTATTTCCATTCCCAGATTGATCAGAATATCTCTTCTTCTCTTGCTTTTCTTTAAATTCATAAGACTTAGAGAATTGTTTTTCGATCTTGATAGCACATGAGACAATGTCTTCGTATGACAAGAATAATTTTGAGAACAATGATCAACAGAGAATTGGTTTTAACCCATCAATGAAACAATATATATTACTTCTTGGGTTACGTATATAATCTCCAGCATACCTTGCTAACCTTGTAAAGTTAGCCTCATACGTTGTGACATTCTCATCATCCTTTTCTCTCAGACTCAGAAATTGCCTTTCCATATCTGCTCGATGGTCGGGAGGAAAGTATTTTTCTAAAAAAATATCGTTTAACTACCCCCATTCCATATTTGATACTTCATCATCTTCCTTCATGTTTTGAATCAATGACCACCCTTGATCAGCATCTCCAGTGAGGCGGTAAACTGCCATGATAACTTTTTCCCTTGCACTACTCCCCAAAGCCTGAAATATTTTCTCTAGGGAATTTATCCATTGCTCAACTACTAAGGGATTTGTACTCCCATTGAACGTTGGTGGTTGTTTCATCATGAATCAATCTAACATTGATCCTCAATGCTGCGAATCAGGGTGCTCCATATAGGTAAGGTTATTATTCATAACCTGAGTGAGTTGTCCCAGTATGGTGATTAGTTGATCAGCACCAGTTGCATCACCAGCTCCACTATAATTATCTTGAGAAGGAGGTAAATACCTATATGGAGTGTGTGCATTGATACAGTTTCGATTTCTTCCACTAGGCACCATTTCGAAACAATGGCATAAACTAGATCAGTTTATGAATCAAAATACATAATTCCATACTTATAAAACACTTAACATAAATTGAACAATTTATGGATATAATCCAAAATCATAAAAAAAGTTTTCTTTGAAGAAGTATATACTGATAAACCCTTCATAATGATTTATAAATAAAATGTGAGTTATCCTAAGAATATCCCTCGGGTGTATCATAACCAAGAGTGCAGCAAGGCTTGTTGGCGTGCACCAGTTCCCGTTCGAGTCTAGCTCAAATTGGAGATTTCGGGTTTTACCCCTAGGTACATCTATGCCTGAGCCGCCTCTACCTGCATGTATCCAGACATGGATGTATTGTTCGGAAAACTCACAAAATCTCTACAATACCAAAATTCTAGAAATTTCTTCTATACTAATCCTCAAAGTCCATCTTAAATCTATGTGCTCTAATCAGAGTTTATCTAAATCTAGTTTCCAAAGTTTGTACTAAACTTCCTCTGATTCCAACTGTAACACCCCGACCCCAGTTACCCAGAGTCAGTGCATTATTACATAACATTGGAATTATCACAAGAATGATCAAATCTCGCAAGACTGATTAGTTTTTTAGCCCTGTAAACACTAGATACATTCATAACGTTTTACATTAGATCATAAAAATGAAAACTACAACAACATAGTCTCCATAGTCTACACTCTTATCCCCTCATACTATCCCTGTAGGTCATTCATAATTTACTTCTTCACATCCTGGGATAAATAAAACATATAAAAGGGGTGAGCTCAAATTCCCAGTGAGGATAACAATATAGAGGAAAATTTCATAAATAAGAATAAACATTTAAGGAAATGTATAACTAAAACAAAAGCCTTTTAAACATAAAATTAAAAATAGTATTGCAACAATAAAATTAAATAATTCCATTTAATAATTCACATGGATATTCTACTAATCTAATAATCACATGAAATATCAATAACCACTTTAACAATGATGGAATGCATAATGCAAGACTATAATAACCACAATGCCAAGGCCTCGTGCCAAGAATACAAATATGATTTGGTCAAGGCCTTGTGCCAAGGCACTAGATTGTCTCATTAGGCTTACCAATGCATCGAGGAGCTATAGCTGGCTCCACCCGTCACATATTAAGTCCATTGCATTCCCATATAAAAAGGTTTAAACATAAAATAAACATTCGTATTAAAACTAGCTTACGAAATGTCAATACTTTCAACATAAACAATGAATGGTATAAAAATAGCACATCCATAGTCAAAAATATCACAAAACCTTAAATACAATATAGAATTTTTGTATCATAAAAAATCAACTTCAAATAAGCGTAAAATCCATCAAAGGATGTGGACATAGATGAAATCAAAACTCTTTTTAGAGAAACATCTCTTTCTATTTTGAAATAATTTAAGAGTCATATATTTATAAAATAAAATATTTTATTTTAAAATATTCTCATAAGCCTTTAAGGTAAGCTTCGATGATTTTATAGCGGCAGAAAATAGCAGCACCCACCGTATAAGATAAAAAAACATTCCTACCTTAATTCTGTCGAAAAGGATAAAAAGCACCTTTCTTGGAAAACGACGGAATGATTCCTTTATAAACCTCTTATAAAAAGTCAAACAAGGGTATAAATTACTTTAACCAATATTATATTGAATAGTAAAAATATCTTGAAATACATTTTTAGGAAATGTGGATGTGGATGATAAAGAGATCTCAGTATATTATTACGTATAAACAACCTCGGATAATGAAGAGATTGCGAAAAAAACCCTTTCCTTGTACTTTTACTTGGTTGGGGGTAGGTTAAACTCCTGTATAATGGTGAAATAATATTTATTAAATTATATATGAATCATATACATTAATATGATATCATATATGATCTTTTAACATTGATTTGTTAATAATATCTTAGTATTATCATTGTTTCGGGTGTTTACTTACTCATTTTCTTTTATATGTTTTGTTACGTAAGTCGTATTTGTCATTGATAGGTGGTAAATTAATCATATCCATAATTAAATCAAGTCCTTACAAAATATTATTAATCATCAAAGGAGAATTAGACTTGAATGGATACGATGGAGAATGAATCTCAATGCATTCATGGAAACGGAAGTCCGTACATACGCACGAGTGACAATATCATTCTATTGATAATAAAATTATATTTAATTGGAAGTTATATCATATATACAGAATCATTATCAAGTTATATTTATTATTTACATGAATTACACATCATTATTATACCCATCCAAATAATAATTTATTGAATAACAATTACACCACGACGTGATGACGGTAAGCCGTACATACGCACGTATGGTGACATGTTATTCAAAGGATGGATAAAATAATGAAATATGGATGTAAAATGATTATAATAACATAAAATTATATATAATATACTGGATTTATTATTTTATAATGGTAATAACAAAGAAATAATAAGTGGAAGAAGAAAGGAACTTGAAAAAGGGTTGGTGAAATCATTACCTCTTCTTCGGGTTCTTCCTTTTGATTTGATCAAAAGGGATCCTTAAGATGTCTTTATGACCAAAGGAAGGCCTCTAGGATGAAGTTAAGTATGTTTAAAGAGTATTTGGGGAGATTTTGGCAGAACCAAAAGGCTTCTAATGTGTGAGTTAATTAGAAGGGATAGTTCCCTTTTATAAGAGGGGAGAGGGCCACATTTGGAAAAGCTAGAAATATTATTTTATAATATATTCATATTCGGTTTATAATGGCTCCAAAGTGAATTATTTAAAGGTTAAGGTCGGTATGGGTCGAAAACCACTCAACCAATAGAATTTTTATAGGTTTGGGTGACTATATTAACCTTCTCTTTAAGTACTAACTCTTAGATAATTAGTTTCACTTTTACAATGTCTCTTTCTGTGTTTATATTATATGGTTAATAAACATACTATATACATCAAATATTCCCCCAAGTGGCCCCTTAATGATACCCCTATCATGATATAAGTATCTTGGACGACCCGTCTATTTTAATGAATTTAATATCAATTAATAATATAATATTTATTTTAAAAACACTTTTTTGTCAATTTTGACACTATCCAATAATTGATTTTTATGAAAATCATAACAGAATGATTACATCGAAAAAAGTTACTTAAGTCTATACTAACATGTCATATTAACCTAGAAATTTTTTTTTATTTCATAAAAAGTCTCAAATTATATTTATTTGGGTATTTAAATATCTATTATTCTAATTTTTCATTAATTAGGTAATTACTGCATCATCATTGTGTCATAAATAAATTAAATTATATAATGTCTAAAAATTATAAATAAAATATTATTATGTATGAAATCATTGTATATTTCTAATGTATATTTACAATTGAATTTATATTATGTATAACCCTATATTAAAAATGTTTTAGTAAATAAAGTTTGATTTTAACTCTTTTAACTCTTGTTTGAATTAAAAAATAATAAATTTCCTAATCTAATCCAAGTGGATCAAAATGAAAATATTTTATTCCTAAGGTTGCTTTTGGCCGAGATACAGTTATCCAATAGAATTATTACATGTGTTAGGGTAATATTAATATCATTTTACCCTTAATTAGCCTATTTACTTTTAACTGTGGTAAATAAAAGTAATAAGTTACTATTCACCAAAATTTATTTTCATCTCATTGAACCACATTTTACTCCATGATATTAACTGTGTGTCTCGGATTATCAAAATTCCAATAACAGAAGTGGTAAAATTATGTTTTATGAAAAATTCAGTTTTTTAACTACCACATAGTAGTTTCACTATTCATCAAAAATTGACGTTTTTCAGAACAATGCCAAAATTTTACCCTAAGCTATAATTGATATTCTGAATTCAAAAATGATGTCTATTTTTGAAAATTCCAAACATATATGTTGCATTAATTAATTTTATAATTAATTCCTTATGTTACAACAAATAGCGTGTTTTTATGAAACAATACATATCAATAGATTGGCAATTGTTTATGTCCAATTTCAAAGTGAAATTATTTCTAATGAACACCATTGGATAAAATGGTGAAAATATATTCTAATTATAATTTAAAACCACTCAATAGTATAAATTATCACTATAAATTATTTTGATTAAAAAAATTTGTTTTTAAGTATTTTTCACTATTCATAAAAATTCGAAGTTCTCAGAAAAATACCAAAAATTTAACATAGGATAATTTCGATATTCCAAATCCAAAAAGTTAAGTCCATTTTGAAATATAAAATATATATAATTTCAAAAAGTATGTATTACTATTCATTACTGCTAGTTTGATTGGTTGTGGTGTGTTAGAACTCGATGTTGCGTACATCACACGCTATCACATTATTAAAAGAGAAGCGTACCGTACAAGATTGGGGAGTTATAGAGAGTTGGAAAAAATTTTCAAGATGAGCATCATATATCAAAAAAGAATCTCCACTGATATCCAAAAATCCATTCTACTAAACAGTCTCATAACTGGCATAAGAACCATAACCGATGGAGAAAAATACTCCAAAGAAAGTAGGGACCAGAAAATGAGAATAGATACATAAATACACTCATTGACCTTCATCCATTTGCCATTACAACTTTACAAACAACTGGACATATTCTAGGAACCAAACTGGAGGCATAGGAAAACCATTTAAGGAGTTCATAAGCTCCAAAGTCACATTTTCAAATCAACAATAAGAAAAGATAAGGAGTCTAAAGATAATGTCCAAGATTCTGAATGGGAGGTCCAAGAGTAACCAGGTATTTAGAGAAGGAGGTCCAAACAAATCAAGATGGTAGACAGTTTCTATTATATATAAAAAAGCAAATAAAAAACCCAAACTGAACATCAAAATGAAGAAACTACAAATAACCTATAGACAGAAGTCATTTCCAAGGTGCGTCCTTAAAATCAATATTTGGTTCTTTCTTAAATTCCTCAACCACTCTGATAAACATCTTTCTTCTAATATCCAGATAAGAATCTTTAGTCACTTCATCATTTTTATATTTTTGGAAGGCAGTTGTGTCATTTTCTACAAACAGGGAGTCATGTTCTTTTGAGAAATCCAATTTCTCCTCATATTGATAGGCCTCCATAAATACAAGATCATTTTTATTCATCCTCACTTGAGTAAGTTTCTATTTTAGAACAATAATAGAATTTTGAGGATTCAGGTAAGGGTTCAATAGGGACATGTTGTGGAGGGACCTAATTTTCAATTATCATGTTAGATAATGATCTTGTGAAAATAGTCCTCTCACTATAGACATTCTCCCTACGTTTTCGAGTTTTCCTGGGTTTCAGTGTGATGAAGAAATCAGGGATGACAATATCCTTTTTTCCTTTTAAATTATTCAAATGAATGTCTTCCTTCACTTGGGATATCTTATCAGCATATTCTTGAAAAGACTCATCATCTTCCATCTGCGCAGCCTCATTAGTATCAAGACCCTCTTCCTTAGTCTCATGGCCCTCAGGAATGGAGACCTCCATCATGGAATTATGAGGGATATCATCTTCATGGGTATTGGCTGATTGAGGGTTCATCCATGGGGATCATGGTTCTACAAAACTTCCTGGGAATGTCAATCTGATCAGTAGTCATCTCTTCTGGAGGAGTATTTTCAACCCAAATTGGTTTTAAATGTGTCAAGGGATGAGGGGTAATCCCACATAATATTACAGTATACCCCATTCTAAAACATTTCAAACAAAAGCCCAGGGCATTATCAAATATCACATCATGTATAAAACCATTCACCCCATTCTGAATCTAATATCTCGAAGGCATATCCTGATAAATGTCAATTTTTGTGCAAATCCTCTCAACTAAGGGGCATGAATGATTAAGTATAGCATTATCAATTTTTAGATGCTGACTGAATAGCAGTGCAATACAGCATAGGGCGTTCTACTTGAAGATATATAAAGGTAGACCCAAAAAGGAAAGTCAAATAGGCGTAATAGGGGGTTCATCATCATAATCGAAATCTGGTGACCATTTGAATAATTTTATGAGGGAACCCCTAAAGGACCACGAAACACGGGTCTAAAATGTATAGTAATCGTTATCCTGTGTAAACAAAAAAAGAAAATGCAATGAATTAAAGAGACTGATATGAAAATTTGTAAATCTAATTGTTTCCATAGATTTGAGAATATATGACAATGAAGGCCGATGATTTTTGAATTTACCTACTAATGAAAATCGGAGGCCTCCTGAGAGAATATTTATGTCTTCCTGTTTGAATGTGATCTATGATAAACCTTGATGTCTGTATTCTTTTGGAGAGATGGATTTGGAGGTCATTGATTCTTTGAGAGAAGAAAATCCGCTGACAACATCTGTAAAGGATCTGGCATCTTGTGTCCCTGTGCGAGAGCTATGGTTTTGTCTAGGACCACTCGAGGGCGGAAGCATGACAAGATTATGTCCGGAGAGGTGTTGTAAGAAAAAGATCAATTTAGCAGTAACTGCCCAAGCCATGTAAGATGTACCGTGTCTAAGGTCTTGAACGATGGTAGTTGAATAACTTTCAATCGAAATATTGTTCTATCTGTGTTTCTTTATCAAATAAACTGCACTGATGATGTTATATATCTCTACATCGAGGGATGAGGAATGTCCACCTGATCCATATCATAATCCAAGAATGTTCTCATTGTGATCTCAGCATATGATGTCGTATCTAACAATTACTAGGTTTCCTTTTGAAGAACTATCTACATTAATCTTAATCCACCGAAAAATATGTGGTTTCCAGAAAACAACCAATAAACCTCTCATCCGACAATATTTTCCTTTGACCATAATTTGACTCAGGATGTAGAAACACTTCACTGAGTTGTAGAAAGTCCATATTTTCATTATTCCAGCTTCCTTGAATGCAATGTCAATTTTTATTTGTGCAGCATAAGAATTGAATGAATTTTTTTTTGCTTACATGAATTTCATTTATACCAAAAATGATGAATTAGTTCTTCCACATCATTAGTTAAGAGCTAATGAACTTGTGTAGAGGAATCTATAGTAGTGTGTCTTTCAAGATGTGATTTGATAGAGTCCAAACCTGTCCATTTGGGAATCAAAATATCAAAAATATTTTTCCATAAAGAAAAAGTAGTATCATAGGATAGAAACATGTGGTCAGTGTCCTCTCTATGTTGGTTACATATAGAATAGTTAGAACAATGTTATTTAACATACATCTGGTGGTTTCTATCTATGGGGAGCCGGTTGTGATTAATTCTCCAAATTAATGTGAGACGTGAGGGTTTAATCTAGCTTTTATTGAAAGAAATCAACCAGGAAAATATAATATTGTTGGTAGTGAAAATATTATTATAGTAATGTTTCAAGGAAAGCAGACCATCATGGGATGGTTCCAAGACTAAGAAGTCATGACCGTTAACAAAATTGTAGTTGTTGACAATAGAAATGATTTCATAATGTAGATCTAAATAAGGAGAGTTCACACAGTCATTTATGGTGATGTTGGAAGTGTTAGACAACGGGATGGGGTATATCGTGATACATAGAGGTATACCATTCTGGTTATATTGCCTAAAGAGAAGAGAATAATTTATATTGACTATCCATTGTGATATGGATAATTTTTTTTGAGAAGTTATGTTTGATGGCATGAAAAATTGATGAATCCATAAAAGTGTGAATGCCTTTCTTGAGGTTATTATAAAATCTACCACGATGGAACTCATATGTCTGATAGTTATTTCTCATAGTATTCCTATTATGTTTATCATGGAGGGCTTCATTAAAAGTTTTGTTGTTTTTAATACCAACGCCCCCATTATTAATTGGATTGAAAAATGTTTCCTAATTAACATTTACTAGTTTTCTTTAAATAGTGTTGTTGCTCCAGATAAATATTTTTATTATTCTATTGATATTTTTAATTAAATCCACGTGCAATTTTTACACCATTATAGAGTATACCATATTATAGACAATTATGTGATTTACAAAGAAAATTAAACCTACAATCGAATGATTTTTCCCCTTAGAGAAGGATAGCTGGTTTTTTATTTGATCAAAGATGTTGAGGAATTAAGTGTTTTTGGGCATCCCCTATAAAATGGGTAACCCAATATAGGTAAATAGGAATAATCCTTCATTTATAAAAAATTCATTTAGTACAATAATTATTCTAATCACATGGAAATGATTGTTAATGAAGATGGACAATTTATGATTTATGATATTTATGTAATATTCATAAATATAATTATTTTATATTATAAGTTAAATAGATTTTGTTTTAGGATTGATTAGTATGATTTATTTTATTTGTATGTATTAATGGACTAGTGCTTTGTTCCCTTATTTTATATCCCTTAATGAGAATTTTATGCTCATCCCATGTTTTTAAATGTATTTCAGAGGGTATTAGGAAGGGTAAGAGAAAGTATGAATTAATGAAGATATTTGACAATAAAATAACTTTTTCTTTTATTAGAGTATTATTTTTGTGAAAAAAAATCGCATGTAGTAGAAGTTTATACATTGTAATTTTTGAGATGTAATGTAATAGTTATGACCAAATTATCTAACATTCTAAACATGAAATGGTCCACAATGTGAATTATTTAATAACTCTAGATTATGTAATGTTTAATTATGGGTCTTTATAGGTTACCATTATGTTTATGTAAGATTGACTATGTATGAATCTTTATGTGAAAAAAATATTCATAAAAAGTTATAATGAGTACACCCAAATATCACCCAAATTCATTTGGTATTGTAGATTCTCGTGATAAGTTATGTGTGATAGTCTATGTAGTTATCCTTGGATTGTGTTTCCATGTGTGATGGTCTAGGAGGATAATCATGGCTTGAGTTACGATGTGAGAAGTTCTTGGAGGTTAGCCTTGACTCGATATAAATACATTCTTCTATTGTTGCCACATTTCTATGAATCCATGTTTATATAATCACATTTTTATATGTTATGATTACATATGTTACATTACTTTTTATATCATCCATTAATTCTTTCAATTCCATGTTCTAGTGCTTTGTTCTAATGATTATTCTTTTACTAGGCTATCTGGGTCATCCTATGGTTAATGTGTTCCTCATGAATCCCTATGAAGCTGTTTGAGCACAATGGATGTATGGATCTCAATTTGAAGATCAAATAAATAAATGTATTTTTATATCTATTTTTTCATTTTTATGTACCTAGTCTTCCAAGACAATAGACATTATAGACCTTTTCTTGTACTCATATATTATTATGATTAAAATAATGTAATGTTATATGTAAATGGCTAGGGTCGATATTGTATGATACAAAGGATGGTCTAGTTATTTTTGTACATTAGGAATAGATAATCGTAGTAAGAACCAAGAGGATGAGACTAAGTATAAGAAAAAATTACTAAAATTTTTGTAAGTATAGAGTTTGTGTTTAATAATTAAAACATATTCATGTCTGTATACAACTAAGTTTATGCAGCTCTGGTATAGATGTATCTAGAGGTATAACCCAAAAACATAGCATTCAGCTAGACTTGAACAAAAACGTCTTCATGATAAAGAGCCTTCCTTCACTCTTGGTTTGACACTCCTAGGGGATATTTGTTGGTAAATTCATTATCTTGGTACTATACATTATTAATTGAATATGAAAAACCCTTATGAATATATTTTATGAAATAAATCATCGATAACTTCACGCTCGCGCATCGTTGGGAACATGTGACAAAGTTAAATTTATAACCTACTTAATACTTAGTACAGTAGAAAGACAAGGTCGAACCACAAGGCTACCTCATGTTGTGTTTGTAAATCTAAAAAAATAAACTAAAAAACACACATATAAGAATAATCAAACATAGTTAGTGGTGGTGAAGTGGAGAGAGTGCGAATTGGTGTGTGAGGAAATGATGGTGAGAGGGGGAGTATAAGGGGTGTAGAAAAAGCAATAAAGATACATGTGGTGAATACTACTAATAGATGAATAGTGGGAAATTGCACCAGCCGATTCAATATTTTATAGCAGCATTCGTGCAATGAATTTATAGAAATATGGATTTTACTTAAAGTAACTAGCCATATTTTTCATCTGGTTATTTTGTGATGAAATAACACTTACAGTCCTTCGACTCTAAAACATATTCCATCTAATGGCAAAAACAAGTCAGATGTCACTGGGCTAAAATTATCAGTTTAGTTCAGTGTGTCTATCTAATTCAAGAATAACTCACTAGTAAGTGAGTTCCACAAATTGAAATAGTTTTTATTATGGTACAAAAAAGATCGGTTTTCACTAGATCTTTTTGTATTGAAAATAATCTTGTTCTGTAAACAATGAGAGAGAAAATACAAAAAAAAAAGATACAGCACATGAATCAGATAAAAATCTAAGCAACCAGCTTATCCCATTCCCCTGAAGAAATTTATAAGGACAAAATGGTTGGTTTTAATGAAAAAATATAATGACAAACAATGAAGTTAATATTAAAATTAGTTGCAGAAATATAGTTCACAAGGAAGAATAAAGATGTTAGACTCCCTTCTCTATCTCTCGAAAGTTCAAACTGCTACTGCATGATGGTGCATGAAATGATGGAATATGCTTGATGTCCCACCCTCGGAATTATGGTATGAATTGCTCTGTTCTGCTATGTTGTTGGTACTCTAATCTACTTGTGATTGACGATGTTGTATGTTCCTCTTACTCAGATCCTCGTCTAGATCGATCCATCACTTTTGATATGTTTCCTCGATCAATGATGCCCCTTTTCCATGTCATTCCTTCCAGTGTGTCCTTGATCTCATTCCCTTCATGAATTCCAATTACATGTAGATGCCTCTTGAATCTCTCCTGATGTGTTGCATGGCCCCTACATGTTGCATTTACTGTGATGCTCCTCCCGTGCTGGTCACAAGTGCAGTTTATCTTAACATAATGAAAATGATGCGCACATGGTGAAATAAAATATTCCTTGAAAACAGCAGATCCATTTGGCAAACATTAATTTGAATTTCCACATCCTTTTAGTTATCTCTATTTATGTGCATACAACCCCCTCTGCACCGAACCGCTGAAAAACTAAAAACACATCAAAATTAAAAAAAAATACTATATTTATATACAAATTCATAATTGTATTTACTATTATATATATTTTTTAGAGGTTTTAAATATTACTAAAATGTGTGTGTGTGCGTGTGTGTATAAATTATAGTAGCTCTATTAATTTAATATAAAGAATAAATAATTAACATTATACATATATATATAGATATATACAGAACTATATTCATTAATATGTATATTATTACTATTATATAATTATTAAATAAGATATATTATTTAAAACAAAAATATTATATAATGTATTATATAATATTTATATATACTTTATATATTATATATTATATTATATTAGAGAGGATAATTGAATTTGGGGGTCATTGGGGTTCAGCTGGAAAAGGGAAGATGTGGGGGTAGGGGGTTTTCGTTATTTCGACTGGTGCAAAGCTGATCTTGAGGAATAAGGCGGCAACGACTTGGGATCGGATGGCATCGGGGGTTCAAAGAGAAGCCAAAGATGAAATGATGCTACGTTGTGCGGTTTTTCTAGTAGGAAGCTGTGTCTCGGGTTCCAAAACAACGGTGACACAACTTCAATTAGTAAAGGAGAGATATAGGGCTGGTTCGACCTTTACCTGGTTCAAATCTAGTTAGGTTTGTGTGACATAGGTTTCAATTAAATTTTCCTTTTTTAGTTCTGGTTATTCATGGTAAATTAGAAATTTAATGTTTTGAGTCTTTTTTTGAGGGGTTTGAATGGGGTTTTTGTGCCTTTAATTTAGTGTGTTTCTGCTAGGGATGATAGTGTGTTGTGCGAAGCTGCGTGGGGGCACCATGAAGGAAATTGTGGCACAATGAAGGGTGGGGAAACAATGAGATCTGCCTCTGTGATGATTTCCCACGGTCTCACCATGAGTGGGGATATGAAGGGCAGAATGCAGTGGCACCCTGAAGACTGCTCACGGTCTCACCATGAGGCTGAACCGGTGGCATAAGACAGTGCAACCCTAACACCTCCAAACAAAAAAAATAAATTAATTTAAAAAATTAATACAACTAAATATTAATCAATTAAATTAAAAAAAATATAAATAAATACTAAATAAATAAAAATTGTTTAAATAATAAAATTATGTATGATATATTTAAAATATTGTATCTATTTGTATTAAAAAATTTAAAAAATTAATTAAGTAACACATTAATATAGTTACAATTACTTGATGAAATTAATTAAACAATTAATTAAAGAGTTAATTAAATTTTAAAAAAAGTGAAAAAAATAAAATTAGTTATTTATTTACAATTAAATCAATAAAAAGTCAATTAAGTTTATTAATGACTTAATAAACTAACTAGAATGGAATATTTTTTAAAGTGAAATAATAAATAAATAATTTCTAATTTATAGGGCTCATTTAATTTCTGAACTACATAAAATGACAGTAATTCACAATAAAATGCATGTTTTAAACTAAAACTGATTATTTGACCTAGCAAGTACAAAATAATAATAATAATAAATTATTTAATAAAAAAAATACCATTTTTAAATTCAAAAGTCTATAATATATCTAAAGGATGTGGAAAAAGAGTGTGAAAACACTACCACATAAAAATCCCCCACACTTAAAACATTGATTGACCACAAACAAGTATGTGCCTTTGAATTTAAAACAGAATGATGATTTGAGGGTTTCATTTCAAAATGAGTGCATCATTAAACATTGGTACCCAGATGAAGAATACCATGAGTAGTTCAGGCTTTTCAAGGGTGTTAAAATATTGTGTCTTGTCTATCGTCAAAACCCCACTAGAAGTAAAGAGCATCCCACATTCATACATTTCCATGTATGTCATGCCTCCTATGTGTATTCATTAACTGTCATCCATCACCTTCCAAATAAAGTTTAATTCAAAGAGTTATGAATTGTTAGATGAAATGTAACTCAAAACGTATCCAAGGTCACCTTCCATTCTCTCATTTCCCTATTTTCCAAAAATTAATGTTCATTAATTACATCACTTTATTTATTAAACTCAAATGAATATTAACCCATTCAATTCCTCCATTCTTCATCTGGGTTCAAAATTTCCCTAACCTTAAAGAGTTCATTTTTGACAAGGTAACTTTATTTTAATCTTTACTAGAAATATTCCATTTCATGATCACTGTGAATATCACTTATTAATATTCAAATTGACATTATTTATTCATAGAAATTCACCTAAGGCACTTTGTCTCAGAATCTCACAGTGGGATCCAATTTGTATATTTTACTCCAATTATAAAGGACTTAATTAATAATCATTCGAGTTGATTTTCTAAAGTGATTGAATATTATTTAATACAAATTTCAGACCCCTAGTTTCCAGTGAGAACATCTAGTTACACTATGTCATGATCCTCACTCCATAAAACCAATCTAGTCACACACCCATCATCACTCCTAAATAGACAAAACTATAAAGGCAATGAACAATTGCACTCAACAATCACTAATGCTTAACAGTTTATGACTAAATGTCACTGTCATCATCTAGTGAGTATTTATCCACAAAACATGACAAAATTGAAGTACTAATGGTCCTCCTATGACCATAAGTTTGTAAGAATTTTCTATTTGTTGATTGATTTTGAACAATATTTTAATAAATATGAAATTTTTTTTTAACTCTAACTAATGTTCAATCACAGGTTCAAGAAGGAGGAATTTGAAATGACACTAAAATGTCACCTCATCCCAACAATTAAAACCCAAAATTTTCCTTAATGTTGATTCTCAAGGTGGGAGATATTTTATGTTCAAGACAGATAGACATTTCAGTTGAAAAGGGTTTGGAGGGGAAGAAATGATGTTCAAAAAAAATTGACCTGCCACATAAAAAGAGAGAAAATAAAGCAACAAATAAAAAAAGATCCCAACACCACCAACCATCACCAAAAATCAAGTGTATTTTATTTTGAGAAGTTTATTCATTGAATAATTATGAGCAGACAAAATATGTTATCCATTTACATCAAATAGTAGAATCATCAGCAGTGATGTGTAGCAGCAGCATAATTAAATTGAAAGCAGTGGGTGGAAGCATGATTCACAAATTAGCTCAAAATAATTTTTCAATGAAGTATATACTTGAAGCTAAACACCCATTCATGAAAACATAGTCATTTTTCACAGATTATGGTGAAGTCCCCCACACTTAATTCATAATAATGATTATACAGGTAAATAAAAGTAAAAAAAGTCAGAACAACATTTACCTAAATTATTGGATCATGAACACATAATTTCATAGACAGATCCACATCAGATGTAGTGGGTGTTTACCCCTCATAATTAAAATATAAGTTAAAATAAGTAAAATAAGATTTCAGGGTTCTATGATCCAGATAAATAACCCAAAGTATTTAGTAGAAAGAAATTTTATCAATAGGATGCAGTGGATTTCTCCTTCGGTCTTTCATGGACATGTTACTAGAAGATACAACTATATCTATAAAACAACAATAGATCATGAGGCACCATTAAGTAGCTATGATATTAAACTGGAAAAAAATCAGTAGGGTTTAACATTATAAAAGAACAAAAGTAAAGGAAAAATTACTATGAAACCATGGGTTAGTTCCCATGCAACACTGAGTTTATAGTCCTCAGTTATAATTGAAATGTATCACTCTTCTAATAGAGATATGGAAACCAAGACCTTTGGCCACCCTTCATGGAAGTGCTTTATTCTTTGACCATTGAAATAGAAATGTCAAATATCTTATCCAACTAGCTCAACAACTCTATTAACTGAAATACTAACAATGGTAAATGGTCCGGACTTCTTGGACATCAACTTTCTTGGAAACAGCTTCAATCTAGAATTGAAAAGCAGGACCCTCTGACCAACAATGAAATTTCTATTTTTAATGATTAAGTCATGAAATGACTTTTTTCATTCATTGTAAATATCAAAATTCTCATAGGACTCTCTTATAATAACTTCCATCTCACACAGCTCTAATAGTCTCATCTCACCAGGAGACATAAAATCAATGTTATGTGTCATAGATAGACAATAAGATAGCTGTTGTAACTCCACAGGTAGACGAAATGATTTCCCAAAGTTTATCATATATTGTGGCATCCCTATAGGAGCCTTATATGCATTTATGTAGGCCCAAAAGGAATCATCCGACTTCTTTGGACAGTCCTTCCTAGATATTGAATGGGTTATATATAAAATTAGTTAATGCTCTCAATTTGAAACTTCTACATTCCCACGGGATTGTGGGTGGTATGTGGTGCCTGTCCTATTGGAGAACCCATACTTATCCATTATACATTTGTACTTATAAATCTTGAAATGAGTCCCATTATCAGTGATGAATGCTCTAGGCACACCAAATCTGGAAAATATGTTTTTCTTGATGAATTTCACAACACAAGAAGCTGAATTATTGGGCATAGATACAGCCATAACCAACATGGACAAATAGTCCATTGAAACTAAAATATACTCATTCACATAATAGAATGGGAATGGTCCCATGAAGTCCAATCCCCACACATTAATGATTTCGACGTCCAGAATACCTTTTTGGGTTAGTTCCTGTCCTCTTCAAACATTTCCAAAAATTTGACACTTTTCACAGCCAATAACCAGACACCTAGCATCTTTAAACAATGTTGGCCAGTAGAAACCAGCATGTAGGGCCATCTGAGTAGTTTTTTCTCCACCATGGTGGACACCCCAAGGTGATGAATGTCATATCTCATATGTGGGAAAAATCTCATCGTCAACCCAACATTTTCTCAAAATCCCATCAACACATCACCAAAAGAGAAGAGTGTCATCCCAAAAATAGTATTTCAGTTCAGAAATAAACCTCTTCCTATGGTTTTTTGAAAGATCCATGGGCATGACTCCAGCTTTCAGAAAGTTGGCATAGTCTGCGAACTAGGTAAAGTGCTGCATAGAAGTAGCGAAGAACTGTTCATCAGGGAAAGAAGTGTCGATATCTTTTGGGTCCATACTTGGTGAATTGGGAAATCGGGACAAATGATATTCAATGACATTATCATCCCCTTTCATATCCTTAATCACCAAATCAAACTCTTGTAACTACAAGTTCCACATCATTAGTCTGGGTTTTTAGTCTTTTTTAGCCAACATGTACGTAAGGGCTGAAAGTTCTGTGAAAATTGTGATCCTTGATCCTATCAATTACTGCCTGATGTTTTCAAAAGAAGACATCATAGCATCAAACTTATTTTCAGTGGTAGAATAATTCTTATGAGCATATTAAAATATCTTACTTACATAGTAAATAACATAAATACTATTATTCTTCTTGTTTCCTAACACATCTCTTACTGCAAACTCACTTGTATCACACATATCCTCAAAGTGAAGCTTCCAGTCCAGAGCAGTGATTACAAGTGAAGTAGTTAACTTCTCCTTGAGTAGATTAAAGGCCACTAGACATGTCACATATTAGGAAAAGGGTGTTTCCTTAACTAGTATGGAGCACTAGGTCTAGTAATCTCAGAAATGTCTTTAATGAACCTCCTGTAGAACACATCATATCTCATGAAACTTCAGATTCCTTTAGTATTTTCAGTTGGGAACAACTTCTTTATGACCTCAATTTTATCATTACTGACCTCTAGCCCCTTTTTATCAACATTATGTCACAAAACTATGCTTTCAGTGGACATGAATTGGCACTTTCCATGTTTAATACTATGTTTGTCTCTTGGCACCTTTCTAACACTACATCCTGTTTTTTTAGACAGTTCTCAAGGTTATTTCCCAAAATAGAAATATCATCCTTGAACACTTCAATTGTCCTTTCAATAATGTCATAAAAAATTGCCATCATCCACCTCTGAATTTTTTAAAGAGAACAACATAACCAAACGGGCATACAATGATAATAAAATGTCCCAAATGGATAGGAGAAGGTGGGTTTTTCTTGGTCGTCAGGTTCAATGGAAATATGGTTGTAACTAAAACAACCATCAAGGAAGTAGAATAAATCATTCCAGGCCAATCTATCTAACATTAAATCCAAAAATTACATGGGAAAGCTATCTTTTATTTTGGAAATAATCAACTTTATGTATTTTAGACAAACTCTCTATTTATTCACTTTTCTTGTCTGGATATGCTCATTCCTTTCATTAGTGACCACTATCACTCCACTATTTTTGGGTACCACCAGGACAGGACTAACCTAAGGGCTATCAAGAATTTGAATAATTATTCCATCATCAAGAAACCAAATCACTTATTCTCTCACAACATCATTCATGTTTGGTTTGAGTCTTCATTGAGAATTTACTCTGGGCTTACACTCAGGATCCATGTGAATTTTATGTATGAATAAGGCTAGACTTATCTCCTTGATATCAACAATCGACCAGCCTATGACTGACTTGTATTTATTCAAATCACTATGCATGTTTTTCTCTTGACTCACCGATAGGTTGGAATATATTGTAATAGGAAGGGTGGAATTTTATCCTAAAAAGGAATATTCGAGATGAGATGGTAGGGGATTGAGTTCAAGGGTGGGTGGTGATTGGCTTGGGGGAAGACACATGGGCCTGGGTAGAACAAGGTCTTCCTGATGCCTCTTCAAGAAGGAAGTAGAGAAGGTTTTTTCCACAGTTTTTCTAGTGATTCCAAAAGATATCCCCTCAAACACAGACTCCTCTCTCTGTGTAAGAATGTTCTCCAAAAAAAATCATATAGGTTCTCCCAGAATTCTCCATTGTATTCATCAAAAATTTATCTCTCCTTAAATGTGCTGATCCTCATGCAAGAAAGAAGCAGGGATTCCAGGTTCACTATTGATTTCATCTATCATTCTCAGAAGCTCTTCACCCTCCTTATCAATACTACTCTCAACAACTAACATCTCAACATTGCTGAATAATGGGTGGGTTGGTTCTTGTATTTTCCTAAACACATTGAATTCATATTTTTGTTCACCCAAATTTATAATAAGTTTCCCCTTGGACACATCTATCATTGCTCCCCATGTGGCCTTGAAAGGACTACTGAGAGTGATAGGAACCTCAGGGTTACACTCCATATCATGTAATAGAAATCCAGTAGGAAAAAAGAGTTTTCCCCCTCCCACTAACTGATCATCGACACAATCAACAGATGAGTAATGGACCTATCAACAAGATGAAACCCAATAGTGGTGGGTTGGGGAACTCCTAATCTATGGTGATGAAAAAGTAACAATGGAATCAGATTAATACTATCACCCAGGTCACACAAACAGTTTTACATACCACCTATATCCCCAAAATTTCATGGAATGACAAAGCATTCAGGTTCCTAAAGTATAGGAGGTATCGTATTCTATTAGACTGCACTACACTCATCTATTAAGATATAGGTGGAAAATTCTTCTAATGTATTTTTGTTTGAACAGTTTTTCTTGAGTGATTTTAGATATGATGGTATTTTAATCAATGCTTCAAATAATGGTATATCAATGTTCACCTTTTTATCCACTTGAAAAAATTTCAATAGTTCAGAATCAGTAATTGGATTTGTAATTCTTTGTGGGAAATGGATTTTAGGTGGCAAATTCCCCACAATTTGGGGGAATCTCTACATATTATTCTTCAACAATTTTCTTCCCATTATTTTATTTCATTTTTAAGAATTTTTCTTTTTGTTTTTTAGTTTCAACAGCAGGAACTGGATGGATTATAGTGGTGCTGTCCAGATTTATAGATTCAGGTTCATTCAGAATTCAGTTTCCTGTTTCATCCAGTTTTTCATATTTAGAATTCGGTGGTTCTTTTCAATGATCTTGGTGAGTTTGGTGACAACTTATGGTTTTCAAAACCATGAAATTCTTCCTAGGATTGGCTTCAATACTGCCGGGTAGCAAACCCTTTTCTCTATTAATAGCATCCCTACTAAACTACCCCATTTAAATTTCCATGTTCTTCATTCTAGAATCCATTATAACATTATCATAATAATTTTTGGTCTTTTTTTCATCAATCCTCCCTATCAACTTATTGAACATGTCTCTCAGTTCATTGTTTTATTTGGATGACTTAGCCATTGGTTGGGGTTGGGGAAGGAATTACTGTTTAGGTGGTTGCTAGAATCCAAGAGGGGAAGTTGGTTAGAGGACTCCCTACTCCATCCATGATAGGTTTTGATGGTTTCTATACACCTGATTGTAGGTGTTGTAAAAAGGATCTTCCCTAGGCTGCATGTGAGGTCCATAGCCATCAATTCCAGCACTCTCATGAGGATGGATACGAAAATCAATGTCTGGACAACATGTTCGAGAATGTACATACATGACATAGTGGTGGAACTTCTCCATAAGGATTTGATATGGGTTCTCATTAAATAATCCTGCAGCATGGGATTCATCTTGAGGATCATGGCAAGTTTCCATTATCACAATGGATTTCCTCCAAGTGCATTTTTGTTGGGCATTTTGAGCTATGGTGTTAAAAATTTACTTGACCTCCTCAGCAATCCTATGAATAAAGTCTCGTCCTGTAGAATGATCCACTATGGTTTGGTGGTAATGGGTGATACTATTACATAAGATGTCCTTGTGGAATTGGGGTGTATATTAATGGTTTGGACACATCCTAAGAAAACCTCTAAACCTATCCCAGGCTTCATGAAAAATTTCTCCTTCATCCTATAGGAATCCAGTAATTTTGTACCTAATCACAGAAGTCAACCTCCTATGATGAAACATAACTGTGATAGCGTTATAAACGTGATGTCAGGTGACAAAAAAACACACAAAAAACAAGCAAAATAGTTAGTGGTGGTGAATTTTAGAGAGTTAGAATTGGTGTGTGAGGAAATGAAGGTGAGTTGGTTCGTGCAAAGGGTGTGGAAATAAAAACAAGGAAACATGTGGAGAAAACAACCAATAGATATATATGGGTAATTTCCACTGGCTGATTCGATATTGAATAGCCTCATTAATGCACCGACGTTTTAGAAATATTGATCTGACTTAATATAACTAGCCAGATTTGTCGTCTGGTCAGTCTGTGATGAAATAACTATTACAGTCCATCGACTGTAAAAGTTATCCAATACAATGGGGATAACAAATCAAATCCCACTGGGCTCCACTTTTCAGTTGTGTTCAGTGTGTCTCTCTAATTCGAGAATAACTCACTTGATAGTGAGTCCCTAAAATTGAAATTGATTTCTTTATGGTACAAACAAGATTGGTTTTCACTCGATCTTGTTGTTTTGATGAAAATATTGTTGTGTAAACAATGAGGGAGACAATAAAAAATATTGATTCATTGCATGAATAAGACTAAAAAAATAAAATCAACCAGCTGATCCCCCCCCTAAAGGAATTTTTTCTACACATAGAGGTTGATTTCAATGTAAACATAGAGTATGAAACAATGAATTTCATGTTAAAATGAGTTGTAGAAAAACAGAGCACAAGGAAAAGAAAATTTCTCGTCTCCGTACATGATCTCATAATTCATGGACCTAGGAGAGAGTCTGGTGCATGAAGGGTTGCTAGACAATGAAGGTAACAATAACTCTCTAAAATTTTGCAACTCTCCTATCTCATTCCCCAGTGTGTTCATCATTCTATGTTGGTTCAAATTATGAGGAATATGGTTGTTTATGTTTTCATTACTGTTATCTTCCATTTTGAGCTTGAATTTGTTCATTTTCACATCATTGAGGTGCTTATCAATTTCAATATTACCAAGTACTATGTTTTCAAACATAGACTTGGTTTTCATGTACCGGGTTCATAATTTTTTTTAAATTTTGATTATATTTTTGAAGATTTTTTAGTGTTTTTCTAGTGTATATTTTGAATGTTTTAAAATATCTGAATATTTGGTCTGGTGTTTTTTTAAATATCGCACAAATTCTCCCCAAAAACAGTGCAAAAATTTTCACACTCGTGCATCATTGGGCATAGAATAAAAACTATAATTTATAACCTACTTACTACTTATGATAGTAGAAAGACAAGGTAGAACCATAGAGAGGCCTCATTTTGTGTTTGGAAATCAAAATAATACAAACTAAACAAAAACACAGACAAAACAAGAAAACATAGTTGGTGGTGGTGAAGTGGAGGAAGTTGGAATTGATGTGTGAGGATATCAAGGTGAGCTGGTGAGTGTGAAGGGTGTAGACAAATCAACAAGGAAACTTGTGGTGAATACAACCAGAATATGAATTTGGTGGAATGTACATTGAATGATTCAATATTTCATACACTCATTCATGAACTGATGTTTTAGAAATATGGATATGATATAAATTAACTGGAAATATTTGTCGTTTGAATAGTTTTTGATGAAATAACTCTTAAAATCATTCGATTGTAAAAGTAATTCCATCCAATGGTGATAACAAGTCAGATGTCACTAGTCTCAACTTTTCAGTTGAGTTCTGTGTGTGTCTCTCAATCGATCATAAATCCCTTTTTATTGAGTTCTTCAAATTGAAGAAGTATTCATTATGGTATAAAAAGATGAATTTTTCCTCGATCTTATTATTTTGAAAATAAAACCATTCTATAATCAATGATAGAGATAATCCAAAAAATGATGCAGTGCCTGAATCAAAGTAAGAAAATCTAATCAACCATCTTATTCCCCCTTTATGTAATTTAGTTTGACATAATCTTTGGTTTTAATACAAAAATATAATGGGAAATAGTGATGTTCGAATTTAAATGAGTTTCTGAAAAATAGAGAACATGGAAGAATTATCTTTTTTTGATTCCCTATTCTATCTCCCAAAAGTTCTAACTCATACTGCTTGATAGTGGATGCAATTATAGAATCCGCTCAATGTCCCGCCCTGGGAATCGAGGTATGAAATGCCCTTATCATATCTCCTGTCAGTACACTAATCTACTCGTGATGGACAATGTTGTATGTTCTTCATAATCTGCTCCCCGTATGGTCTGATCCACCACTTTTGATCATTTTCCTCAATCAATGATTCCCCAATTTCCGCATCATTCCCTCCGATGTGTCCATGGTCTCATGTCCATCATGAACTCTAATGACCAGTAGATGTATCAAGAATATCACCTGAGGTGTTCCATGGCCTCCATGTGTAGCTTTCACTATACTTCTCCTCCCGAACATGTCAATGGAGAAGTTCCTCTTAACTGAATAAAAATGATGTGCACGCAGTGAAGTAAAATCTTCACTGAAAATAAAAAATCCACAATGGGTGATTTTATGTGCATGTTTCCATCATTTTAGTGAACTCTATGTTAGTGAATACAACCCCTTGTGCAGAACCACCAAAAAATAAAAAACATGTCATAATTTTAAAAAACTTAATATAATAATATATAAATGAATAATTGTATTTACTATTATATATATTTATTTGAGGTATTAAATACTAATAAAATATTTGTTTGTGTATATAAAATATAATAATTTTATTAATTTAAAATTAAGCATAAATATATAAAATTATAAATATATATATATTGAAATATAAATAAGTATATTTATTATTATGTATATTGTTACTATTATATTGGTATTAAATAAGTTATAGTAATTATACTAAAAATATTATATAATATATTCTGTAATATGTATATATTATATATTATAAATTATATTATATTTATTAAAGAATAAAATTGGATTGGGGGTTGGGTGTAGGTTCATTGAGGTTTATTCGGCACATGGCAGAGGTGGGGGCAGGGGTTTCAAGTGTTTCAACTGGCACAATGTTGAGCATGAAGAAGAATGAAGCATCGGCTTGGGTTCATATGGCATTGGGCGTTCGAAGAGAGGCCGGAGCTTCAATGGGGTTGCGTTGTGCGAATGTTCTAGCTGGGATCGGTGCCTCGGGTTACAACCCAATGGTGGCACGACTTCAATCAGTAATGGAGAGATTCATGTCTGGTTCAACCTTTACCTAGATCAGATATGGTTAGGTTTGTGTGAATTTGGTATCTGTTAGATTATCCGGTTTTATTTTGACTTGTTCTTGATAAATTTGAATTTTCATGTTGTGAATATTCTTCTTGTAAGGATTGAATAGTTTTGATGTGCCACCAGTTTGTTTTGTGTCTGTTGGGGTTGACGGTGTGTGGTTCAAAGGTGTGTGGAGGCATCATGAAGGAAATTGTGGCACAACGAAGGATGGGGAATCATTTAGATGTGCCATTGTGAAGATTTACCATAGTCTCACCATGAGTTGGGATATAGTGGGTAAGAAACAAGTGGCATTATGGATGCTGCTCATGGTCTCACCTTGAGGCTGAACCGATGGTACATGACAATGCGATCATAACACCGGTAAACAAAAAAATAAAATTAATTAAAAATTTATTACAACTAAAAAACAATCAAATAAATTAGAAATAATGATATTAAATACTAAAAAAATAAAATAAATTTAAATCATAAATTTAATTATGATTTATTTAGAAGAATGAATTTCTTTGTATTAAAAATTATAGGAAAATTAATTACAGAAAAAATTAATGTAGTTACAATTAATTGCTCAAATTAATTTACCTATTAATTAAAGAATTAATTAAAATAAAGAATAATGACATTAATTGAATAAGATTTAATTTATAAATCTAAATAAATTATAAAAAAACATAAAACTAAAACTAGGTTTGTATTTAAAATTTAAAGAATAAAGAATCATTTAATTTCATTAAGGAGTTAATAATCTGAGTAGAATGAATATTTTTTAAAACTAAAAAATAAAAAAATAATAGCCTGATTTACAAAACTCATTTAATTTAAAATTTATTTAAAATGACTCTAATGCAAATTAAAACACATTTTTAACTAAGAACTATTTATTTTACACATTAACTTCAAAAACAAAATATTAATCAATTATTTAATATAAAAAAATTAAATTAAAAAGACAATAAAAATAAAATAATGATGTCGAAAAAGTGTGTGAAAACACTGCCACATCAATAAACATGATTTAAACATATGGAATCACAAGTTAGGATATACATCTCTTTTACATGTTTATCATAATATGTTAAATGTTTCATTTTTGTAATCAATAGTTACGTATTGAATCCATTTAATTGTACATTAATTTTCACAGTTAATAGTGTAAATTAGAAGAATAGATTCTAGAAATTAATGTGATATGGAATGTGAAGATTACACTAACGATATTCTTGATATAATGGTAATGGGTGCTCAAAACATCAGGATGATACGTTCTCAGTTCCCTCATGTTATGAATAATAACATGAATCATGTTGCACACCATCCTCCTCCAAGGAAAGGGAGTGTTGTTGTTGAATATTTTATGCAGAAAAGGACTCATATGGTTAGTGGATATTCAGATCACCTCCTCACAGAATTGTTCATTAACGCCATTGAAAGGGTATTATCTGTCCTCCAGTGCTCAAAATAATAGAATGTTCTACTGGATGTCTATCATTTTGATGGGGAAGATGACCAATTGTAGACACTTATCAAGAATATGAATCCCCAAGTGGAAATCTATTCCGTTTTTCGTATGAAATCAAAAGAATATTTGTGAATAAATATTTTCCATGAACCCTCCAACTCATGATGGAAAGATAGTTCCTCATATTCATCTAGAAGGAAGATGAGTAAATCAGGGTGTATGAAGAAAACATTACAAGGTTAGCAAGGTACACCTCTGGATTTTTCATGATCATCAAAAACAAGGTGGATCTCTTCATTAGCATACTAAAGCCGAGTCTACCAAATGCATTGGTGATATGACACTTTAATAGCTGGGAATATATTGTTTGTTGTTACCTTATGGTTAAAATGGAGATCAAATACTCTCACTAGTTTTCTAGGAATAGTGATAAAAAAGAGGAAAATGGGATCTGATTTGGATAGTTATGTAAACAAAATACCTGATGGAAGAATGAACAACCATCCCGCATGTAAAAATTTTGGAAAGAATTATCCCGAGAACAAGAAAAAGTGAACTATAAATTGCTTCAAATGTTGAATATCAGGACATATAGCTAAAAATTGTTGACAGGATATGAAAAATCCCATTAATTTTGAATAGTAAATGAAGGATCAAATCAACACTCAACATGTAGTGTAGTGTTGTAACTGAATCAAGCATGGGCATTATGTGAACAATTTCCCTCATCCACACTTATTCATAGGAAACCATAAACTACCTCCACAGTTAAAATTATTGTCTTATTCTATCACTAATGTTGTGGTGGATCCAAAAATGATGTCGTGACATGTACTCTAGTAAATCATTAACAAATAGAGAATATACTATTTAATTTTGGTTCTACATATTCTTTCATATCAAGGGATATTATTAAAACTATTCAAACACCACCTCAAAATTAAAAGGATAATTTATCTATGAAAATAGTGAATGGATAGATTTTTTTATCCATGGTTAATAACTCCTTCCCAGTTAAAATTTTTATACTAAACATCACAATAAATCTCTTCATAGTTTATTTAGTGGAGTTTGATGCTATCATGGGTGTCAATTGCCTATATTTATACATAGTGATCCTCAACTATTGGGAAAGGGAGATCACTCATCCCATCCCAAATAATCCTCTAATTCTATATAAGTGTTAGGAGGATTATAAATAAACATTATGATTATTGTCTCAATTACAGTTATTAATTCATTATGAACAGACATGTGTAGCTCAAATCACAACGACTAAAGAGAGTATCATGCTTGATGACTTGCACATCCTGAGGTATTGAACTTTATTATTCCCAAAATCATTTCTCGGTCTTCCGCTTGATCAAGAGGTTGAGTTCTTAATTGTAATTATTCCTGGGTCTCTTTCCATATAAAATAAACCTTATGGAATGGCCATTGTAGAGCTATAGTAACTGAAGAAGTAGTTACATGAGAATCTATTGATGAGTTTTATATTACCATGTTCTTCATCATGGGGTGTGCCATCCAAATTCATCATGAAAAAGGATTGATAAATGTGCATCTTTATTGATTATCAGTATCTCGATCAAATAATGATGACGAAAATGTGTCTTCTTCCTTTGATATTTGACTTGTTCAATCTTCTTTGAGGGGACTGTTACTTTTAAAAGGTGGACTGTCGGCTGAGATATAAATAATTAATTATGTGGAAGTAAGATAATAACAAGATATCATTTTTAATGAGGTGTGGGATATATTATTTCATACTGATTCTCTTTGTAATCACTAATTCTCCAACAATTTTCATGGATTTAATGAATTGAGTCTTTAAGTACTACCTTGAAATATTTGTGGTAGTATTTATTAAAGATGTTCTAATATATTATTAGAGTATGGAGGAACCAAATGAAAATTTGAATACTGTGCTAAAGATATTATGAATGGACAATCTATAAGAAAATTACAGTAAATGTGAGTTCTGGATGGAGGATATACCATCATATTGGAATGTTATCACCAGTAAAAAGAAATATGTGGACCCTTCTAAGATAAAGGATATTAAAAATTGTTCCATTCCTACATCTATGATGGAGATCCGTAGATTTTTGTGTCTAACTGCTAATTACTGACGAGTAGTCAATATTTCTTCATGATTTTCAAAAACAATGACTATGATAATAGAGATGTGAGTAATTTTTTTTCTAGACTCTGGATTGTGAAGACTTTTTTATGGATTTGAAAATAGGATAGTCACAGTATCAGTACTCACACTCCCTACATGTGCAGAGATCTCTATTTCGTACAATGATTCTACTATGAAGGGATTAGGTTTTGTTATGATGAAAAATTATAATGTTAATGCCTATGTATTAAGGCAGGTTTAAATCAATTAGGAAAACTATAACATTCATGATATGAATGTTTATGTTGCGTTCTTTGAGTTAACAATCTAGCGAAATTATCTCTCCTGGGAGAAGAGTTAGATATTTAATGATCACAATAGTCTCAAATATATATTCACACAAAAAATGATAATACACATTAGGTACGATGGTTAAAGATCATCAAAAATAATGATTTCTCAATCAACAACCATCCTAATAAGACATACATAGTGCGGGATTTACTATGTTGCAGGGATCATGAATCATTATCAATGAGGGGAATTAAAAAGGATGCAGTATTCTAAAATTTTAAGTGGATAAACATTGAAATCATTTTTTTGGTGCGTAATGAATCTTTTCTCAAATTATTTCTCATCCATCCCTCATAAATAATATATTGGATGCTCAAAAAAATATGTGGGAATTCATGAAAATGGTGGAATCCCATAAAATGGGAAATCCTCTGAGTTCATGATTGATGAGGATGGTGTTTTAAGATTTCGTTCAAGATTATGTGTACCATCTGATCAATATATATGAAAGGATATTTGGAGTGATTCAAATATCCCAAACATCCATATTCAGCCATAGATCACAATGATGTATCGATACCTCCAAAAGAACATTTGGAGATAAAATATAAAGAAAAATATTACTTAGTATATATCAAAGAGCATAGTATGTCCACAAGTGAATGATGAATTAAAAATAACATAGGTGATGATGAATGTACTAGCCATAAAAACATGTATGTTGGGTAACATATCTAAATAGATTGTCATTGGAATTCGAAGGACATCTAGAAGAGGAAATGTTATACGGGTCATTATGGATCGTCTTAGAAAGATAGATAAAATTATTGAAATTTGAGAGAACTTATTATTGGATCAACTTTCGTTGGTATATATCAAAGAGGTGGAAATACACATGGAGTACCATTATCTATTGTGTCTAGTAGAGATATGAGATTCACGTCAATGTTTTGGAAATGTCTCCAATATGCTCTAGGCACTGGACTAAAATTTAGTAAATCCTATCATCCTCAAAGGAAGGTCCATTTTGAATAAAATATTCAAAAACAATAAGAAATGTTGATATCATTTTCTATGGACATCAAATATGGATGGGACCAACATCCTCCATTGGTCAAAATATCCTATAACAATTGTTTATGAGAGATAATTTGAAGGGCACCATGCAAAGCCCTTTGTTGGAAAAGATTCAAAACACATATTTCTTGGGATGAAGTCGGTGAGCATAATCTGCTAGGACCTGAAATATATGATGAAATGGAGGAGATGTTGAAAATTGTTCAATATCGAATTATGGAATCCCAATGTCGACATAAGAGTTATGAGGAAAATCATCGATGGGACCAAGAGTTCAATGTTGGAGATATTGTTTTATTCTATACATATCTCCATGAATGAAGATAATGAGGTTTGGGAATAAATTAATCTTATGTCCAATTAAGATCGTCCCCATAAAGATTCTTGATCATGTGGTGGTTGTATCCTAATAACATGAACTTACTTATATAATTTCTAAAGTGAAAAATGTTTTCTACATATCCATATTAAAAATGTACATACCAGATCCCCAACATTGACTTTCTTTAGATATGGAACAGTTGAAGGATGATCATTCCTACGAGTACCAGGCAGTACAGATCTTGGATCCAAGAGATAATGTTTTACGTAACAAGACTACTCAACTAGTAAATGTACTATAGAAGAACCATAAATATGAAGAGGCAACATGTGAACTCGATAAAGAAATTAAGGAAATGTATGTACACATGATGACATATTAGAATGTAAAATGAAATTTCGAGGAAACAATTTCATGATGAGGGAATAAGGTAATGAACTAATGTTTTATCAATAGAAATTACCTTTTTATAATCAGGTCATATAATTACATGAAATAACAACGCATTGAACTGCAAAGAACTATGTGACCTTTAAACATAATATTGTCACTTATTTTATTTCAATTTCAAAAATATGACATACACGACTGCGACAAGTAAGATGTCTAGAGTCTAATAAGACAAACATAATTTTTTGTGAAAAGTAACGTTCCATTATGAATAGTAACCTAACCTTCTGAAAAAATATGATCCTTATGCATAGTACATCATCAAATATAAAATTAACCTCACCCATGATGGTTTAAATTTAATTTATACACCTTATACGTGATTATATGATCGTTGGAAATGAATTGTTATTTTTGTAATCCTAAATAATTAATTACAATTAAAATATTAATTGAATAGAAAATTTATTTTCTTAAAAGGTGTTCATAATTTTTCAATTTTATATCTCATGGTTTTAAGATAATTTCATATGACCTTATTTTATTTTTGAAAGCATTATAAAATTAGTTAATGTTTTGGAATCTGTATTATTTTTAGTAAATTATGATTTTAAATAAATATTAATTTAATCATATATAGAAAACTATTTTCGTAAAATGGAGCTCATTTTATTATTATACACATTGATAAATGGATGGGTTGAATTTTAGAGATTTTTCTAAAATACATAAATTTTAGGTGAATAGTAAATGAATTGAATTTATGATAAATGATAAATATATGAATAATGATGTCCTCATATGATACATGGATGTTGTAAGTACATTATCACAACCTCACATGGACACTTTATATTTTATTTCACTAGAATCTTTACTATTTCGTTTCTTTTGAAAAAAAATAATTATCCAAAGATTAAAATATTAAGAAAACCCCACTCTACTCCAGTATTAAAATTACCCCTCCTTACCTCTTTTCTTCACTCATCTCATGCCTTCTGTCTTGACAAAATTATTCCGAAATATATATCAAAAATCCTCCTCACGTCCATAGTTATGTAGTCTCTTCTAAAGACCAAATTCTATCCCCTTAGATGAAATTCAATGAAGATTGACTGAAGAGGTCAAATCCTCTTTTCAAATATTTTAATTTATTTTCTAGTTCATTTGTTTTCCTTTTTCTATCGTTAACTCTCCTAATGCAAAAGTTACAAAAACTCAATTAAATTACTTGTACTAGAATTTAATTCTGAATATTAAAAATGTTATTATTATATCTCCTTTACTCTTCTTTTACACATTTAGAAATGTCACCATCCTATATGTTATAATTTACCACATTTAACGACGATGGGTACTCAATTTCTTTCACCATCGTCAATTCTGTTCATGAAACCATTTTGGTTATGGTTGAACCTGATTATTAGGTAATATATCGAATGTAATGTTCAATAATCCTTTTGTGAGAAAGATATTAAATTATAATGAAAAATGAGTTTGTTGTGTTAAAAAAATGCCAATAATCCCAAATGGTTATCACTAATGTTTTATATATTGATTCAAATTCACTATAAGAATGAAAATTTATTTTTTTACCATGTAATATTATTTATTTTCACTAATATTATATAAAATTTATTCAGGATCATATATGTTTATCCAAACATGTATATATGTGAAACAATTATTACAAACATATAAGGAAACGCTCCCAAACTATGAAATAGAACAACTTACCCTATCACAATAGTCCAGAATGAAATAAAATCATATAAATATAGTAAATTATAATGAAAGATTAATTAATGAACCTAATTATAATGTTCAGTTCAATAAGATCAAGCGAAAAACACCACCGTACTTAATGGAAGGGATCCTCTCTATTTCACTTTTATTCAGGAATGTCCTCTTTGATATTACCTTATATATGAAATCCATAGTGATGGGGTGTGATTTAAAACCTCTCCCATATAGAACATATGATGAATAAATGATGAGAAACCTCTTTATATCTCATTGATAACTCTTATGTACAGTTTATAACAATGTAGATATTCCGTAATGTATTAAACCCGAACCTCATCTATCCATCCGGGTTGCGATATATTTTCTTTAACAAAATGATGTTATTTATATTTCTATGGTAATATTATAAATGTTATTTACATGTTTCAAATTAATTTATCAGGTCACATTAGTAAATGTATTTTTGTAATATACATATTTTTATGAGATTCCTTCTTCAATACATCCCGTTAACAAGACCAGCTTTGAGGGCACATCCTGAATTCATACACTATTTAATGTGAACATTATCTTCTGCTTTATGATCCCATTGTCTATTTAATGTCATAATTTTTATTATAAAAACAATCATAGCTAAATTCTAGTTTTATGTAAAGGATAGATTCGTCTTCAATTTTAATGAATCTATATTATTTTACGTAAAGCCACAAAAATATTTCTTAAAACTAAAATTTATTTAATACATTTCATACAAGTCTCCACTTATATGTGACATCATATACCAATATAGATTCAAGTTTTCGGTATGAATTTCCATGTATATTTTAGTTCATTTCTTTCTTGGACACTTTATGTTACACCCATCTGTTGTGCTTTATTAAATGATTATAGTACCTAAATATTTTTATATGTAGCCCTTATTCTTATGTTATATTGGTTATATATGATTGTTTATGTGGAAAAATATTCATGAAAAGTTAATATAGTGTTCCCAAATAGTACAACAATGCGTTGGGTAATGTTCTGTCTCATGAGACATTATTTGTGATTGTCTTGGCAGTTATCCTTATCTAGTTCTACTAAGAGTGATGGTCTTGGTAATTACCCCTGGCTTGTGATACCATGTGCAATGCTCTAGGTGGTTAGCGATGAGTAATGGTATATTCATTTCTTATGTTTCTTCCAATATAATTTGACACCATTTTGATATGACTCTATTTTTTTTGGATTCCATGTTTATATATGATGACTCCAGATGATACAAGAATTCTTATATCGCCATGGAATGCCTTCTATCCCATGTGACAGAGCTTTGTTCATATAGTTTTCCCCTAACTAATATATCTAGATTATCCCTTTTTTCTTGTGTTCCTTATGGTTCCTTTTTTTGATGTTTGAGAAAAATGGAAGTTATGAGATCAACTTTAATATTAACTAAATAAATTTTTTATTTAGTTCAATGTTATCAATTTTTTTACCTATTCTTCTAAGACCCATGAAATTACTATCCATTGATTTTAATCTTATGAATAATTATTCATAAAATCAATAAATTTTATATGTAAAAGTTTGGGGTTTTATATTCATGTAGTAGATATGTAATGAAAATTATTTAATTATTTATAAACTAAATTTTTGGCATAATTTAATGAGTAACATGAATTTCATAGATAAATATAAAATACTATGATTGTTTTCTTGGTTAATAAAAGAATTTCATTGTTTTCATGTTTTTAATGTCATTTTAATTGAATAGTATAAAAAATTTATTTAATGATAATTCATGTTTAATAATATATTATTAAATAATTTTATATACGTTAAAATATTGAATGGGGCAATTATGATGACAAATGGTTTAAAATATCTTCCCTTGTCCATTTATAATCCAATTGTTACATTATATGTGGAATTATAACTCTTAATATTATAGAATTCATGATCATGGTAATAGTTAAACCTAATTATCCAAGAGTTTAATAAAATAGGATAATATTTATAATGATATCAAAACATTTAAAAATTATGGGATGATTTCCATGACATTATATAATATTTATATTCTAGTAAAAGTAATTTTTGAATCATTTTCCATGGGATTCATACTTAATTTATATTTATATTTTATATGTTCCCAAAATTTAAAAAATTTCTATTTTATAGTAAAAAATATCTTATTATATAACATATAATTTATAAAAACACTATAATACATGAATTTATTGGGAGAGAGATTAAAATATCAGATTTGGTGTATTTATTAGTCACTTGGAATTAAATATTTTATTGTTAACTAAAAAATACAAAAATCATTGATTTCATAGTTACTATAAACAAGGTTATTGATGGATTTAAAATAATAGATAACTGTAAAAAAATTAAAACACAGGAAAATTATATTTTGACTTTATATGTAAATTCATTTCCATATTATTTTCTAAATATTTAAAATTTTATTCATTGTGTATGGAAATTTGTTTTAGTAATTTCAATAAATTTTGTTTCGGGAGTTCCATCCCATTACTTTTGAAAAGGAATTACCTCACCTATTCTTTTCATACATTAATAATAATATTTATTGGATTATAATAAAAATAAATTATTATAATCCATAAATATGTTATTATGTTATTATTTATTTTATATTAACAACCACATACGGAACAACATGTGAAAAAAATGAGGTTTTCAGAAGATGATAAATAACATTTAATCAAATCTTTTTATATTATTTCTTCACATACCAACATCATAATCATGTTCAAACATTATAAAATAGTAAAAAATATTTTTTTATTATTGTAAATTATCTAAAGTTAATATAAAAACCTATTCCTGTATAATTATGGATTTATTGTATATATATGATATTTATTACCTAAGTATTATTATATAATGTTAATATATAATATTATGTTTATACCATTTAATCCATTAAAGAATGATAATGTCATTCATGCATAAGGGTGGATTACCACATCCCTAAAGTGATGTGATTCAATTTCATAAAACAAAATCACATTTCTGTAATATATTATTTTATTTATGGAATTAGTATTATAATTATGATTTAATACTAATTCATATTTTATATAATATCACTTTACATTATACAATAAAACTAGATAAACAATTTAACTATTAAACATGTCTATGTATGGCATCCAATATCCCTAATTACAACATAGTTAATTTTTTAGAAAGATAATTCGTATTTTGTTAAAAATATAATGAATATATATAAATGATAATTATCTTTAAATATTTATTATTTAAATTTTTAATGTATAACTCTTTTAATATGGTTAGTATATCAAAATCATATTTGAAATTATGTTTTCAATGTCATGAAAATAACCGATGTGGACTTAACTGATTATTTAATTTAATATATATATTTATTATAAATGAAAAAATTTGTTTTGGGAAAATGAATAAATTTTTTAAAAATTTCTTTTGAAACAAAATAATGTATATATTATATTTATACAACAGTTAAAATGAATACATAGAACTCATGGAAACTAGGAAATTCATTTCTTCATTATTTCACTTATAGGTGAGATGTTTTAATGTTATGAATTTAATTTCTGTTATAAGGTTCATATACAAAAATTTGTGACCTTTTATATAAATAATAATTCATACATATTGGTATTTTGATTTACAATTAAATATTTATTTATCCAAATTTATTTGTTGTGAATGTTACCTTATGTTAAGGGGTTTCATAGATCAATTTTCATTCATTAGTTTATACCATGCCTTCATTGATTATGTTATGCCAAAATTAACTATGAAGTAAAATCTTATTTCTCTTTGTTTTATTTAAACTTTTTTTACATTTACTACACATAATTAAATAAATGATTAATTATCACTTCAATGATATTATTTGTTATGAGATTTCATCTTAATTTCTCTTTATTTATGTATATTTTAATGTGATAAACATAATTTCAATTATATGGTGTATATCATATAAATTTTTCAATTTAATATATTTAATAATTCAGTCATCACGGTATTTTATGTGTCCAATCATATAATTCATCCATTGTGATTCCTTATGAAACATAACATGTTGTTATATGTTTCATTACTAAATATACATTAATTTGGATATAAAACTTCTTCATTGACTTTTTTATGAAATTATTATGTATCAATAGATCAATAAATATTTGATCTAATTATTTTTACATTTTTGATATGGATTTATAGTTTTACACAAAATCATTTCATGGATATTTTATCAATTCAATTTTTTAGAGAATTCCAAGGGGTTTCATTATCTCACTCACATTTTCATGAAGAATTTTTAGGTCATTCAACATTATTTCATTATATGATGTAATTACATGATAATTAATTAATATTGATATATTAATTATAATAATTATTGTGATTTAAATAGTAATAAATAATATTACTCTCAGTGAAATTTGATTTTAATTTTATCAAAGATGCGGAGGATTTATCATAAAATATTATTTCATTTCCATATATATGTTAATGGTTTTATTGGAAGAAGTAATATAGAATTATATTCTTAACCAATTAACATTTATTATCCCATGTTTATGATATTTTTATAGGTTTAATTTACATTACATTTGTTGATGATAAAATAAAAATAATGAATGCTTTTATTATTAGTTATTAATCAGATATTTTATTTTCGATCAAGAATATTACGCTTAGAAATTGATGATATATAAATTATTTTATTTTTATATTATATTCAAAAAATAAAAAATTCTCAATTATTATTTGACCAGAAATTGAAATATTTATTAATTTTTTATAAATTACTATTTGAAATTTTTTAACATGTTTGTCTTTTTTCTTAACATACAAATTGTCTGAAAAGAATGATAATATTATTCATTTAAAGCATGAGTGGATTTTATTTATATCAAGATAAATTTTTAAATAATATATTTTTTATATTTATCTAATGTAATGTTATAATAAAATTATTTCACAAATATTTTGGCTTTTAAGGGTCTAATTTAAAAATATATTTTTTCTTTATTTGGGAATTTTTTTTATTTTTTATGTTAATTTCATATATTTAAACAATAATTAATGCTTACTCATATTAATTAATAATATTATAATATCTCAAAACATATAATTCTCTATGGATAAATTACAAAAAAAATAGTTATTTTCATGGAAATAAATTACTTTTCCATGGGTAAAAAAATCAATAATAGGATGTTGGATGTTTTCAAGGGAATTATTTTAAAATTGAGAGGTTTATAAAATTTTTATTTATGAATGGAATTTTAAATAATTGATTAATATTGTTGAGAGACATATATATTACACAAAGGTGTTGTCATTATAAATCATATATGAATATGTCATCCTAATATAGATATTTTAAGGGTGACATCTATTGAGAATATATGAACCAGAGACCCCAATGAAACATATAAGAATTTTTATACCAAATAAAGATCTATAAATTAATTTCTAATGATTAGTTTTCTATAAATTACAGAGTGAATAAACCATTACTTATTCTCTAATGTATTTAATTGGGCATGATTATTTTTGAAAATTTTTTTAGTTAGAAATCTAAGAAACCAACTTCTTATTACTATGAATGTTATGGGTTTTTAATGATTACTTTGGAGAATTTTTATACCATATTGATCATGATTAATTATTACATTTAATACTTCCTCTTTGAGTTATATATGTAATTTCACATGTGTGAGGATCCATGGATTCGTGGGTATGAGTTATTTTATTTTATGCATATGGATTATTTTGTCAAAAATAATTAGATACTAGATCCATCTTTTTTGTATTTTTGATAATTATAATAAATATATTTTTTAATAAAATTGAAAATTGGGAACATTATGGAAGTGACTTTGAGGAATGACCTTCTATTAAAAATTAGAAAAGTCATGATGTGACGTTGAATAAAGACTATAAGTGAAAATATAGAAATATCTAGAAGATACAAAGTATCATATCCATAAGTGAAAATTTAAAAATTTATTGAAGTTACAATGATGATAAACCATAACAGATAATTTTGAAATGTGTTGAATTCACATTTAGTGTGGATCATTGTTGAGAATTTTTTTATTTATAAAACAAGTCATGAGTGATTTTTTTTCTATGTATGTAACTACTAGATGAAAAAAATTGTACCTCATTTAGGATAAATATTTAAATCTACATGAAAAATTTACCTACCAACTATAAAATATTAACCCATTATATTAATAAAAATATTTAAACCACATAAAAAATATTATATCCATATGAATAAAATATAGTATATTGCGTAAAAATTTACCTAAATAATAAAACCAATATACTAACCACAATAAATAAAATATAACTACTATATTAAAAAATTTATGTAAAACCTATTTGAAATTGTAATATTTATTGAACCTACCTTAGGACCAATAAATGGTCCCTTATTTATTTTTTCCATTTTTCATCTCAAAACGTAACCAATTTTATTTATATTTTTATACTTCAAAATTATTAATTATGATTCACATGTTTCACCTACTTTAATTATTCCTTAAACTACTATTATTTATTTTAATACTAAGGAATTTTATATGAATACTATTTTATAAGATTAATTTATCATCATTTTTTCTAATTTATTCACATTAGTTTAATGTAAAAGCATGATTTCCAAATTAATTGTTTTCAAAATGTGAATAATTAATCTTGTTTTCATTATTTAATATTTTCAAAATATATTGAGGTTGAATTATTTATTTATTAATAATTGTTTGTATATAAAAAAATAGTGATCACTATAATTTTTTTAATTGTTTAAATTATCTAAGAGAACCAAATTTGTATATTCTTCAAAAAACATTAGTGAAAAAATATCATACATTATTCTCAACAAATATTATAAATGGATTTTAGATTTTAGTGATATTATGAAAAAGGAAACTCTATAAACCAGGTGTTAGAAAGAGTAACATTAGAAGAAACGAGGTTGAAGATATTCATGAATTGTACAATTAATATATACTTGGATGTTTACAATAATACTCTACCAACCTAAAAATATTATATCCTTTGATGATGGAGAGTGACTTTATTCTTTGACCCATGTACCCTGAATCATATATATATATATGTGATTTTTCTTATATCTATTCAATTTCATTTTTTGTAATTTTAATGAATTATACTACACATAATATTGATAGGAATTTGGGTACTAATTCACATAAAAATGTTAGAAAATGGGTTTTTACACAAATATAGGAAAATTCTATCCAAACTAGTTCTGTCTCTAGGGTTTAACAATTAAATATTAGTTTTAGTCGTTAATTGAAAAAACTATTTTTAATCATTTTGTGATTCCAAGTGAAAAACATTTATTATATAATTAAATTTTAAGGATCATGGTGGGTTCCATCACTCTCAGATCAAGAGAGGGGTGAAAAGTGGACTATACTAATTCAGATACATATAAATATAAATATATATGTGTTTATCACATTGATTATTCATCTTTTTTGAAATTAATGAATCTGATTCAATAATAAATTTTAAATTTTTTTAAAAATTCAAATTCAAATATCTCATAGATAATATAATTGTAAACTCCATAAATTTATTTGGTATCAAATAAATACTCATAGTTTTATATTTACTTTTTTATTCTATCAAATTTTGGAGATAACTATCATAGGAAAAAATTGTGATTAATATGGGTTGGAAAAAATCAATTGATCGACGAATGACTTGGTAACCACTTCTTTTTTGTGTCACAGATTATGGTAGTTAGATATCTCAAACAGAATCATTTGTAAAGAAAATTTTCATTGATCATTGGATAAAGAAGGTAAATAAATAAAATATATGTGAAGGTGATTCTACATTTTTATTAAATGACGTAGTATATATGTTTTGAAATAAATAGTGATGAATATTTTATAATATGTAATAATGAGAATTAATTATAGTCACATATCAATGTGTAAAACATCTAATGACATATAAAAAATTAATTATGTTACAAATATTCACATAGATAAATGTAGTTGAATTAATATGTTCATGTTAAGAGATAAATATCAACAATATATATTTTTGAGGTTGTAAACATTAAACAAATGTTTAATAGATATTGTAATATTTTATATTTATGAAATAATTGTAGAGACTCCTAAAAATTGTATTCATTTTTAAGTAATAATCATAAAACATCCAAATATGTGTATTATATTATATGTACCATTATATGTTAGCAATTATTTAACGGAAAAAATCACAATGATCTTATTGGGTCTCAATTACAGTATGAATTTGAAAATAAATCATGATGAATATGATAAAAAAAGAAGAATTGAATTTATTTTATCTAAATTGTATCTAAATATTTTTATTATTGTATGATATATTTTTGAGAAAAACGATAAATATTATGATAAAAGTGCTAGAAATATTTTAATTAAATGATTCTCAATGATATCTCATAAAGAATATCATAAAATTGAGAAAAAGTGGTAGAAGAAATATAATTTCAAATCTAATGATATTCATGATGTAATTTTTATGAGTTTGGGAGGGTAAAAATTAATATTAGTTACCATGATTAAAACAGTAACCCCAATAATTGATATAATAAAATAAATAAAGATAAATATTAATTCTCAATTTAGTAGTAATGTGAATTCATGTACTTATCAATAATATAACTCAAAAAAGGATGCAAGAAACATTTTTTATTGGTTTCTTAAAATCATGATTGTGATTCAATATAATATTGATCTTTTGAAACTAAATAAAAAAAATAAATGTTTAATGATTTCATAAATAAGTTGAATGTATTAAAAAATAACATGATAGGAGAAATGTTTTATAAAGAACCAAAATATAAATCGTTTAGATTTTCTAATGATTAATAATAATATGAATAAACCTATACAAAAATTCCTATATTATGAAAATATAGAAAAATATATATTTATATAAATATGGAAAATATTCAATAAAATTTGTATTATTTTATTCCTTAAAATGATAGATTGAGTAGATAATTTTATTTTATAATAATTCTTCACGAAATAAAAATAATGAATTTTGATAGTTATATTAAACAGAATGAATATATAAAAATGATATATAAGGTATACTTTCAAACATATCCATTTTAATTCATGATATACAATAAATTAATTAAATGATGATTTAAATAAAAAATAGAAAACATATATATGACATCTATTATGAAAACAATTACCAAAATATAATGGGATTTATTTGGTAAAATCATAATTATATATACATCTATTGATATATATTTTACACATCATGTAAAAGTTCATTTTACTACTAAATATTACCTAAAAATAAAAAATTATATTATACATGAATAATATTTTATTTTAAAATAAATTTAATATATATTTCTAATTACAATGATTTAAATGGAAGTTTTTATTCTCCAAAATTCATATTATCTTAACATTAGACCCAAACACACATGGGTACCCAAAAACCCATAAAATGGTTTGTGTGGGAAATGTATTTTGATATTAGTAAAAGGTAATATCGATACATGGATTGAGGATTCTCAAAAAAATGTTAACTGATATAACAAATTTTTACTAATTCAATAAGTGTGATGAAGGTTCTGATAATTTTTGGGGCATGTAAAAGTTAATGATAAATGGATTTTGTGAAGTTATAATACCTAATTATACTATTATATATAAAATATTATACATAGAGGATTTAAACATAATATTATAATCATTTCTATTTTATGTGGTGATGGAATGTTTTTTAATTTCAAAATTATTTTAATTAATATAAAAATAATATTTATTCAATTTTTTTTAAAAACTAAAATGATCAATATTTATAATGGTAAAATATTTTAAAATATGATAATGTTTTGTAGAATAGATATTTCAAACATGATAACAACATGTCGATGAATAAAAAATCCAAAAAAAAAATAGTTTTATAGTTAACATACATAAAATTGATATCATCTTTTAATGTGATTCTTTTTTGTAATGTAAAAAAAATTCACTTAATAAACAAGTATAGAAACACAATTTATAAGGATTATTTTTTTGATATCTATTTAATTGGTTCTGTCATCAATTAAAAATTAGGTGGTATAATATAATTATTTTTATTAATTAGTTATACTACTAGTTTTAGATAGTTATATTTTCATAAACATAAATCCAATACATTATCTATTTTTTCGACATTTTATATATTGATCCAAAAGGGATAGTAACATTAATTAATCTAATTAATTGTTATATTAGTGAATGATCTTAGAATAATTTATTTTTAATGTATTTTTGAATAATTGGGTGTTCATGCAAATTTTCCTCTCATAGAATTCTACAACAATATGATGTCGTTGAATAGAAAAATTGAACACTTCATGAAATCATTAAGACCTTATTAAATGAGATTAATTTTCATATATATACCTATAAAAATACTTTCATAATTTTTATTTTTTTACAAATAGAATGATTTTATAAATTTGTTTGAAAAAGTCACCTTATATGATTTTAAGGGACTAAAGGAAGAAATTGGATAGTTTTGCGTATTTTTGAGTAATATTAATATTCATAATTATAATGATGTTTTATATAATAATGATGCAATTTATGATTAATGGATTTTGATATTATATGAAAATAATAGTAACTCGTTTTAATTATACATAAACATTACAATAGAAGATAACAAATCAATTATTTAAATGTGTGATAAAAATTATTTTAATAAGAATGTTCATGGTATTTATAAAAATGATGAAGAATTTAAAGATTTTAATAATTAATAATACATCAAGGTAATTATTAACATATGGAGGATGACAATATTTCTTATCAATATCAATGTATTCAAGAAAAATCATGGAATTCTCACATAGATCATTAAAAAGACAATTTAAATTGTATTGTTGAATTAAATGTTCAAACAAAAAAATAAGTTATTAATATTTTTATTTTTATAATATAATATTAAAAGTTTTTCCAAATAATATTTATGATATTAATATGATGAAAATATTATCTATTCCATAAAAATTTAATGCAATTTGATTTCTATGAATGAATTTTGGTCTTTAGTTATTCCACTATTTGAATCACATAGTTTTGTAAAAAAGTGTATCATTATAAATATGGAAATATATTCAAAAAAATAGCTACATAATTTTATCAAGGTTATTTTAAGGAGGAGGTTATATTATTTGAGTAATTTGATCCACATTTTTATAGGTTATGATCCATTTAAAAATTATTCTGTTATGATAATTTTCTTATTTTTAAATCTGTCCAAATTAATTTTCAAAAATATTTAATAAATGGTTATATATTTAAATAATTATGGGCCAGAAAAAACATAATTTTTCAATGTGAAATGATCATTATCATGTTTTAATATTCATTAATAATTTATATAGTTTGAAAAAATATCGTCATGATTTATAAGAATTGTTAATGATTTGTTTTAAATGTAAAAGTAAAAGGTGAAACATGATTTATAATTAAATTTATTTATAATATTATGATCATAAAAATATATAATTATTATTTTATTTTAGTATCCATTATTTAATATCTTATAAATGATTGTTTAAAATTAATATCCACTGATTTTGATTTGAGAATGTTGAAGGAGTATAAATTTCTCATTCGTTTAAAAATATTTATCCTAATTAATTTTTTTTAATTTTAATCCATGCATGCTAAATCATTACATAATGTATTTGGTTTAGAATCTTGTAAATTTTACAATACATCCATTAGTAATAAATGAATCTTAGATATAGGAGACACTGAAAATGTAATTTATGAAAAAATCTATAGATTCCTGGTTTGGAATCTATTATATTTAACTTATTTTATGCGAAATATAAAATATAAAATTTTATTTTTTTCACTATTTCTTTTTGGAAGTTAAAATTTACACAATAAATGTGTTAATTGGAACAAAAGAAATGATAAGGGATCATATAATAACGGTTTTTATCCTACTTTTGCTAATTCATAAATCTTATTCTTTTTTATACTGATTTTAGTGGTTACAATATATATATGAAGAGAACATCATGTTTGTACTATTTAGATAATAAATATTTTTTTCATTAGACTATAAAATACATTGAATTGTTTCTTTTTAACTACACATTCAGAGTATATTGCAAAAGAATCATACCGTGTTTAATCAATATGGATTAAAAACACACTTTATAATTTAGATTACATTCTAATATTAATCTTATTTTTTGAAAATAATTCTTCTATTTATTTATATTAAATTAAATTACAAAATTTTAAGTCTAATTAAATTGATTTTAATTATCACTTAGTTTATGATATTTTTTAAAAGAAAAATTTCAATCCAATTTTTTTTTGAAAAAATATTATGGATAAATTAACTAAATACATTAATTTATATAATTTTGAGAAACACATTTATATACTTGTTATTATGAATCGTTAAATAACCAATATAAACATTGATAGAGTTTGAATGATATTTTGAATTAAATCATAGAATATTGTCTATTTGGAAATGTATATGATGAATATGATTTAATCTATTATCTCACTATCGTGTATTTAAATTATTAATTTCTAATTTATTCCTCATGGTGAAAATTAAAATGGATATTTTAATTGTATGAAATCTCATAGGTGTTTCACATCAATGATTATATTTTTTTATATTCTATTTTATTTAGTTCTTATCCTTAGATCATGGATTTATTAGGAGTTATTGATGAAAATGATGGTTTTTAGGCTAGATAGGGGGGTGCATAGTTGGGACAATGTTATCATATATTTCATGCATTGGACATAGACATCGTCTGTGTCTCATAGTCTAGAGCATGGGATTGTGAGATAACCATGAATCTAGGAGTATGGATGTATATAATGCATATATGTATGATCCCTCTCTTAGGAAACCTTGTGGCCTCATTTCCTATTAGATTGATGAGCCTCTATGTTGGATGACAATCTGGAAGACCATGCATCCAACCCATGTCTAATTCTAATGAATTGAAAATATTGGAAGACCAAAATATTTTGATTCTATTTTAATACCATAATCCCTATTATATTATCCCATTCAGATTCATGACACAAAGGAAACCTCTCTTTCCTACTTTATTTATAGGGCATTAATCTTTGGGTTTTTTCATTTGAAAATTTTCATTATCAAGTGTGACTCCATTTTTTATTTTTCATTATTTAATACATGATACATGTGAATTATGTAAATAAATTTCGAATAAGTTAATCCTGTAAATCTATTTGGTAATACTAGATTTATTATATTATTATAGTTTGTATGGATAAATCCTCATCTCCCAAATAAGGACATACATGTCAACACTAAATAAATAAATTTGGGATAGAGGTTTGATTCTAGTATAAAACTATCATGTTTAGGTGATGTGATCAACTATTGTATTAGGGTATTAGATAACCACTAAATGTATTGTCTTATGGGTTTCATTCATTAATCAATATTTTATTACAGTTTAACTTTTTATCATATTCCATAATTCGATTAATTTTGAAACATGATTTATTTTGAATTTTATCACCATTTTTTTTCCAAAAAACTTCTATGTTAATTTTTCAACTAATGTTAATCGATGAAATCACATTTCATTGTATCATACTATTAATTTGGCACACACAAAAAATACACCCTCATATATATGTATAATCTGTTATGTTTTAATATGGTAAATGTATGGTTACCCATGGTGGGGAGTAAGGATATATACTCTAATGGTTATTTTTTTAGAAGTGATAGTTGATGTGGAATGAGGAATTAAACTCATACGCTTCATATTGGATGGTGGTTTAGTTTTCCCAAAAAAAATTTATTTTTGTTTTTAAAATTTAATTTTTTTGAATCAATCATGTGATATGGATATTTTATTATGATTTGAAAGAAATGATGAATGGTAATAATATTTTTCATTTATAGGTTATAATTAATTAAAATTGGAGACACAATTATCAAAGAAGTCTTTTGATGCCCATGAACATGTTTCTATACCATGGGGATCATGTACACCCTTTGGTCCATCCAATGTTATTAGTCTGTTGTTGGGTTGGATGATATTCCAAAATAGTTCATGAAAAAATTGTATCATAATGGGGGTTCCCTTTCCGTGGGTCATGTTATTTAGAGGGATTCTATATTGGTCCAATCTTGGTAATTTTGTCCTTGACATTATATTATTGAGTGTGGTGTCTACCCAGAACACCTCAAGATAGACATTAAGTCTCTAAATAATATTTTTGGTTAGATTTGACTCCTCTTAAATGTGTGATCTACTATATATAGATTGTTCATGGACACTAATATGGGGTGGAGTGGATTTAAAGTATATTTTTCATGTTATATTTTTTTGTTGATTTCAATAATTTTTTAAAAGTATTTGTTTCTAAAAATATTCTAGATTTTTATTCATGGTTTCCATGTGTTTGTCGAATTTTATAGAATCGTAACTCAAAAATGATATCATGTGATACCATTGGAAGCGTCTTGAGAGAAGTATCCCTCACCAATTGATTAGCGGTTAGTGGAAATTTTTGTTCTAAATATTTTTTAAATAGATAAATGAATTTTATTTGGTCCTACACATGTTGAGGAAACCAAACCCGGTATAGAAAAAAAATATGATTTTGAGTTCCTTATAAGAAACATCATCCCTTAAAGGTTATCATAGTACCTGAGGAGTATGGGGATTAGATTAAAATGATCGAGATGATTTTCATGATTCTTGATACTCCTCACATAGTTAATTTTATATATTCCTCATCCATATAGATGGTCCCAATTGTTGGTGGTGAAGCACATTTTTTCCAGTAAAAAATGAGTATATGGGATAGAAGGACACCAATGTTGTCTTCAATGAGAATATTATCTGTGAAACCTTGGACAATGAAATGACCTATGAGATTAAATATCACCATAATTGGGATCGTATTATGATGGAATATTCTAAAAAATTCAGGATTGTGGGCCATTTTTTCCGTGAGGTGGTTCCCTATGGGAATGTAAAAGAAAAACATTTTGACAAGCTATAACAGTTGGATATTCGGTCCCATGTCTTCTTTTTTATGATAAATATATTTAATGAGGTAGTAGATCAATCCATGGTGGTGGAGATTGATCATTACAACATTTCTGGTGTCATTTGGTAATTATAAATATAATTATACAATGGTTTGTTTTGTTTTAATAGAAAAGGAACCATGATGAAGATTAGAAGAGGGGATGTGGATGTTTGGGTCATCCTTCATGTCCACCTTTATCATCAACCATTGGTGGTAGATTGTCTGTATGGTAATAGTGTAAACGTTCAACGAATGTATGGTCAAAATTTTCATTTCAACCTATACCATTCCATATGTATAGAACCATGGGTCATATGAAAATGTTTTATAAGAGTTAGGAACCACCTTAGTGTTTTGTGACTTGTATTTACTATAGGGAAACACTAGTTCAGTGTGGTGCATCATGGAGTATGGTTACATAATATATTGTTTTTTGTGTTATAAGTTCTCAACCATAAAAAATTTAATAATCTATAGTTTTTCCATTAAATTTATTTATTTCACATTAATGATCTTTTAATGTTTTAGATCATTTGATAATTAATTCATAAATTATACTTAACAGCAATGTAACCACAAAAAGTGGAAAATTCTGATAATTATTCGGATTTCAGATAATATAAATTATTTAAATTAAAGCATTTTCACTTTTATGAAAACTAATCATGACCATCAACATGGAATTTTTAAAACCACAATCATCATTAATTCTAATAAACAATCATTACATAACCATAAAATGTTCATTATTGGATATCATGAAGGAAACAATTAGTCAATTGATAAATATAAAAACCCATGAAAACTATATCAAAAAGTAATAGTCTTCATAATATAGAAGTAGAAAATAACGTCTTTTTTAACAATCTCATTTCATTTCATTTTAATTTCATGATTATAATAAAATCCACATAAATAATTTTAAATTAATAATGGTGCATTGAGACTTAATTAAAATTTTCACTTTAACAAATGGTGTTACTATGGAGTAGACTTCCATGCATGTCACTCTTGAAAATAGAATATACATACGACCGATTTCCATATACAATGAATTAGAGGATACTACATAACCACCAATAAATGGATTATTATGTAACAACACATCAATCGATTATCATGTAACCATGCATGAAATGTCTAAGAACAATTATATAATCATAACATGGAAATGCATTAAATTTTCAACATGTAACTATTATCATTTTATTTTCATTCATATGAAAATATTTCATGTTACATAAATAATGATTCTTTTTTCAAAACAAATTTTTAGTAAAAAAAATACAAAGAATAAGGAAAATTGGTTTCTCAAAAGAATACTATTTCGTATAGAGTAATCCAAATATCAAATTATGGTCATGAAAATGTGATTTTATTTTCAGATTCGTTAAATAAATATTACTTTTTTCATTTGTAATGGATAAAAATTATATTGAACTCAAAATCATAAAGGGATTAATTTTCAATAACATTTAATGAAATAAAAAAATGATATAAGATTTTAATTTTAATCCATTTATATTCATATAATTGATTATTTGATATAATATAAAGCATATTGACATGGTGGGAGATTAAATATTTTAATATTAAATGTGTCCCATGCTATTTTGATCATTCAAATAATAATACTCATAAACCATTAACATTTATAAAACATTAAAAACACGAAACTAAAATAAATTCATGAAATGATTTTTCAACATGGATATATGGACACCTAATAAAAGAAGGTAGGTGTATAACATCATGCTATTCCTTAATGAATGGGCATTGAGATGAAGTCACATACATTGATTATAATTCATCACCCATGTTCATTATCATCCATAATAATTAAAATATTTTATGTATTTACATTATTGAGAATTTTTTTCATGTGTATTATTCTTTTTGTATCAATTAATATCATATTATTACAATGACATAAACATATGTATTAAAATTTATTAATTTTATGATATTTGGTACATTAGTCTAAAATGAATTTAGTTTTATATTTATAATCATAATTTATAATTATCCGATTTTATCGAGAATAATATTCCTGAAATAATAATATTATATATATATATATATCATTTTAAATAAAACCATTTATGTATGGTTATGAAAAAAATTAAAAGCATCATAATCATGGAGATGGTATGTCATATGCACGCATCATTAACATTTCAATTTTTTAGTGATCATTATGTAATTGAGGAAATATTTATTTTACCATTAAAAAATAATAATAATATCATAGATATAATATTAATTATTTAAATATACTTATAAGTATTATGTATTTGTTGTGGTGATGAATAACGAATCACATCGCATTGTGGAGGTGATTGTTCACACGTACGCACAAATGCCAATAACATTTTTCTCTATATGGAATTGTACAAACATAAAGGATAAATTATAATTTAATAATTATAAATATTTCACGAAAATTATATAGAAACACTAAGTAAATAATTAAATCTAGTTCTGATAGATGATGGTGGAAGTAAATTAATATTAGTTTGCGATGTTGTAGTCCAATGTACATCGTAAGGATTAATTTTTATCACATTTAATAGAAATGGAGATGGATTTAGATGATGATAATAACATAATAAAATCAAATTAAATATTGGTTACTAGATTTTTTATTTCATTCTTTTTTTAATATATATGAAAATTATGTACGAAGATATAAAATAGAAACAATTAATCAAAAACAATACCTCTTTTTGGACAATCTCCCTTTATTAACAACATAACCGCACAGAGGGAGGATCTATAAAGGAAATAAGTTCCCTAGAATGTGTTTAGTTATTCTAGGAATGAATTTAGTTAGATATAGGACAAATCAAATAGGTTTTAAGTGCATTGAAAATAGAATAACTGGTCTAAAGTAATATTATATTTAAAATTGATGAAAAATAATTTAATTATAATTTGTAGTATCTTGGGGTTTGAATCAATTAATATATAGAAAATTAGACAATTTTTTATTATTTATTAATTCCTTATCATTTGTTATAACCATTATATAACTCTTTTAATTCTTACCATGATAACATATAATTTCCACATTGAGTGTTACTAGAATTACAGGAAAATTGAAAATCACTATTAAACGAGTCATTGATAACATTTTTAGACATATATATTCTAGTTGGACGAATTTTTTATTTTTATTAGTTTTATATAATCTAATAAAATAATATTTATTTAAAAATATCATTAATGTCAATTTTGAAACTATTAATTACTTAACATTATAAAAATATCATAATTACTTAGCAAATTAAAAATAATAATAATAATATGTCACTAAAATGTCAAATTAATCGTGAAAATTCATTTATAAGATTTATCATATCAAATTATAATTTTTAGAGTACAATTAATGTAATTTTCAGATATTTCATGTAATTAAACAATTACAACATCATCATTGTGAAGGCCATTAATTTAATAATTTATTCTCAAAAAATAAAAATTAATTATTATTATAAATATTAGAAGAATAAATATTAAAAAACATTTTATATTTTAATATATCATCTATATAATCCCATATTTAAAATATTTTCCTTGTTAAAAAAAGTGCAACAAAATAAACTATTTATAGAATATAATATTATGAATTTCATACTCTCATTGAAGTTGATTTAAAAGTTTATAATTTTTCCCATCCATTATTTTCTCAAACTGAAGTACATAAATATCATTAAAAAATATTTTAGGCTTATTTTATGATGCATATTATATTTTTTTACCTTTAATTAAATGATTTACCATTAACCATACTAATATGAAAGTCATACAAAACATATTAAAAATAATGTGAAAATATAGAAAATAACTAATTTATAAATTTCGATAAAATGATTCAAAATATTTAATCATTTTCTTAAAATTCGGAACAAATTATTTTTCAAATATAAATAAAATTAATCACGTTGATGGATTGAGATAATGTATTTTCAAAGTAAAAACATCAAACTTATTGAAATGTATTTATATCAAAATTAAATGTGAAATTTATTAAAATTAAATATATTTTATTAAATGATAAAAAATTCTTCATAATTTCAATCTATTCAATAATATAATTTTAAAATATGAGTAATTTTTATGTAAAAATAAATTTTCCAAAAAATGTTTTATTTATTTACTTCTCATCCAAAAATTAATCTTATAAAAAAAATTAGAAAAATTAATCCAAATTAAATTTTTTAATCTTATATAAAATATTAATTTTTTATTTTCCATCAAAATTTAAAATATTATAAAACAACCTATTTATAAAACACGTGTACCAACAAAAGGCAGAAAAATAACCTTTCTGGAAACAATACATTTTCTAAATATAAAATTGTATTTTTTCTTCTTTAATGTTTTGAAAAAAAATATGATAAATGTTAATTATTATATATTCCATAATATATATAAATATAACTAACATCATCCAAAAAAGTGATATTCTATTATAATTATTATTATTTAAATATTTCTTAAAAAACATTTTCATTAAGTTTAAAAGGGATTTTATTTTCATTTATATTTAATTAGTCAATGAGTTTTACAAACATGTGTAAAACATATTTCTATTATTATATGAATATTCTTCAATCCTACCAATCTAATTACTATGTGATAACTACCATATTAAATTATAATATTCAGTAATTCGTTTTGTATATGTTGTATATAATATGCTATATTGATCATAGTGTTTCCTTTTAGAAAATGCGATGTTACATTATTCCCCCTTTAATATATTACTTCATTGAAATTTGAAATAGAGATTGAAAAAATGGGGGTTTCACTTTTCTAAATAAATTTTCGGAAATATGACATTTGAAAAAATATTATTGAAGCGTCATGATTAATATAAAGAAACACTACTACAAAACTGGACGTTAATAGTGTTAGAAATGGCATTATTCAGAACTAGAAAATCACTAACAATGTTAGTGAAGTAAAACACCTCATAACATTATCATGGATAAAAAATTCCTAGTAAAGGTGTCATTTATCAGTGAAAAAATAATGTGTTGATATATAAGACCATTATCTTCTCTTTTAAATGAATTGATAACAAACCCATTTATCTGCGCTTAAATATTGCACCAATAAAGTAACCCATTATCATTGTTTTCAAAAGTACTGATAAAAGTGTATTTATCAGTGTTTTAATAGAAATTATAAAGGAATATTATGTAGTATGATATAACAACACACTACATCATTACTACTATGTGCTGTAACCACACATTTCAGCAATGTAATGTCATTAGATATCAAAAAAATCAATCCCCAATTAAAAATTTATAAGAAATGAAATTTAAAACACCAACACAAGAAATAAACACTATATTATACACATTTGATACATTGTATTATACAAATACATAAATTTAAATTATTACATACAATTGGAAAAAATCCTAACTATCAATGTGTCCACGGTTTTTATTCACATAACGTGTCAAACTACCAACATTGCATGAGTAGTTTCAAGCAAACCACCTCAAAATGAACAAAAAAATCCTAATATATACAAAAATAGTTATTTCGATCAATACTGAAATGAAATAAATTAATAAAATATATGTAAAAATAAATTTATTCATCGGTCACTAATTATACTATTCAAAAATCAAGACTTTTGTTATGATACACTTATTTAGGTAAAACGAAAGAAATTGATAAATTTAAACACTATAGTAGTAAAAGGTTTGAGGGACAAAAATTAATTGTATGTTTTAGAGTAGATAGGGATGAATGATGGAAAGATCACACAAACATAGACAAAAGATTTGACCTTAATAAAATACAATTATTATGTGAGTGATAATTAAAAAAATAAATTAAAAATATATATGAAAAAATAAATTAATTATAAGTATAGTGATTTTACATTGTAAACATCAATATTACCTTTGAAACTTGGTAGTGGTTGTGTCGATTTATTTCCAACAATGGGAGTGGAGGTAACATGATATAAATTGATAAATGAACCACTATATGGGGTGAAAATGTTTTAAGGGAGAAGGAGAATAATTAATGGATAGAAAACCACAAATCGATCAATATAATACACATTTATAAAAAAAAATATTATGTGAATAATAATAAATTAATTAATTAAAATTACATATGGATCAATACATTAATTCCATTAAAATAAATTTACACTAAAAATATCTATATTTCCTCTGTAATTGTGTGCTGGTAGTGTCGTTTCACTTCCTACATAGGTAGTGGAGGTAACATGAAAGAAAGTTATAAATTCCCCACTGTTGGGGTGAAATGGTTTTAATGGAAAAGAATCATGAAAGATTGATAGAGAACCCCAAATGAAAAGAAGAATCCACCTAAATAATGAAACAATTATTATTTGAGTTATACTAAAAAGAAACAAATTAAAAATAAATATGAAAAATATATTATTTCTATTGAAAATGATTTTTATATTCAAACATCTATATTACCTTTAAAATTGAGTTTATACAATTTCATTTATCTTATTTCAATGGAATGATACATATACAAATAACTTCTAAAAGAAATTAACAGTAGAAGGTATTATGAAAATTAATTCAACATTCAATTATATATTTTTTAGTAAAATTGAGAAATTATATCATAACATTAACTATGAATTTATTCAAAGGATTTCGTTTAATATAGTTTTCTCTTTTGAGGGATTGGTAACATAGTCATGTGGAGAAGACATTATCTTCATGAGTAGTGAGACATTTAGTTTAGATTTCATTAATGCATTGGATAAAATATAATATTACAAGGAAAAAATATATTATGAAACTCTTTTACCTTATCATTGAACTCTATATTTTATTTATATGGTTTAAAGGATATGGTTCCTCTTTCGAGAATCCAAATCCATTTTTTTGGAATAATCTAACATACAATACATTATCTATAATTAGACTGGCATGAACTGATTTTGATTTCCCAATGATGGGTCATCCTCAAATGAATTTTTGTCTAAATAAAAAAATTTATTTGTCTTCAGTTGGAGAATTAACCAAGGTTTTTTTTGATTTAAAAAATAAAATACATGCACTATTTGTGATGCATTTATGAACTGCTCATCTTTTCCCCCTTTTATGAAAAATCCATCTTCAAAAACTCCTTTTCATCATCTTTCACTCTATTAATATTTTCACCACATTTGTAAAGGAATATTGGCATATAAAATTTCATAGAATCCAAATTGTATATCATTAAGATAATGAAATGAATATTAAATTTTCATAAATTAGATTACAATCCTTTGAATCAGATATGTCCATTACTTCTACCTTAAACAAAACACCAATTATCATCATTATACTAAAACCATTATGTTCTTTTGTATATAACATATAATAATTGATTACATACATAGTGTATGAAAAAAGATATTTATTTTTTCCACTGGATAGTCATTAATGTTATTTAGAAATTGAATTTAAATTTTCATATAACTCCTTAAAAATATGATATCTCAACCATATTATAATATATTGGTTATGTGTATCTGATAACTATCTTTCATAAAATTATTTATTCAAATATATAATAATTTATTTGTGGGATTCAATATATGGATCAAAATATTAACTATTATGTAATATTTAAGGATGTACATTCTCCCTCTATACCATGTTAATTGGAATAATATCTATTTTGAAAATCCCATCACTGAAAAGGATTTTGTAGTGATGAGACTTTGGGAGATTGATGGTTTCATCATCATATATGTTATATTTATATAATTTAATAGCATCTTCCAAAATTTATCATTTATGAATAAAACAATATGGTTGACCTCAATTTATGAAATACACATTCAAAATCTGCATATACCATTTAATGGTGAACATCAATCTGTAATGGATATGAACACATAGTTGAAACACTCTGACCTAGTGAACCATAATGTGGACCATTATATAAAATAATGATTGTGGGAAGAACCTTTATAATATAGTTAATTTGGTTGAAATGTTCTTATTTATGATGGGAAACATCATTGAGTATAAAACATTACTATATATAGCATTAAAATGATCATGTTTCTTGATAATGTAAGTCATTCAATTTTTCAGAATGAATACAGTGAAAAGAAATACACATTAAATATTGTATCAAATCATAGATATTGTGTTATTGTATTCCTTGTAACTTCATATAATTCATTGACACAACATTCTACATATTTGATGAATACCCATGTCGAACATTTACACCCATACAGAAAATAACAAAAATCAAAATTTCTTATTACGATGGGGTATAAATATCTAGAAGAAGAAAAGTCCACCTTTCCCAAGTGTAAACTCTTTACTTACCTAATTTCAATCATGTAGAACCTAGCCATGATTCTATCTTTCATTTTTTCAATAATATTTTGTAAGTTCTAATAAAACAATTAAATATATATTTTCCTATAAGACTAACATCATGAAAATTTCTAATATATATAAAAATATAATATATTAATTCAATGATAATTGATCTATTATTTAAACCTAATTTTGTAATGTTTCATGAAATTTTATTTCCAAAAATAATGCGAATATTTTTTACTTTTTTTAAATGTGATCCCCCATTACTAGAGATGCGGTTGTTCCATGTTCGATATTCCAATCGAATGAAGTCTTTTAGGATTAGTATTTATATTATTGAGGTAATAAATTATTTGTCCTAAGATCACAGTATTTAATAAATGTTTCAATTAAAATTTCTTTTTCTGTTTTCCACAAATGGTATACCCAAAATGCCTTTAATTCTATAGGCTGATAAATTTCTATAAGTGGGGAATTCATTAATCATCTCATCAAACGTGACCCACCATGTGAATTTTTCATCTCTATAAGCATCATACATTGAATCATATATATCCCACATAAATTCTAAATCTTTTATCAATGGAGCTAAAAAGACATCAAAATAATTACTTGGCTGATTCATCCTATATATAAGTAGAGAAAACATAATGTATTTAAACTTCATCGAAATCCATTGAATATTGTTATAATTTATCAACATTATGGTCAATTTACTATGAGTACTACTCTATTAACCAAAATTATTTATTCTATCTATATAGAATGCACGATTAATGTTTCTCATCTCATATACAAATTTCAGAAACCTGTAGTAAATTTTTATTCACTGAGGAGAATCTGCTGGATGATGTAGGTTACCATATTTAATTATTCTATCTTTATGTAATGTTAATTGTATTAAGGTTTCTTGATATCCATATAGTTTTCAAAACCGTGGAATGATATGAATGTAACAAATATATTTTAAAGGAATTGTATCATTTTTCTTATATCTATATATTCCTAACACAAGGCATTTGATGTGTGATTCATGGTCCTGGTGAAATAATATTTAATCAATTTAATACACATATTTTTTTAATAGATCATTTTGATTTTATGTAACATTTTAGTGTCATATATTTGTAATGGTTTTTCTTTTTCTTATGGTATCATATATTTTAGATTGAAAATTAGGTTTGTAAATGTGATATCACTCCATCTGTTGCTTTCTTTCATAGAATTTAACTTTAATAAAATATAAACTGTTGTGTATTTAGTACATTTGTATAAAATGTTTTCATGTAATATCTATTTAACTCCTCAAAAAACATTGGAAAATCCCATACTCCATTTTCAATTATCATTTTCATTTCATCCATTTGATCTCTACTATATTTTACAATATAATTCATATCAAATTATCCATAATCAATAGTATCATCCCAATAGATGTCCAAATTCATTTTTCACAGTGTCTAGTCCAACATTTATAGCTTTGATGTATTTTATGACCAATAAAATGTTATTTCATCTCTTTTGGACTAATTTTTCTGTAATAAAAACATTGTAAACATAGATAGTGTATTTTAGAAGGTTCATCTGCATTCTCTCTGGAAAAATTGTTAAATACATTAACTCCCTCTTTGTATTTGTTTATCAAACGATTAGTGTGCATCTAATTTTTTTCATATACATCCTATTGGGTTTATCAATGATTAATTTCATACAATATATAAATAAATATGCATAATATATTCATTATCAAAAGTGAATGTTATACAAAATTCTAAAATGGAAAATATTTGTCATTTATATTGGTATATCTCAGCACCTAGATAATCCAAATCAAATAATAAGTGTTTTAGGATTTTGGGAAAATAGAGGGAGATAAAGACAGATAATAAATGATCTTATCACTAAATTTATAGGTGTATAATAGAATATGTATACTCTAATTACACTATCTTGAATTACGCAAACAACACTAAGTCAAATAATTTTATGACAATTAACACACCTCAATGTCACTAATGTAGGGTTTATAAATTGGGTAAAAACCCCATAAATGGTTGGTCCCCATACCAAATCAAAAAAATTAGTTCTCGAGGCTGAACAAAATTATAACATGACCCTTGGGGTCAATGGAATATAAAACACAATATCATGTGTACCTGATATAGGGATACCTATTAAACAATCAACTATGGAAATAAATCATGCAATTTCCATATAGGCACACATGAATGTCACACCAATATAAAAACATGATATTTAAACATAACATGAACAAAAGTCACCATTATGATTCAAAATTTGCTGTCATGATGTGGTAAAACCTCATGTGCTTAACTAGGGATAGTCCTTCTAAAGTACATCCATAAAAACCAAAGGACCATAATGAATTATAAGATTAACTAGATCCTGTGATATATTTATGCAATAAAGGAACATACATAACTCTATGATCTTAGTTCCTATAAAATAGAAACTAATATTGCATGTCAAGTAAGGTGTCCATGAATGGTGTGATTATATATATACTCATTTTGGAACCACTATTGTACTCAAATTATTAGTCTATAAACCGGAATATATATTAAAATTTATATATATATATATAATTTATTTTGTAAGAATGTATAAAATATATCATTAAAAATATAGTAAATAAATATAATACTCATAGTTAGATATAAACAACAGATCATAATTTGTTTCTCAATACAAACAAAGGGATATAAATCACTACCTAAACAACAGATCACAAATAAATCATAAAAAAATTGATAATAAAACGATGGTCAAATATAGTTTAAGAGGAAATAAAAAACAAAAAAATACACAATGAAAATTTGAAGGCCTTTATCGCTAGGTGAAATAAAATATGAGATCCTCTTGGGAAGTTTGATAAAATTTTCAGGGGCTGTCATGTGGTGGTATTCTACCTTTGATTCACTAAGCAGGTGTGATTCACCATTTGGTTCACTAAGGAGGAGCACTGACATTGGGTAGCTTCCGTGTAAAGCTATAACATTGCGACATGTTCGCAAATGGTTATGGTTTTTAATGTAGAATAGGGAACATTGATAAGAACATAGCAATATGCACTGATAATAGGACTATTTATAAGTGATTATAGACAAATGAACAGACTAATCATTATTAGTGCTAAAAATTCATTTATAAATATTATTTTTTTAGTGTGTATAACTAAAATACTATTAAAAGATTTATAATTATAACTAAAAAAACATGTAAATATTTATAAATACTTAATAAATATATATAGATATAAATATAATAAATATATTCCTTTGTAAAACAAATTATAATTTAATCATTTTTTATTTTTAAATATATATTTATTTTAAAAAAGTAATATTTACATCATTTTAAATATTTTTTATATTATATATATACATATTTATATATATATAATATATATATATTAATATAGTAAATATATTCATTATTTAATTAAATTTATTTTAAATTTTATACTCATTTTAATATACATAATTATTTATTTATTATTTTATAAATACATATAATATTTTAAAAAAAATATATTTTTATCATTATTAATGGATATAAAATTATGATTGTATGAATATATATGCATAAGTGAATTTGATTAAATTAAGAATATAGGTGCACTTTAACAATATGGAAAAAATAGATAAGCTTTCTCGTGTGCATATTTCATGTAAAAATGTATTAATTATACGTATATATGAAATCAATATAATGCCCATTTTATCAATATTAAATTGAAAAATTAAACAATATTCACTTATATGTTGAGTAATATGAAATTAGTCATAATTTTTATATCATATTAATTTTTAATTATATTCTATTATTCAATAAATGTATAAAATTTTTAAATTAAGAACATAAAAAATTATTAATATATAATCATATTAATATATATTTATATATTTCTATATATTTAATTTATACAATATTCAAAAATAATTATAATATTATCTAATTATTTAAATTATTAATATTTAATAATATTTTATTAGTAAATTTAATTTTACTAATAATTATTTATTTATTCAATTTTGTAATATTTTTTTTAATATGAAGATATTTTATTTAATATATATTTAAAAATTTAATAAGTTCTATTTCATCCTCATATGATAATGATATTTAATAATATCCTTAATGACAAAAGATAATATAAACCCAAATGTATATTAATACCTTAAAACCCATGTCCAAATGTAAAGCTATACTTATCATTAATCTAATTCAATACATAAACATAATTATAGATCCAACTAAAATATCCCAAAGGATTTCAGTCACATTATGATCAATGTTTATAACAAATCAGAAGGATAATATAAAACCATGAACATAGGGCTAATTATCAAAGGATACTGAGCTCCCTGGAGCTTCCATCAATTCACTAGATATCTCAAAATGAACTAAAGTTGTTGAAAAATATTTTCAAATACCATTTTGTTTCTAATAATGATGATTTCTAGCAGTAGTATGTAACTTCATACACATGTTATTATAATTTCCTAACAAATTTTAACTACAACATCTTACCAATGGATTATTTTTGCATTATTGATTTTCTCCACTATAATAATGATCTATATGACCGAACTTACTAAATCGGAAGCACATTACCTTTTTCAAAATACAACAAACATGATTTTTTTTACCACACATCTCATATGATTGGAATATTTGTCCCTCACCTTAATATTTTTATTATGGAATTATTTCCCACTTCATACAAAGTAGGAAACTATTTTTTTATTTTTATGGGACACAAAAAATGCCATTTCTACATTCTCTGTACATGAAACATGTGTATCATTGACTTTGAACAAATAAGAAGCTAATTTAATTCTATATACTTTATTTAATCCTTATTAAGTTAAATTTTTTCCTACTGTTAATGTTTAGAAGAAAATTTTGGATGGACCTTAAAAAATGGGTAATGTTTTCATTCTATAAAGCTACTGATTCATCTACATTTTGTATATATTCCAAGAATGGTTTTCTATCCTAATTTGAATAGCCTTAAAATATATTTCCCATGAAATATATTCATAAATTAATACCATTACATGGTATCAATATTTTCACATTATTAGATATTCTTAACCATACCTCCACAAGTCGGCTTCACCTTAAAAATGTAAAATTGAATGTGTTACCTTTAAGATATCCAAATAACCCATGAAATCAAATATCTTTTATCAGTATTTAATCCATCATTCACATAGGATGAGGTCAAACGATCAATTGAATGATGGGGAATATTGCCTCAAGAAATGTTATAATATATAATTTATCATTCATGGTAAATCAGGTTCCTCACCAGAATGGATACCAATAACATTAATAAATTTATTCGTCTAATCCATAACTACCACAAACTATTTCTTTATTATAATAATCTCAAGATGTTGATTTGGAATGATTTTTCCCTCTCAATTCTTTTCCACCACAACATCCTTATTTTTTCTTTGGATATACATGTAGAATGTACATATATTACATAAATCATCCCAAATACCATAAAATACTAAATCCAATAAACATAACCATAGTCAATAATATTCTATGGAATTACTGTTGATATTATCTTAAACTCTAAAGTTGACTAAACCTTTCATTTGATACCAACTATCGGCACCAGGCCTTATAACATTATATAATCATATGTTAATTTAAGAATTTAAATGTAATTCAAATTTAGGTTCTTTTCATATTTATATAATTAGAGAATTGTTCGATATATCATACATATAAAAAAATAACAATTAAATGTGGAAAATTCTAAAAAATATCAATTTTCCCATTATTATAAAATATTTAAAATAATGAATTATCACTTTTATATAAACACTTCTTGAAATTAAATATGGAATATCAAAAAACATACACATTTATCAGTCATCTAAACAACAACAAAACATGGTATGATCATAAAAGATCTCATCTAGTGATATAAAATAAAGGAAGTAGTTATTCCATTAATAAACAACAATACCCTTGAAATCAATATCAATAATTATTACTCTCCACCCATAATAAGTGATAAACTCATTCATTTGAACAGAAACTCATTTTATATTTATTTAATGTAATGAAAATATTACCAAAAAACTGAAATAATGAATAGAAATTATATAATGGTACATTGGGAGATAATTATACTTTTCACTCTTATAAATGGAAGAGCTGGCTGGAATACTTCCATACATTTCATTCTTAAAAATAAAATATTCACACGTCATATTTTAAAACCCAATGCATTGGCAGCTATAACATAACCATCTAACCATGTTTTATCATGAAACCACCTATCCGTGGTTTATCACGTAAAGACCCATAAAATTTCCATGTACCATTATATAGTCTTAACACATAATATAATGGAATTTTCAACATATAACTCTTAAAATTTTATTTTCACTCATAAGAAAACATTTCATTCCATATAAATACACAATAATATTTAAAAAACCATTTCAATAATAATAAAAAAATATGTAAAATAAATGGTTTCATTTATAAAAATTAATTCTTATAGGTATATCTGGTATTGACTATTTGTCCTAGTGGTAGGAAGTCATTGTCTCCATATATATTTAAATGATAATTCCTTTTGTTATTTTTAATGGATGTGAAACATTCCGTACAAAAAGAAGAAAAATAATAATTCATGAAAACCATAGAATGAAATTAAATTTAGATATAAAATATCCTTTAAAATAGTTTTATATCCATATAAATTAAAATATCAATTAATATCAGACATAATGAAAAATAAGAAAAAATAAATATTTACCCATTCATGTTATCCAATAACACTTTGAACATTTAAATCATTTACAATATGAAATAATAAAATTTAAAATACCTTAAAAAGAATTAAAATAAAATAAATTCATGCTACGATAGTTCAACATGGTTGTATATATACCAGTTAAGAGTATGTGGGAGTTTAACATAAATATATTCCTCAATGATTGGAGATTGGGGAAAAGTCTCTTACCGTGATATTAATTTAACATTTATGTTTTTTAAATTCCTAAATAATAATTTTAAATTAAATATTTACATTTTTTGGAACCTTTTTAATTATTATTATACATTTAATAATAGATAATATAATTTTATAAGTATTAATTAACTATATAAATTTACATTGGATGTTTTGAGGATATTCAGTACACAAATCCTAACCAAGATTCCTTTGATGTATATAATAAAAATTGATCAATATTCTATGATCTCTAGAATAATATTCATTACAATTTTTTTTAAATAATTTATAATATAAAATCAAAACATTTAAGTAAATTTATGAAATATAACAATATTATAATCTTGGAGATGATTGGTCAAAAGTACGCTTGATTAAAATTTATTGTTTCAATGATCATTACTGACATAGGGTAATAAAAAAATTTATATTTCCATAGCTAAAATAATATCATCAATATCATATTAATAATTTAAATATTCTTATATATATCATCCATGTGATGAGGTGATGAAAAACAAAAAAAATCGCTTTCTAAAGGTGGAAGTTCACACGTATGCACGAACAACATTATCATTATCATTTTTATTTATTGGTAAGAAAATAAATTAGATATGACTATTTTATAATGATAAATTTTTCATTAATGTCATATATAAACATTAATTACATCATTAGAACCTATCTTGTGATATGGTGATGGAATATTAACATCTGAATTTATTAACATAATAACATCTGAATTTATTAATTACACTGTTTTTTATTTAACCATGGTAAACAAATATTTTAATGTATTGTTTGAAAAAATTAAATAGAATCACTTAATTAAAAATGATATGTCATTTCGGTATTATCTCCTACGATTAAAACATTAACACCACTAAGAAAAGTGTTATGCCTAAACTATGTATACTATAATGTGGCGAGGGATATTATGAATGGATTTGGTGATAATTGTGCCACATCTAATAGGTTTTTGAGTGTATTGAAAATAGTATAATGTGATATCTTTTTTATGGGAGGGGAGAGGACCTTTTTGAATTGTTCAAAAATATCAAATTAATATAAATTAATTTTCATCTATTTATATATCTATAATAATTTATATATAATATTGGAAGATTTTTTGTCCAAATCAATTCATAATATGAATGAAATGCATGTTATTTTTTATTTTTTTATTTTGTTAACTTTTATTTCACCCTTTTATTTATCACCATTATATCATGTAATTTATAATTTTATGGTTCATATAATTAAAATAAAATTTAACAATAAAAAAATGATTAATTGGTAACATTTTTTACTTTTCGTAGTAATTTGGATAATTTTATTATTATTTATATTTATTTATCATTTAATAAAATATTTTCTTGGTAAAAAATTCATTAATTTTACTTTTGAAACTATTCCATACATAAATTATTAACAAAATATAAAGGGCAATATAATTTAAAAAAAATATATCTAAAATATAAGAATTATGTAAATTTAAATTGGGAAAATATTTGTTGACATTATTCATCTAAAAATAGATTTTATTTCATTTTTTTGATATCTTTTATTTTATATTTTGTTTAACTAATCTATTAAACTATCATCTTTCTCAAAAACTTTTATTTAAATATTTCATATCTAAAAATTAAAAATAAATTTTCATGTTACATTTATACAGTTTATATTTAAAAATACTATTTATTGTCAAACATATCACCAATGTCACCCCATAATAAAAATATTTCAGTCGTATAAAAATTGTGATAAAACTGAATTTTTCTTAAATATAATATTTTAAATTTCATAATCTCATACATTTGGCTTCTAAATGATATAAGTTAACACATATAATGATTTTGGGAAAACCACACTCATTAATTTGAAATATGAAATGTTTTACCATAATTTTATAATATGTATAATATTAGTTTTATTTGTAATTAATTGATTTACCTTTAACAATTTTAATAAAAAATGTTTGTAATGTTACAATTGATAATGTCCATAAACAAAATAAATAAATTTAAAAATCGTGAAACATTAGATTCATAATATGGAATATATTTTTCAAAATTCAAAACAAATAATTTTTTGAAAGTAGTTTAAATTTAATCTCATAGACAAATTGAGATACTTGTTTTAATGTAAAATCAAACAAATGATTAGAATGTTGTTATATAATAATTCAATGTGAAAATTATAACAATAATAATAATTGTATTAATTGATACAAAAATTTAATAATGAATTAATTCAATTAGAATATATTTTTTAGTAATATAAAGACATTTTATGAAAAATCAGTTTTCAATTAAAATACATGATATTATTATTATTCATAAAAAATGAAAATTGTCGGGAATAAATAAAAAGATCAACAAAAATAATTATCGATAATCCAATTTCAAGGGATAAATTATTTCATTCATATAATATTTAAAATGTGTAAATATTTATATTAAAGACAAGTGTTTCATCTAAAAGGGGAATTACATCCTCTTAATGAAAACATACCTTTTCATATTTAAAATTATATTTATTGTTATATCATTCCTAGAAAAGAGTAATGATTAATGTAAAAAAACATTATTTGAAAATATTATAAATAAATATCATTCATATCATCCAACAAGAGTTGGTTGTTTACTATATATTTGCACATTTAAATAGTGTTTTAGAAAAACATTTTCTTTTATTTTTGAAAATGAATATAATATCATTTATAATTAAATGGCAAAAAAATTATATATACATGTGTAAACCATATTTTTATTATATAGTTATTAATTTTTATTCCCTTCATTCTAAATAGTATGTGATAACTACCATATTAAATAATATTATTTAACTATTAGTTTTTGCTTGATGTGGAGTATCATGTACACTATTTAACATAGTGTTTCTTTATAAAAAATTATGATACAAGGGTATGGTTGAATCATCCTATGAGTAGAGTCAGATCAATGAAGATTCAAAATCATTTAATTGATCTTTGGATTTGGCCAAAAAAATTACCTTTCTGTTACAGATGCGGCGACAAAGGAATCAGATGTGTCAAATGAAATTGTTCTAGGTACACTTTTAATTGAATTATCAATATAAAATATTTTAATTGAAAGAAGTTATTTTTAATCCTTTCGTTGTTACCATATTGTTTAATTGTTTCACTTTAAATCTCATTTTATTCCTTATGAGATGGATTTTATGATGCCACATGGAAATATGAGATAGAATGGGTTCATATGTTTTTCAATCACTCACACTCTATTGTTGGACAATCTATAATGAGACTTCCTATATCTAGAAATTGAACACCTTTATGTGATCTTATGTTTGTATTGAATGGTTCATTTAATGGATAATGTTGATTTTCATCATCATCCATTAATATTTTAGATCCAGATTGGTGTACTCATGTTCTCCATAGTGAATGAGATCCTCGGTCAAGGCATGTTGTACATCAACTCCCAATGTTGGGAAATCTCATTCTAAAGTCCCATTATTCAAATAAAATAGTGATGGTAGAGCTTATAAGGGAGGATTGCCTCTTATGGTAGATGTGTTCCCATAGGTGTTTCCAAATGATTTATCTATGTTTCCCTGATAATGGGAGAAATAGTTTACCATCGATTTGGAGTCAAGAAGAAATACAATATATCACCCCTATGATCATATAACCCACATAGAGTTAATGGAATTGAAGATACTACTCGATGATTTGGAATCCAAATGGATAATATTTTCTGAGCATCTCACCTTGCATGACAACATTGTTTTCACTAACTAGGATGACAGATCCCTCCAGTAATTAATTTATTATTTGAAGTTCAATAAGGTATCTATCAAGAATAAATACACATTATTCACACAATCATTAACTTTTATAATAGATCATGTGGGAATGGTGGTTATATAATGTTGACATAAACTCTAGACACCATAGATATAGGGTTTAATAAACATTCATCCACATGATTTCCTTATAAATTGTGTATATCCATATTGAGTAGTTTTTGTTATGCAATTTGGGATGAAATATACTTATCTTTTTTTTTATGGAACATATGAACTAGATATTCCATCTGAACCATGACTCCTCTATCTGAGTTTTTAATGAAATCATTCTGGTATACATCAGGATTTTGGAAGATCATTAGTAGCATATGAGGATCATGGTAATCCCTCATCAAAATCATCATCTCTATGATAATCTCTCCAAATTTATCATATTGTCCTTAGAGGTGAAGTCTATATGCTTCATTTTTTAATACATGGGGTTTCATTGGACAAAGAATTGTTTGAAGTAGTTATTTCATTGGAGAAATTGAGGAATATATTTGAGATAAGAAGCATTCTATTCCAAATAGGGTATTACATGCAGTTTATCTAGTATATTTCTCATCTTTCCTCACCCATGACATCTATTACAGTGAATTTTTTAATTTTTGAATATATTTAGGAAATCCAAAAATACTATTAAGAACATAAGATGTGGTAACACTTCCACTATTGTGATATTACTAGAATTTGTTAATGGATATAGGGACTCTCTTGAAGCTTCAGGTATAGTTTTTGGGTATGTGTTGAATGATAATTCCCATGTGGTGGTGTATGGATCTCACTAACTCTGCCACATGAAAATAAATATCTATCATTGGACCTGGAATTATCAGTACTGAATTATGATTGGAATAAACACTTTTACTACATTATTGGGAAGAACGTTGTGGTTTAGTCTGATCATAATAACATACCCAACATATTCTATCAAAATTATATAAATCTATGGGAGTATAGAAGTTTTGAGTATCTTTAAGGGTTTAAATATTATGTTTTTATACAATGTGAAAGGATAATTTGGTATAAAATTCCCAAATTATGATAATACTATTGAATTCATTAAATGATTCTAGTGTCGAGTGTACGTTTATTTGATTTTTCGGCTTGATTAATCTCAAAAACAAGGAGGATCGTGGAGGCATGATCTAGGATAGTGGTCACCTAATTCCATCCCTCGTGGAGTTGATTTGGGTAGAAAAAACTTTATAATCATATATTTTATAATTATACATAGATTCTAAACAGAAGGGATGTGTACAATGAGATTATGTTGTCTTTTGATGGATTTTTCTACTTCAAGGAAAACATTATAGTGACATTATCTTTTTATAAGCTGGCTATGTAAGACATCAATTTGACTTAATGGGAGATTCATCTAGGTACCAAAAAATAGTTTTACAATGTTCATCTCTGGTTTTGAATGATAATAATGAGATGGGATATTTTCCACTTTGAATCTAGATTTTATATGTAGAAGTGGGTTAAATATTATCACTAATGGCCCTTCAGTTTTCTCTAACCGTAGTGGGATTTGATAGCCATTGACCTTATATTTTTTATATATCATGAAACCCGAGGAAGTAATTACTTATGTTTAGTAATAAGACTTAAAAAATTTCTATTTTATTCTGATCAAGGATTCATATATGTTAAATGTGATTGGCCTATTTATCATTCAATATAGAGTGATGATTAATGCAATTTCATCATCTATAATATTAAATGTGGACAACCAATTTAGCTCGTAGTTTTGGTAAGGCGTTTAAAAAGGAAATTGGATCTTATGTAAACTTGAGAACATCATACAATCCTCAAAAATATTTTTATATGGTGTGAGAAATATAGAGTCTAGAATGCATGCACCATGCATGTGTGTTTACCAATCCACTATATCAATTTCTATCTTTGAGGTTTATAATTATCGGCCATGTTGTTATCCTTTTTGATGGATAAAGGTTGGAAAGCCACATTGTGGGAACCAAGCTTCATCTGAGAGACATATGAAAAGATTCATTTAATTTTATGTTAATATTGATGGTGTAGGTTTTACATTATTCTTCTTCCTATTATTGAAATTGATATTTGGAATTCTTGTATAGTAAAATATGAGTTCAAAAAAAGACCCTCGACTATGTCACTATCATCTATGTATGAAAGGGAATGTGATTCCACGGTATGTTTGACCTTAGGACACAACTTGGTGTATATTTATAATTGAATTCCTATTAAAATTGCATTATTAGTTTATGTACACTCATCATTTATTCAATGTCTCACAATTGAGGAAGTATAATCTCAACTCATAACCTATGCTAAATAACGATGAATATGATAAGGAATTTATATCTAATTATGTTTGAGGGATTGGTATATATATTAGAATCTCCTGAGAAGGATAATAGGGTAATATTGTAATGTATGGGTTGGGTCATTTAGATGAAAATAAGTGATTATCATGGAACATAGGAGTAATACAATTTGGTGGAATATTGTTATCCACATTTATTATTTTTTTAGACTTCATGTTGATATTTTGATGGTGGGAAGATATCATGGTGGGGATAATTTCCACATAAATGGTATCATTTTAATTTATTTTATAATTTTTTCTTATATTTATTTTAGAAATTTCCATTTAGGTTTTAGAAAATTATATTTTTTATGATGAATATGAGGAGGATAATTGTTAGTGAATGGATATAAAAAACCATGCCTCTTCCTTGTGGAAACAAAACACACATGGAAATTACATTAACTATGATTCATGGCCTAATGCATAGGTGTCTGATTCAATCAAACACATACGATTATGGAAATATCAGAGGATTAAAACAAGTTGTACCAGTGTTTTTACTCCTTTATGAAACAGTGTAAGGACATTTATTCATGTAAAGTTGAGCATAATGATTCAATTATGTCCAAGAAGACTATGACACAAAGAAGTTTAGCCTTATTTATCTAAATAATGCGTAATTTACAACATTTTTTTATTATGAGGTATTTTTCATTTTTGGTAGTGTATTTTAATTTTCTAAAAATTTTAGTTCTGTTTACTTTCTAAGGATATTTATAAAATTCATTTACCATTTATATATTATCTTTTATAATGGATGCTAATTTTATTTCTTCATGGAATATCAATTTATTTTTTAATTCCTATTATTTTTAAAAAATGGGTCTTTGTGTTTTGGAATTGATTAATAAATGAAATCTTTAAAATATTATATGTATTATTTAATTGTATTATTAATATATATGGAAACTGAATTTCCCAACTAAATAAAATGGTTCTTATAAAAAATTATCCTTGTATATTCATATCTGATGAATTAAGGGCCTCTTAAGAATAATTTATTTTTGTTTTTGCAGTCAATAAAATTATCTTGATCATTAAATTCATTTTGGTCTATGTTATTTATCAGTAAATATAATTATTGGATACTAATTATTCATACATTAATATGTTTTCACTTTTCAATATTGATTTCAAAATTTGAAACATATAATATAGTATTCTATATAACCATCTTATTTCTCATTACATATGTTCAAGAGGAATTTTTATTAACCCCTACGATGTGGTACTTTAACAAATGTATTTGAAAATTTAATAAAATTCATTGTAAAAAAAATTTAAAATTTGGTCTTTACACTTTATTAAATATTTTTAGAGGATGTAATATTCCATTATTTAAAAATAATTATTTTTTAATAGGGTATAACCCATGCCCCGCATATCATAAAAGAACCTTGGATATTTTTATTCAATTATTATTTTGTCAAACTAACCATTAAAATATTATTTATGAATGTGATAAGACAAATTATGAAATAGATATAATATTACTAATAAATTTGAATATATTTATTATTTCATTGAAAATATAAACATTATATATTGAGAAGTTACTTTATGACTCAAAAATATGTTTTATTTATATACAATTTTTATTACATAATACAAATGTATGTTATAATAAATATTTCAGAAATAAATTAATTTTTTCGTTGATTAAGAAAATATAATATAAATATTATTATAATAAAATTAAATTAGAGTTGAATTTACAAAAAACATTTAACAAAATTTATATACAATGAATAGTAATAAAATTAATTTAGCAATACTATCATTTAATTTAATTATATAAATTATTTTTAAAATGAAATTTATTCATAATATAAAATAATTACAACTTAATTATTAATAATTTAATTAATTTAGTATTACTAATCATTATTCTTTATTATAGTAATTGTTACATAAATTGGATTAATAAACGTTCTTTAAAATATAATGACACTACACTAAGATATTTAATTATATATTACATTTTATAGCTTGTGGAAATTGAATCATCAAATCTTTGTTCCAGTTTTTCAATTAAGAAGTTAAAATTTTATAAATATGCACTTTTTATTTACTGATCTATATAAATACTAATCATAATAAACAATTGACACATTAGTAATGGTAAATCAGGACATTGAGTTTTATATTAATTTTATAATGAATGAAAATATCACTAAAACCAGATAATAATCATTTATATGATTATTTTTCAACATCCTCATGTATTGTGTGAATTAATTTTAATTTTTTATCAGTTTTTATTAAGATGGAATATATATTCGTTTAAATAATATTAATTAAAAAAATTCACACTATTGCATTAAATATATGTATAATTTTCTTACAAGGATGAGAAAAATTATTTATCATTAAAAATGGTTATTTGAATTAAAATTTCATTTTATTTTCATACTAATATAATTTTTAACTTTAGCGATGAAATAATAACCATATATAATTAGTGAAAAATGATTTAATGCTTGTAAAAATTGTATAAAAATAATGTAATTGGTTTTAAAAACATTAAAGGTAACTATGTTTGGATGATTTATAATGTACGATTAATTTCAAATATAATATATATATGGATTATTAATTTTTTATATTAGAATAATATATCATTCATGGTGTTCTTAATTTCAAATTTGGTAAATAGTGTAAAAATTACATTAATGATATTTCAGGTTAACTAATATTTCATTTAATTAATTAAAGTCAAGGGAACCATAAAATGTGACAATTATGAGTCGAAGAACACTACAATTCCACCACATTTCTAATTTGGATAAAAGTTTTAACTTTTGGGTAAAATTTAACGTATATCTTTGAAATAGTCAATATCATGAAAAATATTATAATTTGATTACCATGGGGTTATTTTGAACGATAAAATTTTCAATTATATCAAACCCATAAAAATATTATTGGAGGATTATATTAATTCTAATTACTCTATCAATTATTTATGAAATTCTAGTTCTATTTTACATGAGTTGGACACATGTTATATAATAAGTAATCATACATATCCAAATATTGAAGAAATTATATTTTATAATAAACAAAATTATATTAAATGATTTTTAATTGATAAAAATGATATATTTTTCCATGTGAATAGTTTATTATTGGAAATATATGTAATATTCAATTTATTTTACTCTATTCCTATTATAATAACATAATTGATCACTTTAGGGTAAAAAAATTTAATTTGAGTTTATTTTTCAAAATGGTTAAAATGTGTTAAAAATAAAATATAATAGAAAAAAAATAACTAATTCATTACCAAAATTTATAGGAGTTTTTTAGAATCAATAATATTATCTTTATATGATATGAATTTAAAATAATATCTCTATGATAATTAATTTCTATTATTTTAATTCATATAGAAATTTCAAAAGATCATCATTTCTTATAAAAGGGAACTTTCTGTCATATTTTCTAGAAACACAAAAAACATATGGTTTTAGACACTAACATAAAAAAACAAAACTAAAACCCATCCAAAAATTATATAGTGGTTACTATTTAAAGAATTCAAACATTATTGGTAATGAGTTTTAAAGTAAAGTAGGTTATTAGAACAAGTGTAATAACATTTATTTGAATGATTTGGTTTTATTTCTATATATTCCATTGTAAAATATTTTTTAAATATTATGAAAAGATGACACAATATTTTAACATATAATATTATTTTTTATGTTAAAAGAACATACAATATCTAACTAATTCATACATAAAATGTGATGTTAAGTAGTCATTTATTATGGTGGACTACCGCTGTAAAAATACCTTTAATTAATTATCCATCACTACATCCCATGTGTACATATAATGATGGATTTAATTGAAATATATGATTTCAATGAAATTAATTACATAACCTAATGATAATATATAATATATATTTTTACAAAAATTACATCTGTCTAAATATGAAAATTTCAATCCTGAGTACATGTGGATTATAACCTCCACAAGTCCATGTGATTTTTCATAACATCATCCTATTAATTTAATATATAAATGTATTAAAATAAATAATATGATATAAATGATATATTCTATATATTATATTTGTTAAATAATAAATAAATTTTTTCAATCATCTTCATTGAAAAATGTAAAAAAATACTAATGTGTATGTATGAAATATTTTCTCAGTGATTTTAACTTACCAAAATTTTAACAACCATAATTCATATATATCTTACATGTACAATTTAATAAAATATGAAAATTACATCATTATTTTCACTCTAGATATGATGCAGAAAATATCTCTTTGAAAATGTTCAATATATGAAATAAATTTTTTGATTTATGAATTAATCCTCCTTAGCACACCCAATGTGTACATACCGTATTATGAAACATAATAATTCAATATTTTCATTATGGATAGAGCATAATCGGGTGTGCATGGAACCTAGGGTTGTGGTTGAATCTTCTGTACAAATCATGACCACTTTAAGTGTTGTTTCTATCATTTCATTAGGAATGATACTGTTATTTATGTTGAATTGTGGGAATTGACCAAGGCAATCATTTATGATGTACATCATGGTTTTCAGGATCATTGGATGTAATTTATTCCATGTCTGATAGTGGAAATCATTAAAATTTATTAAAAACATTTCCCACTGAAGATTTTATCCTTATAGATTAATTTTCATCAACATGTGTAATACCTAAGCGCTGAACTTATATGTATATATATAGAATAAAACCAGCTTGTAGATTCTCTTTCCCATAATGCAACTGTGGATGCTATCTTTAAATGATGTTTTGGGGATCTATGTTTTTATTCTTTGTTAGATGAAGAGTATGAACATGGTGATGAGTATGCATGTCTTTTTAAACCACTAAGTAAATATTTATTTGTTAATTTATTATTTTAATAAATTTTATTAGGATCACGTTTGACTACCTCATGAACCTTTTCATTAATTTAAATGAAATATTTTCTTTCTAATATTATATTAAAATAGTAAAATTTTGGTAAGAAAAAAATTAAATGATATAATATTTTTAAAAACAATAAAAATGAATAAATAGGATATATGGGTTACATGTTATGGATTAAATTCTAATTACCCTTCATGGAGGAATAAATTATTCTTATAGACCTTATATTTTTTATATTGTGAATACTCCCACATTAACATATTATATCAATATTTCTACTGAATTCATATTAATATAAATTAAAATAAAATTTCGTCATACAGTTTTTTTTGACTCGAATGTTACAATGTGTTAATGAGTTTTTAAATCAATTCACATTCATTAGTTTATTTCACATCATCATAGACTTTGATATGTCAAGATTCTATGAGAAGTAGCCTCTAATTCCACTTTTTTTATTTCCTCTTTTATTTTGTGGATTTAATTTTTTTCAAACATAATTACTCATTAATTAATTTTCACATAAATGATATGATGTTTATAAGATATTTCATCTCAATTTATCTTAATTGCGATATATATTTCTGTTATTCCCAATAAAAATTATATTGTGTATATGATTCCATTAAAACATGTTATATCATGATTATTTTTTAAATTATTGAATTTTAAATTTATCATTAATTATATTATCAATGGATACTTGAATTGAATGATACCAAGTTTTAGTGAGTTTATAAAATAGTTTTCGATTTTGGGGTTATGACTCATCTTTTTTATGACATTATTACATGAATATGTGTGAATTGATATATAAATTGTTTATTATTTTTTTTAAAATGAATTAAATTGGATTTAATCATGTACAAATAATAACATGAAATATTAGTTATCAATAAATTATATATAATTTGTGAAATGGTTTTATTTATCACTATCTCATTTTCTCAAGACTTGTTTAATTTCTTGTAAAATTCATTCCTTGTATTTATTATTAAATTCAACTAAAATAAATAGTTTAATTTTATTTAAAAAAAATTAATTTTATTATTAGAACCAATTCTTGATCATAGTTTAAAATAATTTTATTTTCACTATTATCAGAGAGGTAATGTTCTTATATAACAATCTATTTCTTGCTGATATTCTATATGTTCATAGTTCATTTAGAAGAAATAATATATTATTATTTTAAAGAATTTATATTCTCTTCTCTTATATTTATGAATGGGGTATAGATGATTATCTTCCAATTATATCATTTTAATAAATAAAACATCAAAATAGTTGTTTATTAATGATATTGATCTTATATCATCTATTAAATCATAAATATTTCACATATATATCCATTTTTGTCAATTCTATTCAAGAATGTTCTTTTATAATTATAAAATATTTATATCGATATTTTGAATAGTGTTTTACCTTATTTTAATATTATTTAGAATGTATATTTGATTACTTTTTCTGATTATGTCTCTTTTTTTACTCAGCCGAAATATGATTTAAAATTATTTTTAAAATTTTGAAAAATTAATAAATTGTGCCACTATTATGACTATTATTGAGTTTTTATATTCATATAACTTTTTCTCTGGTATTACTCAATGAAAAATATTTATTTATTATTGTTAAATCATTATTTTACATATATAATAACAAAAATGTAATGTTTCTTTATTTTTAAATGATTTTTTAATTTATTGTCATGGTATTATCATCTATGTAATAATATTTAATTATTCATATACATCAATGGGAATATGATATTATTATTCTACTTTTAATTTTTGTATTGATTTATTATGGTGATTTATTTTATCAGATATTCTAGAAAACATGTTTTTTTCAGTGTTTATCAAATATATAATAGTGTGATGGTTGATTTCTATTATGTTATATTAAAATGTACATGAATACAAATGTTTTATTTTTAAATAGTACATGTTTACTATTTATTAATATTAGTGAACTAGATATATATTATTCACATGGGTTATCCATGTATAGTTTATATTAAAATTTTATTTGAATATAACATATAAGAATGGTTGGCCTAAATAAAACATATAAAAACATGTGATCCGAATATAGAGCATACGAATGGATGAGGATAATGTAGTCCTCAAATAAATTGTGTAATATTTCTTGTTCTTTTTTTTAAATGAAGGAGGAAGATAACTGAGAATGTTTTCTACTATCAATATAATTGGGAACCACATATTTATTACACAATTTATAAATATAATTACATCATATAACAAATTTTTTTATTCATTCTTGTGTTTTCATTGTTTTGACTAATTAATATTGGATTTATATGGATCACAGTATTTTTGAATCACTATGTTATTATAGATTTATGAAAGTTCACGTGTTTAATAATCCATATATTAATGAGTATAAGGTATTTTATTTTATCCACATTTATTATGGCTTCATACTCTACTAAGTGAATTTTTTCTTTTTGAAAATATACAGAATATTCATTTTACTTCTCATTATTATTAAAATATTAACATTATCGATCCATTTATTATAAAAAACTATTATTTCAAGTTAAATGTAAAGGTGGTTAATGGGTGTTAAAAATATTAGATATGGTTTAAAACATAACGATTACTTCACCAAAATTTTTAATAGTTTTTTAGTATCAATTATTTTATAATTATATAAAAGGAAATTAAAATCATATTCCTATGAAAATTATTTTATATTAATTAAATTCATGAAGAAATTTCAAAGGTGGTCTATCCCTTATAAATGTGATCCTTCTTTCATATTTAAAAAAAATCAAGAACCTTGTATTTTGGATAATATCATTAAAATAAATTACTAACACACATCCAAAAATTATGTAGTGATTATTATTGGACAAATACCATCATCATAATTCATTATTTTTAATGAAAAGGAGGCTGTTAGAAAATTGGTTATAACACTTATTTGAAAGTCTTTATTTTTATTTATTCCTATTCCAATTTCAAATATTATTCATATATGATGAAATCATAACCGTGAATTTTAACATATAATGACACTTTTTGTTCATATAAAATATAATATCCAACTCATTCTTCTATAAAATATGATGTGAATCAATCATTTATTACAGAGGACTACCATAATGAAAACTCGTTTAATTATTTTTTGATAGCTGCCTGTCATGGGTACTTATAATTACATATTTAAATTTTATATATAATATTAATGACATAAATTACATAAATTTAATATTACATTTTTTTTCTAAATTCCAACGATATGAAAATGTTATTTTCATTCATGCGTACATGTGGACTATGACCTCCATAAAGAAATGTGATTTTTTCATAACATAATTACATTAATTTAATATATAGTTTTATTTAAATAAATAATAGTATATTTATGATATAATCCAAATAATATATATTTAAAATAATACCTATATTATTTCAATATTTTTCATTAATAAATAGAATGAATACTCATGAGTATGAATGAACTACTAAATCAATTATTATCCCAATCCATATTTTTCAATAAAATAATTCATATTTAGTTTTAAATGTCTAATTTAATAACAAAAATGACCAATATGACATTATTTTCACATTAGATATAACGAAGAAAATATTTAATGAAAATGGTATATTTATTCAATTTATTTTGGATTTATTAACTAATGATCTTCAACCCATAAAATGTGGACTTTCATTACTATGAAACATAATACATCATTATTATCAATTTGGATGGAGGGACATCGGGTGCACCTGGACCCTCATCTCTAGTGGTATCTTTTAAACCTGTTGTGAGTTCACTAAGGGTTGTTTCTTTCCTTTCATTTGTAATGGTCATGTGATTTAATCTGAATTGTTGGATATGATCATGTTTTCCATGTATGATGTACCTCCTAGTTAGCATGCTCTTTGGATGGAATTAAATTCATTCATGACTGGTGATATCCTTAATATTTTATCCAAAAAATATTGATGATGATTTTGTCTTCATGGATTCATTTTATTCATCATCTGGATTACACATTCATTGAAGTTTCAGATATATACAGGGATGAAAATCGGGTTTTTTATTCTATTTCCAATAGTGAAATTGTGGAGGGAAACTCAAGATAACCCTTTAGGACTTTATATTTATATTTATTTATTGTTTATAAAGGAAGTAAATGGGGATGAGCAATCCAATAGTTTTAAACACCATTTTAAAACTTTATGTTTTCATTATTTATTTTTATAATTTTTTTAGGATCCATCTTTCCAACCTCCTAAGACTTCTATTTAACATAAATGAAATAATTTTTTTAAGGATAAAAGATTTATCTAGTAAAAGTTTTATGATAAATAAAATACATGATTGAATATTATTAAAAATGATAAAATGGCATACATGGAAGATATTCACTAATGGTAGATGATTTAATTTAAATTTGACTTAGTGGAAGAATGATTAATTTTTATAGACATTATTTATTTACTATATTGTATATACTCCCCTTTAATCATGTTATATCATGAATTATATAGATTTTATGTTAATTTAAATTAAAATAAAATTTGTTCATACAATTTAGTTTGTCATGAATTTTACCATGTGCTAATGGTTTTCTCAACTAGATTCCTTTTCATTAGGTTATTTAACTTCATTATAAAATATGTCATGCCATTATTATGTGAGAAGTATCTTCTAATTACATATTGTTTTATTTCCACTTCAATAGTGAGAATATATATTTTTAAAACTTTATTACTAATTTATTAATTCTCATATCAATGATATGATATTTATAAGGGATTTCATCCAAATTTTTCATTATTGGGGTATATTTTAATATTATTATACAAGTATTTATATAGTTTATATGATTCCATTAAAACATATTATTTAATGAATATTTCAAAAAAATTTGTATTTTATGTTTGACTTTAATTTTTTAATCAATGTGTATTTTAATTGGATGATACCATGTGGTAGTGAGTTTTAAAACATTGATTCCTTTAAGATAGTTACAACTCTTCTACTTTGTTGTAATTATAACATTATTATGTGTGAAATAATTTCAAAATTGTTTTTAACTTGTTTAATGTTTATAAAATTGAATTTAATCCTGTAATGATAATCACATCAAATATAATTCATCAATAAATTATATATAATTTATAAAAAGGATTTATACGTCTCTATATCATTTTCTTAGTACATGTTTTCTTGTATTATAAAATTATTTCCTTGTATATAGTATTAAATTCCTAATAAATGAATTTTTAAATATTAAATATTTTAAATAATTATATTATTAGAATAATATATATTCCATATTAAAAATTATTTTATTATCATTTTTGTTGGAGAGGTTTAGTTTTTATATTACAATCATTTTTTCCAATATTACTTATATTCCCAATTCATGTAGAGGACATCATATACAATTTTAATTTTTCAAAACATATATATTCTTAAAATATATTTATGAGTGTGTTCTGGATGATTATTTTCCATTACCTAATTTTTTATTAATGACACATCACAATAGTTGTTTATTTGTGATGCTAATCATATATCATCAATTAGATCAGGAATATTTCTAATTTATATCCATTGTTCATTAATTTATTCTAAGAATGATCTTTTATAAATATTTAATAGATAATAAATTTATTTAAATTGGTGTTTTACCTTCTTTTAAATGTATTTACAATGTATGTTTCATAACATTTTTATTATATTTATCTTTCTTACTCAGCTGAAAAATGCTTTATAATATTTTGTTAACTACTGATAAATGAATATATTTTCCCACTAACATGAGAAATATTTAATTTTTATATTCTTATAAATTATTATACATTTATATTATATAAATCATATTTTCTTAATATGTTTTGATGTTTTATTTTATATATTTACAAATAATAATGTTATTTTCCTTAGTTTTCACTGATATTTTTTTTTAATTTTTTTTCATGGTGTTTTTATTTATTTAAAATTATTTAATTATTCATGTATTTCAATGGGAATATGATATTATGATACACTTTTTAGTCTATATATTTATTTCTTATCTGGATTTTTTATGAGATATTCTAGTGAAGATGTTTATTTTCTAGGGTTTATCCATGATATAATGGATTGATGGTTGTTTTGAAAAGTGTTATACTGAAATGTGAATGATTCTAAATAATATATTTATGAATAATTTATGTAATCATTATATTATTATCAGTGAACCAAATATTTCTTATTTAAAAGGGGAATCACAATATTGTTTATATAAAAAGGTGATCCATATATAATTTATAATAATGGTTGAACCTAATAAAACATATACAAAAAGGTGATCCCAATATAGATCCTATAATTGGAAAATGATAATATTCTCCTCCAATGAATTAGGTAATGTTCCTTTTATTTTATGAAAAGAATGAGGAAGATAATTTTTTTAGTTTTCTCCTATCATTATAATTGAGAAACACTTATTTATTATAATATTTATAAAGATTATTCTATAAGACATCGACATGTTTTTATATCCAATATAAGGATTTTATTATTACTATTAAATAATATTTATAATTACATGGATCATAGTTATTTTTTATTTTGACTCTTAACATTATTAGATATTTACTAAATTTCATATATATAATAATCCATGTATTTATGTGTATGATTTCTTTTATTTTATCCCCATTTATTATGAATTCATACTCTAATAGTGTTTTTATTTTCACTAATGAAATTCAAATGTAAATTACTATTTTGATGCTCACTGATAATTAATTTCCATAATTATTATTCAAAATGATCTCCATGATATTAATAAGGGTCTTATATAGTTTCTTCAATAAATATTTCATTCCTGGTGACTTTTATGGGATATGATGATGTGTAATTTTAATATTATATAATATGAGGATAGTAGAAAAAATACCTACTTGAAGTCATTGGTATTGTTTAAATAATTATTTTATTAATTATTTAAAATAATAATCATATATTATTGTTATATATTTATGTGATTATGTATTTACATCGTGGTTTTATATTTTGGATGAATAATTATTTTTAGTATTTTTAGAAAAAAACATGAAATGTATAGCAGTTGTTTTTAGCACTAAATTTGGGTGTGTGTATTTGAGGACATTATAGTTGGTATCGGTCGATAGTTTATGTAATGTATGATATTAGGATATTTCATGTGAGGATAACATAAGACATATGGATAACATCATAGTGGTATACATTAATGGTTTATATTTCTTCAAAAGTCATAGGGAATACTTTTGAGGTTTTATTGGATGAGATTTAAATGTACATAATGTTATTTTTAGGGAATTGTTATATTTTTCATGTATATATAAGACATTGTATTAACATGAGTCATTACAGCATAATAATACAATAAATTGTTTTCATTATTTTTAATGAATGGAATGACATAATATTTGTTGTTAAAACTACGGTTAAAGTGGAATATAAAAATTATGTTAAGGGTATATTGTAATATATTCCTAGAATTAACATTATTTAACAATTTTTCTTATTATTTCATTTTATGTATTGGAGTATTATTTCATCATAATAATTTTATTCATTATTTTTATTGTCTGCCCTTTTTCTATCCATTTCACTATTTATTAATATCAAAATATCGAATAAATATTCATTTCCCCATTAATAGAATATTTTATCTAATTGATGTTTATTTCATTATTTTATATATGAATGAATAATCCCCAATACTCATCATTTATATATAATAATGTGATTATGGTGGAATTTTATAAAAGGTTGAAATATTTGTGGTCTTGTAGGTATATTTATTTTTTTAGACTAGGTATTTTGATAATTTCATGATTCTAGAAAAGTAATATTGAAAAAATGGTCTCAGATAATATTAATTTTTGATGAATTGATTGAATTTATCAAACCACCCGACTTTATATTTTTCTCGTAATTAAAACTATCATGATAATTTATTTCTTCTTACCAATGATACATATTCCTCACAATAATTATTCTATTTTTTTGTCCATTTCCATATTTTCGCTTCTCCATAATGATACCCTATATTAAATCATATAATGTTTCATACCTGATGACCTAATAATATTCATATTCCCTTATTCAATATGGTGTTTTATAATCATATTTTAAAATATGAGTTTCCAAAAAATGTGATATAAAATTTTAAAACCTTGAATTTTTAAATTGGGTTAAAATATGGGGAGAAATTTTATTAATTTGGGGTGAAAAATTAATATCCCAATATTTTAAATGAAAAATATGTTTTACATCATATAAAATATGACACACTTAGTATAATAGAACCCTGAAATATTTTTGTTTAAATGATATATTATTAATAATATAGTAAAATTAAAGTGTATACATATTTTAAACTGAAATATAGATTATATATATATATTAATTTCGTAATAAAAAATAATTTAATGATTAATTATATTTATATAAGATCTCATTTTTCTAGATTTTTTGTTTTATTTTTTTAAAATATTTTTTCATTATTTTTTTTTATGTTTTCTAAATAAAATGTTATAATATTTTTTTGGAAAATTTAAATATTGGAATATATGATAAGAATATAAATTTTAAAATTTTAATATCTTAATTACATTCCCGTGACATTTTATTCTAAAAATAATAATATCTTTGTGGGGATAATAGAAAATTTATTTTAAGTAATCCAATAATTTTTTTTGCATTAAATAACATAATATAAATATTCTGTTAAATAAAAATGTATCATAAATATACATAATTTATAAATTATATAATTACTTATAATATAACAATCCTTAGACTCTATATTTGAGTACGATCATTTTTTGAATTATAAAAATATTTTCTTAAAACATTTTGTTCTTGTATTTTTTATGATATTAAAATAATTTATTAATTTTCTATAAATAAAATAATAAAAAATGTAATCTATATTTTTAATTTGGCTTTGAAATGATATCAATAGGTTTAGCTAATTTTTAATAATATTTCATATAAAATGTATACAATATTTTTCAAAATGGAAAATGAGAATTTCGTAATTATTGTTCAAAATAATATGATAATGAGTATACATAACCATACCACACACCTTCAATATATTTTGTGATAAATTTTCATCCAAGATTGTTAATTATTTAAGAATAAAAAAATATTGTGACACATTAATCTAAAAATGAATTACATATTACATTATATAAATAAAAAGATAATAATTTCATTCTACTACTTTTAAATTTTCTAATATTTAATGATTGGGGAAAAGACAAAATATTTCAATTAGAAATTTAATTTTTGAAGATAATATTTCTATTATGTTAATTTAATTTGATTTCTTATGATATAATAATCTGAAATTATTCCTAAACATAGACTCAATAGTTTTGGATGTAGTATAAAAACCAATTAAATGGTAATAAAAACACTAAATTTATTTTTTTCTTTAGATATTTATAAGGTATATATAATTTTACATATAAAAATTACATATTCAGGATGTTATAATGATTATTTTTTAATTCAATTTATATAATGAATTTTACAAACTAAAAATTAATGATTAGTTTTATAAATGAAATTATAGGTATTATATGAAAAGTTATATTTATTAAATTAATTAAAAATATTTACAATAATGAATGATGAAAATTATAATAATTTTTTTTCAAAAAATGTCATCCCTTTCCATTTTAAGAGAAAAAGTTCTCATGATATGAAAATTTGTAGATCACAATATTAAAAACTCACAACCACTATAATCATTAAAATAGGCTATCCAAAAGGGTTAATATATAATATAAGTTTTAAAATGATATCTAAAACCATAAATAATTTTAGTGTCACTATAAAAGAACCAATACACCATATATTTTAATATGATTCATTTTCAAATAATTTTTATTGGGTTATACAAATATTTTACTAATATATTTCTAGTATTTAAAAAAACAAAGAAAAAAATATTTTATAATATAAATTATTCTATTAAATGATTTGACCATAGGATTTTGGTCAGGGTGACCCAACCCTTAAATATATAAGAAAAAATAAAAGGAATTGATTCATGGATGATATGATATTTTACTAATGCGGTATTAAGATTTTCCACTTATTTCTACATCCACAAGTGATAAAAAATTATCATTAATTATAAAAGAGCATATTATTCCCATATCCATGATTTTAGTAAAAGATGTGAAATCCACAAAATTATTATAGTCAAGGTAACTATATTAGAAAAATGTCATTATGTGTTTTCCATAATTGATATTCTTAATCTAATGTTGTAGTAGACTCCAGGAAACATTTTCATATCTCTATACCAATGAATCAATAGCACATTTAAAATAGGATTCAATCCATATTGAGTTTCAGTTGTGGTAGATACCATCGTAGATGGCATCCATAACCACTCATAATTGATGTTCATGTGAAATACAAATTCTCATATAGTGATTGTCAAAACAATGAGAAATCCATGATTGTTGTGTAAAACAACTCAATTATATGAAAGTCTTGGTATTATAGAGGTTGCATTATCAAAATTACCTTTCTTGCATTAGGGGATTAGAGAAATACAATGAGCATATTTTCGGACCAGTTTATTCCAAGAATTCCAAGAATATTTTAACCAATGAGAAGTTATTGGTCACTCATTATTTTATAGTAAATTTTATATCTTAAATAGAATAATAAAACACTAAATGCATGGTAGTTATTAATCTGGTTAATTAGGGGTTTAAATAATAGATATGTGAATGAATTAACTAAAACATGTAAATATTATAATTTATTAAAATATTTCAAATAATACTCATCTTATCTCTAAAATATATAAATTTTGATTGATTTTATGATTATAAATAATATATATTTAGTTACTAATTGGAGTACTGTAAAAAGAGACCCTACCCTCACATATAAAATGGATTTTATCTATTTCTTTATCCATACATGATGAAATTTTTTTATTAGAGAATAAAAGACCAAATAACATTATAAAATATTTCACAATTTTTTATAAGAAATTTTTTTTAGAAAAATTCCAATATTTGATATAGTAATGTGTACTGAAAATGAAGTTGTCAGAAGAAGAGGTATTGATATGTATCAAAAGTTAAGGTTTTAATTATTTTTCTTCTACTTTCAAATATAATTAAATTATTGAAAAATAATTACACCAGTACATTAAATATACTGAGATATTCTTATTTTAATGTCAAAACCTATATCCACATCTTTATTCCATTAAATAAAAAATGAATCAATCATTCGTTTACCTCCTCACAAATCGCTGTAATTTTTTTTCCATTGAATCATCTAAAAGACTATTTTAACCATTTATTTATATATTATTATTATGTTAATTAAATAATTATAATTATTTAATTATAATATATCATTTTTCTTAAAAATACAACAATTTAAAAGGGTCAATTCCATTCATGTGTCCTGGGGATTACCACCAACATGTTGTGATGTGGTTCATTTTTGTAAAAACACATAATAGTTGATATATATATATAAATATATATAAATAATTAATAATATATTAAGTATATAATACAATTTATAATTATTTTATATAAAAATTAATATTAATTTTAAATAATACATACCTTATTCAAGTCAAATATAATAGAAATTAATGTTACCCATATGAATGTATGACTTACCTTCTCTATGATTGTAACATAAGTCAATTTTTCAAACATTAATTCATGGATAGATTTAAAGGTAAAATTGATCAATAAATAATTATTATTATTTTATTATTACTATTTTTCAGATTTGGGAACAATAATCCCTTTCACCATTTTAAACATAACAATTTTTTTGAAATTAGAAAAGAACATTCCACAAAACCCTTAATATGCTGTTAAAATATTACATAACTAAATTAACAACAATGTAAATGAAAGATGTGTTTTATGTATATGTTATTAAATAATTAAATTACTAAATATAATTAAATAGCTGATAATATTTTATTATTCCAAGATTTAATCAATATAAATGGAATGTCTAAATTCTTTGTCATGGATTTTTTCAAAATATACTTTCATTAGTATATTTTAATGATATATACCTAATTTCCCTTATTATTTGTATATGCTTTCTATTTTAATTGTAATATTATCAATCCATTATTTTTTATGATATTTTAATTTGAAATTAAAAGTATTTTATAAATATTGATGTAACATGAGTGTTTCCAATTGATAAGTTATTTCTTAACACAATTTCCATCCATTATGATGTATCACCTCTCCATTATTAATGTCAAAAAAATTTTATGTGGTATTTAACAATACATTTCAATATTTTCTATTCAAACTTGAATTAAGTGTATTTAACAATTTAACACCTAATTATATCATTGATTTATTATCACTTAAATTGAATGATCTGGGTAAGGGGTGACACCCCGAAATCTCTTTTATGAAAAGATATTTTAATTTAACGCACTTAATTTATGTTATAAAGAGAATCTGTTCCATTATTTTAAAATATAAATCATATTTTATTTCTTCATGTAATTTTATAATTAAATTAAAATATATTAATCCAATGTGTTTGACATTAATGGTACACATTGGTATGTATTATCAATGCTCATGTTCCTTACATTTTATTATTACTACACTTTATTTAATTTGTATGTAATTATTATATATTATTTTAATTATAAGTATTTTTTGTCCATATTCCTTATTTATCTGTCCATATTTACACATGTACAAATAATAACATAATGAATTAATTATCTCAGTAGAAGTAATTATTTTTATAATTGATTTAATTTTTTTGATCCCAATTTCTTGAGACATGTTTCATATTGTTCCCCAAAGTGTCTGTGCATAGTCTATACAATAGAATATGATTGATAATTTAAATATATATTAATTTAATTATTTAAATTTATATATCCATATATTCTTTTTAAATTCATTTTTTTTATTCAGAATATATCAAAACATTAAAGGATGATTTTTTTTAAATACATTCTCTCTGATATATTTTTGGTTTTGGAAAATCATAGGATCATATTTTCATGAACCACATCCATTTTCTTCCCCTATAAAGATGAATATTGTCTAAAATTTTAATTTCCATTCATGTCATTATTGATTAATGAACTGTCAATAATATTATTTATTGGTGATAATGATCTTTTATTCTCTTTTAGATCAATAATATTTCTTTTCATATACATGTTTCTGAGCATCTAATTTTATAAAAATAAATGATTTTCTAAATTTATTCCCCTTTATTGTATACATTATTATTAAATATTTAGAAATACAATTTGATAAATTTTTTTGCAAGAGTAACTATTAAAACCATTAAAATAAATTTGTAATGAATTTGTAATATTAATGATTATGGAATGAATAAAAATATCCTATCATTGGGTTCCAAATATTCTCTTTAAATATTATATTTAATTTTTCCAATGATATATTCAATTAAAATTATTTTCTCTATATTTATCGACTTTTAGTTTTTAAAGGTATAAAAATAAAAATTTATTGCGCTCTATGTTCAATGAAATATTTTAAATATGAAACTGATTTTATTATAATCTTTGGTGACATTCATTGTGATTTATATTATTCATTGGTATTATAATATTCTTGATACCCTCAGTTGATTTTGTATAGTTTATTTTAAAAAAATTGAATTATATTTTTATTATGATAAGAATCATTTCCATGGGTGAAACAAATATATTGGAATGATGGTTGTATTCATGGGAGTTATGTTAAAAAATGTACGCTTTTATATGTTTTATACTTATGAATTATAATTTAAATTTTTTATGATGACTTTTTTGGTTTATATATCTCATTATAATTAGTATGCATGATATAGATTATATGAATATGTTAGGCATATATATATTATACCAATATGTCATCTCGTTATCAATTATACAAATTGGTAATCCTAACTATACATATAAAAATCGATGAGACCTGTATAGTTCATTAATTAATTAGGTAATATTCATTTCCCTTTAGTGAATGAAGGTGGGTATTAAATAATGAGTCTAAACATACGGATTTAACTAGTATCACTTTATTTCTCTGTTTTGTTATTATGATAATTATCCATGATATACATATATTTTATTTTATTTTTCTTTTAGAGGTTATTAGGGATTCCATTTATCATGATTGACAGAATATGGTTTATGATTATTTATTCCTTTTAATATTTTTATTTTTTGATATTTATACAATGTGAAATTATTAATGATATATGTTTTAATGGAAAGTTTCTATTTTATATTGTGCACAATGATGATGTCATTATACTACTAATCTAAATGTATAGTCATTGAAAACAATTAGTAGGTTAAATTATGTAAACCATTAATGATTTTTTCAAATTGCCAATTTTTAATTTCATTTTCATAATTCTATGATGAATTATGTTAAATAATTTCTTTCTATAATGATTTCATGAGGGAAGAATTTTACTTGATGTATAGAAGAGTTATATTAAAATAAGTGTACATAAGTGTATTTATAATAATTATTTTTAGTTTCATTGGTATCACTAAGGAAATAATTATTCTAATTATTTAAAACTCTATACATAAAGTCATATTTGGTATGTTGTTATGTCACATTTCCTTTTGGGTATTAATATTTCAGATTGAAAATTTTGGGTCACCATTATTATAATCCTGAAATAATTATAATGAGGAGATTTTTAAAAAATAATATAAATATATGAGCTTGGGGATTTTATAATCCAAGGAACAATAATTGATTCAGTATAATTAATTATAATGAACTAATTTCATTTCTATGATTTATTGAAATTCTTGAAGACAAACACATTGATGATCATGTTTATTGATTTTTAACAAATAATACTTCGTATCGTAAATTATGTGGTTAATTAGCAAATTACCAATATAGATATATAATGAAATCATTATTTAATTATTTATAACTTATATTATCACTACTAAATTTTTTATATTTATCTAGTTTATTTTATATAACATTTTTATATCAATGTTTACACTAATTAAAACATGAAAACACTATAAGTAATGGATGATTATGATAATGAATTTGGTTAATTTTGGTTATTATAAAATTAGTCGCTAAAAATAATAATTAAATGGATAAAATTTTTAGTTGGTGAATCATGTTTGAGGTTTTAAAAAAAATTAACAAAACAATTATATAAAATATGATATATGTTACTTCATTGAGTTTATTGTCCCAAAAAACATGGTTAATGATCTAATATATGAAGTAATTTTAGAAAAGAATGATAATTTTAATTTATATATATATATAAAATAAAAAATAAAATACAAAAATTTAATAATTAGATATCAATATGATTTTAATCTAGTAGATAAAGGTTAAAACAATAAATTTGTTTCTTCGTTGAAGGTTTAGTACGCACAACAGATGAATTAAAATTTTATTTTTTATAACTAGAAAATTGGAAAAGTTGTTAATAAGAATCACATCATCATAGTTTCATTTAGTGTACATAACATTTTAATTTATTTATCTAGTAATCATGTTATTAAACTTCTTATTATATGAAAATTAGAATTGGGGTTATGAGATACGAGTACTCAAGTTGAAATCAAAGAATTTTAGTTAGCTAATTCTTAATAAATAGTGGTCTTTATAAATTTTGATACAACTAGGTTATCAAGAAAAATGAAAAATAATATTGGCGATGAAAAATGTGATAGTTTTATAGTTAAATAGAATTAAATGAATGGAAATGAAATTTTAGCTAGATGACTATTTTATTAGTGGTTGGAATGGATTTTTTGTAACTATAATCAATTAATATAACAAGACCACAGAATAAATCATGATAAAATGGATCAAGAAAATTGATAAAGATTTAGTGGGAAATAATAAATGGTTGATATTATCTCTACAATCCATTTTAAATATTGTTTTAAAAAACTATTTAATTCTCTTGATCTGTTGATATGATAATTTACTATTTTTTATGATGATAAATATTTTTTACCTATGCAACATATTTGTTTTGAATAAATATAAAATGAACCATAATAAATAATTTTTACATACTAACTAGAAATAATAATTCAATTTTAGTATATAAATTTTTTATTTGTAAAAAATGAATTTTAACATTAGTGATTTTAAAGTATGAAAAAAAATTATAGGTTAATTTCTAATCTTGAAATATATGTTTAAGGAAAAAAATAAATGTATGTGATATTAATAAAATATTTTTGATTATTTTAAAATAATTAAATTAGGCTAATTATTAATGGAAGATTATACTACTTTTTTTTAATATTATTTACATAAATTAATAGAAAAAAACTAAATTATATTGGATAATATTACTTGTATTTTAAAATTGATAATTATATCTTGTATAAATTCAAAATATTAGTTTTAAAATATATTTCATAATTATTAAATTATATATTTAATGAATTTTTTATAACCCTTTATGTATTTTTATGAAGTTATAGAATTTATAGTTTTTTAATATTATTTTTTCAATGTTCACCCACAAATATATATATATATATAAAATTTAAACATTCACCATATGGTTTTAATGAATATTTTTATTTTAGATTTAATTATACTTTATCATAATGTAATTAAAATATTTATATATTCATTAGATATAAAATTTAAATATAATAATTGTTAATGGGAAGAAAATTTTTTTTCGTAAAAATTTAAAATATATATAATTAATGAGATAACTAATTTATTACATTAATATATATATATATATATATGTGTGTGTGTGTGTTGATATCATTAAAATTTATATTGAAACATCCCCACAATAAATACATGTATAATCCAGACATATAATGTGATCTATTATTAATCAAGGGTGGTGATTCAACTAACATTGATTTGAAGTCAATTTTTTTGATTTGTAATTACCCTCAAATATTTTGTTTCTTTATACAATAATTTTATGAGTTCAAATTATGCTATGTTTAGAATAGACCCTATAGAAACTAAAAATTTCTTATGATGAGATAGTCGATGTACATAAGGGATATGTTCACTACTCGATTTATTTTATTTGTATTTTTGATTTTTTAATGTGGGGAATTTCATTTTTACGTTCTAAGTTAACTAAAATATTATAAAGGTCAATTTTAGATTTATTGTATCATAGATTCATTTTTTATATAATTTTCAGGGGAAAAAAATTTTAAATGAGTATTTATTTAGTAATAATAAATACAAAAATTTTAGGACATTACACACATTATCCATTATAATGTGGAAAATATGTCCATATCATCAACATACTTTATCGATGAGGATATTTTCGTACTAATACACTGGAATAAAAAAATTAATTTAATACCACCAAAATATGATTATATCATACCCTACTATACAATTATAAAGGATAAATTCCTTTACATTATCATTAGGAATTTTTTGTATATAAATTGATAAGTTTTACACTAGAAAAATATATAAATAAATTAATGTGGTAGTTATTATATATTGATATATCCTTTAATTTTATATATACTAGTATTGAATAATATGACTATTGTAAATAAATGGTTCATTAGGACTATATAACATGTATTATTAACAAAAATCATTCAAATATTTGATGTATTTCCAAAATTATGTGACATTTTTCGACCATTTTTATATATATCAGTGATTAAAAACTTTTCATTATAATATAATCTAGTTTCATATATTAGTTGTATTCTTAAAATATTACATATTTTTCCTTTTCAATATATAATCATTGTATAATTAGAAATTATTATTAGAAAAGTCCAAGTATTTATTAATATTTCTAATATTATACATCACAAAAATAATTTTAAAACATCGATGTAATTTTTATTTAATTTTAATGAATTTATATATATCATTACAGATCCAATTAATTTTTTATTCCATCACTTTTATTTATTTTATGATTATAAATTTTTTTATTTTGTTAGGTGATACCCCTTACTAAGCATCATATAACACCCCATTATTTTATATATTTTTATACCTAAAATTCCCAAAAACAATTACAATTATTTCCCATATATAATATTATATTTAAAATATAGATTCACAAAATTAAATCTTGTATCTAATGTTTCTAAATGTAATATTTGGAACATTATTATTTATATTCTACAAATAATAATAAATTATGAGATCGTGTGTAATGGTTTCTATTGAAATCTATACATATTTTAAAAAATATCCATCAACTATAGGTTTTTTGAATTTGGGGGATACTATTGGTATATGATCATGTATATTCTAATCCATAAAAAATTAATTTAGAAGGGTATAACTAAAGTGTAAAACATTTTGAGAAATCATTAATGAAACACAATTTAAAATGAATGATATACATATGAATAACAATATATAATTTATATTTCATATTTTTTTTTATGAGAATAACTATATTTTTTTGTAATGGTCGTAAATACAATTAATGTAAATGATTTCACTTTTTTTAATTATATACATTATTTCTCTACAAATAAATATATTTACTATTACATTGAGGATGATAAAATTATCAATATATAATTTATCCTCACAACTGTTATGATTGATAACCATGTATCTATGGGAAAAAATGTTTATCCTCACTAATGTGTAATTAGGACTGAAAACGTATAATTAGAACCCTCCCAAAAATAATAGACCATATAATATTATATGTGATGAATAATATAAGAATCACATTTAAACTATTTATCTTCATTTAGTAAAGTTGTGAATGGAAAAATTATATCATTGAAGTAAATAATCTAAGATATTGTTCTTATAAATAATATAAATTGATTTAAAAATATAGATGGATGAAAAAGTTTAGGGTATCAATTAAAATAAGATGAATGAGTTACTAACCGAAAAGAAGTTTCTTCATAAGTAATGATCTTCTAACTAATTGAAATTACTAAATATATAAATAAATAAAAAAATAAATTATATTTATTATGGGTATAAGATTATATTTTTAGAATTACATTGTGTTGAGAATGACGTTAATCTATATATAAATTCATAATGAAATTTTAATATCAAAAATCTGTGCCATAAAATTTTCAGCCTCTTGAAAATTTAATAATGTGATGAAAAATATAGAACTACCATCATTAAGGGTATGGATCAATCTTGAAATGTTATATTTAGTGATAAAAATATTATAATATAATTAATGATTCAAATTTGAGGGGAATAATTAAAAATATTATGATAGGACAAGTTGATTTCCTAATATATAATAACAATATGATGTGAAATGGGAATTTAATGAAGATAATGGTTGTTCTCAAATATTGTAGAGAAAATTCCAGTAATAAATTTTTGTTAAAGGAAAATTCAGAACTCAATAATGTCCAAGGATTCAAATATATGTATTTTGAAAATAATTAAAATATATACCAAAATCCATAAGGTTATATACCTAAGAAGATGATAATGGTGAAATAAATTACTCATGACATCAATAAAATTAAATTTTATATCCCAAATTATGTTATTATTGTAATATTAATTAATAAAAAATTGATATTTAATAAAATATTTATTAGATCTATTCACACTTCTATATTATACATGTCTACAAATAACATTTAATCATACCATGATACATTTTAGAATGATTTTCCCATAAAAATAATTGATATATTATTTTGATAAGGATTTATATGATAGTTCCAATTAGGATGAAAAAATATCCTCTTTGGAAAGACATGAATTTTATTCCAATTGTTGGCATGGAAAAAATCTTTTAGAGAAATTGGTGATCAATAAATAAAGAATGAATTTTTTTATAGGATGTAGAGAAACAATTTTATGGGAGGTATTAAATACCATATTTATATGAAATATAATTCATTATATGTGTCATATTGGGATCCAAATCTTGTGGCTCGTGGTAATTAACATCCATGAGAATAATAGAATAAAAATATAGAATTTATTAGATGTATATTAATGAAATAATTGTATTTTTATTTTTAAAAAATATAGTAATTCTTTCCTTAAAATGCTACATATAAATCCAAATACTGTGACGATTATTTTTCAAATAATAAAATCTATGAAAAAAACCAAAATCTAAAATTACAATTATAACTGGATAATTATATTTGTTGTAGTTGATGAGACATTTTAATGTGTTTTTATAAAAGGTAATCACTATTCATAATTCCTCACCATAATTAGAAACTATAACATTTTTAAAAATTAATTATTTTACTAGGAGATTTAGCATCGATTATATATAAAAAAATTCTCTTATGCTAAATATCATATATATTTTAAGATAATAAAAATATATATATGATTAGAAAAATTGTGATAAATACATGTACTATATTGATATTTATTTTGAAAATTATCAATTATTAATAATGAGAAATTATATATCAGAGTTGACACATATTAAAAGGATTTTACATTATGATTTTTAATTAATTCCCATTCGAGTAACTATAGTTGTAAAATTGATTATGTAAATAATTAATATAGTATATGTGGATTATGATTCAATGATTTCGGTGGTATTTTTCTACTGGATTTCACACCCACATCCATTTTATGTTAATGAAGAAACTCATTCCATTGATTGGAGGTCACATGAAAAATATTAGAAAAATATAAGAAAACATATTGGTTTAGAGAATGGGAGGTCTAGATCACCACACCCATTTATATTTTATTATTTAAAACATTTTGATTCTCTTAAGAATGTGTGATACATTTCTGAATCCATCCCAAATTCAAACAGGGGTATGTTACCTCTACTCTAAAATTATTATTGAAACACGTTTTTTATGAATAACATCTTCTATTATAGGATCTTGAAATTTATATCACTATATCATGATTTTTTGGTTTATATCAATAACCATAAATTATAGATTTTTTCCTCATGTTAGGAACCACTTATTATATTGAGGTATTTATATAATCACAATTAGGTTTCACACATATCATGTGAGATAATGTATCAAAACCCTTATAGATTGATTTAATTAATATTTCTACGAAATTTTTAATGGTTTCTCACCTCAAGGTGGAATATGATGTATCCTTCTAATAATTGGAATCAGAGTCTAAAAAGTTCACAAAATGAAAATATTTTATAGGTTTGTGAAAATGGAGGATTTATTAAGACATATATGACGAGGATTGACATAGATGATAAAATGGAGTTATATCCCAATGATGGAATATCTCAATGTGAAATAAAACCAACATAGAAGCAAAAAAATGGTAATGGCTTACAAACAAATTTTTGGGATATAATAGAGAAAAATTATGTATTCCAAATAAAGGACTATAATTTATCTCTGTACCTAGGATATTCAAGATTTTTGTGAGAAACAATATACCAGATAATATCAACAATATTTCCTGAGGCTTATCAATTGTTATTAATAAGGGATTATGCATTAAGGATACCTTGGGAGATTCATGTTTCTTAAAATGGGTGATCATAAGGAATATAACATGTATTATTCATTGCCTAACTATTGATACGTAAACATGTAAATGATATTAGTGAACATCTATCATGATATTGATCCTAGTTGAGGGAATACATATGAAACTAAGTGAACTATACTAACTCAAGGTGAGTGAAGTTACTATAAATAGTATATCGACTCAAGTCGAGTAATAAGAAAAAGTGGAGTATATTGACTGAATGTATATGGAGATGAATAAATGGGTATATAGACTCATAGTGAATAAAGATACCTATATAATTATATTAACTCATTTTTAATTAATTTATGGGAAAAGACTACACATAGGTTTATTCTTATAAATGATATCAAAAGTGAATATATCAAAATGATTTAATGATGGAATCAAAAGCAATACATTAACTAAATTCTATTGAAGGTACAATTGGAGATTATTATGAAGAGGATGTAACACCATAATATTTTAAATGTATTACTATTGAATGAAAGCAGATGCTTTTATCAATACAATTCCCCACATTATAGAGAATGTCTATATGATATTTGATATAGTAAACTTTTATAACCAAGATGATAAATATGAATGTGTATCAACCCTTACTCCAATAACCTAGATACAATGTATATATTATCAAATTGTAAATGATAACAGGTCTATAATATTTAAGGGGAAGTATTTTCACTAGGTTAGAAATAATTGATGATTGAAATGTATAAAATAAAGAAAAATATATCAACATCCATGAATCTTAATCAAATATTTTTTTAGTATCATGGGTAATTGAAAAAAACAAATAATGATATAAAAATATCAGTAATCATAACATACAAAAAAAGGAACCACATATAAACAATTAAAAATAAATGGGGAATGGAAAATAATAGAATACTCATTGCATTTAATCCAAAAAATTTCTCAAAATTTATCTATAAATAATATCAATTATATAGTCCCATGGATAATAATTATTGAATTAATAATTATGGAAATTCATAATAATCAATTGAATTATCTTGTAAATCCTGATATGTATACCATTATATCCTTGGGATATTATAGTTTAATCAATTATTGGTTATATAGAATGACACCATTTATTTTTTCTAACTTATTTGTATCATTTTTAGAATTGATGAATTGAGGGGATATATAATTCTAGGCCCCACCCCTCACATTATGTCCCAATTAATTCCTATATATTGAATTATAAATTTTATTCATAAATAATATTTATTTCTACAAATATTAATATTCTATAATGAATAATTAACATAGATATTTCCCCATTTATTCAAATAGAATTCATTTTAATTTACATCTGTATAAATGGAATATGGATATAGAAATAATCATATCGTGGATTAAAATAATATGGATATTTAATTGAAATATTATTTATAAAGATCATCGGAATGACAATGATTCATGATAAGGCTAACAACCAAAAAATTATTGGTATGCAATAAAGGGTTTCTAAAAAATATATATATTATTATGGGATAGAATTTAAAAGATAAATATTATTTTAATAATTAATAAAGAAAAATTTATTTTTAAAACAGTCAATTACTATATAAGGATCTAAAAAAATTTAATGTCGAGGGAAATCAAATAATGTAATTTACATCCAATTAAAATATATATTTTTAACTTCATTAATGAATTCCAAATTGTCATTCATTTGTAAAACATTAGATTTATTCCTTTTAAACAATTTAATTTTTCATGGATAAAATAAAATTTTGTTTGAAAATCCCATGAATAAATAAAAATATTTTATATAAAATAAAATTAAAAAATATTGATGTTGAAAAAAAATGTATAATATGTATATGATTAATATGACAAACTTATATTTAAAATTTATAAATAAATGATTTAAGGGGAAAGGAGTAAAAAATGATGAAAACTGGATACTCTATAAATTTACCATTGATGATAAAATGGGTGTAGATTATAATGAATATATAGTAACATTCCTTCAATGAGAATTAATGAAATTCTAAAAAAGAGATTGAAAAAAAATTATTTTATATTTCATAACATTGAAATTAAAACCCCAATAATAAATAATCATGACTAAAAAAATTAAAAATAATGTATAAATAGGTTTCCATGTTAAATTTATTCAAGGTAAAATATATAAACTACATAAAGTTATATAGGTTCATTGTAAATGTGCATCATAATGGAGTGTAAATTGAGACAAAATCACTTACATCATGCTTCCATTTAGAAGAACATAATTTCAATTACATTATAAATTTTTTAGTATTTTTATATATTTATATATTAAGTATATTTATATTTATAATATCATATATTATCACTGTATAACTTCATATCACTCATTCAAAAATAATATTTCATTATTACTATTATTTCAGGTGTAATCTACATCTTTTTGATATGAATGCTTGTCTAGGATGATCGTGTCTAGGGGGAATTGGATTTAATTTCCTCATAAGTAAAATTATATATTTATTATATCTTTAATAATAATTCATTAGACCTAATTTATAATAAATATTGCTATTTTTATATGGAAAATGAATCAAAACAGCATGTGGAGTTGTTAGCCATATGTGCAAACGAAGGATTTTATCACATTCAAAATGTGTGCATGGTTATGTAATATGAATAAATATAATTGTCCCAAATTAAATTTTATTTCATTAATATCATATATATTCATTAATTTCTATATAATTCCAATCTAGTTGAGTTTGTGATTGGAATCAAATTTTAATTTTTTGTAAGGAGGTTGTCCATCAAACACTTGTGTGAATGTCTTATTTCTTATTTGATAAATATTTAGTGGAATAAATATTATTTCATTAAAAAACCCCATATGTAAATTTTAAATATTTTTCTGATTATATTTTATTTATTAATACATTATTTTAATGTTGTAAAAGAATAGGTAATAAGAATGATATTGGTGAATATGATTGATTTCTCATAAAAAATCTTCTTCTGGAACTAATTTTTGGAACACTAGTGTTGTGATTTTGGGAAGATTAGAAACACTAAAACTTTTTTAAGGGTTTTTTGAGAGATAAATTTAGGATTTTGTTCACCAAAATAGGTGAATATGTGTTGTTATGGGAGGGGGAGGTTCATTTTTTAATTGGGGTGAGTTAAAAGTTGCTATTTTTAAATGTTGTAAAATTATATTAAGTCTTATTCATGAAATAATATCTCTAAAATGGTTAATATTATACTTTGACATAGATATGGATTAAATAAATCCAAAAAATATAGTTTAAATTTGTTATTGTTCATTTAACCCATTATATTTTCACGTTACCCTTAGGTAAACATTTTTAACTTCAATTGTGGTGACAAATTTTTTTTCTGTTTTTACTGGTCATTATGGAAAAAAATAAAGAATCCTCAATAATGTTATTTACATGATTATGAAAAATGAAAATATTTTTTATAAAATTTAATTCATAGAGATGATCAAATTCAATTTAAAAACAAAACCTAAGAAACATGTCAAAAAAATTAGGATTCACATTTTAGTATAATAAGATAAACATTTATTAATAATATGACTACTGATAAACATTATTTTTATTAATAATAATAAATATATTAATATAATATATATATATTTACATCATTATTCATTAAATTTTTGTATTTAATTAATAATGAATATTATTATTAATTAAAAAATAGTTTTTGATATTATGAAATGAGATCTAAATCATAATATTTTAATTACTTTAAATTTTATAGTCAAGACATGGTTAATATAACATGTTAACACACATTATTAAAAATAATAGGTGAAATATGAATATATATATTTTAGTTTCAAAATGGATATTTAAAATGAAGATTTCCATAAACTCATTTTGCGGCTTATTCGGATACTGTATATTCATGATAGAAATTAATCCTCCCAAATTTATAATTTTAATACATAAAATTTAATAATATTAATTATATTATATTTATAACAAAAAAAAATGATACTTTTCCTTAATTTAATATGGTTTTTCACTTTAAACCCTCGGATAACATTTTTCCCTCGAATTTTTCATGGATATTATTTTTTCAACAAGTGAGGGACCATCTAATTTCTATTATCATATTATTCCAATGGTTCTTCTAAAATTAATTATTTATATAATTTACCATTTCTGTGTAATTATTTCTCTTATTTACTAAATCTAGTGGAGTAATTTGATCCCATCATATTTGTCCTCCATTTTCAAGAATCCAGATATGTTATTTATAATATGATAAACTTGGTTACAATTCAATTTATTAATATTTGAGGCCACAAATAGGATATGACATATACTTACCTAATGATGATATATTTAACAGATAATCCCACATACAATAGATTATATATAATCTTTATTGTTTGAGACATATCAATATCCTTCCTAAATATATACATGGGGGTCAGTTTCCATCTATTATCTATCTTTATAAATATTCCTTGGATATATTTTTATTAAAAAGTGATTTCAACTTGAAATTAAAATTCATTCCTTCTGTTATTGTAATTCCCTGACCCAAGTTACCTATAGTGAGTGCATTATTTCCTAACATTGGCATGATCACAAGAGATAAAAATCCTGAAAGACCGACCATTTTAGTATCCTTTTAAGTAATAGATACATTCATATGTTTTATGTAAAGACCTGGAAATTTCAAGGATTTTTTTATTTCTTTTGGATTTTACAAGTGAGCAGATTCTGAAAACACCTGACATGGAGGCACGGTGTGCCTGGAATTAATTTGCGAATTTTAGCTTGGGTACGTTTAGTGAACGAAAGAGCGGGTTTTCCAAACATTTGAACTGGTGCTTAGAATCGAAATCTGAGGGCACCGATGAAACCATAGTGCCCGTAATTGCTTAAGAGTACCTTTTTCTGGGTTGTGTTTTCTCGGAAGGAGATGTTAAAATGTGGGGAATAAAAATAAAAATTGTTTTAAAATTTTATTTTTATTTTTTACCAGTGGATTAATTTTTGTGAGAAAGGAGGATGTGAGGAAGTTTTGGTGGGGCCCACACAATCCCCCACCTCCTTCAGTTTTCCCATCACCCCATTAATCCCCCTCTAGTAATTATTTTTGTAACACATCCCCACCCCCGTTTTCATGAAAAGTCAACTCTCGCAATTAGTTGGACTATTAAAGTATCTTCAATTAATTTAATTAATCAAATGGGTTTTTTTTTGGAATTTTGATAAATTTGGCATGAGTAATAATATAAGGGAAGACTTATGTTATTTTGGGTAAATTGTTGTGCGAGAAGGTTTTGGGAGAAAATACACGAGCCTGGAAGAACATCATCTTCATAAAGAAGAACGTCGAGTCTACGACGAAGAACTCCATCACCGTAAGGGGAGATCGTCGTGGCGTCTTCTCTCCTCTCTGCAGGAAGTGAGAGATGCCTTTTTAGGAGAACAAAGATGTGATGCATCCATCATCTAGAGAACGCAACCGAAGCTTACAGAGCCTCATTCTATGACGTCATCTTCCGTGACGTCATTTTCCCATGACGAACCTCGTTCGATGACTTCTTCGAGGTAGGGGATTATTTTGAGAATGATATTATTTCCCATGGTTTTTTCCTTCTAAAAAAATAACACAGAACAACTCAACATTGACTTGATCCATGAATGTTTCTTTTTAATTACAGGATGGGAATATTAGTATACTACATATCATTTAAGAGGTTGTGGTATAAATTTTAATTCATTTTTATTTAAGTAAAATTGAATGGTTGTTCATTTTAAAATCCTATTTAAATCATGACATTTGAGAACACCAAACGCGGATGGCGTGGGCCGAACCAACACAGCCCGACAACCCTCCACAGTTTTATGTTGGTGTGTGGATTGACGACTATGGTCAGATGGGACCACAATGAAATTTGGAAGCCATCGTAGTGATGATCGGGTCCTGGGAGGACCGCTGGCGAAGATGGCAGGTGAAATGGACCACCGGAGAGCGTCCTGTGGTCCGTAGTGGGTGGAGGCGGCGCGCTGCTGGAGCAAACCGTTGCGGCTGAGCCGCGACAGTGGGGGAAGAACCAGAACGATTGAAGCCATTCTGGATTGGGCGGTGTGTCTTAATGTCGCGCCATTTACATTCAACTGGGGGGTTGTACCCCCCCCCCCCCCTTCCGCGTGCGCTCTGCACACAGGCACCGCACAACACGGACTGGTCGCACAGGTCGTGCCAGGCTGCACTAGCTTGGCCGGGTCACGCCGGATGGGCCGGGCCAGGCCACGCCCTAGTGGGATGGACCCGGACCCGGGTTGGGTCGACCTGGTTCGGGCCAACCACGGGGTCTTGGGCCGGGTCAGTCCAGGTCCAAACATCCCTAAAAGCGGGCAGATTCGTTCAGACACCCATAACATGGGTGATGGACCTCCGATTGTCTCACTGTTAGTTGCGACACGATCCTTAGATCGAGACAGTCATTTCGGTATTCTACACTTATGGTTTCGGAGAACCTTTAGTACAGGCCGGTTGGTTCGAACATGAAAACAACTGGGCCCACGGAGTGGAAACACCTATAACACTAGCTCCGGATGTCTGATTGATGATTTTTTGACTTTGTTGGATTCCTCTTAGTGAGACTGACCTTTTGGATTACTCCGCTTGAGGTTTGGACGTAGTTGGAGTATGGTCAGGTTGGTTTTGACTTAAAACCCAAACGGGTCCCTAAGACGAAAAGGCCAATAACTCTCAAACCGGGCGTCCGATTGACGAGTCTTCTATCGTGATGAGTTCCTATATACGACACAGAACATTGGGATACATCAAAATTGGTCTATGTCTCCGTTGTAGTATCGATCCCCTTGGCTCGTGGAGCAGACCCAACTAGAAATGAGCATGCTGTGTGCGGGGACACTAGAGCTGGCTGCGACGACGACTGCACTGAAATCCTCCCGGGGTTCGGCTGCAACAACGACTGCACTGAAATCCTATGTGGGTTAGGCTACGACAAAGAATGCACTAAAATACTCTGTGGGTTCGGTAGCAATGACGACTGCACTGAAATCCATCGTGGGTTCGGCAGTGATGAAAACCGTACAAGAATCCTCTGTGGGTTCGACGGTGAAGACTTTTATACTGGAATCCTTTTTTGGTTCGACGACGACGACAACTGTACTATAATCCTCTGTGGGTTCAATGTTGAGAACTATCGTACTGGAATACTCCATTTGTTTGACAATGACGACAACCATTCTAGAATCCTCCGTGGGTTTGGCGGTGACGACTACTGTACATGTATCCTACTTCAGTCCGACAGTGTGGACCACTGTTGTAGTATCCTACGTGGGTCTGAAAGAGTAGCTGGACTAGTATCCTACATGGGTCTGACAGCTTAGCTGGTCTAGTATTCTACGTGTGTCTCAACTAGATGAATCAGTAACTACATCTGATCATCTCCTTTTTCTTTGCAAATGATGTATACTCGTGTGAGATGAGTCTTGATTTTCAATCATTATCATTGATTGACATTCCTGTGTGGACTGGGATGTAATTTCCTATGTGGAATGGGTTGTACATTACTATGTGGACTGGGTTGTACATTCTTTTGTGGACTGTTTTGTACTTTCCAGTGTGGACTGGGTTGTATATGAGCTCGTGAGATGGATCTGAACTGGAATAGATGACTCAGGTATATATATGGGCATATACCTAAGTAGAGTTTGTTGTTACTTCGTGATTGTATCTTTCCATTGTGGATTATCCTTTGTGGATTCTGGGAGAACATTGGTGGTCTAGGGGTCCCTATTGAGTAGTGTATACTCACCCCTGCACGGGCTATGCCCACACTACGTTGTGTTGGATGCCGATGACAGACATCGTTGTTCGTGGTTGAGGCTTGTGAAACAAGTTGGTACATGGACGTGGACCATTGGGCAAGATGTACATGGAGCGGACAGCTTGACCTGAGGTGCTGAGGATGCTATCTCTACCCACCCTTCAGGTAAGATTTCCAGTGGGCGGCTCAACATTGCTACTTTACATTTCAGTTGGTGTACTTTATTTTCAGCTGTACTTTACATCAGTTGGGTTTTAATTCTGACCCACTTACTTTTCCTCGCTTACTGTTGTACTCAGTTTACATAGTGTTTAATTCTTCTTTCTTACTCTATGGTGTGTGTTTACTTCAAAAAGGTAATGCCTTCCCCTTTTTGTCAGGATTTATGCCTTGGTTCTAGTCACCAGCCCCTGGCCTATGGAAGGTGAGGTTCGGGTAGTCACATCACAGGTACCGAGGAAGGGTCGTGACATTTTAAATTATATTATAAAATAAAAAACAATGAATTTTTTTCTAAATTGACCAAATTAATACCTTAGACTATCCCTGCAGGTCTATCATAACATACTTCTTTGCATATTGGGAAAAATAATAAAAAGAAAGGGGTGAGCTCAGATGCTCTGTAAGTTTAACAATATAGAAGAAACATTCCAGAACAAGAATAAACATATAAGGAAATGTATAAGGCTAAAAAACAAGCCTTTTAATCTTAAAATTCATCATAATTTGGTAATGATAAATCAAATAATTTCATTCACTTATTCACATTGATATTCTACGAGCCGAAAAATCACATGTAATATCAATAGAAAATATCATAATGTTTGAATGCATAATGCCCGATTTCATAACTATAGAGTCAAGGCCTTGTTCAAAGACTACAAATAAGATATTTTCATGGCCTTGTGCCAAGACACTAGTTTGTCTCATGAGACATATTGATTCATCTTGGAGCTACAGAGGGATCCACCCATCACGTACTAAGTCTAATGCATTACTCATATGAAAATGTATAAACATAATACGAACATTTGTATTAAAACTAGCATACAAAATGTTAATACATTATCCATAATCCATAAATAGTTTAAAAATAACACATCCATAGTCAGTCATATGACAAAAACGTCAATACAATATGTAAGATTTGTATCATGATCATCTACTTTAATGATTCTTAAAATCCATCAAAGAATATCGACATGGATGATATGAAATTTTTTTTAGAGAAATATCTATATATATATTGAAAAAATTTAAGTCATATAATTTTAATGGAAAACAATTATTATGAATGTATTCTTATAATATTTTATGGGATTCTTTGACAATTATATAACAATAGAAAATAGTAACACCCACTATATAAGTAAAAATAAGACATTCTTACCTTAATTTTTTCATGAATTTCATAAAGTACCTTGTTTGGAAAACAACAGAAAGATTCATTTCAAAACATCGGTTTTAAAATAAGTGTATAAATGACTTTAACCAATTGTCTAGTAAATAGTTAAAATGTTTTGAATTACATTTTTAAGAAATCACGGATGTGGATGATAAAGAGGCCCGAATAGATACTAACGTATTAAAAACCTCAGATAAGTAAAGAGATTATAGAATTAGCCGTTAACTTTTACATTTCCTTAATTGAGGGTATGTTAAATGAAAGTCTAATAGCTAAATAAATGTTAATAAATTATAAAATAATGATATACATAAATAATATATCAAATATGTTCTTCTAATATTTCTTTGTTAATAATATTTTAGTAGTATCATCGTTTTAGTTGTGAACTTATTTTTTTTCCTTTATTTATTTGTAACATAATCCATGTTTTTTATAGATATAATGAATTTCATTCATATAAATAATGATATTATGTTCATAATCATTATTTATAATCATGAAATGAAAATTATTCATGAATTATTATGATGGGGAATGAATTATATTGCATTCGTGGACACGATAATATGTACGTATGCACTAGTGAAAATATCATTATATTGATGGTTAAATAATATGTAATTGGATGGTAAATCATATATACAGAATCATTAAATTCTTATATTTATTATTTAAATTAATTATACTCATTATTATACCCATCCAAATAATTAAGTGTTTGAATAACAAACTACATCATAACGTGAAGATGGTAAGTTGTACGTACGCCCATATGGTGAATTTGTATTTTATAGGATGGATAGAATAACGAATATATTTGTACCATAATTATAATTACATCATAGTATGTTGAAGGTACTACAGTTATTAATTTGTAATGGAATTAACAAAGAGAGAGGGAGTGGAAGAAGAAAATAACTTGAACGATGGTGGTGAAATTATTACATTTTCTTCGTGTGTTTCCTTTTGAGTTTATAAAAAGGGCTTCTTAGGTAGGATTTATGATCAAATTAAGGATGATAAGTTTAATTGAGGACACATGAAAGGTTATTTATGATGGGGTGGGAAAATCCAAATGACTTTGGAGGTGCGAAATTAAGAGAACGAGATGTACCCTACTATAAGATAGGTGAGGGTCACTTTAAGAAAAGTGTGAAATATTATTTTTTAAAAATATCGTGTTAGGTTTATAATGGAACCAAAATGATTTATGTCAAGGTTATGTTGGGTATGGGTCGAAAAACATTCATCCTATAGGTTTTAGACAGGTTTAGGTCACCTGATTAACCATATCTTTTAGATTTAAGTCTTAGTTAAATAGTTTGATATTTACCATTTCTCATTGAATTTTTATATTATATGCTTAATAAACAAACTATAACAATCCCAGAAAACACCATGTTGTTCATTATTAATATATATATATATATATATATATAGTTATCTATCTTATTTGGAAGAACCATATATTTTTTAGAATATTATATCAATTAATAATATAATGCTTTTTTTAAAAGCTCAAATATGTCAATTTTGACACTATTTTGTATTTGATTTTTTTAAGCCAATGAAATGTTAAACACACTAACGAAATTTATTTAATAAACCTTATCATGTCTTATTAACCTCATAAATTATAATAATACCTCATAAGACTCAATTTACATTTATTTGGATATTTATAATATCAATTATTTTAATATTTCATTATTATGTTAATTACTACATCTTCATTCTGTCATAAATAAATTAAATTATATAATGTATAAAAATTATAAATAAAATTATTTTATTTATGAATTCTTTTTATCTTTATAATGAATATTTATAGTTTTAATGGAATGGACATCTCAGGCCCATTCCATTGTGAAAATGTGAGGCTAGAGGTGTTTCAGGAAATCAAGGTGACTCGGGGTTGCCTTTTGGTGGACCTTTAAGGAAAACAAAATGGGTAACGGCCTTCACACGCGAGGTGCATGTTTTGTCAATCCTTGCGGACAAACCATGCAAGGTTGGTGTTTGAGGCAGTAGCCTTCGCACGGGAGGTGCACGGTTAGTGTTGGAGGTAGTGGCTAACGTATGGTTAGCGCACAGTTTGGATAACCGTGTGGACTAACCTTGCAAGGACTGTTTGGTGAGGTAGAAGCTAACACACAGTTATTTCACGGTTTTCTAAACCGTGCAGAGTAACTATGCAGGAACTTATATTCAGATACTAAAATTGTGGATCTAAACTCTTTTGCCTCTAAAGGGTTCATTTAAGAACCTAAGTGGCCATAACATGGGATTACCCTTCCTTGGATGTAGAAGAACCTCTCCCATGTGTTTTGGAGGTGACCCAGATGATTTTCTTGGAAAATCAAAGCTGATTCCATGAGGTATGTGATCGTTCTTGCTTGTTTTCATAGATCTTCTTAGATCTACTCATTCTCTTCCCTCAATTAGTGAAATATACACCCATTATGGGTAGATCTAAGTGTGTATATGTCGAATAATATGATTCTTGGTCTTGCTATTTCTAGGAGGATATAACTAAGATGGGGTTTTGGAGAATCGACATGGGTTCCTTGAGCGTTACTTGACCATTGTGGTTTTAGTCAAAAACCTTTGAGGTATGGATTTTACATTTGTCTCTCTAATTTGTGTATCATGTGGGATGGGTGTCCACTTGATTTCAGGAGACATAGTTGAACCAGTTTAAATGAAGATAATAAATGGATGAAAGAATGGGGATGGGGAAGTTGTTATTTTTATCATTGTTTATCCTTTTGTTACATTGTGAATTGAATAGGGTTATGACAACTGAAAATCACGGTCGTTAGGGACCATTGCATGTGCAATTAAATGTTTCCATATCGTTCTTGACTGTTTATGGAAAATTTTTGGAATATGGAATTGGTTAATCACGTAAAGTTTTCTTATTAAATGAATATCTGGAACCCTTGTGTGATCAACCGATAAAAAAATGGAATAATGAACATGTGGGTGTTGGTTTGGTTACATGGTGTGTGAAAAAGGGGGTTATTCCTGGGTTATTATGAATATGGTTGGCAACGGGGCTGTAGTAAATGTTATAAAAGGGGAAATGATGTGGGACGAGCCTTGTTTTGTGAAATGTTTGTGGGGATGTGGTAATAATGTCACCAGGGCTGCATTAATGAGTTGTGATATTAAAAGAATGTGGAAAGTTGATAAATAAACTGTGGGGAATGATAATGAATTAATCGTGGGAACAATAAATGGGGATTGATTGATGATAAAAAGGCTAGTTATGTGTTGCTTGTTAAAGGGTGGTTTTGTGTTGCTTGTGTTCTATCTAACATGATTTGTGGTTGGCATGGATTTTTTCTACGAAATAATTGATCTATTTTGATAATTTCCCAGTTGTTACTGAACTAATAAACTAATACTATTGAAATATTAAAACATAAATGGGGTTGGGTTTGTTTGTTGTATGTATGTTTCGTAGTAGCAGTGCAATGGCTCGTGCCTCGTTTCTCTGTTTAGAAGCCATAGGTTAGGATTTGTGTTTGGTATACATATATGTATCTGTATCTTTGTGAATTTTTGCACCCCACCCATGTTGAGCACATAGTTCTGAACAATCTCATTTCATGGTAGAGGGTGTTTTCCCCTTAGTTACTAGCTCCTTCATACTCCTTCTTCAATAGGCTGTGATGGATTGAGGCGACCTTAAACCCAAGACTCTTCGGGTAGGTTTTGATTGGTGTGATTTTTTCCGAAGACTCTTCGGGCAGGTTACTGTTCCCATGAATCATTGGGATGTGGCCTAGGTGTGTTTGGGTGGGGATGTGATATGTGGCATGTTTACTATTCTCAGGAATCTTTGGGATGAGGCCCAGTTTTGTTCGGGCGGGGATTTCATATGTGGTTTGTGAGGCCCAGGTCTTTAATGGTGGTATATGTGTTTTGTGAGGCCCATGTGTCTGTGGGGGGGGGGGGGGCTATGTGGTTTGTGAGGCCTAGGTGTGTGTGGGCAGGATATGTGGTTTGTGATGCCCATGTGTGTGCGGGTAGGAAGAGTGTGGTAGCGTCAGGACTTTCACTATAAGGAAGAGTATCTACCTAGTGGGGGGAAATGGTGTGGGGTACCCAATACTCTTGTTCTTGTATACTACTATATGAGGTTTTGTGTTTTTGGTGAGCGTGGCTGGTGAGGTTGGGTGGACAGAATTCCTTCCTAGGTTTTGGTTTATTCTGTTGTCCTCACGGGACATTAGGATATCTCCCCACCTATACACGAGAGCTTTAGGTTTCCTTAATGAGTATACTTTATGCTCACCCTTCATTTACTTTCAGGTTTCCAGGAGGACTACCAGGGCCGTGTGGGACCCTAATAGTCAGGAAAGTTGGAATTTTTGCAGTTGTTGTACTCTTGTTTCTTCTGGTATTGTACTTTTGAGTTTTATTGTACTTGTACTTTGTCTCATAATTGTTTAAACATGCATGTGAGATTGTTTTGGGTTATTTTTCATTTAATTGTTCCTTTTCCTTTTTTTGTTTTTGATTCATACTATCTCCCAATCATCAATAATAAAAGGTTAATTCCTCCCATATTTGAGAAAACTCATACCCTTGGTGTTAGTCGCTAATCATTGGCCTACTGGAGGCGGGACCCGGGGGTCATTATCTCCCTTTCACCATTGCCAGCTCAGAATGGGCATCTTTGGTGGGAGGGGGTCATGACAGAATGGTATCAAAGGTGATGGTTGAGAGGAATGATAGAGTCTGGAGTTAGGCACAGTGAGGATTCCATGGGATGGTAGGGCAACAATGTTAGGTGATCATGGTGCGTGACATAGGCCAGGGAAAACCGGTTAAGACACAAAATATTAGGGCCCCCCGTGATCTGATGCAAGGACTCTGAGTCTACCGAACGACCATGTGAGACTACATTGATTTCAGGGTAGAAACCCTAGGGAAGGTACATGAATCATCATGTTTGTCTTTTACATGATTTGGGTGTTCTGGGAAATAAATTGAAATAATGTGATCAAATGACACCTTGAGAAATTTCCTTACTACTTGGGATTAGGCGATCTTTGTTTACCATACAGCTATAGAACCTGGACGTCGTCCCCGGGTGACTCAAATAGTAGAGGCCTAGCAGATTCATGTAGTCGATCAGTTGAGGATTGCCGAGAGGAGGAAGATGATCAGTGGCAGAAGTCTCTCCATTATTTCCAGCGACAAACCCTCATGAAGTACGAGGGTAGTACTTCAGATATGGAGACAGAGGGTTGGATTGAGGATCTAGGGATCACTTTTACATTGACCCATGCTCTGAGGGTTTACTAGGTTCCCCTAGCAGTCAGTTAGATGAGAGGTGTGGCACGTCAGTGGTGGATGCTCTACCTCAGGGACAGGTCAGAGGCAGAGGTTCAGTGGGCTGACTTTGAGATGGAGTTCCCAGAGGAAGTCCTTTCATCCATGATCAAGGCAGAGAAGCGGCAGGAGTTACTCTCCCTCTAGCAGGGGAGTATGTCAGTACGAGAATTGGAGATCTAGTTCAAGGGTCTCCTACTCTTTGCTCCATATCTCTTTATGGATGAGGAGTCTCTGGTGAGACGTTTGGAGGAGGTGCTTCGTCCTATGCTCTAGTATGCTGTCACCCCCTTCACCCTTTCGACATACATGGTAGTACAGAAGAAGGAAGAGGTTGTAGATAGGATTCACTTGCATGGAGGTGCACCACGAGATGAGATCCATCCTTGATCATCGATGGGGAAGGCAGTCAGCAGCATGTCTCCTGTGACAGGACCTTCAGATTGAGGTCAGTAGGGAGCAGACCCCAGCAGTTCCAGTTGAGATCTTCGGGTCCTCATCCTTTTTTCACGAGCCCAGGACCAATCTGTTTCTCTTACGGAGTTCTTGGGAACATTCAGAGTTGGTTCCCGACCCAAGATCAGTACGGTGGAGTTGGGTAGGTTCAGGGCCCGCGTCAGCAGCACTAGTTGTCGGCGAGGCCCTTCTAGAAGTAGCATGACCTTGCTCCTCCGAGGGCAGACTTTGCAGGAGCAATCCTATAAGGACCCGACCTTAAAACATTACATAATAATGAATTAAATGAATATTTCACATAGAGTATCTTTTCAGGTTTAGATTTTTAGAGAATTAGGACATAACTATTACATCTCAAAAGATTACAAAGTAGACACATCTACTAAGTTTCCATAAAATAAAAACTCATAAAAGGAAACCTGTCTATTTCCTTGTTTTTGATAGAATTTCATTCCTTGATCCCATCCTTGACCCAATTCATCTTTAATTCAGGTGGAGAACATTTCAAAAACTTGGGATGAGTATAAAAAGCCGACTAAAGGAAACTCAATGAAGAAAACTATTAGGGTTTCAAAACAATAAGTAAACCATGAGTACATTATCAATGTAATACTTTTCACCTTTATGAAGTTGTAAATACCCCACAATGAATAAAAGATCACTACTTATCCTTTGTTACCAAAATATTACCATAAACCCATATATATAACACATAACATATCATGGTAACTTGGGGGATAAACATATTTCAGTAGAATAACCATACGATTGACTTCAACACATTCCACTAAATGGAATAGCCAAACCACCGACATCCATACCCAATGAATTGGAGTTTATAATGTAACCACCCGTCCTAGAATTCACAGAACCACCCGTCATATGGTTTCTCATGTAACCACCCTTCAAATGTCCACGTACCATTACAAAATCATAATACATAAAACAAATATAATGGAATGAAAAAATATCCACATTTCAATCACAATATATCCCTTAAAAATATTGACATAAAAAATACATTATCAAAACCATTTTAATTACCAAAATACATAAAAGATTATATGGTATTTAAATTAATTTAAAAACATTATGGCTTGTTAAGGAATCCAAAGGTCAAATAGTACTCGCGGTGGCGGAAACTTTCGTTGTCACCGCGTACGTTAAAAGAAACATTCCTTTTTATCATTCTGTAAAATTATTCTTATAAAAATTTTCCCTTTGAATGAAATGAAAAGTAAATGTTTTTTATATATAGTATAAATTAATTTCATGTATAAGAACAAAAATATGCCTCAATGAAAGGAGATTGAGATGTAGTCCCTTACAAAGTCAGTATCCTTAGATTAAGGATAAATCAATTACATAATTATCTGTGACAAATATAAATACACCCAATATAAGATGATGTTATGTGTAAAACAATCAGAGGCCTTCCACACTTATTTATAGTATGACATAATGAGGAAGTAGAGGTTTAACCCAATGAAATGAACTTGGGTTTAGAAGTACCCTTACAAAAATTCGACAGCCTAACAACATCATTTTAAAATTCAGAAAATGAGATGAAGAGAGATAAAAAGGGTATCTCATCACTTGGACATATAAATTAAAGCAATAAGAATATATAATAACATATCTAAACATAAGAATATTTAAATTAAAAGACCTAACAAAAATATGTCTTTTAAAAAGTGGGGGGGGTTAAAGGTTCCCTTACTGATTTGGGTAACTTTCGAAAGGTACACCCCATGAAAGAAGGACTATACAACATTGATTTAAATACCCATAAACAAAATTATATTACAAAAATTGTATAATAATGGTCATTACATACAAAACTCAATTGAAATGGTGGAAAATGTACCATAAATCACACGAGAATAAAAGTACGATGAGAAATCACTTACGAAAACTCGGCAGCCTAACGACACCACTTAAAACTTCGAAAAATGGGTTGAGGAGTTAAAATAGGGTCTATCATCATATGAAAATAAAAATTACGGTAAGAGGGATATAAAATAACATCCCCTACCATAATAAATATGATCTTAAAATGAATGACAAAAAAGAGAGACCTTAAAAATTAAGAGAGAGGTAGGATCCCTAACCTCAAGTCCGACTTGTCTTGTTCGTTTCTTTATATTCCTCAATAATAAACTTTGGTCAATTTATAATTTCTTAAGTAAATGCCTTAAATATTATTATTCAGTCTATATCACATATTATAATGTTATAATAATTGGTTAATAATGTGAGTTCATCTCAGACGTTTTTGTTGATGTTTGGTACATGAATCAAAATTGAACTTCTTGAAAAAACAATTTCCATGTAGTTATAGGTACATAGTCTCCAGAATGTTATTAATGATTTAAATATCATATATATGCATTATGTATTCATTTTATACTATTCCATAACATTTGGAGATAAAGAATGAAATGCACCGTTCATGGAGACAGTAGGTCATACGTACAAATGAACGCTACTTTCAGTTTATTGTCATATTAATGGAATTAAAGCTAAATGGAAGATATATATATAATATAATTCCAGAATTATATCCATAATTTATATGTAATATATGAAATATAAATCCATTATATATATGTACTTATAATAGTACATAGCATTTGGATATTAGAAATGAAATGTACCGTTCATTGAGACGGTAAGCCGTACGTACGCATGAACACTACTTTCATTTCTATTTCATACTTTAATGGAATTAAAAAAAAGATACATTGTTATATTATAATTAATGTATGATATAATATATAAAATCATTAAATACATCCTTTATACATCCCACATATTGTATTAACGTTTCAAATCACTTTGAGGGTGCGGTAGTCCACACTTCCTAAAATTAAATTATCGCCTTTAACCATTATGGAAACCATAAAGGTATCACATAAATGAAAAATACAGAAGAATAATGAATACATAAACATAATTAATATATCATATATAAATATAGTGAAATATAAATGGCCACCATGAGAGGTTTTAAATAATATTTAACAATCATCGTTTCATGAGGCAGTAATTCACCACCAACAGAAATAGTATGTTCTTTAACCATTAGATGGATGTGTGTATGATTGTAGCTCGAATCCTCCTCATAACAGAATCCTAGTATATTTATGATCCTCTTGTTGTTAAAAAATAAAGGAATAAAAAGAGTTTAGGGGGTTGGAGAAGCAAAATAAAACAAAAGAACATTAGAGAATACATTACCTTCAAATCGGATAACTCTATGATTTGAGCTCAAAGGCTTCCTTGGAAAAACTTCTGCCCAATGTGAGGCTTCATAGAGTAATAGAGGTATGTTTAGAGACAATATGATCAGTGTTTGGATGATCCAAGGGCTTGAGATGTGTGGGTAAGGATGTAGAGGTGGGGGCCTTTTATAAGAGGGAGGAGGGGCACTCTTGGAAGGTCTTCAAAATATACTTTATTATAAAATGATTTTCGGATATCAAAGGACCCACAATTATATATTTAGAGGATAAGGTGATAATGGTTCTAAATACTCTCAGATAATAGTTTTTTACAAGTGTATGTCTTAGATTGTAAATTATCTTTTCATTTTATTTAAATCGTTTGTTAATGAGGTAATTATTGCATCATCATGCTCTCATAAAAATAATTATTTAAGGTCTAAAAATTATAAAAAAATAATATGATGTATGAAATATTTTTATCGTTCCAAATAAAATTTATAGTAAAAAATATGACTTTTATAACCCCATGTAAAAATTGTTTTAGTAAAACAATACTTGTTTGTGACATTTGTATTTTGACATTAAATAAAAAGTTATTAATGCCATTTTCATACCCAAGTGGCTCCATGGGGTCCCCAAGTTGACCCATGGATTGTATTGGTCGTCCATGACTCATCCAATAAGGGTAGGACATGTGTCAATGTCATTTCATAATATTATAACATTATTATTACCTTAAATTACACTGATTACCTTAAATCGTGATTAATAAAACTTAACAGTTACAATTCACCAAAAATTATTTTCATCCCATTGAACGAAATTTTACATCCAAATGACAACCATGTATGTCGGATTTTTTTAAATTCAAATCACAGAGGTCGTAAATTTTTATTTAAATGAAAAATCAGTTTTTTTACTACCACTTAGTGGTTTCACTATTCATCAAAATTGAAGTTTTTCAGAAAAATACCAAAAATTCTCCCTAAGATATATTGGATATTCAGAATTCAAAAATGATGTCTATTTTAAAAAAACCAAATCATATAAGTTTCATTAATCAATTTAATAATTAATTCCCGTTGTCAAAACAAATAGCGTGTTTTTAAGATACAAAATATATCAAAAGATTGAAACTAGTTTAAGTCGAATTTCAAAGTGAAATTAATTACAATGACCACCATTGGATTAAATGGTAAAAAAATATTATAACTACACATTAAATAAAATTATAAATATAAACTATCTATATAAATAAATCAGATTAAAAGGAGGTTTTAATGAAAATACAACATTTTTACTAAAAATGATATTTATCAGAATAATAAGAAAAGTTTACACAATGTAAATTGTGATGTCCAGATTCTAAATAAGGAATTTATTTGGTCCAATATAACATATAAAATTTTCAAAAAGTAGATTTAAAATGGGTTCGCCGTCAAAAGGTAGTTAATCGACCTTTTAAAAAATATGCGAATATTTACCCTTAAAATTGGATTTATTCTCATTTTTATCCTCTAACATTAATTGGATACATGTAAAAATATTTGACAAAAATATATAATCATTTTATAGTTAGTTATGTTCATTACCTCCATTACAACACCTATGCATTAACTACTATTTAAAATAATATTATTTTATTATTAGAGTGCAACGTAAGATTTCAATGAAACCCGTTGTTTCGTATTGGGTACGCCATCGAGCATAGTGTTGCCTTTAAAGTAATAATAATTTTTTATTCACAATATTAATAAATAAGAAAAAGTAATATTCTTTATTTACCTGGGATGTTACAGCCTTTCCCCCTTTTGGGATTTGCGTCCTTGCAATTTTAAAATTGGGCATGGAAACTTCATTGAAATCCCCAAATCGGAAAAATAGTAAATTAAATTATCACTTTAAAAGAAATAATGAAAAGTACCAAGGTCACCCGAGAAAATAGGTACTAGGATTCCATGAAAACATGAATATGGAAGAAAAAAAGGGTTAATTTCTGATGGAGAGTGATAGATACATGTTTATGAGAATGTTAACCACCAGAAAATCACAAACTTGTGATGGGTTAAATTGTATTTGATTCTATAGTAAGAAAAGTTAACAGACAACATTTTAGTTTTAAGTTAATTTTCATTGATTAATTTATTTATGATCATAAATAAATCAAAAGGAAACATACATTCTTATTTTTTAGACTTTCATATCTTACTAGATTTCTTATACAAACTCATTATTTCCTCCAAAAGACGAGTTTTTAGGATGAATTGTTCACATTAAGAGTGCTATAATCAACTTTTAGAGAATCACCTAATCCACAAAAGAGAACTATATATTTTCCACATCTTTATACATTAACCAAAACCAAAATTGTTAGAACAAGATTAGATAATCCACAAAATGATAATCCTTTATAAAACTAAAATCTATTCTTAATCTCCAAAATTTTTCCAACAAAACCCAAAGTTCAAGGAAGACCATTCTATTAACAATATGTCCATAAAATTCTTCAATGTAAACCAAAATAACATTTTAACCCAAATATTTGAAGGATTTAATCACATAGTCTTCCAAGGTAAAAATTAACATTTATCTCCAAATAACATCATTTGCTCTTAAAGTCTCATATTGAAAAGTAATTAACCTAATCATATATCCTCCATGATAGGTCAATATTTTCCTAGATATCCCAAAATAATCTTATTCTTGATTCATAAAATTATATAACTAAAAATAATTTGTCATACTAACCTGGTACTTCACGTAGACCAGTGGTAGGTGATAAATACCAGTCGCACTTTGGTTGTGGGTTTGATTCCCACAACATTGTCTGACATGACTGGTTGTCACACTGTCTACATGTTGTCCTATTTCCAAAACAATATAATTCTCAAAACATTCCCCTAAAAGTGATAAAGTCATTAAAAATAACCATAACATAATTTAACCTCAATTTTATCTCATGCCTTTCATTTTCCATCAAATCATATAGTAATACATAATTACCTCAAAAGTAAGGATCATATAAACCCAAATAGTTCTTTATAACTATGTCCACAAAAGAACAGATAACTATTCCTTTAATAAAATTTTTATATATCAATCATCAGGGTTACACATACTATAAAAAGTCTTCTATTGTAACCCCATCATCAAAATATACTTAATACATTTAATAATTTCACCACTCTAAAATCTATCATAACTCTTGAATCCCTTATATGTTGACTTCATACTCATTCAAACATTCTTCATGATCCATTAACCATTCCTTTCCAACTTATTCTAAAATACCATTTTCCTACAACAAAAATCATGAATCATATCCTAAGATTCCTAAATAAGAAAACATATGTTAAGAAATAATTCATACCTTTGATTTTTCATTGTCAGTTTCTTCATCCTCAATCGGAATGGCATTAGGCATTTGTAAACGAATATTTGTTTGATATTGGTGATCCCATTCCCGAAACATCTTCGTAGGACATGTGTTTCCATATTGAAAATGTACACCACATTTAAAACATTCAATTGATCCCACAAAAAGAACTTCATTCCCTTTCCTCTAGTCAACTGTATGATTCCTTTTTTGATGGCAGATTTTTGTTTTATGACCATCATTTCCACATCTATAGAATCTTTCTATCCCTTTGAAACATTTTCCTAGGAGTTTCTTTCCTCATCTTTGACACAATGGTTTTTGAACACACTAACATTTCTGAATACAACCTGAACTTTTTTAAGGATTTTTTTCTCTCGTATATGATGCCTTATAAAAATCACCAAGGTTTAGATGGTCAATCATGACTCCAGATATTTGGTTGAGGATAAACACAAGAGTTCTCATTGCATCTCTCATATCATTCAGTTTCTCACTCAAAAACCTGTCACAGTTTCCTTCACATCCACTGTTACATTGGTGCCTGTTAGTTCTAGCCATTTACTAAAACCAAAAAGCTCAATATGATCATATCATTAAATTCACCATATAATAATGAGGAATATAAACACTAAGATATAGTTATCCATGTTATCTCAAACTAATTATAACTTTCAAAAAAATGACTCCATCTAATATAATACCCATTGTGGTTATACACAACTTGTCACTTATGATAAAACAACACTCTAACCACTAAAGTTATCTAAACCGACATATGATACCAACTATAAGGACCTGACCCTAAAACATTACATAATAATGAATTAAATGAATAATTCACATAGAGGATCATTTTGGGTTTATATTTTTAGAGATATAGGACATAACTATTACATCTCAAAAGATTACAAAGTAGACACATCTAGTAAGTTTCCATAAAATAAAAACTCTTAAAAAGAAACATGTATAGTTCCTTGTTTTATATATCATGTATTTCCTTGATCCCATCCATCTCCCTATTCATCTTTATGTCCTGTGGAAAACATTTCAAAAACATGGTATGAGCATAAAAATCCTAGTAAAGGATACATAATGAAGGAAAACTGTTAGTTTTTCAAAACAATATGTAAACCATGAATACTTTATCAAATTAATACTTTTCACCTTTATAAAGTAGTAAATACTCCTCACTGAATAAAAGATCACTACTTACATTTATAAAAAACGATTAGTATAAAACCATATAAAGAACACATATCATATAAAGGTAACTTGGGACATAAACATACCTAAATAGAATAACCATACGGTCGACTTCCACACATATCACAACATGAAATAGAAATACGACCAACTTCTATACCCAATACATTGGAGGTTATAATGTAACCACCCATCCGAGTATTCACGGCACCACCCATCATATGGTTTATCACATAATCAGCCATATAATGTCCAAGTAACATTACAAAATCATAATACATAAAACAAATATAATGGAATGAAAACATTTCCACATTTCAATCACAATATCTCACATAAATATATTGACCAAACAAATCCATTATCAAAACCATTTTTAATACCAAAATACATTAAATATTATATGGTATTTAATATCTTTTAATAACATTACGTCTTGTGAAGGAATCCAATGTTCAAATAGCACTCAAGGAGGCGGAAAAGGTCATTGTCTCCACGTACGTTAAAAGAAACATTACATTTCATTATTCAGTAAAATGCTTCGTAGAAAAATATTCATGTTGAATGAAATAAAAATTCAAAGTTTTTTATATAGATTATAAAATAAAGTCTTCTATTAGAACAAAAATATGCCTCAATGAAGGGAGATTGAGATGAAGTCCCATACAACTTCGATATCCTTAGATTAAGGATAAATCAATTACATAATTATGTGTGAAAAATATAAATACAGGCAATGTAAGAGGATATTAAGTGTAAAACAATTAGAGGTCATCCACACATATTCATATTATGACATAATAAATAAGTAGATTTTTAACCCAAATAATTAAAATTGGGATAAGAAGTTCCCTTACAGAAATTCGACTGCCTAACGACATCTTTTTAAAATTCCGAAAATGAGACAATGAGATATAAAAAGGGTATCTCATAACATGGACATATCATTTACAGAAATAAGGATATATAAGAACGTATACCAACATAAGAAGATTTAAATTAAATGACCTATCAAAAAATAAGTCTTTTAAAAAGAGGATGGTGAAAGGTTCCCTTAACGATTTGGGTAACTTTTGAAACGTACACCCCTTAAAAGAAGGATTGTACAACATTGATGTAAATAATCAAAAACGAAACTATATTAAACAAAGAGTATAATAATGGGTAGTACATACACCACTCAAATTAAATGGTGGAAAATGTATCATAAATCTCATGAGAATTAAAGCGAGATGAAAAATACCTTATGAAAACTCGGAAGCCTAACGACGCCACTTAAAACATCCAAAAATGGTATGATGAGATAAAATAGGGTCTATAATAAAATGATAATAAAATTTACTATCATACGGATATAAAATAACATCCCCTATAATAAGAAAGATGAGCATAAAGGGACTGACATAAAAGAGATCACTTAAAATGAAAGATAGAGGTATGATCCCTTACCTCATATCCAACTTGTATTGTTCATTTAATTATATTAGTGAATAATAAACATTGGTCAATTTATAATAGCTTAAGGACCTCCTTTAATGATTATTATCCATATCATATCAAATATTATAATGTTATAATAATTGGTTAATAATTTGAGTTCATATCAGACATTTTTGTCGATGTTCGGTACATGAGTCAAAATTGAGCTTGATGGAAAAGAATTTTCCATGTAGTTATAGTTACGTCATCTCCAGAATAGTATAAAAGATTTAAATATCATATATATCCAGTAAATATTAAATTTATACTATTACATAACATTTGGAGATAAAAAACTAAATGCACTGTTCTTGGAGACAGTAGGCTGTACGTATGCATGAACGCTAATTTCATTTATTTTCCATAGTAATGGAATTAAAACTAAATGAGAGAGATATATATTATAATTATAGAATGATATAAATCATTTATATATAATATATGAAATATATATCTATTATATATATGTACTTATAATAGTACATAACATTTGGAGATAAGAAATGAAATGTACCGTTCATAGAGACTGTAAGTCATACATACGCATGAACGCCACATCCATTTTTGTTTCATAATTTAATGGAATGAAAAAAATAATGATACATACATATTTTATAATTACAGTATAATATAATATATAAAATCATTAAATTCATCCTTTATACATCCCACATATGGTATTGACGATTCAAATATCGTTGAGGGGCGGTAGTCCGGACTTCCTAAAATGAAATTATCGCATTTACCAATTATGGAAACCATAATGGTACGAATAAATGAAAAATACAGATGAACAAAGAATACATAAACATAATGTATATATCATATATAAATACAATGACATCTTAATGTCCACCATGAGAGGTGTTAAAAGAAGATTGAAAAAGCATCGTTTCATGGGGTAGTATTTCGCCACCCACAAAAACAGTATGTTCTTTAACCATAGATAGAGGTTTGTATGAGTGTAGCTCGAATACACATAATAAACTTATACTAGTATATTTTTTATACTAGTTTTGTTATAAAATAATGGAATAAAAAGAGTTTAGGGGGTTGGAGAAGCAAAATAAAACAAAAGAACATAAGAGAAGACATTACGTTCAAATCAGATAATTCATATTGATTTGATTTCAATGGCTTCTTTGGAAAGAATTATGACCAATGTGAGGCTTAACGAGTAATAGAGGGATGTGGAGAGACAATATGAGTAGAGTTTTGATGACCCAAGGGCTTGAGAGGTGTTGGTAAGGTGGTAGAGGTGGGGGCCTTTTATAAGAGGGAGAAGGGGAACTCTTGGAAAGTCATGAAAATTTAATTTATGATAAAATGATTTTAGGATATCAAAGGTCCCGCAATTATATATTTCTAGGATAATGTGATAATGTAAAAAATCCACCAATCTAATAGGTTTTATACAAGTGTATGTCTTAGATATTACATTATCTTTTAATTTTATTTAAATCATTCATTAATGAGATAATTGCTGCATCATCATTGTGTAATAAATAAATTAAATTATTTAATGACTACAAATTATAAAAAAAAAATTTGATATAGGAAATATTTTTATCTTTCCATTTAATATTTATAGTCTAAAATATGACTTGTATAACCACATTTAAAAATTATTTTAGTTAAAAAATACATGTTTTCGACATTTTTATTTTAACATTAAATAAAATGTTATTAATGACATTTTCTTACCCATGTGGCTTCATGGGGTCCCCATGTTGACCCAAGGATTTTCATGCTCATCCATGACTCATCCTATAATAGTAGGAGATGTGTGAAGGTCATTTCATATTATTATAACATTATCTTTACCTTACATTACACTAATTACCATTAATCACGATTAATAAAACATAAAAGTTACTATTCACCAAAAATTATTTTTCATCCCATTGAACCACATTTTACATCCTAATAAAAACAATGTATGTAGGATTTTTTAATTTCAAATCACAGATGTTGTAAAATTTCATTCAAATGAAAAATCAGTTTTTTAACTACCACTTAGTTGTTTTATTATTCATCAAAAATTGAAGTATTTCAGAAAAATACCAAATATTCCTTCTAATCTATATTTGATATTCTGAATTCAAAAATGATTTCTATTTTAAAAAATTGAAAACATATTATTTTCATTATTCAATTTAATAATTAATTTTCGTTGTCAAAAAAATAGCATGTTTTTAAGAAACAAAATATATCCAAAGTAAAAAATATTTTTGTCAAAAATATATAACCATTTTGTAGTTAGTTATGTTCATTCCCACCATTACAATGGCTAGGCGTTAACTAAAATTAAAAATAATATTATTTTATTAGAAGAGTACAACATAATATTTCAAAGAAACTCATTGTTTTGTATTGGATACGCCATCGAGCATAGTGTTCCCTTTAAAGTAATATTAATATTTTATTCACAAATATTAATAAATATGAAAAAGTAATTTTCTTTTTTTACATTCTATGTTACAAGGCCGACCATAGGGTGCATCTCAGGGACCTCTACCAGGGCGTGGTTGGGGAGGTGGTGGACATCAGAGAGGCAGGGGAGCTGGGCGTGGACAGTTGCACGCATCAGAGTTGGTAGCTCCGGCAGGACCAGAGGTGGTGCAAGGTACGATTTGTTTGTTCAGCACTCTCGTTTCCTCTTTGTTCGATTTGGGATATTCACAATACTTTTTTTCACCCGGTCTATCCCATGATTTGGGTCTAGACGTATAGAGACATTCTGTACCCCTCTTGCTGAGTACACCAGTGGGAGGTCAGACCACCGTATGTTGTGTTTTACAGGGATATGGGATGACGTTGGGACCGCATCGATCTTGTGGGGATATTCTTTTTCTATCGATGCAGCCATACAATGTCATACTAAGTATCGAGTGCTTGTTTTCTATTAGTTCTGTTATCGACTACTTCCGAAGAAGAACCATATTCTCTGATGTGGATGGGCAGCACATAGCCTTTGTTGGTGAGAGGAGCTATCATGTGGGAAGCTGGCATGTGAAGCCTCCCCTTTCCTTGTTAGGCGAGTTATCAGTGGGTTCAGCTGATTCAGAGATTATGGATATTCCATAGGTTGTTGGGGAGTTCCTTGATGTTTTTCTCTGAGGAGGTTGTGACTCTACCCCCCCCCCCCCCCCGACGTGACGTTGATTTCGGGATAGACTTACAGCCTGGTGCCCGTCCGATTTCGATGGCCCCTTATCAGATGGAACCTTCGTAGTTGCTGGAGTTGAGGATTTATATTGACAATCTTATGGTGAAGGGTTTTGTTCGACCCAGTGTGGCACCATGGGGTGCTTCAGTTTTGTTCATGAAGAAGGAAGATGGTGGTCTCAAGCTATGCATATACTACCAAAGGTTGAATCAGGTAATGTTCATGAATTGTTACCCCCATCCAAGGATATATGGTCTCCTCGACTAGCTGAAGGGAGAAGGTTTGTTTTATAAGATTGATCTATGATCTGGATATCACCAACTGACGGTAAAGTATAGTTACTTCTTGAAGATGACATTAAGGTGCTGGTATGGGCGCTTTGTGTTCATAGTGATGTCATTTGGAGTTACGAATGCACCAGCTGTGTTAATGAGACTTTTGAACTTTGTCTTCTGAGAGGTTCTGGACCAATTCATCGTTGTTTTTATCAATGACATCATGATCTACTCAAGATAAGTGGAGGGGCATGTTGACCATCTCAGGGCAGTCTTGTAAGTCCTTCGACACCACCAGATTTATGGAAAATTGTCGAAGTGTAAGTTCTTGACACAAGAAGTACACTTCCTTGGGCACGTGGTGTCTCAGCATGGAGTGTCAGTGGAACCGTCGAAGGTGGAGCAAGTTTTTTCTTGGGAGGAACCCAAGTGCGTGGAAGAATTTTGTAGTTTCCTGGGGTTGGCAGGTTATTATCAGAGGTTTTTTTCAGACTTCTCTTTATGTACTACTCCATTGACAACTTTGAATTTGAAGGACCATGTCTTCCTATGGAGTGAGCAGTGCCAGAAAGATTTCTACTACCTGAAAGATAAGTTGGTCAGTGATCTAGTACTCAGGTGTCCAGTGGAAGGGTAGTTGTATGAGGTGTTTTGTGATGATTATGGCCTTGGGATGGGGTGCGTACTGATGCGGAAGAAGGGTGTGATCTATTATGGGTCTAGTAATTTATGCCCTCACGACCGTTACTATGCCACCCATGACCTAGAACATGAGGTAGTAGTGTTCTCTTAAGGTTGTGGGGACATTACCACTTTGGGGAGCGATTCGTGGTCTTCTCAGATCACAAGAGCTTATGTTATATGTTCCCCCAGCATGACCAGAACTTACGGTAGTAGAGATGGGTTGAGTTTCTCCATGACTACGACTTCGAGATCTCTTACACTAAAGGTAAGGGAAAAATTATGGCTGATGCCCTGAGCAGGAAGTCACATAAGGAAGTGGTTCAGAAATCTGGTGATTCATGGAAAGCGATGGGAGATTTGGTTCCCTTGCACATGGACGCAAGGGTAGAGGGTGTTAGAGGATGTCTGTTTTAGATGATGGTGATGTCCTCCTTATTGTAGCAGTTGGAAGAGTCTAAGTGGGGAGACTCCAAGGAAGATGTAATGCAGGATCGTATCGATCAGGGAAATTCCCCAGATGGATGGTCAGAGGACAGCCGACATCGAAATCTTTTTCATGGAAGGTTGTTTGTTCCTAAGGCAATGCGTGAGGGAGTGCTCCGTGAGTTCCATATCTCAGCCTTGGCGGTACACCCAAGAGTTTCAAAAATGTACTGAGGCCTGAGGGAATAGTTTTGGTGGCCCGGGGTGAAATGGGAAGTGGCGGAGTTTGTGGCTAGGTGCCTAGTGTTTGAATAAGTAATGTTTGAACACCGGGTCCCCAATGGGTTGTTGCATCCTTTGGATGTCCCTGAGTGGAAGTGGTATGACATCTCAATGGACATCATCATGGGACTACCCTCAGCTCAGGGTGGTTGTGATGCTATTTGGGTAGTGGTGGATCGACTAACTAAATCATCTCACTTCATAGAAAGTAAGGAGTTAAAACTAGTGAGTACATTAGCATAGAGGTATGTAGACAAGGTGGTGTTTTTTCGTGGAGTTCTGAAGAATATCGTTAATATTGGGATACTTGGTATTTCTCACGAGTCTGTAGGGGGTTACAACATGCTTTTGGCACCCATCTACACCTTAGCACTGCTTTCCACCTCCAGACCGATGGGAAAACAGAGCGGACTATCCAGACATTAGAGGATATGTTGCGATCATGCGTTCTAGATTTCAGAAGATCTTGGGTGCGACACTTTCCTTTATTAGAGTTTTCAACCAAAAATAGATTCCACTCTACTATTGTCATGGCACCATTTGAGGCTTTGTATGGAAGACCATGTCATTCACCAATATTCTGGGCATAGGTTGGTAAGACAGGTGCACTTAGGCCAGAGGTAGTACAGAGAACCACAAGGAATGTTCGGCTTCTGTGTGAGAGGATGAAAGCGGCTCAAGACTGACAGAAGTCTTATGCTGATCGTCAGAGTAGTCCCTTGGTGTTCAAGGTGGGAGATCATGTGTTCTTGATGGTTTCCCCTCGTTGGGGGAAACAGAGGTTTGGAAGGGGTAGTAAGATCTCCCCTAGGTTCATCGGACCTTTCGAAGTGCTAAGGCGAGTCGGCGAGGTGGCATATCAGCTCGCCCTTCCACCTCAGTTGGATAAGGTTCATGATGTCTTCCACATCTCCCAGCTTCATCAATACTTACATGACGAATCTAACGTTATCGACTGGGGAGAGATAGATATGGGAGACGACATGACATTCGAGTAACGACCATTCCGAATCGAGGATCGTAATGAGAAGGCGCTCCATGGATGAACAATCGCCTTGGTTCGTGTGTTTTGGAGGCATAGTGGTCTTGAGGAGAGAACATGGGAGCGGGATTCTCAGATGCACGCTCAGTACCTGGAGGTGTTTTGACTTTTTTTTCATTGTTCATATGATCCTTGTTTTGATGTTACAATTTGTACCATTGTTATATATAATTCCTTGCTTATCCGTCGTGAGACATTTTTGTTTCCCTGTTCTTTGTAAGTGTGTAACATGTCCTAATGTGTGGGGTAAGGGAAAAACCCGATCCATAATCGAGATGCATTAATGCGTATGTTATGGAACCCATGCGGGTGACTTTGTGTCGCCTAAATCATATAATATCTCGACATTGGAGAAAGAATTCTCCAAGCCATGTGTTCGGGAAGTGTGTTCGTTGTATGGAGTTGGGTGCATTGTAAGTTGGAAAAATCCTAATATATGGAAGTGGTAAGACCCAATTCTTAATCGAGGCACATTAATGAGGATGCGATTAAACCCGTGCAGGCGAGTAAGTGACTCCTAAAGATTATAATATATCGACATAGGAGAAGGAATTCCTAACACATATTTTTGGGATAGTGGTTCCATTCCTATTATTTTGAGATCCCCGAGAGGTATCTTTTGGGGTGGTTGTTCGTACCATTCCCCTTTTTATGGGTTGGTTTTTAATTCTTGAAGATGAGAATGTTTTGAGAGGTATCTAATTCAATGGCCCAGACCTCTTTGGTCCATTCCTTTGTGAAAATGTGGGGCTAGAGGTGTTTCGGGAAATCAAGGTGACTCAGTGGTTTGTTTGGGTGGACCTTTAAGGGAAAAGGGGGTAATGGCCATCGCACGGGAGGCACACGGTTTGTCAAATAGTGTGGCCAAACCATGTGAAGTTGTTGTTGGAGGTAGTAGCATTCGCACGGGAGGCGCATGGTTTGTCAAACCGTGCGACCAAACCGTGCAAGGTTGGTGTTGTAGGCAGTGACTAACGCATGGTTAGTGCACAATTTGGCTAGCCGTTCGGACTATCTGTGCTAGGAGTGTTTGGAAAGGAAGAATCTAACACACGGTTAGCACACAGTTTTTTAAACCGTGCACACTAACATTGTGGGCACTTAATGTCAGATCCTAAAATTGTGGATCAGAACTCTTTTGCCTCTAAATGGTTATCTTAAGCCCCTAAGCAGCCATAACTCGGGATTACCCTTCATTGGAGGTAGAAGAACCTCTATCAAGTGTTTTGGAGAGATCAGGAGGCTTTTCATGGTGAATCAAAGTCGGTTCCTTGAGGTATGTGATCATTATTTCTTGTTTTCATAGATCTTTTTAGATCTACTCCTTCTCTTCCATCTGTTTCATAAATCTATGCCCGTTATGGGTAGATTCAAGTGTGTGGATATCGAATATGATGAGTCTTGGTCTTGATCATTCTATGAGGAGATATCTAAGGTAGGGTTTCAGAGAATCGACCTGGGTTCCTTGACCGTTCCTTAACAGTTGGGGTTTCCGTCCAAAACCTTTGAGGTAGGGATTTTACCTTCGTCTCTCTAATTTGTGAATCATGTGAGATGGGTGCCCTCTTGCTTTCATGAGACATAGTTGAACCAGTTTAAATGAAGATAATAACTGGCATATTGAACAGGGATGGGGACGTTGTTATGTTTATCATTTTTTATCCTTTTGTTATGTTGGGAATTGAATATGCTTATGACTAGTGAATATCACGGTCATTGGGGTCTTTTGCTTGGGCAATTAAATGTTTCCCTATATTTCTAGACCATTTTATGGAAGCTTTTTGGAATTTGGAATTGGTTAATCATGTAACATTGGTTGATTTAATGAATATCCGGAAACCTTGTGTGATCCCCCAGTTTGAACAAAATGGAATAATGAACATTTGGGAGTTGGTTTGGTTACGTGGTGTGTGAAAAGGGGGGTGAATCCTGGGTTATTATGAATAGGGTGGGCATCGGGACTACAGTAAATGTTATAAATGTGTAAATGATGCGGTATAATCGTCGTTTTATGATACGGTTGTGGTGATGTGGTTATAATGGCAGTATGGCCATAGTAATGTGTTGTGATATTAAAAGAAATTGGAAAGTTAATTAAGGAACTACGGGGAACAATGATGAATTAAATGAGGGAACAATCAATGGGGATTGATTGATGATTAAAAGGTTGGTTTTGTGTTGCTTGTTAATGGTTTGTTTGTGTTTCTTGTGTTCTATCTAACTTGATTTATGGTTGGCAGGGTTTTTTCTACGAAACACTTGATCCTATTTGATAATTTCCCAGATTTTAAGGAACTAATAAACTAATATTGTTGAAACATGAAAACCTAAATGGGTTAGGGTTTGTTTTTTGAATGCATGTTTCCTAGTAGTAGTACCATGGAACATGTTCAGTTTCTATGTTTAGCAGCCATAGGTTGGGCTGTGTGTTTGGTATACATATATGTATCTGTATCTTTGTGATTTGTCACACCCCACCCATGTTGAGCACATAGAGCCGAACACTACCATTTCATGGGGGAGGACAGTTTCGCCTTTGTTACTAGCTCTGTCCTGCTCCTTCTTCCATAGGTTGTGACGGATTGAGTCGACCTTACACCCAAGAATCTTCGGGTAGGTTTCGATTGGTGTGATTTTAGCCCAAGACTCTCCGGGTAGGTTTATTGTTCCCAATAATCTTTGGGATGAGGCCCCGGTGTGTTTGGACGGCGACGTGATATGTGGAAGGTTTACTATTCCCATGAATCATCGAGATGAGGCCCAGGTGTGTTCGGGTGGGGATGTGATATGTGGATTGTGAGGCCCAGGTGTGTGCGGGCGAGATAGGTGGTTTGTGAGGCCGAGGTGTGTGAGGGTTGGATATGTGGTTTGTGAGGCCCAGGTGTGTGTGGGTGGGATATGTGGTTTGTGAGGCCCAAGTGTGTGCTGGTGGGATATGTGGTTTGTGAGGCCCAGGTGTGTGTGGGCGGGATATGTGGTTTGTGAGGCCTAGGTGTGTGTGGGCGGGATATGTGGTTTGTGGGGCCCAGGTGTGTGCGGGCAAGAAGAGTGTTGTAGCATCTGGACATTCGCTATTAGGAAGTGAAGCTAGATAGTGAGGGGAAATGGTGTGGGGCACCCAATACTCTTGTTCATATATACTACAATTTGAGGTTTTGTGTTTTTGGTGAGGGTGGCTGGTGAGGTTGGGTGGACAAAATTCCTTTCTCAGTTTTGGTTTCTTCTGTTGTTCTCACAGGACATTAGGATGTCTCCCCACCTATGCGTGAGTTCTTTAGGATTCCCCATTGAGTATACTTGTATGCTCACCCTACATTTACTTTCAAGTTTCCATGAGGACTACCAGGGCCGTGCGAGACCTTACTAGTCATGACAATTGGAGTTTTTGAAGTTTATGTACTCTTGTTTCATTTGGTATTGTACTTTTTAGTTTTATTGTACATTTACTTTATCTCAGAATTGTTCAAACATTCATGTGGGATTGGTTTGGGATATTTTTCATTTACATGTTCCTTTTCCTTTTTGGTGTTTGACTCATCCTATTTCCCGATTTCAAATAATAAAAGGTTAATGCCTCCCATATTTGCGAAAACTCAGACCCTTGGTGCTAGTCGCCACTCCAGGGACTACTGGAGGTGGGACTCTGGGGTAATTATCTCCCTTTCACCATTTCCCGCTCATAAGGGGCCTCTTTGGTGGGATGGGGTTATGAAAATAGTTGAATTTATATTGTGTGCAACCCTATATTAAAAATGGTTTATTTATTAAACATTGAATTTAAATCATTAAACTCTTCATTAAATAAAATAATAATATATCTTCTAATCTAATAAAAGTGGACCAAATAAAACAATATTTTATTCCTAATGTTGTTTTTGGATGAATTACACTTAGCCAATATAATTATAACATGTTTTTGGGTCATCATTATATCATTTTTAACCGTAACTACCCTATTTACTTTTAACTGAGGTAAATAAAAGTCAATAGTTACAATTAAACAAAAAAAAATTTAATCTTATTCAATCAAATTTTACTTACTTTTTCCTAATGTGTCACTATGAGTTTTTAAATTCAACTCACTGAAGCGTTAAAATTATGTTTTATGAAAATCAGCAAATTCTACTAAAATGTGTGTAAAAGATGATAAAAAGATCAATAATATTTTATATATCTAAAGTTATTATAAATGACTCTAAATAATTAAATTGAACAAATATAGGTATTATGTATCTATTTTCACCTCAAATAAATTAAAATAAAATAACTAATTACTTAAATAAAAATTCAGTTTTTAAATTATAAAATAGTGTTTTTCACTATTAATCAAAAAATTATTGTTTTAAGAAAAATACCAAAAATTCACCATAAGTTAATTTTGATATTCCAAATTCAAAAAAAAAGTACATTTTGAGAATAATATTTATAATATTTTAAAAATACGGTATTAATATTCATATGTGCTTGTTTGGTTGGTCGTGGTTTGTTAAAACTCCAAGTGCGTACAATGCAAGCTAATGAATAATTCAAAGGGAAACGTACCATGGAAGCATTGGGTATTATTTTTATCATGTTGTCTATTTTATCTAAAATGATATATATTAATATGAATCGTAATATTCCAAAAATTTATCATCTTCTAATCAATTTTTTTTTGAAAATATACTTCCTTTAACTAACATCAATGCAACAATATGGTGTATGACATATCATACTCTATAATGATTCAAATCATTCCATTTAAATACATGAATAAAAGCTAATGTCAAAGGAAATATTTTTCAATTGTAAAAATTTCTACCATAATAAAAGAAATAAATTTATGCAAGAACTGGAATTGAATTCCGTTGTTTGAATATTATTTTAGATAGGAATATCAGACTAATGATCATAGGTGGTTCTCAAACAAAACATTGTCTAACGATCCTTATACTAATATTAAAAACAGTTTATATATATTTTTCACCATGATTAGTCCAAATTATGATATCTGTTTTCTAAAGTCATAAAATATCATTAATACATAGTTGTGGAATACACTGATTAAGAAAATATTCTCTTATAGTGGGGAAATATGTTGAATTATTATGGTGATCAACAATAACCCATTTTAGTCATTATTTCTATGATTTGATCGCATTTCAATGAAAAAATAAAGAGTAATTTATCCCATTTACACAATGTAAGTGGTATAGTTTTTATTAATACCATAATAGGCTGTCTATCATTCATCAGCTATTCTAAAAACAAGCATCATGATCCTTAACTTTTATTTTACTAATTCATGTTAACCAAAAAAATATATTCCTTGAAAACATTATATATCATGTTTCTGTCTGCTTGTATTATCAAATACAAGAAATGAGGATCATCAAAAAAATCCCTTTTCATATCAGATATATATGGAAAATATAACATCATTCAATATATAAAAAATTCAAAAATAATTATATAAAGACTGTAAAATATCCATTATTCATTTCTATAATATTATTTATAAAATATGTATCTTCATTTTGATATCATTTTATATCTTAAAATAACGATGTTTTATGAATTATTTACAACAGTATTGAAATATCCTTGTCCTTACTAATTCATATATATATATATATTTAATATATTATTTAATAATGGAACCTTATTAATTATTATGTTAATTATAACACCATGATTTTTCTTGATTAACACATCAGATAAATTATTATAATTATATGTGTTATAGTGTAATGATTTATCATAATCCATCATCATAGTGATCCATATATTATTCCATATATTTTTCTCTTTATATAAAAATATAAATTTAAAAATCTTATAATATTAATCTACATTACATAGTTTAATATAATGATGATGTCTATATATATTCTATGATATTATTATTGTAATTTTTTCAAAATAACTAGGTGCACTGATTATCTCAAGGGACATTAAATTTCTTAATGAATAGTAAATATAATTATCATTTTATATAATTTAATAACCAACCCCCATATATCTGAATAATTTAAATAATAAATCAATACTACTGGTAGATTTAAAAATAATAATAATTACTATTATCTATTTGACTTATTCTATACATTTTTCACAATTAATTTTACATATGAGCATAACCTCATAAATTATATGTTTTTTTAGTAGGTTATCAAATCATGCATAATTTAAATTAAATCATTGATATTTACAATCCAAACCAATGAATATATATACCTCATTTATTTTTGTTATTATATGAAATTATTTAACTACCTTTGACATCATAATATTAATTAAGAATAAATCCATAGAAACAATATAGAATAAAAAGAATCATAATGATTCTGGAATTCACACATTTTAATTTTTACAAGGAAAATATTTCCATTATGTATCTTAAGAATGGTGAAAAAGTAATTATCATTCACCTCCTAGATTTTATAGTATAAAAAGATATCCCAAAATTATACCACATGAAAATTATCATGATATTTATTGAATAATATATTCATTATATCCCCCTAATAAAAAGGATTCATTATTCCATCCAAATAAAACTATATATAACTCATAATTTCTAAAACATGTTAAAAATAATATCTTAGTTATATCATTGTTATTTACACACAAATGATCTAACTAACATTGATGTTATATCATTGAAATATATTAACACCCATGATATTGATCAAATATGTCCTCATTTTAAGGTGGAGGATAAATATCATTTATCATATAGAATTGATTTTCACATAGTTGATGTGTAACCTGATGTATCCTCTATAGTTCATAAATAAAATATTTGGGTCTTCCCAATGTGAAAAACTAGTGTGTATATATTAATTTTCACATAACACCACTTTTTTTATTCAAATCCACCAGTTATACTATGAAGAATATATATATTATTTTATATATTAGTCTTAAATCATTGATTAAATTAATAGAAAAATCATCTTTACACTCAAGTTTATTTCAAGATTATTGTTTTATGAAATCCAAAAATATATTCTTGTACAGTTGTTACATCCTCAATTTACTTGTTTCTTTTTCTATATTATTGTATTTTTATGATATGCTTCTCCATTACTATTACTTCACTAATCAACCGGGGGTCTTGACATGAATCAGATGATACATTTTCCCCTAGAAAGAGGTGAATTTAAAAATAATATTTCCAAATATTAATTCCCTTTCATTTTAAATTAATAAGTTTATAATATTTTAAATTTCATTCTAAATCAATGTTTATACCAATGTAAACTATATAAATAATAATAATATCTAAAAATGTGGCATTTTTATGATTAATAATGGGATATAACTGATTAATCCCTATTGTAGTGAGATTTCATCTTGGTTTTGTTATAGAAAACTCAATTCATCAGGTAATGGGGAATATATATTTTTCATAGAAAACATGGAATAAATAAAATAGTTAGATGCTCTAGAATATAATAAAGCATTAAGTAAATTACATGTTATGATTAATGTTCCCACAACAACATCATTTGGAATATCCATCTCAAACGGTGTGTGGATCAGAAATCTAAGAGCACGGTTTAATTCTAATCAATAGCTTCACCTTCGGCACGACCTAATATTTTTTATCATGGGACAACTGTAGAAAAAATCACCAAGGAAATAACTGCAAATTAAATAACTAAGTAATTATTTTTATTTTTAAATCCTAATTACTCATGAATGGTGACTCGGATTGGATATATGAGAACAATGTTGAGTTTCTAATGTAATTTTTTCTTTTGGTGTGACATAAAATTGGTTGGTGTGCGTCATTGGGGAGAAATTTTCCAGGTCCACAAAAATGATAAAATAAAATAAAATAATTTCATTATCGTATCATATTTGATTCCCATAAATGTTAATGGATAAGGCTATTTTTTAGGCTTGATCAGTAATCCTTGGAGACCTATATTTGGAACGAGGATAACGTTCATGGAGGAAAACAACAAAACCAGATCAGATAATGGATCACCACATTAATGAAGTTATATAATATCATTAATGTCACTAAATAGTTCCTCATCATATATTGATCTAAAATCTATGTATTTAATGTGTTTCAATTGTTTAATTTCTCTATTTCTAATATTTTCAATGACAACAAATCAAATTTACAACAGATTTTTTTTTGGATCAATAGCCTTGCAGTACTATTTTTTACAAGAAATATTTATATAATTATTTATAAATCACTTCATAGTTTTTATTATAAAAATGATTTTAGATCTACACAATCATATTTCGATGTTTACTCCTCTTATTTTTATGTGACTTTCTCGAATGATTCATCATTAATTGTGTGTGTTCTTTATTTACCCGAGGACTCATATATTCTACACCAACCTCTCATTGGTTACCCATTTTTTGGGAAAATAATATGATATCCCATATCTAGGATTGGAATTGATTGAAAGAGATGTGAAAATGTTGACTGAGTGAATCAAATGATATATTATTCCCAAATCCGTGATATTCGGTGTTCTTTGATGTGAAATTATGAAAAAATTGATACAATTCCAGAAAATTTACAGAGACAGAATGTGTTTTTCGGTGGTTAAGTGGCATGGGAGACATTGAATATTCAATTTAATGGAGAATCTATTGATGGATTAAAAGCTGATCAATGGCCCAGACACCTAGAGAAAACATCTATTTCATATAAAATCTAAATGAACACTACATGTATTAGGTCAATAAATGATGTGTGGGGTCTATTGACTATGGAACTAGGATTTGGATAGAGTTAAGGACCACACGACATGTTCCCCCTATCACACGACATGTCATTATCCCCATAAGAATTTGTCTGTACTCTGATGTTTACCCAAGCATTGGTAACAATACGTGGAAAGATTGAATGATGTGTACATAGACACTGATATGGATTAGTATACCTGGACAGGTACATGGATAGGATTATGGAATGTGTAAAATACCAATAAACATGGTCATAGAACCATGTTTCTCTCAACTTAGTGTATTCATCTTACTTGTTGTGATTAAGGAAACTAAATTCTATGTGATGTTCTTATAAATGTGAATTATTTGGGTTTTATAATAGGCTATGTACCCCCTCAGACATTCCCCATCAAGAGTCCTTGAGGATCTTTTTTTTCATATTTTGGTCCATTATAGGTTGAGTGTGGCCCCTTTTTTCATTCCTTAAACGTGCAGTGTGGCATTACGTCCACATTACATGCTTGTAATACCCTCTATAGGTCGAGTCTCAGATAGAGTATGGTATCCCTCCTTCAAACTACAATGATATCCAATACCACCCCTAATAGTCTCATTAAAATCATGTAACCTACATGATATGACTGATGATCCTCAATCAGTAGGCCTGTACTAGAACATTTTATGGTATCCCCGACTGCATTTGGGAGTGATCCCCTATAAATTTGGTTGATCCATATTGTTTATGTAGTATGCCTCGGTCAGTTATGGGCATGATCTATGTTGTCCCACAGTATGTTCTCAGTGTGACCTCTTCTATTAGTATCATAGTCTTCCTTGACCAGTGTGTTCTATTTATGTGGGGTCTCAATGAAGTACACCACTTCCTCAAGTTTCTCTAATGATATAATGTCTCGTTGATTATGGTTTTCTAGAATGAACGTTTTTTAGTAGAATCATGTGTCTAGATAATTTTTGGAACCCCCTGCGGGTGTGGGGTCTCTCTTGAGTATATAAGGATATTAATATTATATATTATATATACATATATTGGTGTAGAGATAACTGTGCATTTTTTTTATTTGTGGTTTTTGGTGTCCTATTATGTATTGGAATACCCAATCTAGTATGGGATTTTTCTGCTCATGTTGTGTCTTGTGCAGAAAATTTCCCTTTTGATAGAGTACAAAGTGGACATGGACCAGGCAGAGCATAGTGTGACCCAGTAGGCCAAGGAATGTTCATACTGATTTTAGATAGCCATATCAGTACCTTTTTCTCTTTTCATGGGATTGTGTTATAAACTATATGAGGTGTGATTTTTTTACCACATTTTACTTTATTAATCACTCACTTTCATACTCTCTTGTGGGATATTAGTTGTATTAATACAAAATTTCAGTTCTTTTACATCTCATCAACATGATGGTTTGAGATGTGTGTGTGTGCATAGGTACATTAGGACAATGCCTCACATTTTTGGGCTATTCCTTCCTGGTGCTATTCAATAGCCCCTATCCTATTAGATCATGGATATGGGTAGTTATAGCCTAGGCACCATTGGGAAAGGTCAAGACATAGTGGAATCAAAGGAGGTTGGTTCTACATTAGTTTCAAAATGGTTATATATATTTTTTGTATAAATAGTTTTATGTTTTTACATTTCTCCTTTTAGGCTAGAAAATATATTGTTGGTATAGATGCCAATGTATCCATACATTAGGACACTTATTTCTTTTTTTTGAATTGTTATTATAAACACCGGTTGTAGGGAAGATACAGTTGTACACACATCATATATGAATTGTAGTATTTTCTATTTTGTTCTAAATTTAGCTCCCTAGATATACTATATTGACTATTGTACATTTTGTATTATATTTAGGATGAATTAACGTACACATTGATCCATCATTCCACAATGTGACCATGATAATGATCTGACTAGGGAAAAGTCATGGGGATATGGGTCTTTACTAGGTATAGAATCATCAGGTGGTTTTCCAATTGTAACACCACCCACCAATATTGAAATATTACGAACATCATAAGATGAGAATGATGATAGACATAGTTCATTATAGATGTTTTCTAGGCAGTGACCTCCAAGGGTTCCGAGTGAGGTAGACACCATAATGGATAAGTATTGTCAAGAGGGAGTCACCCATGTTCATGGCCTTGTGAGTATTCCTTCCGACCAGATGGCAGTCCTTTCCGTGAATCATAATTAGACCTCTATGGGATGATAGTGGAGCATGTTGCAAAATTCATATGATGATATTGAACACTCTTGTAAAGATGTTGACTATCACTTTCGGGAAGAGTTATATCTTTACATGTTGTAAACAGTATGGATATATAAACTTATACATTTTTAGTAGGTTAGTATGATTGTGAATGAGTATTCATTTATGTTTACTGACCATTCATACTATTCCTCATATATGGTATGAGGCCTGTTAGATATGTTTCCGACCATTGAGAAGGGTGTATGTGAATACATTAAGGAATTGGTGGTATCCCTAAGTATTACTAAATTTCCAAGGGTACATGAGAAATTCATTAGAGTGGAGTGCTTTAGGGAAGAATAGAATGCAGTATTCAGAGGTTGCATTGGGAACCAGGTCGCTAAGACCTTATTTCTAGGTAGCCTACCGCAGTCACAAGGATCGTAGGGAAACTCGAATCATCCAGGGGACAAATTATTTAACTCATGCAGTGGTCAAGGACATCTAAAATGAGAATTCACAATATATTGTATAGATAATTGGGACATGATGGAGGGATCGTCGAGATAGAGGAAGATGTAGAAGTAGGGTTGTCTCTGGGGTGGAAGAAATAGAATAGGTACTATAAGGTCATTATGATTTGGTCATAGATTCATCATGACATTGTTTCCACACCAATGTGGTCCACGCCAGGTTAAGGTATCTAGTGGGTAGTGACGAGGCCAACTATAGGCCATTGAGGCATATGACCAAGAGACAGTGGGAATGAAATGAAGTATGATTTTTATATTTTACACATTATTTTTAGTTATTATTGATAGATGTTGTAGTCATTATTTCCATTCCAAAAAATTTGTTTGGGATTAAAAGATTCTGGTAGAACTGTTGACACAAACAATACTATTGGATAATCTTACCAGACGTGACTCAATGGTCACAATATGGTTTAAAAACATTGAATTGACTCATGGAGGTGAGAGTTTTTTTGGATCTCTTGGTAGGGGTATCATGAATATATGATGTCACTCATGGGATGGACGTCTTATCCATTGTTCATTCTCAGATTGACTATTTTAAGCACATTGTGTGTTTTCTCCATAGTTATGGAACCAATTTTTATATTTTTGTTGAAAATGAAACTCCAAAAATGTAGGGTGGACTAAAACATGGTAGGGTGTAGTGGATTAATAATCTTTTGTCTAGACTCTCCCTCAGTTTAGGGGATGATATGAGTCCTATGTTTCCTATAATGGTGGGGGAGTATGATGACATATTTCAAGAAGATGTTCTGGGTTTACCTTCCCAATTGGATATGGGGTTACACCCTGGGATGCACTGATATTTACACATACATATAATATATATCCGAAATTTCTTCATGAGATGAGGGTAAAGTTAAATGAATTATAGAGTAAATTCTTTGTGAATCCAAATTTTTCACCCGCGGTATCCTCAAGGGTGTTTACCATGAAGACAGATGGTAGTTTGAGATTTTGTGTGGTTTTTTTGTGCTTAAACCAAGTGGATTTAAAGAAAAATTACCCACTTCATATGACTGATGGCATATTTGTTCAGATAAAAATTGCAGACTGGTTCTCAATGATTCAACATAGATCAAAATATCACCTCCTTTGAGTTCGAGATCAGTATATATTAAAGATGATCATAATATATTGTTATGGTCACTATTGGTAACTGGAGATTCTGTTTGGAATGATGAAAAACATAGAAGTATTCGTGGGAATCCTTAATCTATACTATCAACCTTATGTCGACTGTTTCTAGGTGGTCTTAATCAAGGACATTCTTGTGTAGTTGGGGTTCAAGAACGAATACGTGTGATAGTTGATTTTGTTCTAAGATATACTGTTTGAGTAAAAACAATATAATATGATATCAAAGTGCGAATCTTGGATACGAGAGGTCAATTTTCATTTAAATTTTATCATAGAGTATAGAGATTTAGTGGATCTAGTGAATGTCGAGGATGTTATTTCTAGTGATCCACCTAGGAGTTCTACTGAGGTGTGGAGTTTCTTGGATTGGTATGGTACTATAAGAGGTTGGTTGAATAATTGTCTATAGTGGAAGCTCCCCTGACATATTTTACAAGAAAGGGTAATCCATTCATGTGGACACAATAGTGCATGTATTTATTACATGATCTATGGGAGAGGTTAATGAGTGATCACATAATAATGTTATAGGATGAAGGATTCGAGTATGTGGTGTTTTCCAAAGAATCATGGGCCAGGATAGGTTTTTTCCTTATGCAAAGACATGTGGTGATTGACTACTGTTCATTTAATTTTAGACCACATGTGCATAACTACATGAACCATGATCAGTAATGGCAGTGGTAGTGATCTCATTAAAGATTTGCAAAGGAAGCCTAGTGGGAGAGAAATTAATCATTCACTCTAATCATAAAATTGTTTCAAATACCTTCTCTTAGAGGGATTAGATATTTAGATATTTTTTATTACTAGAGATTTTCTAGGACAATGATTTTATGATTCTATATACTCATGGTAAGGAAAATGTGGTAGCATATTCTCTGAATATGAGAACCAATTTATAGTTCCTCATCATGGCATCAGGGTAGTTGGCCTCATTGTAGATATCATATTTGGAAGGAAATGGATAACCATACCCCTAGTAGATGGTATTCGCACTCTACACATATAGTTTTTCAGAGAGACATATCTTGGAGATACCAACAGTGAGACCCTACATGCTTATATATAAATAGGTCATGCTCTTAATAGATACTAAAATGGAAAAAAAATCATTGTTCATTGAGGTTTCTTAGTAGTTCCAATGGAACTTTTGGAGGTGGTTCTGAGAGTGATTAATACATTCCCTTTAACAGTACATCTATGTTTGGAAAAGATGTACCATGACATGTGTTTCTAGTTTTTGTGGACACTGATGCAGAAAGGAGTTGAAATGATTTTTTATTGATGCCTTATTTTTTAGAAAGTGAAGGCTGAGCCCATTGTTCCAGAAATTTTCACTCAACCACTTGAGGTGCTCTAATGGATGTGGGATGAGATATCATTGGGAATTATTATTGTTATATGATTTACTTCCAATGGAAAATATTCCATCAATGTGATCATTGAACAACTCACTATGTTAGTTATGTTCCTATCTATTTGAGGGAAAATATTTGTAGAAACGTTGGTATTTCTCCACATACTTGAAATACATCAAATCCATGGTGTTCTATTGATGATATTCTCATATATAAACAATCATTTTATATACCAACTTCCAGGGATTTCAGGAGGACTTTAGGAACCATCTATAGTTGAGCACAGTGTTTCACCCACCAACGGATGGACAAACCATGTAGACTATTCATATTTTATTGGAAATTTTATAGGATATCAATATAGAATATGGCCATATTTGGGATGATCACCTAAGACCATTGGAGTTTTAATGCCAAAATTTCCACCAATACACCATCGATATGGCACCATTAGAGATTTTGTACCCGCAAACCTATATGTCACCATATTACAAGAAAGACCTAGGAGAGTCAGCAGTTATGGCCCAGAAGATTCTGTGAGCTACTACAGAGAATTTGCAGATCATCCATGAGTTGATGAAGATAGCACAAAGATGTTAGATGACTTCTGGTGATAGTCGATGGTGGCATACATTGTTTTTGGAAGTTGACCATGTGTTCTTTTGTGTTTCACCTTGAAGGGTATTACAAATTTTTTTCTATAGTGACAAGTTATCCTCAGGGTTCATCATATATTTATAGAAAGTGTGAAGAGTTTGCATGGTGGAATAACGCTTATCTCTAAATCTACATTTATAAAAGGTACACAATATCTTCCACAGTGTCACATCTAAATAGATATGTGCATAACCTGTTGCACGTCATCGACTGCGGTGACCTTGACATCAACCATGGGGAATCATTCTCAGAGTACATAGTAGAGATGAGTGATTCATAAAAGAGGATCCATAATGGGTAATATATTCCTCTATTATTCATCCACAAAAATCATGGGAATCTCTAAAAGTGAAAAAGGGATTACGTGGCTCAAATTCCTTCCTAATACCATCAACTATTTGAGTAAACATATTTTTGGATTTTCAGGGATGTAAAGCCTCATGTTGGGTAAAATGAAACATCACATAAATTTGGTGTATTGTTTTTTAATATTATGTGGAATTATTTTGATACCAAGAAATGAGAAATTGTGCATTTATGAGGGTCAGCATTCCCAGAACACACTATTGAAAAATATAAATTTATTTAAGTTCACGCAAATACTCTGTTCCTAAAATGGTGTAATAACTCTCGAATGGGTTCCTGGATAAAAAATATAATTGAATAGTTGAATTAAAAAACAACCTCTTGAACATAGATATAATAAATACTTTTTTTAGTGATGGACATATATATAAAAGACAAATAGGACATAACCAGAAATCAAATAATTAAAATATATTATCTTTTTTAAATCATAATAAGTCATGAAAAATAGACCATATTTGATATATGAGACCAATAATGAGATTGTAATGGGCTGTTTTTCATAGGAATTACATAACATTGGTCGTCCTATGGATTTTTTGAAAAATATGTTAGGACAAGAAAATAGATAAAATCAATTATGATAAAAAATTATTTTATTTTAATTTTAGTGAAGCGGTCTATTTCCTCTAAAAAATTATGGATATGTTAATGGTCTTAGGGATATCCCCTAAACCCTTAAGGCAAATATGCAATTAGAGGAGATAATTTTAGGAAGATGAAAACAGATCAAAATCAGATCATGTATTGTCTGAACATGGTGTTTTAGGATCTCATCAACAGTGGATACAGAACTGATACTCTTCAATAATCCATCTAAACTTTATGTAGGGAATGTGTTTCAATTTTTTAATTCCCCACCATTAATTTCTATGATGATCAAAAATCAATTGATAGAAATATGGATTTACTAATTTATCACCTTATGGGATAGGTTTGTTATGGTCTAAATTGGGAGAATTATTTCAAAATATTTTCATTGTTTTTTATAAAAACGAATCTAGATCCCAAATAAAATCATTTATGTTTCTTCCTCTTGTTTTTTGTGTTTTTTCTCCCCCGATTCATTTTTCATCGCGGATATTATCTGTTTGTCCATTGACTAGAATATTTCTGATCTCTTGATCATTTCACACATGTTTCATCGATCAAAAATCAAATATAAATTGTCAGAGATTGATTTGACATGATGGGTTTTTGATGATGAAGACTGAGTGAATCAGACAACGGATGATTCCGAAATTTTCATTATTTGGTATTCTTCAGTGTGTAATTTTGAACAAAATTTTGACTTTATTCTTGTGATAAAATATAGGATAAGCATATTATTAAAGGATGGGTATTCATGGGAAACCATAGATCACTGATTTCATTGAAAATCATTCATTGGATCAAATTAGGAGGATCTTTCGAGATGTGTGCAGGAATAAAAATTGTTTTAGAAACCACAAATAACATGGTGTGTAATCCGAGATTACATAGCATGTGGAGAACACTAACTACAGTGCTACGATTTTCTCAGAGTTGAGGACCACATGGCTTGTGACCCCTATCTCATGACATGTTACCCTCCACATATGACTTTTCATGTCCTCCATAGTGTACAAAAACATTGGTAAAAGTACACAGTTAGAAGGTTTCTAGGTATATAGATTCCAAAAATTATTATAATATACAGACTCATACACAAACACGAAATTGACACATGGGAATGTCTATGATACACTGGTAGAGAACTATGTGACTCTACACACTGTGTACTCATACTAGATGTCATTTATTTGGATACTACTTTTCGTATGAGGCTCCTCTATGTGGTTAGGTTTTGTATAGTATAACACATTGTGTACCCCTAGGACATGCCATTTTCCCCCATAAATAGTGCATGAGGATCTTTTATTCCTAGTTTGTACCATTATAGGTTTGCATGATCTATTGGAAATTTCATCCATGGTGCAGTTCGACAAAACATATACATATATAGAATGTAGGGCCCCCTGGTGGAGTACTCTCAAATAGAGTATGATAACCCACTTCAAGACTCTATTGTGATCCTCTATCACCCTTAGTGTAGTGTGTGGAATCACAATACATCCTTGTGTAGGGAATTGATCCTATAAATAGTGTTATACATCGGTAGGGTCAATAGTATCTCAACTTTGTCATGGTGTGATTGCTAACATAGTGGTTTGATCTAGATTGGATACTTGGTATCCCCTAGTCAGTTCTTAGAGAATTATGTGGTATCCCTTAGTCAATTATGTTCATGACCCCCTCTTTATGTATCATAGTTTTCCATGAACAATGGGTTCTCTTATGGAAGGTCCCAAATTATATAGACCACTTCATCATGGGTCTCTAATGATTTCATGGCTATAGGAGTAAGTTCTTCTGAAAGGATCGTGCTTGGAGAAAAATCCTATGGTTGGAAGTTGGTTTTGACCACCTGATTGTGTGTTTTCTCTCTTGAGTATATCTGGATAATCTAGTTATATGAATTATGGAAATATAATAGTGTAGGGATTTCTATAATTTCCAATGTTATATTTCTTTTTAGTTTTGGGGTGTCCATGTGAGTATTTTTATACTCACCTCTACACAGGATATTCTCACACGTGTCTTGTGTTGTTTTTAAAATAGACATTTTGACTGAGTCTTAGGAGGACCCAAACCAGGAATTGGTTAGTGAGACCAAACCAAATGAGGAATGTTCCTATGACTTTAAGATAGTAGCCTCAAATGTTTTTACATTTATGTTGGACTTGTGTTATAGTCTCTATTTTGGTAATTGTTTTGGACCTATTTACTTTCCATAACATTCACTGTTGTACTCTATTGTGGTAACATATATGTATTCATGAATCGTTTCATTTATTTTACTTTTCATCTTTTTTTCAGGGAGATGTGTGCATGTGTACAATTACAAAAGGAATATGTCTCCCATTTGTAGGATAAGTCTACCCAGTGCTTGTCACCATCCCCAGGCCTATTAGAGGTGGTCTTAAGGTAGTCAAGGCATAGGCCCCTCTTGGATGGTTTGAGGCAAAAATTATGAAATTTAAACCATGATATATTATTTTAACTATGGTATAACTGTCAATATAAAATTAAAATATATTAATTGTCAATTTTAGTATCAAATACAATATTTATATACGAATCTCATTAAACCATAAAATTATAATAAAATTATTCATATGGATTTTTTTAATGAAAATGTGAATTAAGACAACAATATTACCTCATATTGTTAAATTAATTGTGAATAAAGGGATCTCTCACCATGCAACAAAATAATGATACAATTATACAAGACCAACTATTATCTAAACATATTACACCTAGATGCATCAATAAATTATCCATGTCAACTTATAGTACCCAAAAAAGTTATATTATCATGAAAAAAACAACATATATACCTAATCAATAAATTTATGATATTTCACTAAAATTATATATACTCCCATATATTTTTAGGATACATGGACCCAGATAACTATTTTCCCAAATATATTTCAAAATTTTCTATAAATTGTCTAATACAACCAATACTAAGATACACAAATTTTCTAACATAAAACTATAGTCTATATATTTATATTGGAATAGATACAAGGGATATATTTCCAATATAAAAATAATTTATTCAGTCTTGGAAACATATATTAATACATAGTACCAATTTAATGATTCAAATAATAAATAAAATATAACAAAAGAATATTTTTGACATCATTAAATCAAATTCAATAAATTATTCTTAATATCCTTGGGAAAATAAAAAAATATGGCCATGATAAAATTATCTATAATGGATATGTAAAATATATTATATCATGAGTTAATGGGGAATAATAAAAATGGAACTAATATTTAATTATAACACATTTCATTTAATAAATAACATTATCATGAAATATAACCATATATAATATAAATGAAACAAACACATGGATAGAAAATTTTAATTCTCAAATAAGGAAATGCATACCTTTTAACATCATCATCACATACATCATGATATAAATACTCTAAAATCCTTCTACAAGGATAGATTAATCCTTGGTTTAATATAAAACATTTTGCAAGTTATTTTTTTCAAATTACATGACTCATGAAATATATTAGTGAATTTTGGGGAAATATAACTGTGGGGCCCACCCTATCAATTCATGTGTCATGAATTACCTTTATAATTAATAATAAATTTAATTTATAAAAAATAATACTAATCAAAAAACATATACATTGAGTAATGAATTGGTAATAACATTATCTCCCAAGACAATTAAATAACATTCCTTGTAAACACTGTATAATGAAATTTTATACTCATTATAAAAAATCATATCCATGATAGGTCTAATATAGAAATTTTTGTGAAAGTTAATTTATACCTATCATTAAAACAAAATTATTCAAGAGATTTTAACGACCATAAAATAAATTAATAGTAATATATGTTTTTTTTAATTAATATATATTTGTAGAAAATGATGGATTGAAGAGAAATGTTAAAATATCATTTTCTATTCTAGTTTTATTAATAAATACATTGAAATTTTTAAAATTAATCTACACATCATAATATGGTTTTGATTTTTAGAAATTCATTTAACACTATACATTTAAATAAATCATTCCTTTTAAATATTTGTAAAAAATTCAATAATGAAAATTGAATAAAATATTTTAGTGATTCAATTAAAAAAAATTATAATTAAAAGGAATATATAAGTTATTCATCAGAAATTATTTGAATTTATAGAATGAGCATATGTGAAATAATATAAAAAATATGGATGATTACAAAAAATGTACCAAATAAAAAAGAGAAATAAGGTCAACTTGTCATTTTAATGTTTAATTTAATGATTTATTTTCAATATGGTAAATAGATGTATAAAAACATGTAAAATATATTAAAAAATAGAGGTATTTAAATTGGAAATATTTTAGGAAGAATTTGTTATAAGATTACTTCAAAGAAATTTAATGAGATCTTGAAAGATGATACTTTAAAATATAACCTTAACTCTTCAAAAACCATTAAATTATATACCCTTTAATGAGTAAAAATGATTTCAAAAATTAGTAATCCTGAATACATATTTATTAATCATAAATATACCAATGGAATTGTCTATACACCTCAAAAAATTGAATAAGTACATAATAAAAATTATGTATATGTGGAATATAAATTGAGATGAAATCCATTAAAATATGATTTCCTTTAGTTGAACATGATTTGACATCTATTATAATATTTTTTAACATGTTATTAATATTTCCTAGAACAATAATAATATTTATAATATCCTTTATGATCTTATTAAAATTTTGTATCATTCATTTAGAATATATATATATATATATTTATTAATATTTTTTGGATTATAAGTCTATTGTTTTTTAAATACTTGTTTTCTCATGGATTTTCTAATTCCCATGAATAGGATATAGTTTCACCCACTATAGAATAATATAAATTTTATAATTTTAATTTTTATTCATTATAAATGTTTTTGGAATACGTATTTGAAGTTTTTCATGAAAAATCAATCAAACCTATTTATGTATATTGTAGGTCATATATACACTATAGAAAATTTTTTATTTTAACAATTAATATAGTTATATGCAAGTGGATAATAGAATAATATTAATGAAAATTATTTTTCCATTATTTTCATATATATTTATTACAACTATTGTTTTACATATACATGTGGGTTGATCAATGAAAATAATTTTCATTACTTGGAAAGTTTGTAGTTCATCATACACACGAGGGATCTATTTCACTCACATTTTATATAGAAATAATAGATAAGTATTATTCGATAAAAATAAAAACTACTTATATAGGAGAATTATTTTTTAGAGGGAAATAATTTTATTGTCTATAGGAAATAATTAAATTAAAATGATCTCAGTGATGAAAATTATGTTCCCTTAGAAAAACATCCTTTGTATCTATTTATATGAACCCAATGGTTGGGTTTTTGAATGAAGAGTAGATCTAGAAAATGTATGAGGGTTTATTGATATATATTTGTAGGTTTTGATCAAAATATATGGCTCATGATGTCTGAAATTGATATGGTAGTATATTTTACTTTATAATTGAGGCATGTAACACACGTGTAATTTTTTAGTATATAAAAAAATATTATGTCACATTAATGGTGAAATGCATAAAAATATATCTCAAAAATATTTTTATAATGGTGTGGTCTAAAAAAAATTCTGTTTTCATTTGAGTTAAATTAATTTTAACTGCTATATTTTTATGTTACCCCATGTAATCCAATTTTAATTGTATCTATGGTTACATTTTCATACTATTTTTTCTTAATATTAAGAACTAAAATTAATTATAACACATTTCAAAATTTATAAATTAGTATAAAAAATATTAAATATGTTTTTTAAAATTCATTTTATAGATTTGGAAATTTTTAATTTCAAAATAAACACATAGAGCCTATAGAATAATGGTTTTTAAGAAATCCATTTATCAAGAATAAGATGAATATACAATAAGTACATGACCATTAATAATAATTATCTGGATTTAAAATCTTATAGTTATATATATAGTATAAAATTTTTATTTAAATCATTCATAATTAAATAATTTGATAATTAATTAATATAGTGTGATATTAAGCATTTTAAAACTATTGTATGATCTTAGTTTTTCCATCAAGTACCTATACATTAAATTTTTTCTTTTAACCAATACTGGTGTTCTCTTTTAGATTAAATCTAAAAATACATTATAAGGTAGTATTTATTTTGTTTTGGAGAAGAATTAAATAGGGGATGATGTATGGGTTTATTCCAATAACATTACATTTATTTGGAATAAATGATGTTTATTCCATACATGTTGTGTAATTGTTAGGGAAATCCAATTTGTGACATGTAATGACCATTATCAGGAATCTATTTCTAGATAATTAAACTATGTGTAATGAATGTACACATCCATTAAACCTTGATTAATATTTGTAATGCTGAAAACCAAATTTTCGTTTTCTTTCAAATGAGATCCATTTTTTCCTTCTCATGCATGAGATCCACCAAAGAGTCACCAATATGATAATAAATCAAGGATTTAAAATTATGTCATTTTATAACCACCAATTCAATATCGGAATGCCACATTGTATTCATCTTTAGATGATTTATTTCTTAGGCTCATTTATTCATTTATCTTTCCATCAATGATGTTATTTTGATAAAAAATCATAAATACAATTTCATCGGAATTTACACATTATTATTTTTTTCTTTTAATTAATTACAATATACATATAGATACTAGATGGGGAGAGTATTATTGGCATACGATAATTTTACTATAACATATTACCTTAAATTCACTTACTTTATAAATTATGGATATTGTGAACATGCCGGTTGCAATGGGTGAAACATCTAAAATTAGTCATCTTTATTTAAAATGGTATGCTTGTATTATATATGGTTAATTATACATTTTATAAAAAAACATTGGAGGTTGGACCTCAATGTGTTGCACCCACAATGGTTTGTTTCTTCATTTATAACATGGTGACAAATTTCTAGGTTCATCTATAACCCTATTTTGGATATTGTGACACGAAATTTGATAAGTTATGTGTTCTTATATTTTTAATAAATATTCTAATGGATAAATTGAATTTATATCACCATTTAATCTTTTCCTATTTTAATTATAAATTCATAATTACAAGTGTACAATGATGTGCACTATATCACCCATGGTTTAATGTTTGTATCCCTTTCTTTTTAATTTAATGTATTTACATGTGTTATTGAATATTGTGATGGTTCGAATTTTTGTTGAATGTTTTGGGGAAATTATAAAGGACCATGGTTTGGTCACAATTAGTAGAAAACCAGAAATGCCTCCATGAAATTGTGATATGTAAAATATTTGGTTCTATGTAGGATCACAGTTAGGTGAATGTTTTCTCCAAACTATACAGACATGTAGGAGAAATTGTGTTTTCTAGATAGAGTTATTTTATATGGTTAGTGAAAGGATTTACTATCTATGTGAGGAAACCATGTAAGGTTCTTCTTGAGGTAGTGTATTATGCATGGTTATTGTATGGTTTTCATTACAGTTTGAGATAAACATATAGAGCTAAAAGTGAGGTATAAAAATTATGGTTATCACTTAGTTTATCCACTCATACCAACCTTCTTCATCTACCAAAAATTTAACTTTTTTATCCTAGAAATTGATGTGGAAACTCTTCCCATGAAATCGAGCACATTTCATTGGAAAAAATTGGTGCGCTGAGGCCCATATTTGTAGGGTTGTCTCCATTCATAGTGGTTTTTCTTATATATCATATTCATCCCAAACATGGATTCAAAAATATATTCCATATTGTATAGATATATGTTATTTTATCCCAATAATTATGATATATGATTGTGTTGATGGTAGGTAACATGATTTAATGTATTTTTATAATTTTTAACGCGTTTTGTGGAATAACACACAACATTAATACTTTTAAACATTGTTTCCAAGGTAGGTGGATTACCACTATTCCCCTTATAAGAAATTATAGTCTCATTTTAAAATTTCTAGAATTTATGGTAATTTAACATGGAATTATTATTCAAATAATGTATAAAACTTTGTATTGTAATGGATTGTAAAATTCTACAATTGTTGTACCAATAGCTTCTAGAACGATTTTAAAATGATGATTTTAAAATTGGTGGATTGGTATGATTCATGAAAAAGTGGTCTATAGAGTGGATTTTTAGAAAAATATTATATTAATGAAATTTTTATATTAATTTATTTTTGCACTATTATGGCATAATTGGTTGGCTTCTCTTAAATTTAATTGAGGTGACCCTGTAGAATGAGTGTGTATAATTAAGGTCCTCGTATATGGATATTTTGTGATGACTTGTTATATCATAGAGATACCTCCCATCAGTACGGTACGTTCACCTATTCAGTTATAAGTATAAGGCCCCGACCTTAAACTTTACTTAATATTGAATTAAATGAATAATTCACATTGATGATCTTTTCAGGTTTAGAGTTTTAGAGAATTAGGACATAACTATTACATCTCAAAAGATTACAAAGTAGACACTTCTACTATGTTTCCATAAAATAAAAAAACTCTTAAAAAGAGACATGTTTAGTTACATGTTTTATATAGAATGACTTTCCCTTGATCCCGTCCATGACCCTATTCCACATTAAGTCCTGTGAAAAAACATTTCAAAAAAACATGGGGTGAGCATAAAAATCTCAATAAGGGATACACAAAGAATGAGAACTGTTAGTTTTTCAAACATCACGTAAACCATGTATACTTTATCAAAGTAATACCTTCACCTTCATCAAGCAGTAAGAACTCTTTAGTGAATAAAATATCATTAATTACACTTTTGTAACCAAAGGATTACCATAAAACCCATATAAAGAACACATAACTTATAAAGGTAACATGGTATATAAACATACTTTAGTGGAATAACCATACGGTCGACTTCCACAAATATCACTTAATGGAATAGACATACGGCCAACTTCCATACATACTTAATGGAATAGCCATACGGCACACTTCCATACACAATGCATTGGAGGTTATAACATAACCACACGTCCTGATATTCACAGCACCACCCTTCATATGGTTTATCATGTAACCACTCGTCAAATGTCCAAGTACCAATATAAAATCATAAAACATAAAACCAATATAAAAAATGATAACATTTCCACATTTCAATCACAATATATAATTTAAATATATTGACATAATAGAATCTTTTATCAAAACCATTTTCAATACCAAAATACATAAAAGCGTATATGGTTTTTATTTTATTTTAAAAACATTATGGCTTGTTGAGGAAGCCAAAGACCAAATAATACTCGCGGCGGCAGACAAATTCATTTTCACTGCGTACGTTAAAAAAAATTCATTTTTGTCATTTAGTAAAATGATTCATAGAAAAAGATTCCTTTTGTATAAAAGTAAATTTCAAAGGGGTTTATACACCATATAAAAGAAAGTTGTGTATAAAACAAATATGCCTCAATGAAAGGAGATTCAGACGAATTCCCTTATTTCGGTTCCGACTTGACTCGATCGTTCTTTAACGTCCTGAATAATAAACATGAGTTAATTTCTACTTGCTTAAGAAACTTTTAGGAGCATACTATTCCTTTTATATCACTTATTTCCATGTTATAAACATTATGTAATCATTAAGTTAATAATGTTTTCTTTTTCGATATTTGGTGATTAAGTCAAAAGTGGACTTCTTACAATTACATGTTGTTCATGTGGTCAAAGGTTTTCTATATCCAGAATGACATTCCTGATTTTTATATAATATATATTATATATATCCAGATTATACATGTATTTATAATATTACATAATTATTTAGAGGTAAGAAATGAAATGAACCATTCATGGAGACGGTAAGCTGTACGTACGCATGAATGCTACTTTCATTTCTTTGTCATATTAATGGAATTAAAACAAAATGAGAGGTATGTATATTTTAATTCCAGAATTATATTCATCATTTAGATGTATCATTCATCATGAATATCCATTATATATTTGTACTTATAATAGTACATTACATTTGGGGCTAAGAAATGAAATGCACCGTTCATGGAGACGGTAAGCCGTACGTATGCAGGAACGCTCCATTAATTTCTATCTCATAATTTAATTGAAAGAAATAATAATGATATAGAGGTATATAATAATTCCAGTATAACATATTATATAATAACATTAAATCCATCCTTTATATGTCCCACATATGGCATTAACGAATCACATCACATTGAGGGGGCGGTAGTCCGCACTTCCTTAAATAAAGATATCGCGTTTACCCATAATGGAAACCAAAAAGGTATGCCCAAAATGAAAAATAAAGAATCTTAAGGAAAACATAAAAATGTTATATATCATATATAAATATAGTGTCATCTTAATGCCCACCTTTTAAGGTGTTAAAAGAATGTTGAACAATCACCGTTTCGGGAGGCCGAAATTCGCCATCCACGGAAACAGTATGTTCTTTAACCATTAGATGTAGTTATGTGTAAGTGTAGCTCGAACCCATAATATAAAAACATCCTAGTATATTTATTATACTGGATCTTTACAAATTAAATGAATAAAAATAGTTTAGGGGGTTGGAGAAGCAAAATAAAACAAAAGGACTCAAGCGATGACATTACCTTAAAATCGGGTAACTCCCTTTGGTTTGAGCTCAAAGGATTCCTTGGGAAGACTTCTACCAAAAGTGAGGCTTCAAGGAGTAAGATAGGGAAGTGGGAGACAAATTGGGTAGAGGTTGGCTGAGACAAAGGATTTGGTGTGTGGGTAAGGTGGTAGTAGTGGGGTCCTTTTATAATAGGAGAGGAGGGGCACTCTTGGAAAGTAAGGAAACATTACATTATTTTAAAATGAGTTCCGGATTAAAAAGGTCCCACATTGATATAATTTGATGGTAAGGTGATAAGGGTTCGAAATCCACCCATACAATAGGTTTTGGACATGTTTAGGTCATAGATTTTACATTATCATTTCATTTTATTTAAATCCTTTCTTAATGAGGTAATCGGTGCATCATCATGATGTCATAAATAATTTAATATATTTAATGTCTAAAAATTATAAAAAAAATATCATGATGTATAAAATATTTGTATATTTCTAATTATTATTTATAGTCAAAAAACTGACTTGTATAACCCCATGTAAAAATTGTTTTAGTAAAATATTTCATGTTTGTGTCATTTTTACTTTAACATTTAATAAAAAGTTATTTATGTCATTTCCCAACAAATGTGGCTCCATGGGGTTCCCAAGTTGACCCATGGATTGTATTGGTCGCCCATGACACATCCAATGAGGGTAGTACATGTGTCTAGGTCATTTCACTTTATTAAAAAATTATTCTTACCTTAAACTACACTAATTACCTCTAATCGCGATTAAGAACTTAAGAGTTACGATTCACCAAAAAATTATTTTAATCTCATTGAACCACATTTTATTTCTTAATGAAAACCATGTATGTTGGATTTCTGAAATTCAAAACACATAAGTGGTAAAAATTCATTTAAACGAAAAATCAGTTTTTATAAGTACAACTTAGTGGTTTCACTATTCATAAAAAATTGATGTTTTCAGAAAAATACCAAAAATTTACTGTAAGCTATATTTTATATTCAGAATTAGAAATTGAAGTCTATTTTACAATATTTAAAACATATAAGTCACATTAATTAATTTATTAATTAATTCCTGCTGTCATGACAAATAGCGTGTTTTTATGAAACAATAAGTATCAAAACGTGGACAATAGTTTATGTACGATTTCAAAGTGAAATTAATTCCAACGACCACTATTGGATTTAATGGTGATTTTTTTTTCTAATTTAAATTTAAAACCAATTAAAATTATAATCTAATCATATAAATATATTAGATTAAAAAGTGGTTTTGAATTAAAATACAACATTTTACACTATTCATTAAAAAATGAACTTTATCAGAAAGATACCAAAAATTTACACAAAGTAAATTTTGATGTCCCAATTCTAAAGAAGAGTTATATTTGGTCCAATAGAATTTATAAGATTGATCAAAACTATATTTAATGACGGTTCTCCATCAAAAGGTGATAAGTGAACCTTTAGTGAAAATTAGGGTATAAATGCCTAAAATTGAATTCTTTCTATATTTTAAGCCTTTATCTTTTATTGGATAAATGTAAAAACATTTAAAAAACATATATCATAATATTTTAGTTATTTCTATCCATTCCTGATAATACAACGACTACATGTTAACTACCATTTTAAATAATATTATTATATTACCAGTGTGCAACGTAAGTTTTCAAAAGAAATCATCGTTGCGTATCGGGTACGCTATGGAACATAGCAACCCATTTAAAGTAAAATTAATATTTAATTTGTAAATATTAATAAATACGAAATTTTTTATTCATTATTTACCTGGGATGTTACGTCCTTCCCCCCTTTTGGGAATTGCTTCCTCCCAATTTTATTCACTTATCAAAATAAGTGGGGGTATTTATCCCTCATAGCTTTTTCAGATTCCCACGTTTCCTCTTCAACCATATGATTTTTCCACAAAACCTTTACCTGGTGTTTTACCTTATTTCAAAACACTTTCTCTCTTCGGTCAAGAATCTGGACTGGTTGTTCTTCATAAGAGAGATTCTCTTCCAACTAAACTACCTCTGGGCTCAAAACATGAGATTAATCTGTCATATATTTCCTCAACATCGAAACATGAAAAACATTGTGTACCAGAGATAAACTCGGAGGTAAATCCACTCAGTAAGCAACTGATCCAACTCTCTCCAGAATTTCATACGGTCCAATGAACCTTGGACTCAACTTTCCTTTCTTACCAAATCGCATCACACTTTTCCTGCCATCTCTTCTACCAATTCTAGTCCCATCAGCTTCCTTTCACCCACTTCATCCCAAAATGCTGGAGTTCGACACCGCTTCCAATATAATGACTCAAATGGTGCAATATATATTCTAGAATGAAAACTTTTATTATAAGAAAACTCAACCAATGAAAGTTGTTGGTCCCAAATTCCCTGATAATCCATCTAACAAGCACATAGCATATCCTCGAAGATCTGAATTGTTCGTTCTGAATACCCATATGATTGAGGATGAAAAGCTGTAATCAAATTTAATTCAGTACCCAACATCTTCGGAAGGCCTTTCGAAAAGTTATAAGTAAACCTAAGATCACGATCAGGCACAATGGAGAGAAGAACCCCATGTAACCTGACTATCTCATTAATATACAATCGATAAAGTTGATCTCAAGATGTATTCGTAAATCCCACAACAAAGTCCATTGATATATTTTTTCCCATTTACACATTGGCACTGGTAGAGGCTGAAGCATCCATTTCGGTAACTTCCGCTCTTCTTTAACCAGCTAACAAGACAAACACTTCACAGTAAAATCTGTAATATATCTTTTCATTCCATCCCACCAGTAATTCTCCCACAGATCATTGTACATCTTAGTACTACCAGAATGAATGGAAAATGGTGAACTATGAGACTCACATAACAACTCATTCTTCAAATGTGAATCACAGGGCACACATAATCTCTTCCCAAACCTCAAAACACAATCACTATCAATGTTGAATTCAGGCAACTTACCTTTCTGAACCAGATCTACCTTTTTCTATAACTCACTATATTGCTTCTGTGCTTGCTTGATTCTGTCTGATAGAGAAGATCTCACTGATACCTAAAACAAAATAGAAGGACATCCTGCACCAAGAACTTCTATGACAAAGTTCATCAAATCAAAAACCAAATGATCTCTTTCCAAACGTAGCATGGTTCATGAAGAATTACTTTTTCGACTCAAAGAATCAGCCACATTATTTGCTTTTCCCAGATGGTAGTGAATTGTACAATCATAATCCTTGATTAATTCCAGCCATCTCCTCTATCTCATGTTCAATTCTTTCTGAGTGAATATATACATTAAGCTTTTGTGATCAGTATATATTTCACACTTTACTCCATACAAATGATTCCTCTAAATTTTTAAAGAAAAAACAACAATAGCTAATTCCAAATCATGTGTAGGGTAATTTACCTCATGAGTTTTCAACTGACGTGAAGCATAAGCAATTACCTGATCATTCTATATAAGGACACAACCATGTCCCTGCAACGAAGCATCACTGTATATAACAAAATCACCATTCCTGGAAGGAAGTGCCAAAATTGGGCATTCACCAATCTTCTTTTCAACTTCTGAAAACAATCATCACATTCTTTTGTCCAGATGAACTTAACACCCTTACGAGTTATCTTAGTCACTGGACTAGATAACCATGAAAAAATTTCAACAAACCTTCGGTAGTAACCTACCAACCCAAGAAAACTATGGATCTCGGTTACATTGGTGGCTATTTTACATTCATAAACAACTTTTGTTTTAGAATGATCAACAGTTATTCCATCTTTTGAAACAATGTGACCCAAGAATGAAATTTGTTGTATCCAAAACTCACACTTTCTGAATTTTCCATATAGTTTCTTTTATTTTATGGTTTGCAAGATAACCCTTAAATGACTTTCATGCACCTCTTTACTTTTAGAAAACACCAAAATATCATCAATCAAAACAACCAACATTTTTCACCTAAGTCAATAGATCCATCACTGCAACAAACTATTTAGTTCTGATTCTGACCATCTCAGGATAATTATTTGAAAGATCATTTCCCTCTGTATGCCATCCTAGAAAAGTTTTTCTGTTTCCTCTATGAAAAATCATTCTTAATACAGAAATATCTTAGGTGAAGAAACATGTTAATCTTTAAAAGCTATACCATTTCAATCATACCATAAATTAACTTATAATTTAACACTTGTCTAACTCTTAAAGTTTTCTAAACCGACCTCTGATACCAACTATAAGGCCTTGTCCTTAAACCTTACTTAATATTTAATTAAATGAATAATTCACATTGAGGATCTTTTTAGGTTTAGAGTTTTAGAGATTTGGGACATAACTATTACATCTCAAAATATTACAAAGTAGACAGTTCTACTATGTTTACATAAAATAAAAAAACTCATAAAAAGAGACAAGTCTAGTTCCATGTTTTATATAGCATGACTTTCCCTTGATCTCGTCCTTGACCCTATTCCACATTAAGTCCTATGAAAAAAATTTCAAATATACTTGTGGTGAGCATAAAAAGCTCAGTAAGGGATACACAATGAATGAAAACTGTTTGTTTTTCAAACATCACGTAAACCATGTATACATTATCAAAGTAATACCTTCACCTTCATGAAGCAGTAAAAACTCTTCCCTGAATAAAATATCATTACTTACCCTTTTGTAACCAAAGGATTAACATAAAACCAATATAAGGAACACATAACATATAAAGGTAACTTGGGACATAAACATACATAAGTGGAATAACCATACGGTCGACTTCCACACATATCACTTAATGGAATAGACATACGGCCAACTTCCATACATACTTAATGGAATAGACATACGACCTACTTCCATACCCAATGCATTGGTGGTTATAACGTAACCACCCATCCTTGTATTCACGGCACCAACCTTCATATGGTTTATCACGTAACCACCCATCAAATGTCCAAGTACCAATATAAAATCATAAAACATAAAACCAATATAAAGGAATGATACCATTTCCACATTTCAATCACAATATATAATTTAAATGTATTGACATAATAGAATCCTTTATCAAAACCATTTTCAATACCAAAATACATAAATGAGTATATGGGATTTATTTTATTTTAAAAAAATTACGGCTTGTTGAGGAAGTCAAAGACCAAATAATACTTGCGGCGGCGGAAAAGGTCGTTGTCACCGCGTACGTAAAAAAACATTCCTTTTTTTTCATTTAGTATAACAATTCGTAGAAAAAGATGCCTTTTGTATAAAAGTAAAAGTCAAATGGGTTTATACACCGTATAAAAGAAATTTGTGCATAAAACAAAATATGCCTCAATTAAAGGATATTGAGACGAAGTCCCTTAACTTAGGTCCGACTTGACTCGATCGTTCTTTAACCTCCTGAATAATAAGCTTGAGTTAATTTATACTATCTTAAAAACCTTTTTAAATCTTACAATTCATTCAATATCACTTATTTCCATGTTATAAACATTATTTAATCATTATGTTAATAATGTTTTCTTTGTTGATATTTGGTGCTTAAGTCGAAAGTGGACTTCTTACAATTACATGTTGTTCGTGTGGTCAAAGGTTCTTTATATCCAGAATGCAATTACTGATTTGGATATCATATATATCATATATATCCAGCTTATACATGTATTTATAATATTACATAATCATTTAGAGGTACGAAATGAAATGCATCGTTCATGGAGACGGTAAGCCGTACGTACGGCTGAACGCTACTTTCATTTCTTTGTCATATTAATGGAATTAAAAATAAATGAGAGGTATGTATATTTTAATTCCTGAATTATTTTCATCATTTAGATGTATCATTCATCTTATATATCCATTATATATATGTACTTATAATAGTACATTACATTTGGGGCTAAGAAATGAAATGCACCGTTCATGGAGACGGTAAGCCGTACGTACGCATGAACGCTACTTTTATTTATATCTCTTACTTGAATGGAATGAAATAATAATTATATAGAGGTATATTATAATTCCAATATAAAATCATATATAATAACTTTAAATCCATCCTTTATACTTCCCACATATGGCATTAACGAATCACATCACTTTGAGGGGGCGGTAGTCCGCACTTCCTTAAATGATGATATCGCGTTTACCCATTATGGAAACAAAAAGGTATGACCAAAATGAAAAATACAGAATCTTAAGGAAAACATAAACATATTATATATCAAATATAAATATAGTGTCATCTTAATGTCCACCTTTGAAGGTGTTAAAAGAATGTTGAACAATCATCGTTTCGGGATGCAGAAATTCGCCATCCACGGAAACAGTTTGTTCTTTAATCATTAGATGTAGTTTTTTGTAAGTGTAGCTCTAATACTTATTATAACAACATCCTAGTATGTTGATTATACTGGAGTTGTTACAAAAGAAACGAATAAAAATTGTTTAGGGGGTTGGAGATAAAAATAAAAAAAAGGACTCAAGTGAAGACATTACCTTTAAATCGGGTAACTCCCTTTGGATTGAGCTCCAAATATTCCTTTGGAAGTCTTCTGCCCAATGTGAGGCTTCAAGAAGTAAGAGAGGGAAGTGGAGAGACAAAATGGGCAGAGTTTGTCTGATCCAAAGGATTTGGGAGTGTGGGTAAGGTGGTAGAGGTGGGGGCCTTTTATAAGAGGAGAGGAGGGGCACTCTTGGAAAGTAAGGAAAATTTACATTATTTTAAAATGATTTTCGGATTCAAAAGGTACCACATTGAAATAACTGGAGGGTTAGGTGATAAGGGTTATCAATCCACCCATACAATAGGTTTTTTACATGTGTAGGTCATAGATTTTACATTATCATTTCATTTTATTTAAATCCGTTATTAATGAGGTAATCGCTGCATCATCATGATGTCATAAATAAATTAAAATATTTAATGTCTAAAAATTATAAAAAAATTATAATGATGTAGAAAATATTTTTATCTTTCTAATTATTATTTATAGTCATAAATATGACTTTTATATCCAAATGTAATTTTTTTTAGTAAAACATATCATGTTTGTGTCATTTTTACTTTAACATTTAATAAAAAGTTATTTATGTCATTTCCCAACCAAAGTGGATCCATGGGGTCCCCAAGTTGAATAATTTATTGTCTTGGTCGGTCATGACACATCAAATGAGGGTAGGACATGTGTCTAGGTCATTTCAATTTATTAAAACATTATTCTTACCTTAAACTACACTAATTACCTCTAATCGCGATTAAGAACTTAAGCGTTACTATTCACCAAAAAATTATTTTAATCTCATTGAACCACATTTTAATTATTAATGAAAACCATGTATGTTGGATTTTTGAAATTCAAAACATAGAAGTGGTAAAATTTTATTTAAACGAAAAAACATTTTTTATAAGTACCACTTAGTGGTTTCACTATTCATCAAAAATTGCAGTTTTTCAGAAAAATACCAAAAATTCACCCTAAGATATATTTGATATTATGAATTCAAAAATGAAGTCTATATTAAAAAATTCAAAACATATAAGTCACATTAATTAATTTAATAATTAATTCTCGTTGTCAAGACAAAAAGCATGTTTTTATGAAACAATAAGTATCAAAAGATTGACACTACTTTAAGTCTGATTTCAAAGTGAAATTAATTCCAACGACCACTATTGGATTTAATATTAAAAATATTTTCTAATTTCACTTTAAAACCAATTAAAATGATAATCTAATCATATAAATAAATTAGATTAAAAAGAGGTTTTGAATTAAAATACAACAATTTACAATATTCATTAAAAAATGAACTTTATCGGAAAGATACAAAAAATTTACACAAAGTAAATTTTGATGTCCTGATTCTAAAGAAGAGTTATATTTGGTCCAATAAAATTGATAATATTGATCTGAACTATATTTAATGACGGTTCACCATCAAAAGGTGATAAGTGAACCTTTAGTGAAAATTAGGGTATAAATGCCTAAAATTGAATTCTTTCCATATTTTATGCCTTTATCTTTTATTGGATACATTTAAAAACATTTAAAAAATATATATAATCATACTTTAGTAATTTCTATCCATTCCCTCCAATACAACGGCTACATGTTATCTACCATTTAAAATAATATTTTTATATTACTAGTGTGCAACGTATGTTTTCAAAGGAACTCATCATTGCGTATGGGGTATGCTATCGAACATAGAAACCCCTTTAAAGTAAAATTAATATTTAATTATTAAATATTAATAAATACGAAATTTTTTATTCATTATTTACTTGGGATGTTACAATATGTGAATGTGTTGATATGTGGAATGAAGTGGGTTATTCCAAAATATAAATTAGATAATCATTTTAAAGAGTTGTTTGGATTCATTACATGAATATTATTTTGGTGGAAAACATCATGGAATTTATATAAACAGTTCAATTTTTTAGTAAAATTATATAAATGTTATAACATATTCAATACAATTTTCTTCTGTCTCTAATATCATTTTTGGAAAACCTTTGGAGTTTTAATAATCACCTATATCTAGGTAACATTGGTGAATTTTCAGATATCGTTTATCAAGTCATGGGTAATAGAGAATTATTTAATTCATTTTGTGATACATCATGATAATTTGGAATTGATTTTGAATTTCAAGAATAGGTAATTTCTAGAGTTTCTATTTCAGTGTCCTTGGAGTCTTATACCCATTTTCGTTTTCCCTTCCACTTTTTATTTTGATATTTGTATTTGGTTCTACATGGTACTCTATTATAGATTGGTTTGGTTTATTATAATTTGATTTGTACTAAATTGTTACCATGAATCATATAATATTTTTTGTTTTTTGTATTTTTGGTTGTGGTTGTTTACCATCAATAAGAAATCATCCCCTAATTGTTTTGAAGCCCTGTTGTAAGAACCCTTGTTTTTTCAACTTCCTTTTTGAGCTTAAATTTGAATTTTTTTCATTCAAAAGATTATGGGTGATAAAATTGTCTCTATATGAAAACATATGGCCTTATATAATTTTTTCAAACACTATATTGGTCATGGAATAGTGTGTTTTCCCTTGAAAATGAGTTTGGTTGAAATCCGAGTGATTTGAATTTTAGCAGAATATTTAGTATGTAATATTATTAAATACAATATTAAATTATTCGTGCATGTTTTTTTAAAAATTATATATAAATAGAGGATTAGATAGATATTTGTTATGTGTTGTTGAGTTCAGAGTGGGGTGTTTAGCTAAGGAAAGGCATAAAATCCCGTCGAGCACCGGGGCTGGTTCATTCAATTTCATCTATTCCATTCCTTCTTCTTTATTCATCCTCCTTCGTGAAAAACATTTAGTCCCCCTTGTTCTTTAACTATTGTTGAAATTGGATTTTTAGAATGTGATAGAAATGGTAGGCAAGATGGGTACTATTTCGAAGCTCACGACCCAATGGGTCATCATGCGACATCTGTGGATGGTGCAATCAAACGATGCTTTAGCACCTTCCGCTCATAGGTAAGGACACTTATGATTTTTCTATATATCCACTTTAAATATTTTGTTTGATTTTTAAAGACTTTTATTTCTTTCTTATGTCAATTGGAGGTCAGATTTGTTGTTTCAGGTGTGAAAACGGGGTTTTGGGGCATTTTGAGGGATTTTCCGTCGGGAAACCCAAGTTACACATTATGTGTTCTTGGGGAACACAACGCGTGTTCTTCCCATTCGGGGAAGAATATTTTTTATTAAATACATACTATGTACTATGAGTACACACCATGTAGTGGTTGATCATGTGTCCAGCCATGTGATAAAGGAACACGAAATATTAGTTTTTATGGAGTAAATGTCGTGTATTGGGATTACACTTTTTGTAGTGGCACGTTGGCATGTTTCTGGCAGAAAACACACACGGGATGTCATTTTTTAACATAAAATCCCATGTAAAATAATATAACCATCATTTACTACTACACAAGAACACCCCATATACTCTAGAGTACATGACATATACTTTTTCCATCATGTTTTCATCTGGGGGTTCTTTAAACCCCTGTAACATTAAATCCATGGGTCTGTTTCACGTACCGTCTATGTACACATGACCCATTCATTGAGGTGGACCTTTTTAGTATAGTTGAAGAACATTTTTTTCTAGGAACATTGCTCAGTGTTATGAAATGGTCAAAACGAATGATTATATTTTTATTATTTTTATTTACTAATAGTTGATTCAGATGTATTTTTTGTGCCAAATCTCAATTTGATGTACTGTTAATGGGGTTGTGACCCCGATTTAAAGGCGGACATTTAGAAACATATTTCATGTGCTAAAACAAAAATGAGTTGTGGGTCCTAGATGGGATTAGTACAGTTAATAGTACCGTTTTTTCAATGGCTGACTGTTTTTGGCGTGTGAGTAGTTCATTACATGCGTTTTTCTACGTAGATCTCAATTGTAGAATCTTATTTACATTTATAGGTCATATAAATGATGTTTTTTGTTGTTTATTTAAATATTTAGATGTTCCTTTTCATAATATCAATTTTAGTTGTCACCTGAGTGTGTGATTTGTCATTGATTATAGGTTTGGTATTCGAAGTTGCTTTGTTGGGACCTTTGATCTGATATGATCTTGGAGCTATCTCCCATGACCTATGATATTGAGGAAATTTTCATTATGAGATGCCCCCTTATGGAAAATGAGGCCACGAGACCATATACATTCAAGGATCACCTCAGGGATTCTTTTACTTATAAAAAAACCAAGATAGTCCCTTATAGGATATCTCCCCAATATTCCTTTTGGAGGATCCCTATTATAGGATGCCTTTGTTTTTCTTCATTTGAGGATCCTATGTATGACTCTATTGGACTCGTCATGTATTAAACATGTTTTAATGATCACAAATCACATTAATAATTACAAATCTTATTAATGATCGCAAATCTCACATATAGTATTAATCATGCGTATTTATGTTTCAAGTTATCTCATACCTTATAATTGTTATGCTCAATTCATTTTATGCATATTACTGTTTATGTCTGAATAATGTTATTTTTCTATGTATAAGACACAGTGAGCCAGGCACCATGAGCCAGGCACTGTGAGCAAGACACCGGGAACCCAGACACTGTGAAGCATATGTCTCAAACACCATGACCACAAGACATTGTGACACAGTAAGCCTGACACCGTGAAACAAGACACTAAGAACATACACCGTAAGCCAGACACTCTGTTTGCCTATGTTTTAGACTTAGATAGCAAGACATAGTCATCATGGTACAATGAATCCAGAACCCGTAAGCCAGACACCATGAAGGAGACACCGTGAAGGTGACACAATGAAGAATATATGGTGAAGGAGACACCGTTTTCATATCTACTGTGACACTACTTCCTGAAATCTTTTTTTGTTTTTATATTTAACTTTTTAACGGTCATATTTGACTACTTTAATGCACTGACATATTTAATGTTTCATTGTAAACAGAGTAAAAGGTACGAGTTACGAAACACATGGAACATGTCGGCTAAATCTCATACATTCATGAAGAGAAAGAGAAGTGTTACCAAGAGGAAGAACATACACACTACAGAGCAAGATACTGAACAAGAAAACAGGCCAGTGAGCACGACCACGAAGAACACATTGCAAGATATTCAAGGAATAAATTGTCTCATGAATGAAATTCAACAACACAGAATAATACATTAAGTACTGGGATCTAGAGACCATCTTCACTTAAGAATATCAAAAGGTGAACCACGACACTCTGTTTTTCAACAAAAAAACCAGAGAAGGACTCAAGAGCATTTTTGTCTTGTGTACGGAGTCCAGAGTTACACTGCTAATCACTAGAGCATTCTAAACTCACATTTTCTCTCTCTTAGTGATTATTTTATTTACTTAAGACAAGTGTGAGTACTCTGTATATTTTACACACACACTATCTCCTGCATAGAAATGTAGTATTATAAAATCCTTACACCATATTCTTTACCCTTGTTTACCCATGACATGTTTGGAAGAGGTCATTGTGTGGCCTGGTCACTACATTTTTTACCCACAAAAACTGTAGAAGAGGTCCCTGTGTGGACTAGACAGTCCATGTACTATTGTTAACCTCAATCTAGTGTGTGGATCAGAGTTTATTTATATCAACTTTTCGGTGGCAGTTGATCACCAGGTGGAGTGGATTTGGTCTCAGCATGAGATTTAACCACATGTATTATATCCGTTGTGCCACTTAAATGTAGTCTAATCTGTTTTACTGCTTTACTTCATAATCAAGAAAAAACACTAAATTCACATTGATAGTTAGTCTTGGAAAGAAGTTATATGTGATTTCTCTTATTAGGATAACTTCAAAAGTAATTTTAATAATACCAATTAAGATTTATAAGAATTAATCAATCTTCTAAGAAGTTGTTTAAATAGTCAAACTCTTATAACAGTATGACCTTGATTAACTGGGATGTATCTATCTTTAGGGAAATTATTATTTGTAAAACTAATATCTTTTAAATAGAAATTTTTATAATAACTCAATTCACCCCTACCCTCTTGAGTTAACTACTCCGACCGACATTTGGCATCAAATTTTTTTTATTAGGAATCTCTTTAATCTTATTAAACTGTGATTGTAGTTTTACTTTAATCATATTTAATTTTTTTCAATTATAAATTTTTAGCTCTTTTAAAGTAACTTGTTTTTAGGGAAAATAGACTGGAAGGTGATGAAACAAACAAACCACCATTCTATAATGGAACAAACTATGATCAATGGAAAATTAAAATGAAAATGCATCTAGAGAGTACGAGTTTTGAAATATGGTCATCCATTATAGATGAATACAAACTTCCTGTGACTGATATAATTAAATGGGATGAACTTACCAAACATTCTTACAATAAAAATTGCAAAGATATGAATTCTTTATAATGTTCCTTTGGGGATGAAGAATTTAATAGGATTTCATCTTGTAAAACTGCCCTTGAAATTTAGCATACCTTGTCTGTCTCACATGAAGGCACTTCTATTGTAAAGGAAATGCGACTTAACACTTATACTATAAAATATGATTATTATAAGATGAATCCTAATGAGCCTATTTTTGATATGTATCTTAGGTTCAATGATATTTTCAATAAAATGTTATCTCTATGGAGATAAGTCCCTGCTATAGAACAGATCAACGAATTATTAGATGTCTACCTGACAGATGGAGGGGAACCTCTTTCCCAATTAGAGAGTCATGCGACATTAGATGAATACCTATAAAGGAACTAATTGGGAAACTAATGATGTATGAGGAAGATCTGAATGTCAACAAAAAAGAGGATGATTAACCAAAGTGGAAATCTGATGCATTCAAGACCTCCCTCTCAAATCAAGAAGAGAAAGGAAAAAATGGATGCTTCAATAGACAGTTCTACTACTGAATTGTCTAACCAGACAGTGATGAAGAGATGGCTCAACTGGCCAGAAGATTCAAATGATTTTATAAGAAGAAAAAAAAAATCATAAAGCCTAACTTCAAGGGAAAGTATTAGCCAAAAGGACACTGGAAAAAGGACAGGAAGAGAAATGACAATATTGACAAGATTGTATGTTATGAATGTAAGTGCAAAGGACATATAAAGGTCGACTTTCCAAAGCTCAAATATAAGAATAAATATGATGGAAGGGACAAGAAGTACAAAAAGTCCATGAAGGCAACCTGGAGTGCCTATGAGGATAGTTTAAGTGACTCAGACACATTACATGATGAACAGGCTAACAAAGGCAATATGTGTTTTATGACAAACACATCTGAGTTAACAATGATCTCTTTTGTAAAAAACTCATATTATTCTGAAGATGAATGTGACTCTAAAAATATGACCACTGAAGAAATGATTTAATATTGTAACATGCTTGAAGAGACATGAAATTAATTAAAGGGAAAATATAAATTATCGAAGAAACAATATGCCCTAATTATATCTGTTAAATCTGATGTTACTACTGAAAATTCTAAAAATGCTCAAATGATCAATGAAAATAATGAAGTAAAAATGTCTAATGAGCAATTAAAAAGTGACATAAAAAAGATTACTAATTGTAAAAATACCCTTACACAAATTCTCATAAAAAATTACTCCTAAATATAATACTTCCATGGGTTACCAACCGAATAAAAGAAACCTTGAAAGAAAAAATTTTGTTACAAAGTCTAGGACATATAATTTTGTTCACAGTTCTGGAAATAGCTCAAATATCTCGAATCATGATGCATATTCTAATATTTTAAGTTTTTGTGGACCAAATAGTGTTTAATTTGAATATACTTTACATAATGCCTATAGGAAACATATGAAACAAATATGGGTTCCTAAATCACTAATTACTAATGTAACTGGACCCTAACAAGTATGGGTACCAAAATTTATCTTTCCTTGATCATGTTGTAGGAAAGCTACTTGAAGAGATACAGCTTAAATATATGGTACTTGGACAGTGGGTGTTCATGTCATATGACAGGAGACTACACAAGCTTCAAAAACCTGGTAAAAGTAGATGGAGGACATGTCACATTTGGTGACAGTGCAAAGTGGAAGATCATTGCCTTAGGCCAGATTGGTAATTCTGATTCGATTCTATTTACTAAGTACCATTTTTTATGGTTTTAAATATAATTTTCATAGTATCTCACAATTATGTGATGATAGATATCATTTTAAATTTGAAAATTATGTGTGTAATTTCCTTGATTCTAAAGATAAATTAGTATTTTTTGTATCAATGAATGAGAATGTCTATTATGTTAATTTAGATTCTTTAGCTTCTCAACATGTTTCAGGATTATGTTTTTTTAATAAATAATATTCTCTTTGGTATAGGATACTAGGACATTGTAATGTTCACTCCCTTTGAAAGTTAACTAGAAAAGGCCTAGTTAAAGGCTTACCCAAACATGAGTTTCTAAATGACAAATATTTTAATCCCTGTCAAAAGGGAAAACAACAGAAAATCACTTTTAAACCAAACAAGGATGTTCTTACTTCTGAACCTCTCAAATTGGTCCACATGGATTTGTTTGGACCATATAGAGTTTCTTGTTTAAATGGGAAGCACTATGTTTATGTTTTAGTAGATCATTTTTTCTAGATATACCTGGACCTCTTTCATGGCTCCTAAAAGTGAAGATTACTCTAAATTTACAAAGTCTTCCAAAACTATAGATAATCTTAGTGGACTTATAATTAAATAATTAAGAAGTGATCATGGTCGTGAGTTTGAAAATCATGAGTTTTAATCCTTTTTCTCCCAAAATGGTTATATTAACAATTTCTCTACCCATAGAACACCTCAACTGAACGGTGTTGTAGAAATAAGAAATAGAACCTTGCATGAAATTGCTAGCAGTATGCTTAGTGAATATAACCGACCTATTTACTTTTGGGATGAAGCTGTTAATAAAACATGCTACATAATCAATAGAGTCTTGATTAGACCAATTCAAAAGAAGACCCTATATGAACTCTAGAATAATAGAAAGCCTAAGTTTAATTACTTTAGGGTTTTTGGCGGAAAAGTATTTATCCACAACACAAAGGATAATCTTGAAAATTTGCATCCATAAGTGATGAAGTAATTTTCATAGGTCATCAAATTTCAAGAAAATATTATAGAGTATTCAATAAGGGAACTAAATGTGTGGAAGAATCTTTCCATATCATGTTTGATGAAATAGATCCAAATGTGCCTAGAACCATCCTAGAAAATCTGGAGGATGATGTTTCAAATTTTATCATCATCTCAATATCCTCAACTACCACTGTGAATGAATCTGTGAAAACTTCCAATTCTAGAAATTCTATGCAATCAAGTCATAATGAACCTGAATCTATTGATGAACTTGAAATTTGTAGTCCCTCTTTTTCTATAGAGGTTAGAACTCTTAAAACCCATCCCTTAGATATTGTTTTAGGAAACTTAGATAAAGGAACACAAACTAGATATTTCCTTAGAAATATGGTTGAACATCAAGATTTCTTTTCACAGAATGATCCTAAAAACATTGATGATGCTATCAGTGATGATTTTTGTGTAATTTTTATGCAAGAAGAACTCAACAGTTGGAATGAAATAAGGTTTGGAAACTTGTTGAACGGCCCACGGACACTTTTTTCATAGCCACTAAATGGGTGTTTTGAAATAAGGTAGATGAATCTGGAAATATTGTTAGGAATAAGGCCAGATTGGTTGCACAAGGCTATAGTTAAGAAGAATGAATTGAATATGAAGAGACGTTTTCTTCAGTAGCCAGACATGAATCCATTAAAATTCTACTTTCTTATGCTGCACATCATATTTTAAAACTATATCAAATGGATGTTAAGAGTGCATTCTTAAATAGGTATATAGTTGAGGTTGTTTATGTTGAATTACCCCCTAGATTTACAAAACCACATTTTCCAAATCACATTTTAAAACTATCAAAATCTCTATATGGTTTAAAACAAGCTCCAAGAGTTTGGTATGATAGATTAAGTACTTTTCTAATTTCTAAAGGTTTTAAAAAATGGGTATCTTATCCTACCCACTTTATAAAAATAATTCCTAATGATGTTTTAGTTGTTCCAATCATTGTAGATGATATTATTTTTGGATCTTCAAAAAAAATTCATTATTTTTTCATTTTTATAAAATGATTCAAAAAAGGTTGAAATGAGTTTAATTGGTGAACTAAAATTCATTCTTGGATTTAAAATATTTCAAAATAATGATGGAATTGTTTTGACTCAAAGTAAGTATACTAGATATCTTCTAAAACTTTTTGGATTGGATAGCACAAAATGTAGTGACACTTCCATGAGAACTATTTATAAGCTGGATCTTGATGAAGATGGAAAATTTGTCGATCAAACCACTTATAGAGGAATGATTGGAATTCTACTATAGTTATCTTATAGCTGTCCTGATATTATGTTTAGTGTGTGTATGAGTTCTAGTTTTCATGAAATTCCTAAATAATATCATCTAAATGTTGTAAATATAACTTTCAAATACCTCAAGCATACACCCAATTTAGGACTGTTCTATCTTAAAGGAAAATCATTTGAACTATTCATTTATTCTGATGCTGACTTTGGTGGCTGTAAGTTTGAAAAAAAAGAACTTGTGGAACATTTCACCTTTTAGGCAAGCCACTAGTATCATGGTGTAGTCAGAAGTCGAAATCTATTACATTATCTACTGTAAAAGATGAATGCATATATACTGGTAGTTTTTGTGGAAAAATTTTGTGGATGAAACACACTTTACTAGATTATGGATATCAATTCACACAAGTACCCATAAATTCTGACAGCACAAGTGCTATTAACATTTCAAAAAATCTTGTTTCACATTTTAGGACAAAACATATTGATGTAAGACATCACATTTTGAAGGATCGTTATCAAAAAGGTGATATAACCTTTGAATTCATTGGCACTAAATATCAACTTGCTGATATATTCACTAAACCATTATATTCTGAGAGAATTGACTACATCATACATGATCTTGGAATGATCAATCAAAAAAAGTTATCTTACTAGTCTTACTATTTAATACATTGTTACTTTTTTTACTTTACTATTTCATGTTCAGGGTTTCTCGGTTAGTGTCCCATGTATATGGCCTCACTGTTAACACATTGTACTCACAGTCTGTTACTCACTGTATCACCATGACTGAACAAAGTACACTTCATATCTCATCGTGACTGAATAGTTTACTCATTGTCTCACCGTGATGACTATGGACTGTCTCACCTTGATGAACAATTACCATGGCACCAAATAGACTATTCACAGTCTCACAAAGAGAATTATTTTTTTTTCTTTTAATCTGTATCGTGGTAATTTTTATTTCACCTCTTTTTACTTTCCACCGTTTTTTCTTTTGTGATGTTTGACATTCCAAAATGATAAAACAAAAGGGTTTCCACTCGATTATTCACCTGAACTCTCTCCCACTCACTCCTTCTAAACCATTTCAACCTAGCATCTATCTCTCTCTCTCTCTCAACCATCAGTGGATTCCAAGGATAAAGCTTCCATCATCATCCTCATATGAGAAGCGCCACTTGAAGAAACAGAAGAGAGCACCGAAGCTGGCACCCGAAGGACCCCTGAATCTAAACCTGGTATAACGCACGGTAGTTCCTAAAAAGGATGTTTTCCCTGAGTGGATGTTTTCTATAAAATCATTGGTTTAAAATGTTTTGAGAGAACAAGGCTGGCTCGAATGGTTCTATATAAAGTAGTGACCCATTTACCCGAGGTTGGTATCTCAGTTCTATCAATATGTACAATTTTCTTTTGATGTTGCTGAACATTTTATTGTGAGAAGTCGGATCAATGGACAAAGATGATTCTTCTTGTCGAGGATTTGGGATACTTGCCTTTGGATTCCACACTAAGGGATTTGTAATGATTATCAGATAGATCCCCCACCTACAACCGATTTATTTGACCTGGAAATGCACTAGAAACTCTAACTAGAAATGACACAAAGAGAAGGGACATATCAACTGAACATGATGGGGAGAGTAGTCTGTTTTTCAATTTTGTTCAAAATATGATCATTCCAAGGAAATGTGACATTGTTTTCCTCATTTATCAAGATGTGTTTAAGATTAATCTTATGATAAATGGCCACATGATAAATTTGTCGAAATACAACATTCACCATATGTGTGAACTGATCAAGGTCACATCCAAATCCACATCTCTGTTTTACTCTAGGATTATTTCAGTAATGCTTGATTCCAAAGGAGTAGTTGGATCCAATGAAGAAGTACTTATGGACTATGAGTATTTCTTATCTAAACCTACTATCAGGAGGTTGAAAACAAACTGGAAACCCTGGATGAAGGAATGGGTTAAAGATAACGATAATAATTATGATAAATATAATCATGTGGATTGTCCAACAAAGCCAAAGGACCTTTCTAATCATGGTTTAAAACCAGATAAAGTTTTTTATTATCTAGAAGATGAAGAATAAGTGGAAGAGGCAGCTAAAGTACCACCTAGAGAAGAATATGAAGTACCTCAATGGGACGAAGTTGGTGTTGAGGAAGAAAGGCCAATTATTCCTCCTATTGTTTTTGAAGAAGAACCTCATGTCCCTAGAGATGATATAAATCTAGAAATCCAATATTAGGCTTCAAGAGAATTAATTGTCCCAGGATCTAAGAAGAAAGACATAGAAGAGGTTGTAGTAAGAGAACTCCATGTTGTGGAATAAGAAAATCTAGAAGAAATCCATGTTATGGAAGATGAAAATCAAGAAGAACTCCCTGAAGAGCAATATGTTCCTGAGATTATACCCTTTGATGAAGAGAGGATGGAGATAGCCCTTTAGTTGGATAGAAAAGAGATGCTTGAGGAAATAAAAGACGAAACAGTGGATTTTAGTCATGTACCTAAACCTCAAGGTCCTGTAAAGGAAGCACAATTTGAGGGGTAGGAACATGAAAATCATGAATATGGTGAAGTTGAAACTGGTGAAGCTGATTCTTTTTAATTTTTAAACATAGTATAAATTCCATAGTTTCTATAATGTAAGTGAATCTAAACAAGTAACTACAACTGGGATTGATCTTTCTTATTTATTTAAATTGATGTCAGTGACACGCCTTGAACCTCAACCTGAAACTGAACCTCAACCTCAACCAGACCCTGAACCTTTCCTTGTACCACTTCCTGCTCATGCACCTTTACATGATCAGCAATCTTCTATCATCAAGGATGATCAAAAAGTCTTTGGAGATTATATCTTAGCTGGAGATGAGAAAATTATGTCCTCTCAACCCTGTCTTGTGACACAACTGAGTCAGGAAGAAGCCTCACAGCTTTTAGAAAAATATATCTGGCACATTCAACCCAAGATTATTCAGGAAATTCAAGAAGTAAGGGATGAAAACACGTTGCTCAGTACTAAAGTTGTAACTCTAAAAGGCACGGTGAAGACATGCAGAAACAACTACATTCATGATCAGATCCTTCTCCTACTGATGAATATCCTGAACCTTCTACTTCAAACATCTCAAGAGAAATTTTGTCCAAGATTCATTCATACCTCTTATCCATTGATGAAAATATTAGAGAAAGGAACACGCAGATGTTGCACTACATGAGAGATCATGTGGAGAACCTGAAAAAACTCCTAGATGAATACACTGACTGTCTTCAAAAGGTCCTGAAATAGCTCAAGTTTCTAACCACAATAATCAAAGCTTTTACTTCCTCTGGTAAGACCTCCACTCCTTCATTGGATAGTACTCTGCTCAGATAAATAGTCATGGAAGAGATACATAATGCCTTCAATGGCTTTGGTATGACTCTCTTATTTGAAGTGGTTAAGAACAATGATTGAGTGATAGACTTGGTTCAAAATCACTCAATGATTGCCAATGATGCTCAGCAACAGATCTATAAGAAATATGACTTCTATTTCAACCATATTTTATCAAAAACTGATATGAACAATCACTTCAAATATCTTGTATAGAATCTGAAAATACCTCCTGTGAATCAAGCCTTCAATGCACAAGTTCAAAAGATCAATGAGTTTACCAGATTGTAGGACAATTTCATGGAAAAAAATGATGATTATGAAATGGATATCCAGTATAGAGGGGAGATAATCATAGACTTTTTCACGCTTATACGGCCTTATCTCCATGTGAAATTCACAACCATTGTTTCTCTAGAACCTGCTCCAATCAGACCTAGTTTTCCTAATTTCCCTTCTTCCATAGCTTATACACCATGTCTGTTGGACAGGCTCTTAGTCAGATCAGACTTGTCATCTTTGAACAACAGCGGCCTAGATCTTCTAAATCTCCTACATTGGCTCCATTAGTCAAATAAGGTCTCTCTTTACCTTCTTTGTCTACCACTTCTATCCCTTTTCTTACATCAACTACTGCCCCTATGGCTTCTTCTTCTACTGCTGATAAAGGCAATGAGAAGGCCAATTCCTGAAGAGGACCAGTGAATTTTTTTATGGGGATGTCATTGACTTTGTTTTTTATTTCTATCGTCTGTTGTATTCTGAACACTTTTAATGACATATGTACTATTTTCCCTCTATCCATTATCCTTTTTGAGTATCCCAAAAGTGGGATAAAAATTTATAAGGTATAGTTATCAGTTATTCTATATGTTATATTCTTATAAGTTGCATTAAATTTAACCTTTAACTGTACTTGATTTTTGATCATCAAAATGGGGAGATTGTTGGAATCCTCATGTAATAATCATGTTTTAATGATCAAAAATCTCATTAAGAGTTACAAATCTTATTAATGATAACAAATCTCACAAATCTTATTAATATTGTGTAATTATATTTCAATTTATCGGTTAACTTATAATGGTTAATATCAATTCATTTTATCCATATTACTGTTTAAATATGAATACAGTTATTTGTCTAAGTATAAGACACAGTGAGCCAGGCACTGTGAGCCAGGCATCGTGAGCCAGACACCATGAACCCTGACATCGTGAAGCCTAAGTCTCATACACCTTGACCATGAGACACCGTGATATAGTAAGCCTGAAACCATGAAGCAAGACACTAAGAACAGACACCGTAAGCCAGAAACTAAATTTTCGTAAGTGTCAGACAGAGTTAGCAAGACACAAACATCAAGGCACCGTGAATCCAAAAACCGTAAGGTAGATGCCATGAAGGAGACATCATGAAGGAGACACCCTGAATAAGAGACCGTGAAGGAAACACTGTGAAGGAGACACCATGAAGGAGAGACCGTGAATAATATACCATGAAGGAGACACCGTTTTCATATCTACTGTGACACCGTTTCCTGAACTCTTTTGTCGTTTTCTATTTAACTTTTTAACGGTCATATTTGACGCCTTTAATGCACTGACATATTTAATGATTCTTTGTAGAAATAGTAGGAGGTATGAGGTACAACACACTTTGAACCTATCATCTAAATCACATAAATTTTCAAAGATAAAGAGAAGTGTGCCCAATTGAAAGATCATTCACTCTACAGAGCACGATACTGAACAAGAATATATGCCAGTGAGCATGCCCTCGAAGAAAACATTGCAATATCTTCAAGGAAGAAATTTTCATAGGCATGAAATTCAACAGTAATAAAGAATACAATATGTAGTGGGATCAAGAGACCATCTTCACTCATGAAGAACACAAGCTGAACCACGACACACTATTTTTCAACTCAAAAAACAGAGAAGGACTCAGAAGAATTTCTGTCTTATCCAAGGAGTCCAGAGCTGCACTTCCAATAACTAGAGAATTTTAAACACCCATTTAATCTCTCTTAGTGATTGTTTTTTTACTTTCGAGCAGTGTGTGCACTCTGTATCTTATACACACACACACTGTCTCCTACACCGAACTGGGGGATTCTAAAATCCTCATACAATATTCTTTACCCTTGTTTACCCACGAAAACTGTGGAAGAGGTCCTTGTGTGTCTAGGTATTTAGTTTTTTTAACCATGAAAACTGTGGAAGAGGTCCCTGTGTGGTCTGGATAGTCCATGTACTATTGTTAAACCCGATCCAGTGTGGGGATCAGTGTTTATTTATATAAAATTCATGGTGGGATGTGCTCACCATGTGGAGTGGATTAGGTCTCGGCTTGATACTGAACCGCTTGATTTATATCTGATGTGCCACATAAATTTAGTCTACTCTGTTTTACTGCTTTAATGCATAATCAAGAAAAAAACACTAAATTCACTTTGATAGTTAGTCTGAGAAAGAGGTTATATCTGATTTGTCTTAGTAGGATAACATCAAAAGTAATTTTATTAATACAAATTAAGATTACTTATAATTAACCAATCTTATAAGAATATTTTTAAACAGTCAAACTATTATAATAGTATAACCATGATTATATGTGCTATATCTATCATTAGAGAAATATTTATTTGTAATACTAATATCTTTTAAACAAAACTATTTATAGTAACTCAATTCACCCCTCACCTCTTGATTTAACTACTCTAACCAACAAATTCATTCATTTCTCTTCACTAAGGATTTCATGTTGGATGTCTTCACTCCTGTTTAGTGTGAGGATCTCATGTAAGATGACACCATAGTGTTTGACTTGTAGGACCCAACTAGTGATCATGGTTTGACCGACCGTAAGTTGTTACGATGGTTTTGTTCAGAGATGGATTTAGGGGGTCACGTAGAACCCATTCCAAACTGGTAACCCATGGGGATGTGGCTGTTGTGTTGGGTTGGGAGTTCATGCAACCCTCATTTGTTTGTTTATATATGACTTTGTATTGATATTGCAGTAGTGTTTATCAGAAGAACATCCGGGTTAGTGGTTATTATTCCTGATGTGAGGTGTATCTCTTGTTTTTTACGATGCCCAAATGTGATCTCCAGGGATCCAGCTTCTGAGCCATGTTATTTCATATATTTTATATACCCAAATGTATTACATTGGAATTGGTTGTTGAGACTTACTTGATGAAATTTTATATGTAAATGTTTTTTCCTATGTTAGTAGATTATATTAATCCATGTGATACTTTATTTCATATGTTTTTTTAGAAAGATAATGTGAAATAATTTAAAAGAGGTAATTATAAATGGGTGAGACATAATCTTAGTTAAAAGACAAGGTTATACTCATTTGACTAATTGCATCTTATATACCATGGGTAAACCATTTTATTTGTTAAAGGACAATAGATGGGCTCATGTGATTAATTTTATGAAGTCTATGAGTGAGCCATGCTAGGGTGGTGAAGCGCATTAAGTCTTATTTTCAAAAATGTCCAGCGATACTAGGATCCATTAAGGGATTATCAAGATGGTATCTATTGGAAAATGTTTCAAATTAAACATGATTAAATGCAGATATACTGGGCTTGTCATCGTTACATGTTGAAATTTTGATACATTAGGAATAGCCCGGAAACATGATAAAATGGTAATATACATGGTATCACCAAGAGACATGCGGAAATACTGATATTCTGGTCTCAACCATAATTGATTTATTTTTCATTGGGTGAGGTTTTGATATGCTTGTCGGTGTGGTTTTCTGAGTCTCGATTATATTCATGGATTTATGATCCATGTTTGCTAACTAGTGTCCTTTTATTGGATTGAATGTCAGTATATAGTATCCTTCCTTTCTTGATTTATTGTCGATATATGATATACTATTCAGTGAATGCGGGAGAGAATGGGTGAGCCCAGTTGTAGGATGTGTACCCCTATAGTGACGCAGCTTGCTCAGAGATATACATCTGGAATTGGCCGAAGCAGGTACATGTTTATGGAATTTTGGACCCATAGATCAACATAATTAAACATGGATTGAAAAGAACGATGTCCAGATCAATTCCCTTATATAGGATGTCGAGGCGACCAGGAATATTGTCCCAAATATGGGATATTGATTTGGTTTCTTGTTATTTTGTGTACATACTCATGAATATTCATATTTATATATATGTGTATCAGTATGGGACTATACATGTGTATGTATACAGATATAGGAAACCATGGAGGATCTTTCTAGTTCATTAGGATTATAGACCCTGAGTTTGACTTTGGTAGAACATTTGGTTTATTATTTATGTGGTGTTCCAATTAGGTTAAGTACCGTGCTATTGCATACACTTTTAGTAACACTGTTTTAGGTTTCTTATTTTGGTGCCCTACAAAGATTATTTGTAACTCATGCACATGCAACAAGGTGTACACGTAGTCCTTAGGTATTCATTTTTGGGTGATCATGATTTACATGGTGGATGAGGTTGAGACCATGTGTTACATGATCGAGTGGAGCTACTCGAGTGGTTCTACGGATCGAGCTGGTGTAGTCTAATAGTGCCAAGCGATCAGGTATGTCGATTGAATCAGAGTTAGTAGTACATAACTATAATTCTACATTCAGTTTCTTTTCAATGTGTATATGTATGGTCAACATAGTGGGTTAATAGTGTTTTATTGTATTTCATAGCTATTCTAGATTTTACAGCTTCTTCCTATTACAACTTGTTTTATTTTAGTTGTTTACTACTTCATCACTATGTTTACCTTCCGTTGTGTATGATACGTGGGTATTTCCACTATCTTCATACTCTAATATGAGGTTGTAATCTCCCCACTATCACCTACATGGCCCCTACTAATATTTAGCATCCTCTGGCATATGGGGAGGCATGCTCGAGGCATTACAGAGAACCGGATCGAAGCACCAGTTTAGTGGATATTAGGTTTGGAAGTTACAATGTGTTATCAGGGGAGTTTATATTCACGGTCTTTACTATTTGAGATATTTTAGACAATATTATTATGAATGTGTAGTATCATGGGATGGATATCAGGTTAGTTCATCGAGAACAATTATTCTGGTAAGAATCCCGGTTTCTTGGGTTTGGGATTGTTGTTCTGATTTTGCGATGTTACAGTTATAAATGATTTTTTATTTGAGCGGTGCACTTTTTTGTGTGGGTTTTTTTATCTACTATGGATTTTTAGAACATTCCCATTAGTAATATGCAATGGATGGTTTTTTACTCTTACTCATAAAAGGCATGATGCATCTCATGCATCATACTGGGCACGTAGGATTCACAACATATATCCATACTACTGTTTGTTTTTACAGTTGACTGAGACGTTTGGGTCTTCATACACATACTTTTTACTCTGATGGTAGGTTATGTGGATCTATATTGAGGAATTTTGTTTATGAGGATGATTAATTGGTCCTCATGCACTAGTGGTGTCGTGATTATATTAGGTCAATTCAGAATGTGGTGCCTTTGTCTTTAACCCCTTATTGGATGTTTTTTTGGGGTTCTGGTTATCTAGTCGAATAGAAGTGTGTGATGCCGTTATATACCACAGATTTTCATGTTAATTGGACATAAATAGGGTGTTTCCATATCAGGATTCCTAATGAGTTTGAGTTCATCTTTTCGCTTTTCCTTTGGTTGTGACATATAGAGATTAGTTCCTTTAGGGAATTCTTAGAGAGAATCATTGCCCTCATAGGCTATGTTTTTCAGTTTTGACCATTGTTGGTCTTTGTAAACATTACCTAGTATTGATGGGTTTTGGATCATTTGGTCTAGGTTATTAAACACTATGACCCAGTTGAGAGGCTTTTTCGGTTGGGATGGGTAGAATACATAGAGACCCATGGTTTTAACACAAACTTTTATAGGTTAACATATGTTATGTTTTAGGGAATACTGTCTGAGGATGGTTGGACTATGTTTTTTTGATTCTTATTTAGTGTGGGTTTGGAAAAACCTTCAATGAAATATTTGTGTAATCCTGTAAGAGAAGACCATGCACTATCTTTATTCATCTTGAGTATACTGAGAGAGCAATAACCCTATGCTGGGAACAATTTCCTTTCTCAATGTCCTTCCTTGTTTTGATGGAATTCTACTATGTTTTCACTCTTTGATTAGTGTAATGAATTACGTATGATGGGGGGTTAACGATTGGATATTTTTGGGAGGTGTTACTCATTTTTATTTAAACATCTATTTTTTATGTTCTTTTGATTTGAAGTTTTCTTTTAAAATGATGATAAGGGTATTCTTTGGTGTGGAGTACTAGATCAGACATAATTGATGTCTTCCATGTAGGCGATGGTTGTTAATGCAATATGACTTGTCGATGGATATACTAGATAGCATGGTTATTTAGATGATTTGGTAGGGACCATGGGTACTGTTCATTCAACTAGGATTCTCATGGACAAGAAGATTTATGGAGTGGAGTTTGGAAGAACCCGTGTTTTTATGGGTTATCTCTTTGATATTATATTTTAATTTTTTTATTTAAATGCTTGGGAAATGTAAAATTGTCTTCTTACTCTAATGGATGGCCATAGATATTTTTTTTACAACTCCATTGGTCCCTAAATAGGGTGTTTACCCTAGGATAAGTGTTTGGTTGAAAAATGAGCTATTCGAATTTAATAGGAATATCAAATTTTTAATATTATTATAATAAATATTAAATTATTCATATAGTTTTTATTGGAAGAAACATATAAAGGAAGCATTGGATAGAGATTTAATCTGCTCTATTTAGTATGGAATGTGGATTTTAGCCTAGGCAGGGCATAAACTCGAGTCTGGAACTGCATTTGGATCTTGTTCCTTTTTCTTTTCTTTCCTTCTTGTCTTTTCCTACCCTTATTCATATTTCCTACTCCTTCTTGAGCAAGTGGTGCTCCAACATGGTCGTTACATATGGGATACATTTGATTTTGGGAATGATATAGTGATATGGGAGGCAAGAGGATTAATGATTCGAAGCTCTCAACATGGTGAATTGGCATGTGACATCCTTGGATGGTGAGATCAATCAAAGCTTCGGCTATTTCCACCCAAAAGTATGGTCATTTTCATTCATTCTATATGTGCCATTTAAACATGTTATTTTATGTGTTTATTACCTTATATTTTTTTCTCGTGTCCCATGAATTTTAGATCTATTGTTTTGGGGGATAAAATAGGGGTTTCGAGCGTTTTGAGTGATTTCCCGTCGGGAAACTCAGGTTACATGATGTGTATTCCAGGGGAACATGCCCTATGTTCTTACCATTCGGGGACGAAGAAGTTTTCTTAATTACATGTCATGTACACAAATTACATTATGTTTAGTGGTGGTTCATGTGTCCATCCATGTGAAAAGAGGAACACAGAATAGTTGTTTTTATGGAGTACACGCCATATAAAGGGAGTACACATCGTATAGTGGAACATGTGAATGTGTCCAAGTGAAAATCCACACAGGATGGTGTTTTGTGAATAGTTCACTCCATGTACAGTAATATACACATTGTGTACTACTACACTAGGAGAACCTATGTACTCTAGAGTACATGCCCTATTCTTTTTCCTACATGTTTCTTTTTGGGTGTTCATTTAACCCCTATAACATGCAATCCAATCGTCCATTGCATGTTCCATGTATGGACATACGACCCTTTAGTTGATGTGGACATTTTGACTCCAGTTTCAGATTTTTTATTTTGATAGGAATGATGCTCGGTGGTGTGAAACCTCCAAAAGAATTATAATATTTTAATTATTAAATTTCGGCGATTATTGAATCACACATATCTTATGAACCAGATGTTTCATTGATGCACCATCAAGATGTTGTGACATTTATTTAATGAATTAGATTTAGAGACATATTTCAAGTGCTAAAACCAATATATGGTGTGGGTCTCACTTGAGATCATTTGGTTGAATAGAATCTTTTTTCATGGTTTCACCATTTTGGCCATGTGAGTAGTCCACTGGGAGTGTTTTTCTTCGTAGATCACAATGTTGGAATCAAACTAACATTTACAGATCATCAAATTGTTGTTTGGGGGTGTCTATATAAATTGATAGGTTCTTCCTCTAGAAATCATGTTTAGTTTTCAGCTGAGTGTGATACTTGGCATAGATGATAGTTTTGGCGTTCAGACCTACATAGTTGAGTCCTTTTATCTGATATGAGCTATGAAGTATCTCCTTTGAACTATTATTTTGAGGAATGTTCCATTCTGGGATATTCCCTTATGGTCTACGAGGCCTTGAGGCTGGATACATCCAAGGATCCCCTGAGGGATTCCTTTAATTATTAATTAACCTAGAGAGTCCCTTTTAGGATCTTTCTCTAGTTTTACATTAGGAGGAAACCTTTTATAGGTTCTCTCTGTGGTTCTTCCTTCAAGGATCCAATGTATGTTTAATCCCTTTATCATTGATAAGGATATCATGTAGGAATTTTTCACTTGTGTTTACCTAGATGATTTCTAGTAGGATGCCTCCTCATTGTTTCATTTGCGGGACCTAGCGGTTGCCCGTGGTTGGACTGACCTTGAGTTATTATGTTTGGTTTTTGTCGAGAGGGTATTAAAGGGTTGCCTAATACTGGTGCCTAACAACTAAGACCATGGGGCTATGGCTATTGTGTTGGGTTGGTCGATCGGGAAATCTTCACTTGTTTTTTATATCTGGCATGGTTTTGATGAAGAAGCAATGTTTAACCGTGGTGCTTCCTAGTTGGTGTCAATTGAGCTTAACATGAGGTGTATTTATTATTTGGTGGTATTCCTCAACATACTCTCATTGGATATAGCTTCAGAGCCTTGTAACTTTTGATATTTACTATTCCCAGACGTATTATGAGTGAATTGGATTTTGAGCCTTACATGATGATATTTTTTTATAAATGTTTTCCAAATGAGTTCATTATGATAAAAAATGTGATAATTTAATTTACATGTGTTAATTTTGAAATGGAATGTGAATTGATTTTAAAAAATCTAATTTGTAGTGGGTGAGTCACTATCTTGGTTAAAAGAAAATGTCGACTCATGTGACTAATTATATATTTAATACCTTCAGTGAACCATTGATTATGTTAAAATACAATGGACATGCTGAAGATGTTAGTTATGTAAATGCAATAAGCGAGCCATTATATGTAAAGACCCGTAAATTTCAAGGAAATTTTTTTCTTAATTTTCTTTGGAATTTTACAAGAACGCAGTTTCAGACGGCACCTGATTCCGAGGCCCGGAGTGCCCGGAATTAATTTCCGAAGTTTGGCTCGGGTACGTTCAGTGAACGAACGAGCGGGAATTTCTAACTTTTGATCCGGTGCTCGGAATTGAAATCCGAGGGCACCGATGAACTCGCAGCGCCGATATTCGCTTAGAAACGCCTCTTCCGGAGTTGCATTTGCTCGGGTGTGGTTTTTAATTTTCGGGCTTAAAGTTAAGAAATAAAATAATTTTGCGACAACTTTATTTTATTTCGCTTAAGCCACTTGGAAGCCACTTGAAGCCACTTAAAGGCGGCTTGAACTGAGTTGAACTGGATAGGATGCTATCCAGAAATATCCTACCCCTTGGTAGGATATTTGTGAGGTGGGGCCCGCACGAGCCCCGCCGTTTCTTTCGCTAAGTAACGCACCCGCGAAAACCCGTCAAAGTAACTGAAAAGTCAACCGACGCGTTTTCTTTAATTCTTAACAGACCATTTAATTGGGCGGTTTATTTCGTGAATTAAATGGACTGTTTCTTTCGTGAATTTAATGGGTCGTTTCTTTCGAATTGATGGATCGTTTCTTAACCGGTTTCGTGTGTTGGCATGTTTATAAAATAAGACCAACCTAAAAATCCTTTGAAAGGATTTGAGAGGATCTTGTTTCTTCATCTCCCCGCGAAGAACGCGAAGAACGCGAAGAACGCCGGCGACCGAAATTCGACGACGCACACCGAGATCTGCGACGTCGACGAGCTTTACCCGCGACGTTCTTCGGCGACGCCTCTTCTTCCGCAGCCGATCCTCGTTCGGCAGCTAAGGTGAGAAACGAATCGTTTGAAATTCTTTTGTGTTATGTGTTAATAAAATAAGAGGTAGTCTTATTTTATTTTGAGTTCTTTGTTTGTCTTTTGGAGAGCTTCCTCTTCATCTTCAAGCTCTGACGAAGAACGAAGAACGCCCAAACTCCGACGAAGAACGACGCCTCTCTTCTTCGTCCTCGGTGTCAACAAGAGGGAACGCTGCACCCTCCTGGGACCTTCTTCGTCGGCAAACGAAGATCCGCCAGCGACATGTCTCTTCGGGCATAACTCTTCGTCAACGGATTTGACGAACGACGACCGCGACACCCGACCTCCGCGACGCCGTCTTCCGCGGAGCGTAGCCGAATCTTCAAATCTTATACCCGAGGTAGGGGATTGTTGTTTCATTCTTAAATTATTCCTTTTCTTGAACATGGATCTGGCATGTCTAACATGAGGCTTGAAATGTTCATGTTGAGTTTTATTTAACGTGAGGGGGGCCGGACCGCATGAACACGGCCGAACCCCCCTCCAACGTTTATGTTGATTTTTATCTTGCGGAAGGAAGCAAGTGGCGTGGTGCCGTCGCACCACGCGGATGAACGTGCAAATATCTTCGCGATGCCGTCGCACCGCGCCGGACGACGAACGCCGCGGCCGGTTCCGGGCCGCGGCGGGACGAAGAGACCGCGGCCGGTTCCGGGCCGCGGCGGAAGATAAGACCGGCGGCCGGGCCGCCGTCGTCGGAAGCCGATGAGGGGACCGGATTTTTCCGGTCCCGTTGGAGAAAACCGGCCGGCCAGCTGGCCGGCCGGAAGTCTTTAAAACCGGGGAAATAAATTCCCCGGCCGTGTTATTAAAACCCCCTCTTTAAGAGAGGGGGCGGTTCTTGAGGGAAGGGGGCATCCAGCCCCCTTGGTTCGGCGCCAGCAGGCCCCCCACGTGAGGGGGGGGGGGGGGGCGGTTTTAAAGGAGCTGGCGCGGCACAAAGGCCGCGCCGTTTTTTTTGAAGGAACCGCGGGGCTGAGCCCCGCGTGCTGCCACCCCGTGCGGCGCCCGCCGCCGCCGGCGCGGCCCGCCGCCGCCGCCTCCGCGGCCCGCCGCCGCCGCCGCCGCCGCGGCCCGCCGCCGCCGCGCCGCCGCCGCAGGCCGCCGCGCCGCCCCCCGGGGGGGGGGGGGGGGGGGGGGGGGGTCGGGCCGGGTCGGCCCGGACCCGGACCCCCCCGTTTCGAACCAGATTCGGTTTTTGACTCATATCTTGAGCCTCGGACCTCCGAATGACGAACCGTCTGCGACAACGCGATCCTTGGATCGAGACGGTCGTTTCGATATATCGCACTCAAGGTTTCGGGTTACTTTGAGTTCGGCCGGGTTGGTTCGTTCACGAAACCAACCGGGCCTTCGGAGCGGAAACGCTCATATCTTGAGCCACGAACGTCCGATTGACGCGCCGTCAGTCGCGTTGTGTTCCTCTTAGTGAATCGGATCTTTTGGCATACTCCGCCCAAGGTTTGGACGCAGGTGGAGTACGGTCGGGTTGGTTTTTCCTTAAAAACCAACCGGGCCCCGGAGACGAAAATGCCAATAACTCACAGACCGGGCGTCCGATTGACGCGCCGTCTATTTCGTTGACTTCCTCTTGATGAGACGGAACTTTTGACATACTCCGCCCGAGTTTTGGATGCATTCGGAGTATGGCCGGGTTGGATTGTTCCCGAAATCCAACCGGGCCCCTGGAACGGGAAAGCTGATATCTTTCAGACAGGACGTCCGCTTGACGAGCCGTCAGCGGCGTTGGTGGTTACGTTGAGTAACGGTCCCTTTGAGTATACCCTATGGGAGTTCGGGGTGCAGTTGAGATACGGCCGGGATTGGTTTCGCTCACGAAACCAACCGGGCCCCTGGGACGAAAAGGCTAATAACTCACAGACCGGGCGTCCGATCAACGCGCCGTCTGTTGTGTTGAGACCCCTGTGCCGAGACGGACCTTTGAGACACTTCTTCGCGGGACCTTGTGATACTTGGAGTATCGACCAGTAGCTCGTGGAGCGGACCCGTGGTACTTGACAGTGGTGGTGTGCTTGGATGCAGCAGCAGACCCTTGGCGGTGGAGAGCTTGGTTGTAGCGGCGGACCCGCGATACTCTACGGAGTGTGTGAGCTTGGTTGTAGCGACAGACCCGCGACGGTGGAGACGAGCGTGCAGAGTACGGAGACCGTGTAGCCGGCTGAGACCTGACGACTGCTTGACCGACTCGACTTGGAGTTAGTCGACTAGCCCAGTGGACGGAGCGCCCGGTATTTGGCGGCAGACCCACGACTGACGGAGCGCCTGGTAGTTGGCTGCAGACCCGCGGTACTCGACAGGAGGAGTACCTCAGCAGGCTATCTGGGTAGCGCCCGGTATTTGGCGACAGACCCTCAGCGGACGGAGCGCCCAGTAGTTGGCCGCAAACCCGCAGTACTCGACAGGAGGAGTACCTCAGCAGTCCTAGGTTAGTGAGCGGCAGCCTCGGAGTCGTGACAGGACCACTGTACACTCTAGAGACGGAGCTCTTCAGCAGTTACGGTTTCGATAATGAAAATCCTGGTTTGAGCTGAGACTTTTGAACTTGTGTTTACTTCATGATTGAGATGGGTCACTTGCTAACTTTGGTATATGTATGGGCATATACCCGGGTAGTGGTTATCCGTCGATTTCACAATCCTTGTGTTTCCTCATGATTGAGATGGGTTACTTGATAACTTAGGTATATGTATGGGCATATACCTAAGTAATGTTTATCTGTTGAGATCTTCTTGTGTTTATCCTTGTTGGTTTTAGTGAGACCTTGAGGGTCTCGGGGTCCCTACTGAGTATCGTTATACTCAGCCCTGCACGGGCTATGCCCGCACCTCGTTGTGTTGGTTGCAGACGACAGACAGTGCTGACAGAAGCCGAAGGTTCGAGGACTGGACGGTACCTGGAGGTGGACTATACGACGAGGCGGTACCCAGAGGCAGACCACTGGGCGGGACATACTTGGAGCAGACGGCGGGACCCGAGGAGCAGAGGAGCAATCTGTACCCACCCTTCAGGTGGGATTTCCAGTGGACATCTCAGCGTAGCAGCTTTACTTTTCAGTCGCTGTTTTCCCTTTCGAGTTGTACTTTACAGTTGGGCTTGTATTTCCGGCCCCTTTTTACTTTTCAGCTCTTCTTTTTGTACTTAGTGTTTTACTTCCGCTTGTACTCTGTGGTGCTTGTTTTCTTTTATAAAGGCAATGCCTTCCCAGTTATCGGGATTTTACGCCTTGGTGCTAGTCGCCAGCCCCTGGCCTATGGATGGCGGGCTTGGGGTAGTCACGGCACGGACCCCGAGGGCGGGTCGTGACAAATTGGTATCAGAGGAGTTCGGTTCTACCGCAGAACTTATAACTCTGATCTTTCTTTCTGTGAAGCAATAGTGTTAAAGGTACCGAGTGTGGTTTTCAGTTCACGGAGTCCAGTGTTGGTGCGGGCGGCCGACGTATCCATACACCAGGACCCTGACAACTGATTTCCGACTTTGTGCACGAAAACACTGATTGCGTGTGTGTTTTCAAAGGTTTTTCCCCCTTAAAACAGCTCAAACCAGGTCAGCTCACCAGGTATAATCGTTTGATCGTGTTACGTTGTTTCTTTCAGGATGGCCCCACGACGGCAGCCAGCTAGGGTTCCGAGAATCGAACGTGACGACAGCCCACCGAGCGACGAGGCCTCGGTGTAGGGCCCTTTGTCAGCAGTGGCACCGGCGGTAGCTCTACCCGCCGAGCCCCCGATGCTTCTAGCAGCAGCTGCTGACGATGCACGTCGCCTCAGCGCACTGCATGAGTTTCAGCGCCAGCGACCGCCCAGGTTTCGCGGGGAGACGGATCCCCAGGCTGCAGAGGACTGGCTGGAGGCAGTGGTACGAGTGTTTAGGCTAGTGAGGACACCATCAGACCTCATGGTGATCCTCGCTGCGAGCCTACTACACGCAGCAGCAGGTAGGTGGTGGAGCCACTTGTTTCAGTTTTGCGATGAGATGAACTTCGCATGGGAAGACTTCGAGACCTTCTTCAGGGTGGAGTTTGTGCCAGTATCTCTACACCCCGAGCGTGTACAGGAGATTCTGCCTTTACCGCGTGTTTTTCGATCAGAAGCCGAGTCATCTGTGGGCAGTAGACAGATGATGCAGAGGTCCAGGAGGACCAGACCAGCAGTTGGGCGATCTCGGGTTTTAGGACCAGTGGTGCAGGGCACCCGGAGGGGGAACAGAGCTAGCCGTGCAAGGAGCAGGTTGTGTTACTCATGCCGCGGAAAGGGTCACCTGGCACGTGACTGTCCGACTCCTCGATCCGCAGGGTTGGGGGGGAGCCACCGAGGTTGAGGCAGCGACAAATGCTGGAGCTCTGGGAGCAGATGGACAGGGGAGGAACTAGTGGATACGACTTTTGTACTTCTAGTTCCATGTTGATGTTGCTTTTGTGTAGCGTCTTGTAATATGAGCTGCAATAATAAAAGACGCATACCTTTGTGATGTTTTCTTTCATGTCCTCTTTTGTGATGTTACTAAGAGGTTCCAGTTGACTGTTGACTTGACCCTCACTTGTGAGACATCTACTGGAGGAGACCAGTTACCACACACTGATGCCGACAGTGTGACTCAACCCTTGGAGGCGAGAGTAACGGTTGGATCTCTTAGTAGTAGCGTCGAGGCCTTACGACGTCATCCTTGGTATGGATTAGTATCATCCATGTTAGGATTGACTGTTTTAGGCAAAGAACGTGGTTCATCCAGGGGATGAGACCAGGTTTCTCTTATCGGCAAAGAAGAAATCTCGCAGCTCTTGTGGGACCAGAGATGGTCTGGGCCACGTCAGAAGAGGTCCATGTCATCCAGGAGCGGATGAGGAAAACACAGAGCTGGCAGAAGTCATATGCTGACAGGAGGCGGAGGCCACTAGAGTTCGAGGATGGCGACCACGTCTTCTTGCGTGTCTCACCTCGACGTGGTTTGCGGAGATTTGGCCGAGGCGGCAAGTTGTCTCCCCGCTTCATCGGACCTTTCCAGGTCCTCAGCAGGGTTGGCGAGGTGGCTTCTCGCCTGGCTCTGCCACCTCAGTTGCACCGGGTGCATGACGTCTTCCACGTATCCCAGCTGAGGAGATACGTGCTCGACCCCCTTCGCATATCATCGACCATGAGGAGCTAGACAGTGGCGATGAGTGTCTTATACGGAGGTTCCTGTGGGGATCGAGGATCGACAGGAGCGGATCCTAGGAGGATGGTCGATTCCTCTTGTGCACTTTCTTTGGCAGCGCGGGAACCTCCATGTGAGCACATGGGAGTGGAAGGCTCAGATGCGTGCTCAGTACCGCTTTGTTTCCCTAAGTTTGTGGTGAAGCTTTACGGGGACGTAAAGCCCTGTGGTGGGAGTAATGTAAAGACCCGTAAATTTCAAGGAAATTTTTTTCTTAATTTTCTTTGGAATTTTACAAGAACGCAGTTTCAGACGGCACCTGATTCCGAGGCCCGGAGTGCCCGGAATTAATTTCCGAAGTTTGGCTCGGGTACGTTCAGTGAACGAACGAGCGGGAATTTATAACTTTTGATCCGGTGCTCGGAATTGAAATCCGAGGGCACCGATGAACTCGCAGTGCCGATATTCGCTTAGAAACGCCTCTTCCGGAGTTGCGTTTGCTCGGGTGTGGTTTTTAATTTTCGGGCTTAAAGTTAAGAAATAAAATAATTTTGCGACAACTTTATTTTATTTCGCTTAAGCCACTTAGAAGCCACTTGAAGACACTTAAAGGCGGCTTGAACTGAGTTGAACTGGATAGGATGCTATCCAGAAATATCCTACTCCTTGGTAGGATATTTGTGAGATGGGGCCCGCACGAGCCCCGCCGTTTCTTTCGCTAAGTAACGCACCCGCGAAAACCCGTCAAAGTAACTGAAAAGTCAACCGACGCGTTTTCTTTAATTCTTAACAGACCATTAAATTGGGCGGTTTATTTCGTGAATTAAATGGACTGTTTCTTTCGTGAATTTAATGGGTCGTTTCTTTCGAATTGATGGATCGTTTCTTAACCGGTTTCGTGTGTTGGCATGTTTATAAAATAAGACCAACCTAAAAATCCTTTGAAAGGATTTGAGAGGATCTTGTTTCTTCATCTCCCCGCGAAGAACGCGAAGAAAGGGAAGAACGCCGGCGACCGAAATTCGACGACGCACACCGAGATCTGCGACGTCGACGAGCTTTACCCGCGACGTTCTTCGGCGACGCCTCTTCTTCCGCAGCCGATCCTCGTTCGGCAGCTAAGGTGAGAAACGAATCGTTTGAAATTCTTTTGTGTTATGTGTTAATAAAATAAGAGGTAGTCTTATTTTATTTTGAGTTCTTTGTTTGTCTTTTGGAGAGCTTCCTCTTCATCTTCAAGCTCTGACGAAGAACGAAGAACGCCCAAACTCCGACGATGAACGACGCCTCTCTTCTTCGTCCTCGGTGTCAACAAGAGGGAACGCTGCACCCTCCTGGGACCTTCTTCGTCGGCAAACGAAGATCCGCCAGCGACATGTCTCTTCGGGCATAACTCTTCGTCAACGGATTTGACGAACGACGACCGCGACACCCGACCTCCGCGACGCCGTCTTCCGCGGAGCGTAGCCGAATCTTCAAATCTTATACCCGAGGTAGGGGATTGTTGTTTCATTCTTAAATTATTCCTTTTCTTGAACATGGATCTGGCATGTCTAACATGAGGCATGAAATGTTCATGTTGAGTTTTATTTAACGTGAGGGGGGCCGGACCGCATGAACACGGCCGAACCCCCCTCCAACGTTTATGTTGATTTTTATCTTGCGGAAGGAAGCAAGTGGCGTGGTGCCGTCGCACCACGCGGATGAACATGCAAATATCTTCGCGATGCCGTCGCACCGCGCCAGACGACGAACGCCGCGGCCGGTTCCGGGCCGCGGCGGGACGAAGAGACCGCGGCCGGTTCCGGACCGCGGCGGAAGATAAGACCGGCGGCCGGGCCGCCGGCGTCGGAAGCCGATGAGGGGACCGGATTTTTCCGGTCCCGTTGGAGAAAACCGGCCGGCCAGCTGGCCGGCCGGAAGTCTTTAAAACCGGGGAAATAAATTCCCCGGCCGTGTTATTAAAACCCCCTCTTTAAGAGAGGGGGCGGTTCTTGAGGGAAGGGGGCATCCAGCCCCCTTGGTTCGGCGCCAGCAGGCCCCCCACGTGAGGGGGGGGGGGGGGGGCGGTTTTAAAGGAGCTGGCGCGGCACAAAGGCCGCGCCGTTTTTTTTGAAGGAACCGCGGGGCTGAGCCCCGCGTGCTGCCACCCCGTGCGGCGCCCGCCGCCGCCCCCGCGGCCCGCCGCCGCCGCGCCGCCGCCGCAGGCCGCCGCGCCGCACCCGGGGGGTGGGGGGGGGGGGGGTCGGGCCGGGTCGGCCCGGACCCGGACCCCCCCGTTTCGAACCAGATTCGGTTTTTGACTCATATCATGAGCCTCGGACCTCCGAATGACGAACCGTCTGCGGCAACGCGATCCTTGGATCGAGACGGTCGTTTCGATATATCGCACTCAAGGTTTCGGGTTACTTTGAGTTCGGCCGGGTTGGTTCGTTCACGAAACCAACCGGGCCTTCGGAGCGGAAACGCTCATATCTTGAGCCACGAACGTCCGATTGACGCGCCGTCAGTCGCGTTGTGTTCCTCTTAGTGAATCGGATCTTTTGGCATACTCCGCCCAAGGTTTGGACGCAGGTGGAGTACGGTCGGGTTGGTTTTTCCTTAAAAACCAACCGGGCCCCGGAGACGAAAATGCCAATAACTCACAGACCGGGCGTCCGATTGACGCGCCGTCTGTTTCGTTGACTTCCTCTTGATGAGACGGAACTTTTGACATACTCCGCCCGAGTTTTGGATGCAGACGGAGTATGGCCGGGTTGGATTGTTCCCGAAATCCAACCGGGCCCCTGGAACGGGAAAGCTGATATCTTTCAGACAGGACGTCCGCTTGACGAGCCGTCAGCGGCGTTGGTGGTTACGTTGAGTAACGGTCCCTTTGAGTATACCCTATGGGAGTTCGGGGTGCAGTTGAGATACGGCCGGGATTGGTTTTGCTCACGAAACCAACCGGGCCCCTGGGACGAAAAGGCTAATAACTCACAGACCGGGCGTCCGATCGACGCGCCGTCTGTTGCGTTGAGACCCCTGTGCCGAGACGGACCTTTGAGACACTTCTTCGCGGGACCTTGTGATACTTGGAGTATCGACCAGTAGCTCGTGGAGCGGACCCGTGGTACTTGACAGTGGTGGTGCGCTTGGATGCAGCAGCAGACCCTTGGCGGTGGAGAGCTTGGTTGTAGCGGCGGACCCGCGATACTCTACGGAGTGTGTGCGCTTGGTTGTAGCGACAGACCCGCGACGGTGGAGACGAGCGTGCAGAGTACGGAGACCGTGTAGCCGGCTGAGACCTGACGACTGCTTGACCGACTCGACTTGGAGTGAGTCGACTAGCCCAGTGGACGGAGCGCCCGGTATTTGGCGGCAGACCCACGGCGGACGGAGCGCCTGGTAGTTGGCTGCAGACCCGCGGTACTCGACAGGAGGAGTACCTCAGCAGGCTATCTGGGTAGCGCCCGGTATTTGGCGACAGACCCTCAGCGGACGGAGCGCCCGGTAGTTGGCCGCAAACCCGCAGTACTCGACAGGAGGAGTACCTCAGCAGTCCTAGGTTAGTGAGCGGCAGCCTCGGAGTCGTGACAGGACCACTGTACACTCTAGAGACGGAGCTCTTCAGCAGTTACGGTTTCGATAATGAAAATCCTGGTTTGAGCTGAGACTTTTGAACTTGTGTTTACTTCATGATTGAGATGGGTCACTTGCTAACTTTGGTATATGTATGGGCATATACCCGGGTAGTGGTTATCCGTCGATTTCACAATCCTTGTGTTTCCTCATGATTGAGATGGGTTACTTGATAACTTAGGTATATGTATGGGCATATACCTAAATAAAGTTTATCTGTTGAGATCTTCTTGTGTTTATCCTTGTTGGTTTTAGTGAGACCTTGAGGGTCTCGGGGTCCCTACTGAGTATCGTTATACTCACCCCTGCACGGGCTATGCCCGCACCTCGTTGTGTTGGTTGCAGACGACGGACAGTGCTGACAGAAGCCGAAGGTTCGAGGACTGGACGGTACCTGGAGGTGGACTATACGACGAGGCGGTACCCAGAGGCAGACCACTGGGCGGGACATACTTGGAGCAGACGGCGGGACCCGAGGAGCAGAGGAGCTATCTGTACCCACCCTTCAGGTGGGATTTCCAGTGGACATCTCAGCGTAGCAGCTTTACTTTTCAGTCGCTGTTTTCCCTTTCGAGTTGTACTTTACAGTTGGGCTTGTATTTCCGGCCCCTTTTTACTTTTCAGCTCTTCTTTTTGTACTTAGTGTTTTACTTCCGCTTGTACTCTGTGGTGCTTGTTTTCTTTTATAAAGGCAATGCCTTCCCAGTTATCGGGATTTTACGCCTTGGTGCTAGTCGCCAGCCCCTGGCCTATAGAAGGCGGGCTTGGGGTAGTCACGGCACGGACCCCGAGGGCGGGTCGTGACATTATAGGGTGGTCTGGCTCAATGAGAATTATTTTTAAAAATGATGAGTGAGCCGAGGATCCATTGAAGGATTCCCTAGATGCACTCAATTTAAAAATGTAATAAATGATACATTATGAATTGTTGATACACTAGGATTGGCCCTGATACATACTGAAAGGATGATACACCATGATAGGATTAAGCTCAATGTTTTCTGACTAGTGACATATAATAGGATTTATTGTCAGTCAATGGTGTCCTTCTTACAAGATTGATTCTCTGAATCTGGTATCCTATTTCATGATTGGAGGAGAGTATGGGTTAGCCCATGTGTAGGACGACTATCCCCCTTTGGTAAAGTAGCTTTCTCATTGATATACATCAGGCATTGGATAATTAAGGTAAATGTCGATGGGATTAGAGTCCAAAAGATTGAATTAATGAAACCTGGATGAAGGGCCACAATGTCCAACTCAATTCCATTTCACAAGATATTGAGGCAATCTGGATTATGGTTTTAATGATAAACTACTGATGTGGCTTCTTGTTATTTTATTCACATTCTCATAAATATTAATCTTTATTTATATTAGTATAGGTATGGAACTATATATGTGTACATATATTTATATGGACATCCATGATGGAACTTTCATAGATGATAAGGATTACAGAACATAAGATTGATCATGGATACACATTTGGTTTACTTCTTTTTATTGTGTTCCACCAAGGCTGATCAAGTTGTTGTTGCATACACTTTTGCAGAATATTTATAGGTTTTATATCAGGGTGTCCTACTATTATTATTTCTCACCCATGTACGTGTACCTCAGTGTATGTGCAAACATAATGTCTCCTTTTCAGGTTGAGAATGTATTTCCTTGTGGATGAGGCTATGATCTACTGTTTCATGTTTGATCGAAGCTTCTCGAGTGGTTCTACTAATTGGGCTGGTGAAATGTGACATTATCGAGAGATCAGGTATGTGGATTGGCTTAGAGTTCATAGTAGAGCCCAATAAATTTACATTCAGATTATTTTTTAATATTAGTTTTATGTTTGTCAATGTTGGTGACCTGTGTTGTAGTTTATTTCATATATGTTTGTGATTTTACAACATTTTACTATTTTAGCTTGTTATATTGTAGTTGTTTGCTACTTCCCTAGTGTCTTTACATACCACTGTGTACGATACATGGCTATTTATATTGATTTCTTAATCTTATTTGATGTCTTAGTCTCCAAAATATCATCTCCTAGGTCCTCTCTTCTAGTCGGAATCATCTAGCATATAGGTAGGGGTGATTGAGGTCTTGTGGAGAACCATCTTGAAGAACTAGTTTAGTGGCTTCCAGGTTCGAGCATTACACATGTTAATTTATTTCCATCATATTGAATCAATGTGATATATCCTAAGGAAAAGGTAGAAATCATGAATCAAATAAAAAAAATGAAAATGGTTGTAATTTGAAAAATGTTATCATTTTGTTTTGATATTTGGTTATCATCTGTTCCAATCATGGAGTTGAATATAATTCCATATTCGTCATTAAGTTGGCATGGTAGAAACATTAGGATTATAAAAACCTGAAAAATAGAGAAAAAACTTTTATGTCAAACATATTTATATTGAACATATTGTATAATATGATATGGGTATGCATGTGATTTGAGACATCTATAGGATTTGTAATTTCAATAACACTACAATTGTTTATTAGATATTTGTCGTCAAATGATTTAAAATCTTGTTTGGATTGTATTGCATGAAATCATAAGATTAAAAGAAATAGAAGATAGTAAACAATGTTTATTATATCAAAGAAATTAAATTGAAAAGAATAAATTTGAATAACTAACTTATTTAAATATACTGTGAATTCATTGGTTAATTAGATATGAGAAATATAAGATAATTGAATGTAAAGGTAATACTACTATTTTATTCTCCCAATAGAATTTTTTCTTAATAATTTAAATTAATTACAATTAGAGATTGATAATACCAAAATATATATTTCATAAATTCTTTTTAATTTTTTTATATTTATCCACTATATTTTTTAAGCATAAGATAAGAACAAACACATATTTAGGCAGAAAAAGCCAAAATATTTTTAAAGGCGCTTTATCTGTTGTTTAATAGAAAACCCAATTTAAATCTATTTTCATCACATTATGTATTAATATATTAAAAATGTATCCTATTATTTAAAACTGGGATATAAAAATTTATTTGGGGTTTTTTTTTATTTTTATGATAATATTCATGTTTTGATTGAATAGTTAAAATTTCTGAATTTCAATTGTAAATAGATTTTTAATCAAAATGATTTTTAATATTTTAATATATATTTAATTGGTTTTAATTTATCATTAGATATAATTTATATTCTTTAATTCAATTTAGTGTGTTTTTATTAATTTCCTATATAATTTTGATATAAAATCCTTTCAATATTATTACGTTTTTTAATTTAATTTTTTATAGATCCCTGAACATGATTAATATCAAATTTCTTTAAAAAGTTATATTTTTTGAGTTATGAGAAATTTATTATATATTTTGAATCATAACCTATAAATTAGAAAAATATTTTCCTTTTTTATGAGATTATTAATAAAACCATTTGTAATTTTTTATTAACAATGTAAATGGTAAATAAAGTGATTAAGGGAAAACATTAATATTAAAAATATTATAAAATTACACAAAATATTGTCCTAATTATATTTTTTGAATGTTTTTAGAGAAAAATAATTCTTCTAAGGATATTATGACATTTTTAATCTACTTGTATAAGATTAATTCATTTATTATATCTCATTTAAAGAAAACATAAATATATCATACTAATATATTTAAAAAATATATATTTTCTAATATATAGTTATATATAATATTAATTCAATAAAAATTCGTAATCTAAAAAAAATCATTTTCATTATCATAATAAATTATAAGAAATATTTGCAAAATAAATTATTACTAGTAATTATTATTCAATAATGATGCATTAAGTGTTTACCTAATGTAAATACCACATATATTTTATTAAAAATATTAAAGTAAATTAAATTTCAGATAATTAATGTAACCATCGAAATATAACGATAACTGAGTCACCATAGGTATATAGGAAAATATTTTTTTAGTTGACTAATAATATTGATATTTATAAAAAAACATGTAATAATTGGTTTTAAAATTGGTATTAATAATATTTTATCAAAATAATGTGTTATTAAATTATTAGAAAAATTAAAAAATATATTGAAAAATAATAAATAATTACAATATTTTCTAATATGTTATATGTTTTTTATTTAGGATTTAATTTACACCACATCAATTAAAATAAAAAAAAATAAAATTGACAATTTTGTTACTTTTGTTAAAAAAATTTATCTAAGGGTTAATCAAAACGATAATGTTTAAAACAATAAAAAACATGTATAAAATAAATTTTATGAGTATATTAAATAATTTTCCCTTGTAATATTTGGAAGCATTTTATTTTTAGATTTTATTTTTTAGATTTTATTTATTATAAATTAATATTATTTAAAATTTCAATAGTCCCCTTAATTCAATTATAAAAGGGACCCTCATCCCTCAAAACTCCACAAGACAATGAGATTTCTATCTTAACCAAAACATTCCCATATCCATTCTAATCGTCCCTATTCAAATTATTTTTCTTATGGTACTCTCAAAAGACAGTCTATAGTGTCCCTAGGTAGAGATCTATATTGATCTCACCAAAGAAGATGTAATATTCTTTACTAACTTTGTCAATAGTATTTCTTATTCTTCATAATCTTCATGTGTAAATAAAATTATTAATTAATAAATAAAATATAACATATACTATGAGATATTATTTATATTTTAATCATTAATATTAAATATTATATGCATCCAATGAGAAATAATTGAACCATGCATGCGTCTGTAATGCTTACCATCTCCACACCAAGGTGTAATCTTTTTTTCATTTCCACATTACATTTAATGTCTATAATTATTGCGAAAATATATATATTATAAATAATTCATTATATTGATTCTAAAAAAATAATTTATACATCATCTATTTCCATTCCATATCATAATTAATAGAATGATATTGTTTATTTTCTATATGTAAGAAAACCGTCTTCATGATGAGATGTAATTTATTAAGCATAATAAACATTATATAATTATCATATATATATATGTGTGTGTGTGTGTGTGTGTGAAATTCAGAAATATTTTATATGATACCTAAATATCATTATTTATATGATATAACTATATCTTGTATTCATGAACTGGGACATATAAAATAAAACATTACTATGAAAAGGAAGCTGTTAACACTTGAAAGAAGAGCAATAATGAATTGTTATAAAAAATAGTTTATAAGAAGATAATATATGATATCAATATTATATATACAGTTTTTATAATATTTAAAACAATATTATATTTTTTATAAATGTTTATAAAAAATAGCAAGAGATTCAATTCATATGGTAAGGGAATTTTATATCACTTTTTATTTTTGCGAGATATAAGATATATTTACCACTAGATTCTTTTATGTGGAGTATATAATGACATATGAAATGTTAACTCTTTAATTTTCTTATTCAATGATATAAAAATATTTAATCTATTTTATTATTTCATTGGGATTATATTCAAAACATACCCATGTCGTAAAGAAATTTCTACTCTCACTTTTGATTCTATGAAACTTGTCCCATATTGACAACTCATTTCCTCAACATGGTGTATATACTAACCATGAATGTATTTTACGATTATTATATTACATATATTTATAAATTTATATTATTTTAATTTTATTTCATCCATTATTCATGGGATTCTATTTATTATAAGTTGATGAGTAATTATTTCATCATCTATTTAATATTTTGTGTTTTTTTGTTTAATTTATTTATTTGGGAATATGAATAATTCTTGTCAATGTTATAAAAAAATTCATTAATATTATTAATTGGGGGTCAAAAGACATTTATAATCAATTTTAATTTTTAATATAGTGTTGGAAAATAATCTATTGTACTTTTCCAAATGATGTTTGTTGTGACTATTTCACTAAATTATGTGAAAATTGTTTTTAACAAATATGGATGATATGAATTTTCCTATTTCATGATGCCTTATTTATTTAACATTAAATTTCAATATGAAAATGTTATATTCAAACTAAAATATTTTACATTAATATTTCATGTAAATTTATCACATTAAAATGTTTTCAATGCATAATGGATATTAAAAAAATCGATGCGACTCTATAAAATTTATTTTTCTTATAAGATAACTGTATTTGATGTTTTTTATGTTTTACTGGATATATTATTCAATTTTAAAAATTTTATTCTTTCTAGTTTTTTATTATTTTAATTATGAAATGATTTTTGTGGAACCAATTTTTTAAATGGGTTATGTAATGATTGAATGATGTTTTTGAACGCAATTACATTTTATATGTTCCGATATGATGAATGATTTTTTTCTTGTTGAATAAATATTTATAGTTTCCATTGTGTGATAGGAGGGACCTATATCTCCTTCCAATGGAATTTGTATAAATAAATGTTCTATTATCCCCTAAGGGAATGTGTCATGTCATCTTATGACTGCAAAAAAGGTACATGTGAGGTAATCTTAAGCCTCATATAATAGGATACATGGCAGTTAATCCAAATCCAAATACAAAAAAAACATGACAGGACACCACGAGATTGAAGTGTGTAAATGTGTGATTAAACCAATCCTAACACACTATGAATGTTTGAAAAAGGAATAATTGAAATGAGATATTTTAAGCATCAATTTATTCCACAGTATCCATGTTTAATACCATTAATATACTCTCATGGATCTTGTAATTTTATTTTCATAATGTTTAGGAATTATGATCTACCAAAATTTATGACATCAATAATGTATATGATCTTTTTTATAAACTAGATTCACATAAATTTGTACACTTATGTTTTATCCCCCTTATGATCATGTTAATCTTATATATCTTCCATTTTTATCATTACTAAGCATCTTAGCTCACATTTTTTTATATTTCCATTACTTGGGATACAAATAAAAGTTTCCCATTTAATTACTAGAGGGGAAGATCTTTTTCGAGTATGAATAATATAATTCAGAAAATCAGAAAAATGATTTATACGTTTCCAAATGCACTAAACTAATATAGTCATTGGGAATGTGGTTTATTAATATATGAAAATTTCTAAAAAAAATTGTAATATGAATTTATGAAAAGTCATGGTCATTATAATATCATTTTCATGGGTTAATTTAATGATATTATTATGAAAATCATTTTAGAAATGGATTCCCACTATGAGTTCATATTTTATTTTGATTAATTATTTATTGTTTTGGATTAAAAATTAGGGTTTTTGAAACCATTTTTATAGTTTAGAAATGTGGGATTTTGAAAAGGAATGATAATTGAATTTTGAAAAAGGGTTGATTTTATAAATAAAATTATAATTTTAAATAAACAAATTTACGAGTAAATGTACTATTGGAAGAGACGGAATGATAATTGTATTTTTAAAAACATTTTATTTTCAAAATCACATTGAAATTTTCAAAAATGAATTGCTAATGAAATGTCTATTTGGGAGAGATCAAATGAATTTTTTTGATTCATCTTAAATAGATATGACCACTACTTATATGTATTATGGCTTCCAGTCTTATGGATAGAGAAGTGTTCATTATGAAATTGATGGATCTAATATCTTAGAGGTACATATTTTATTTTATGGTTATATTTGTGGAGGAAATATTATTGTAATCATGGAAAATGGTCTATGATGAATAAAACATGGCATCCACCAAAATTTATGTGATGTAGCCTATATTCTTGATTATGTCTCCATTCATGGTGTTTCTATTATATTTAATCTATATAACTCTATTGAATTAATATATCTAAATTTTTAGGGTAATAAATAGGTTAAAATTTTCCAATGATGATTATATATGTCTGCGTTTATTATAGAGAATGAGAACTATGGCGATTTTTAGACTGTTTAACCTATTTTATTGAATAATTCGTGATGTTCATCGTTTTATCAATTGTTTTCTAAGAATATGGCATCACTATTGACTTAAATTATTAAAAAATTATGTCTTGTTTTCTTTCTTTTTTTTGAAATTCCTAATTAATTGTGAATGTTTTGAGAATTTCTTTTTAGAAACCATCATTATTGATGATTTATGAAATTGATGAATTTTTTTGGTATGTGATTCATGAGTAATTTTATAAATTGCAATTTCTATCATTCTGGGAAATGTTTCTATGTGTTTACATTTAATAAATATTTAGTTTTATGTATTTTTATTTAGAAATTTCTATTTTATCAATGTTTTTGATCAATTAGATGGTGTGTGTTCAATTTCATCTATATGTCCCTATGGAAGTGATGTGTGCAATTAGGGTTTTGGTATATAGTTACATTTTGATGACGTGGTAGATTGATGGTAGGCCACATATGAAAATGGAACTGTCACCTATGCAAGCATGTGTTGATCTGTGGATATGTTGAATAAAATGGGTTATAAATTTCAACATTGTGGAATGGTTTTAGATAGTTCTTTGGTTTCACTTCATGTAAACTAATTTGTTGTGAAATTTCTTTTATTTGATATAAAATGATAATAAATTAAATTTTATTATTAATTTTTTTTATATAAATGTTTTATTATGTTTTATATTACTTTCATGAGTGTGGATGTCAATCCGGAAAAACCTAATGAGTTATATTACTCACCACCTGCCATGGAATATTGGTCTGTTTTCATGAATCCTTTATTAACACACATGTAAGGTATAATTATCACTTTTCATTATTGATGAGTCATGATACATGGGAATATATAGTTGAGTTGGAGGTTGAATCTGCTTTAGAGTTGTTGTGTTGGTGCCCTTTCAGTCTTAAGTATTGGTTGGTTTTGTCTTCCACATTGTTTTTTGATAATGTTGTTTGTTTACTCTAGGTAATATAATACATTTTGGATTGGTTTTATATAATTTGATTGGTAATAATTTCATATAATGAATCATATAGTAGTCATGGTATGTGGTGTTGTCAATTTTGGTTGTTTATTTTCAAATTTAATATCATCCCCCAATAGATATAAAGTCCAAGAAATTTATTGATCATTTTTAGAATCATCAGGATGTTAATTATGGTAGAATAAAATTACCTCCACTACTGATGATAACGAGAAGAAGTGGGATGTTTCATGAACATAGTTATCTCTCAACCCTATGAGGTTTATATTCATATTCCATAAATTAATCTTAAATTTTTAAATGGCATGAATATATATATATATATATATGTGAAAAGGTCTAGATAAATTTTTAATTTAATTTATTTTGATTCATTTCTTATTTATCCTTATCAACATAGATGATAGTAAATTGAGTGAACCTAAATAAAATAATGTTATGTATACATGTATATATATAACATGGACCTTTTTCTATAAATAATGGATCTTTATTTCATGTCCTTAGCTGACAATATAACATAGTATTATATTAAATGGAATGTAACTAATGTCCTAAATTGAATAAATTATTATTAATATGTTTAAAATTGAATAATGAAATTTTTACCTTTATATCATTGGTTAGACTTAAGATGGACTTTGATTCCTAATGGATTTTTAAGCACATAGAGGATGACATTCCAACACAAGGATATGGTTTACAAGGGATATGTGTTACATTGAACATGGTACATGTCAGTTATAAGATGAAAAAATCATTCTTTATGATCCATTTAGTATCTATTAGAAGATTAATATGACTGAGGAATCCTCCTTGAATAAATATTGATGACATCAGTGATACAACACCATTGATTCACACAATTAAGCCCCATTATTCCATGTATGAGGTTACCATTGATGAGATCCTTGCACATTGTAGGGTAATTTTATAATGGAATTACCATAATGTTTAAACATATATTTCACTAGGACCCCCTTATATATAGACTACATGTGATAATTTTTCGATTTGGCTGACCTGTGAGGTAATGTATTCCTTCGTTTTAACATGGATCCATTTTATTATTATCCTTATATATTCAGTGTTAATGAATATTTCAAATGATTTATTTTTATAAACTGAAATATATTTAAATAATAATATGTTATCATGTTTAGAGACCTTACTAGGTGAGGATGAAACAGGTATGTGTTATTAATTTTAACATTTTCTTGCATTTATATATAACTGAACATTGTTTTGTTTGTATTCATCAACTCGATTTATGTATACATTGTTGGTGGTGGCCTACTAATAATTATATCACACCCGATTTGGGCTATTTTTTGTACACATAATGATTTTATGGTCACATATTTGGATAATTGGATGATTCCCTCATTGGACACCAAACATGATTACTTTTGGATTGGATATTGGTAGCATATAACTGCTCTCAGATTCTTGATTCGTCAATAATTGTTGTTTATTATTATACTTCTATATATAATGTGATGAATTGATGGAATACTACATTGTATATCTATTTCATATTTTTCTATACACATTTCATCATATATGTTCTTCATATGGTAATTTTTTAATTTGAGTTTTTTATTTTTTATGGATATTTATGCTTACATTTATCTTCTATATTTTTAGACTACATTCTAAATTTATAAAATTATTTGTCATATATATTATTTTTATCCAATTATTACCTGAGGTAATATATTCTATACTATCACACCCTTAGTATACTATGATATTCAAAATCCTCTAGCATAAGGGATGTCACACTTGAGGTCATGTGGCCAACTATGTTCATGGAACCTTTGACGTTTGAAATGAAATTGTTTTCCTAAAACTCAGAGTCATTATTTTATCTAAAAATAACTTACTAAAACCTCTATGAATTAATATTTTATTATATACCAATACCCTATCTTTATATGCATGTAGTGTGGGTAGTTCCATGGGTAGTGTTTCATTTTCATTTTGATATACTTTTACATGTGTTTCTGCATTCTATCACATTGTTCTGATGAATAATATTGAAACATATTTAGTTATTTCACTATTACATCCTATTGGTATGAACCAAAGTTTTTTTAATGATCATGATTTGATGTTGTTGGTTCCTGCTTCAATATTGATCTCTCCAATACTTTTACATGAGAAATCCCCTGTTATTCCCAAACTAATAACTAAAACTCAACTGTGAAATTATTTACTATGTATAACATATTCTATAAATGGATTCTATATAAAATTAAGCTACTATGTTTTATCTATATCATGTATTCTATCATTTGAATTATCCCAATATTTTTTTGGATGGTTTTCCATAGGCTAATGAGTCATGGATAAAGGTCGTGATTTCAATTTTTATTCATGTGAAAATTTAATTATAGAGAATGGTGAATCTTTCCACCACATTTGATATAAATTTCCTCATTGCTCTATAGGGATTTCATTAATTGGGATGGTCATCATGAGGGTATGTTTTTTCCAGACATCTATACATCACACTATAATTACTTTTTCTTTTAAAAGATGGATGTATACTGAGCCAGGAATACCATACACTTGTTATAGGGTACTATGTATTTCATTGAATATTAAAGATGTTTTACTAATTTGATACGGTTTTCACAACTTTTAATATTTGATTATTTAACTTGGCCCGGATGTTTCTGGGATGGGATGATGTAATCCATCCACTCATAGTTGACTATCTCTAGCCTATAGTGAATTTCTGATATAATCCATCTGGATTTTATCACAAAGAGAATCTTGAGAGAAGACAATATTTCCAACAACATAGGTTCTTCATTTTGGAAAAAAAGTATATCATCAGATAGTAAGTAGCATATCCTTGAGGTTCCTTTGTTAGAGAAGTGTTGGCTATACTATATACATTATAATATATATTATATAAAATAAATGTAGACTATATCAGAATGTAACGAATCAGTTTGATAGAGAACATATTTAATGACATTATTACAACTGTATGGTTCATCATTATATATTCATCCAACCTATTCTATATGAATCTAGTAGATTGTGGTCCGAATTAGCTTCCCCTTCAAGGGAATGATTAGTTTCCCCATGTAAGACTTAGATTTTGAGATGAACTGGTAGGTCAAAATGTCGTGTTGGTTGGAACTATGGGAACCATATTAATGATTATTAATTCATGTAGGGAAGGCCAGTTTAGTGTAGTCTAGATATGGCATAGGTTCATAGATCTGGAAATTTTTATGTGTTATAGAAGATAACCATTTTTAAATGTACAACTTTTTATTCAATAAAAGATAATATTTTAGTAACCTCTAATGTTATATCTACATTATTCAATTCATGTGATTATCTATCCTTTATCTATTTATTGATTGTATATATTATCAGGATAGAAATTCCAGGATACTGTAGGGAGATGACCGTAGATAAATATTTGGGAGTGTGGTTAAAGGGAATAATCAAATATAGGGAATGTCCCCTTCAGAATTTTAGTTATTACTTTATATGGCACCTCTTCATCCTCAATATAATAGCCATTGATGTCATTCTTAGGATAGAGTGGTTTGTACCTTATAACACTTATGTGTAATTATATTACCACGATGTTTCATTTACATCACCATAGTCTTATAGTTATCTTTACAAAGGTGACATGAATGTCTAGAATATTTTACTTCAACCAGAGTATCATAGAATATGTTCAAAAACCACCATGATTTCATGCCACTTAATAGAGGATAAAGAGATAATTATAACAAATTTTTCTACCATTGGTAGTTCATTTTATGGAGGTGTTCCTTAAATATTTTTTCTTTAACTTTTGAGAGAGAGACATATATTGTTTTTTATTGAAACTTTTGAGAAATTGTTCTAATATCTATTAATCTATACAGAATGGATCCTAGTGCATTCCAGTGTTTGAATATGCATTTTGGGGATTTAAAATCATATGATTTTTTATCCTAGAACATCTTAATAGGGTTAAAATCATTACATAACATGGATAAAAATGTTTAGTGTCTTAAGAAAACTAGGGAAATAAATAAATTTTAAGAAATAAAACATTAATATTTATTTAATTTATTCTTATCTAGGTTTTTATTGTCCCATGAATTATTATTAGTATAAGTAGTCACATGATTAAATACATCGAAGAATGTGGTGATTTAAAATTCCTGTAATAGGATAGATAAGATCACGAAACAATATACAACATTGGGTGAGAGTAATCTCTAAATCATCATCACAATCATGCGAGGAGTCATTATATTAAGTTATGGAATGTGTTTATTCCTATAAATGAAACATCATATCATATTTTTCAACTACAAAATATAGTTGTGAACAAAGATAGAATTATGTTCATTCAATTTCATTTTTTTCATTAGATATATCACATTACCCCATGAATTAGAGATCTAAATAATTCTAGGCTCACCGATCACACCATAACATTTACATTACACTATATAATTCCGGGAAACCCCATCACATCATATCATTTACATTATCATGCTTTCCACAGAGAACATATATCAATATTGGACATAAAATAATCCATGTAAATAAAATTGTAACATTTTTACAAGCGTACAATCATTATCTATGTCTTCCCAAATAAAAGAAGTAATAACAATCTTTATAAGAAAATCATCAATATTGAGCGAAGAAGAAACAATCACGAGAAGTAGAAGTTGTTTCTTTCAAGAAGTGTTATTTTGGGAACTATTATATTTTTCATAAAATCAATTAAAAGAATTTATATCTCATAAATGGAAATATTTAGATTAATTGATGATATTTGTAGATAATCCCACTGAAAATTTGGTGAAGGATGGAAAACAAAAATAACGAGAGTGGAGTTATAGAATTCTCATAACCTTATGTCTAATTGATTTATTCACATTGTTATCATGTAAAATCACATTAGATACATTAAATAACAATGAAACAACAATTTATACAATAATATTAATCGTTTTGGATTTATTATGATCATTTATGGACTTTAGATGAGTTTTTTAGTTTAATTTCATTGTTCGAGATTATTTGTCTTCATGGTTTTCATGATTGGTTTACTTGTATTTAAGATTGGAAGTTTTTGTAAAATATTTTATGTTATTAATGATATTAAATAATTTTTAATTATCTTATAATGAAATTGGTTACCCATAATGTTGATATATCATTAAATATAATTAAATGATTATAATTTTAGGTTTCTAATAGCGGGATTTCGATCACGACGATCTCATTTTGTGTTTTAATTTAGTATTATGTATAACTGTTTCATACTCGAAATAAAAAGGGTAATAAGATAAACTTTTTAATAATTTTTCAACTATTTAATGGTTTTATTATCATCATTGAATGTGTTAAATTAAAATGATAGTGCATCAACCATGATGTAAGTAAACTAATACATCATAGGCGATGATTTAATTTTTAGAATAAAAATGATAAAAAATTATGATGATGATATTTATTTGACATGATATAATTCCAGTATATCAATCATAATATAGTTATAATTCTTTATGGAAATGATGAGGTGAGTATTAGAGTGAATAGAAATAAAATTTTATATAAATTAAAAGAAAACGATGTAGGATTTTACCTCTTGGATTTATCCTCCTCGAGAACAACCATTGGGAAATAGATTTTACATTTTGAAGAGACCAATTGATTTTAGACATAGGAAAGGGAAATTTAGAGTGTTATGATAAGAATTTTTACTTTGATTGATGATTGAGATTTGTGATGAGAAGAGGTTGTGAGGGTGGCCTTTATAGTTGAGGAGATGGGTGTGTTCCCATTATTTTAATCAATAGTTAATTATTTTTGATAAGGACTATGAATAGTTTATGAATTTTAACTAAATATATTAAAATAAATATGGGATGATTTATATTACTATTCTTACATCATTGATTACTTAATTCATAGTTTATTTAATTTATAATGTATTTATACTGAAAATTATCATATTTTACTAATTACTAAAATTCAGGTATTTTATAAAAATCCCAAATGTTAACCCTAAACATTTTCAATGTGTAGAATTAAATAAATGAAAACAATTTTATGGAAATAATTTTCTAAATATGAGTATATGAATGATAAATTAAAACTATCATTGAGAGGGAAAATAATGTTTTTAAATTTATAAATGATTTTATTTTACATTGAAAAATTACATTATGTCCTCATATAATTTTCTAAAATTCATATAAAATAAAAATATTAATTCATGTATAAAAGTTCTTTTAAATTATAATATTAATCAGCCTATTGTAATTAAATATTTATAAGACCCAAAAATTCAAACAAAAAATTAATTTTTTAGGGAAATCGTTTACTTATATGATGATATAATTATACCATTATCTTATTCATAATATGCCTTGTTTTTACTTATACATTCATTGGTGACATTACTTTTCATTTTCCTAATTTATTATTCAGAAGGTTCATATTGCTATTCCTAATATCATGTTACTATTTAATCGGTATATGTCTCTTAATGTCTAGAAATAACTTTGGTTTCATTAATTCATAAATTATTAGTTTTTATTGTATTCGTAGTGTGATTTAATTTAATTACAGTAAATAAAAATATTTTATGAAGGGAGAAATTCAAAAAAAATATATTGTTTTGTTACATTCTTCACCATTTTGAAATGTCTCCCTAAATTTTTCTTACATTAATAGTTGAGGGAACTTATCTTTCGTTGAGTCATTCGGTTCGAAAGATTCGTCATTATAATTTTGGTTCATCCACAACTCTATAGAAAGGATGGTTTTCATGGTGTGTAGAAACGTATCTCTCTGGTCTAGAATTAATATTGGATAATACTTGAATGAGAGATCATTATCCAGTTGTACAACCTCTGAGTTTAATACATGCGGGGGATTTGGTATGTAATTACTCTAGGGTGTCACAATGAACACATCCTGAACATGAGTTATATTTAGTGGATGTGAAAACTGATAGGCCATAGATCCATTGTGACCATGGGTCTCACAGGGTCCAATTTACATTGGTCTTAGCTTCCAATTCTTTATAAATTAGATTAATCTATTCCATGGTGATATTTCATGAATGAATTTATCACTAATGTCGAACTCCATGTCCATTGGAAGGATGTTAGCATAGAACATATTCTGACTCCGACATGATTTTATATATTGAAGGATGTATTGAACCTTCTATATCATCTCAAGAATAATATCATGCCCATGATACTATATTTCACCTACTTCATTCTAATAGTATGGAGTACTACTTCACTTTCCATATAGAGCATCTTATGGAGGCATATGAATACTCGAGTGGAAGTGATTTTTGTATGAGATCTCAAAAAATGGGATATTTTGATCCCATCAACAAATTAATTCAAAAGATTTGGCTCATAGCATATCATTGATTTTTTGAATAGTCCTTTCATATTGGACATCGGTTTGAGGGAGATAGGTCATGCAAAAATTTAATTAACTACTTAAAGCATGTTGAAGTGTCTAGGAGAATTTATAGGTGAACCTTGTATCTCAATCAGATACATTTATAATTATATCCCCATGATGCCTCAAAAAATTCTTCAAATATATCAAATCGTGATTCCTAAGTGATATATATTCCAAAATAGTGGAAATGTGGGAAGTCATGGTGAGTCAGACCACCAACACCCATATCACATTGTTTCTTTTAAATGACTTATAAAAACACTAGAAAAAGACGATTGTTACATTATACCATTTATACATGGGTATTAGAAATTTTTGAATCAACCCATTGGTTTGATTCTCTCTTATTTAACATGATGAAATATCATAAACATAATGATATACTCAACAGTGTCCTTCTTCATGTTTTATAATAAGAATTTTTCTCTGAGATCATAGAACATCACAGTACTCCCGTTATGGATAATGAAAGCTGAGATATGAGCATTTTACAATTGATCCTTCCATGTCACCTGTGATGAATTCACACATATCCTCTCTACAAATAGAATCACTCCATCATTATAGATATGGAACTCTTGCAGGTTCAATTCCATTATTGAAATAAAATTCTTTTATAACAATAGATCATCCCATTGTTCCTCCTTAATAATCTGTTATATAGATGGTTGGCAAATTATTAGGGAAAGGTAGGATGTATTACATATAATTATGATTTCCAAATCTATCCTTTTCATGTTAATGAATATAGTGTCTCTATCTATGTATGTATCATTGATAGAGTAGTGGGTTCTTTTTGTCTAAGATTATTAGAAACCTCATTATGCATTCTGGGATTATTGTAAATAGAGTAATCATATTAATTGAATAGATCAAACCATATCCATTGAATCTTGTTGACATACATTTGTGTGAATATTTAATCAGTCTCATTTAATCTGTATATATGTCACGCTTCTCACCTTATAGGAATTTTCCCATGATTTTGAGGCAAAATCATAGCTTCTAAATCCATATCATGTGTTGGGTAGTTTTTCTCACATATTAATAATTATCATGATGCTTAGGCTATTAGATTTCCAATTTCATTATTTGAAAAATGATGCCTTTTTTGAAGTAAGAAAAAATATCACAAATAATTCTCCACATTTTTTTAGGGGGAGTATAGGTGCAATTATTAGAATTCTATTTTGCTCCTCGATTCATTCCTCCGAATATTTCATAACGTTTAAAATTATGCCATTCTTCATTATCATAGTTAGTGGGCTTGAAACCCATGATACATTTGTCACAAATCATTGGTGGTATCCAGTAAAAATAATAATCTGTGGAATTATATGACAGTATGGGTTATGGTCTATTCCCCAATTGCATTTTTTTGAAAGGTCCATATAAATTCCCTCACATGTGATCACATATCCCAGGAATGTGACATTATCGATCCAAAAGTCACTTTCTAAACTAGGAAAACGTATTCTCCATGATTAATGTCGCATACAAAAGTCATAGATGTACTTCATGTACCTACTTAAACATGGAGTAGATGAAAATATCATCGACAAACACTATGACAAATTTGTATAGGTAATGTGAAATGATTATATTAATAAAATTCATGAATTTTGCAAATAAATTATTATGTATGAAGGTAATTACCTTAAACAAATAGTTCCCATACCTTGGAAAGAAGTTATTATTATGAATATATTCCTTTTTCACATTTAACTAATGATATCCAAACTGAAGATTCAACTATGAGATGTATTGAGGTCCTTATAACTGATTGAAGAAGTAATCAATTATTGGATGTGGGTAATTTTTTGTTATGATGAACTTAATGAGTTCTTGATAATGGATACAAATCTACATTGATTGATACTTTTTCATTAAAAAGTCTACAGGAGCTCCCCAAGGTAATGCACTAGGGGGTATGATCCCTTTTTCCAAATCATCTTACATCACATTCTTTAACTCATCTCATTCGATTGGAGCAATATTATAGGTACAAATTAAGATAGATGTATATTTGAGTATGAGTTATACTGATAAAAATACGTCATGACCCGAGGCATGTCTAGGTATATATTCATGAAATACATCACCATATTCATTCACGATGGACACTTCTACTAGGTTGAAACATTCCATTAACTCAACCGTTAGAAAAAGGAATGCTTTTTAAATGGGAATCAACAAACACGCCATTGTAGGATTTTCAAAAGCATATTCTTGATTACCCATTCATTGTAAGAGGATCATGGTATGGTTTGTAATAGGAAATGATATTTCCATTTCTTGATATTTATGTGTTCTTTATGTAAAGAGAGACAATCCATCTATATTATGGAGTAAAATTCCACCAAGATAAGTATCATGGAATTATCATGATGAAACATCCAATGTAAGAGAATAAGAGTGGATTCCAACACATGGGTTGAAAAGATTGTAATAAATAGTTGTTTTATGGATATCTACACTTCATCGTATCAAGGATTCATTTAAATATTTATAGAAAACGTGCACTACATAATGGAATGTGTAAAACTAGAATCAAATAATAATTTTTAATTCTTGACAGAATAAAATGTGTACATTTTATGACTTGTTTTTCTTACTCCACTTCTACAGTATTGATGGAATATAACATTCGTTGATCATTTGGCATGAGTGGATACTTTTTTTTAAAAAGGTTGGGGCCGAAGCCTCCTTTATTATTAAAGGAAAGAAAAGACCTCTTTTAACTGGGTAGAGGGAGACCCATTACATAGCCCGAAGGCCCAGTGGGCATTTAGCCGATTACATGGCCCGAAGACCCATTTTTTTGGCCCGAAGCCCATTCTGTGAATAGTACTGCTATAGTACCTGCACTTCTACAGTACTGCACAGTACCCGCCACCGCTACAGTACTCTGCCGCCGCTATAGTGCCCGCCGCCGCTACAGTGCTCGTGGCCGCTACAGTGATCGCCCCTGCTACAGTGCTCGCCGCCGCTACTGGCATGAGTGGCTACTGAATGTGATTACACTCATGGAATTGAGGTTTAGTGCAGTAGACATCAGAATACCCTTTCACTATATATTTGTAACATTGGACCGTTGGTGGTGCTCTCCTTTCCTCCACCACATTTTCTTACTTCCTCATTCATTTTCAAAAATCATGGTCATGGTGGCCTTCTCTCACACACTTTATGCACTTCCCCATCCATTTGAGGATGTTACCATGATTAATCATATAACCTTTTTGACATTTGGGTGGTGTTTAATCCTACCACCATTCTCATGAGATTGCATATCTTTAAAAATTGTATTTCATTTATTATCTCCACATCCATGGGACCGTCATCCAAACTCTATCGGCACTTTGAGAGAAAATCCACAAAGATATTTATAAATCCCAAATTCATTAATTTCAAAATCAATTAAATTTTTTATTTTTAATCCACTAATGAATCTATCAATTTTTCTACCAATTTTTTTATAAACCCAAATCCAAAATTTCAAGCCTTATGAAATTTTCTTTGTAGGTTATGATAGATTATCCTACATTTTTCATCAGCTCTATAAAATTTCTCTCCATCATTGTTCAAAGAGTATGATGGAAATACTTGTTATGAAGAGGTATCATAATGAAATCCCACTCTATCCTATTAAATTCATTATTTGGATTGGTCTTCCTCATCAAATCCCACCATTGATCATCATCTCTATTGAGATGATAAATTTTCAAAGTCAACATCACCACATAAGAACAATGAAGCATAAAAATGATCATCTACGTTGATTTGGCCCACTATTTCACAACTAATGGATTTGAAGATAAACTGAATGTTGATGGTCATTGTGGCATAAAACACTTGATATCCAATTAAGCCTCCTTAGATAAGTTGGGCATCCGCAGTATTTATATTATTGTTCATAACCAATGATAGTTTGGTGAGATTATATATGAAATATTGTATGTACCTCCCAATGTATTGAGAATTTTGTAAGGGGATTCTGTAAAATGTCCCTTTCATGGGTTTTTTGCCTCATTACTACAGTTCACACTATTTTACAAACTAAAAAATGTTTTAAAAAAATGAGACAAAATTCATAAAATGATATCCCACTTTTAAAATTTAATGTAAATGAATAACATAGTGGATCCATATGCATATCATATATGAAAAAATTATTCTTATACATTGTCTCTTACTATGGGTTTTAATTGAGTTTCTCTATTAATTATTCCCAAATTAACTTAATAGTACTTAGATAACACCAATAGAAAACCATCTTTTTTCATAAATTTCAATTACATCATTTTATAGATAAAAGTATTATACAACCAAGATCCAATGATTTAGAGACTTTGGAAAACATACACAATACATAACATTTACTAAATAAAACATAAACATTTATTTTATTACTAATTCTAACCTTATTATTTTCAATTGAATTCTCATTAGTACATATAGTCACCCGAGGATATACATTAAAGAATGGGGAACCAAAAATAAATGTAATAGGATAGAAAATGAAATTAAACAACAGAAAATGGGGTGAAAATAATCATAACATCATTAAAATTATCATAACATGATGTATTAGATAATGTCACAGAATGTGGAAATGTATAAAAATGAAATATCAGGTTGTAGTGGTCAACAACAACACATAGGTGTTAAAAATGATAGAATCATGTTCAAACATATTTCACTTTTATCATGAGATAAATAACAATAACCAATTCATTGGTATTTTTTATAATTTTAGGACCACCTGTCACATTATACAATTTTCATTGTGCTATATAATTCTAGTCGCACCCATAACATCAAAAGATTTACATTATCATGCATTCCACATAGAATGTATATAAATATTAGAAATAAACTAACCCATGGAAATAAATGGGTTTTATTTCATAACTAATACATAAACAAACATTATTTTCTTAAATATATTGGGTAAATATCATACATGATATACGAATCATAATCCGCGAGTGAAGAAGAAACAACCTCAAGATATAAATGGTCTATTTTTTTAATAAGAGTTATTTTTGGAAAAAAAATGTGTCTATAATAAACTCAATAAAAATCATGTATATGAAATAAAAGGTAATATAATTATTAATAAATGATATTTAATTAATATTCATACAAAAAATGGGATGAAAGTGGGAACACCCAAATAAAGAGAGTTTGGTTCGAGATTTCCCCTTTCCTTATGTATGAATTATCTCATAACATTAATGTCTTGTTTAATCATATTATATTAATTAATTTGAAATTAAATAACCATTTATACATGAATTTTATTCATTATGAAATTATTATATTCATTTATGGAATTTTAGATGAGTGACAGTCATTAATTTCATCATTTAAGAGGACTTATTTTCATGGTTATCCTGATTGGGATATTTGTATACATGAATGGAAGATCGTATTAAATTTTATAAGATTATAATGATATTCAATAAGTTTTAATTATAATACATATAATTTTTTAAGTTAAATATGATGAATCAATAAATATATAATGATGATAATTTTAGGTTAACTTCGGCGGGTTTTCGATCATGAAGAACTAGTTTTGTTTTACCATTTAGTATTTGGTATAAATTTACATGCACGGAATAAAAATGGTAATAACATACTATTTAGAATCATTATTTGAAAAAATATTATTTTTATTAATATACCTAAAGTTGTTATAGGAAATTGAATTTTCATCACCCATGATGTCAGTAAACTGAAAAATCATATGCAACTATTTCATTTTTTGAATCAAACGAGGGGAAGAATTTTGATGATGGATCTTACATTTACCATATATCATAAATTTATATAAATTATTAATTAGTTAAAAATTACTATTTAATAACATGAGGTGAGGTTATGTGATGAAAATAAAAAAAGATTAATAGAAACTAAATAGAAAATGAATAGGATTTTACCTATGGGATATATCCTCCCTGAAATCCACCTTAGAGAAAAAAATTCAATATTTTGATGAAACCAAAAGCTCATAGGAATGGGGAAGAAAGATTTCTGGGAGGTTTCAAAAAAACATGTATATAGATCAATAATTTTGAGGTGTGTGCACTCGAGGCTATGAGGGGTTGTATTTATAGTGTACAAGAGGGGCTTTTTTTATTATTTTAGTTATTAGTTTGTTATTTTGGCCCATGAATATTAATAGTTTGACCATTATCATTTAGAATAATAATATATGGAACTAAATTTCATGATTATGTTTCTTACATTAACATTGTCCCATGGAATAGTTTATTTAATATAAAATTTATTTATACCGTAATTTTTGGTAATTTATAATCAACCAAAAAAATTATGTGTTTTATAAAAATCCCAAAAATTCAACCTAACTATTTTTGGATGTGTAGAATAAAAAATTGAACTCCATTTTATTAAAAGAATATTCAGAATTTTATTAGTTTAATTTTTAATTGAAGATATAATATACATGGAAACTAAAGACATTAAAATTAAAACTTATTTTATAAGACATAGAAATATTTTTTAATGTTTCATAAAATTATCTTAAAATAATAAAGCATAAAAATATTAATTTTTGGATACATTATGTAAAAATGATTTTTCATTTATATTAACAAATAAACATAAATTTGTTATCAAATATTTTTTACTTTCATAATTATTTTCACTAAATTAATAATTTTTAAAAGATTTATTTAGTTAGACTATTGTATAATTATACCACTATATATTTATAAGATATATATTGTTTACTTATACACACATGGGTGATGTCACTAATCATTTCGTTATTTTACTATCTATAATGGTCATATTACTATTCCTAATGTGATCAAACTATTTCTAAGGTATAGGCTCCTTAACATTTTGAAATAACATTTTTTAATTAATTCTATAATACACCAGGATTCTATTGTATGCATCTTATTAATAATTAAATATCTTGCGATAAATGTGATACCATGTCCTGACTCACCATGAACTATCAATATATCCCTTTAAAAAGAATTTATCAATAGTTATAACACAAATTTTAATTTTTTATATCTCCCATATAACATAATCAATCAAATTAATTGATTATTTAACATAGTATAAGGACAAATTAAATTTCTCAGATAAAATAAGTATTATTAAAAAAATTTAGTTTATCAGCCTATTAATGGAGAAACATTTTTAAATTGAATATTTAAAACTTTTTTATATTTCATTTGATGAAAGGAAATTATTTTTTATAATATGGTGATAAAAATTAATTTTGGATAAATTTATGGTGTTTTTTGATAATATTTATATTTTTATGAATAGTGAAAAATACTGCATTTAAATTATAAACAGCTTTTTAATATAAATTTCTTATATAGTTATATTATATTTATAATTAGTCTTAAATTATAATTAGATCATATTTGTATCATCTAATATAATTTTTGACCTTGGTTGTATTTTCAGATTTAAATTTAACATAAACATATATCAATCTTTTAATTGTTTTTACTTCTTAAAAACACGCGTTCTGGTTCTGAAAAAAAGAATTAATTTTAAATTAATTTCTTATTGTTCTTTGTTTTTAATTTAGAAAAATATATTCCATAATTTTAATAAGAAGATCCATATTTTTTAAATATATTTCTTTTATTTTTCTATATTATGAATAATATCTTCATTAATTATTATTATTTGTCATCGTTAATTGGTAAATTGGTCAAATAACGGTAAAAAAATATAATAATAATAAAAAACTACTATTCGACTTGTCCAAATCCAATTGGATGATATTTTCCTGACCAATATAATCCATAGGCCGAATTAATGATCCCATGGAACCACTTGTGTGTGAAAATGTCATGTTATAATAATTAATTTAAAATAAAACGATATATAACATAAACATGTATCTTAATACTAAAATAATTTTAATTAAACTCATATATGTCATATATTAAAATATATAGAGTAATTGGAAATATAAAAATATTATCTATATCATATTATTTTATTTTTAAATATTAGATATTAAATAGGTAATTTTGTTTATGAATCTATAATGTTGTTGTGTTTTCCTTATTAATGAAGGAATAAAATAAATGATATTATAATTATTAAATTAAATGTAATTTGAATGTTAATATGACACAAAATATTTTTTATTGATTATTATGAAATATTAGATTTGAGTTAATTCCTTTGGACCTAAGGAATCAATTTGTTATGTATTTATAAAAAATTAATTATTAAATAGTGTCAAAATTGACATAAAAGAGTTTTTATGATAAGTACAAATTTATTAAATGATATATTAGTCCTGAAAATCTAATATTCATTAAAATGAATTAAATAATTTTACAAATGCCATTAAAAGTCTTCTGTTGGTTCTCCTGAATTAATATAGTAACTATATTTATCTATATAGAATAAGAATACAAGAAATTATGGTAAGAGTTAGCTTATTTAAATAATTGTTAATCCCCAAAGATAAGGTTATCATAATGAGATAAACATTGTCAAAAAATATTTTCCTAGTTTTGTTTAGAAAAATAATCATATTATACTCTAAATAAATCACATTGGAGATATTATAAAAAGAAAATCAACTTAAAATAAAATAATATTTCATATATTTCCTAAAGTTCCCCTCAACAATTTTATAAAAGGGAACATCTCTATCAATTTTATTAACTACTAAAAGTTCCTTTGGCTAAAAAAAACTAAATAAGTATCCTCTCATCATTTCCCACTTCATCATCGAGGAAAATCATTTTGAAAAAAACTAACATACGAAGTCATTTTTGGCAAATCAAAAGGAGACACATGAAGAGGAGATAATTGTTCTATCCCTTCATTCAATGTACTTTTATTCTTATAATTCCAATTTCTATGTTTTTTCCATACCAAATTAATAAATATAATATCATCCATATACTAAGATTTTATTATAATGATGTTACTACAATATTAATCATTTCATCCATTCTATGAATATTAATATCACCATGTGTGAATAAGTATGGCTTTTCGTCTCCACGTCGTGGAGTAATTTGATAATAGCCGTTAATTTATTTAGATAGATATAAAAATGAGTATATAGAAAATAAATAATTAATATTAAATTATTTGGAATTTGAATAATTAATATACAGTTTTTTCAATATAATTTAACTATTATTGAAACGATACTATCGCTCGTGTGTACTTATGGTTTACCATCTCCACACACGATGAATATCATCTTCCACATCCAGAATTCAAGAATAATTATATAAATATATATACATATTATAAAAAATTATGAAATATATTAAATAATAAGGCTAATGGAAATATATATATATATAAATGTGTCATTGTCTTGCTTCAATACAATATGAAATTAGAAACAGGGTAAATGAGTACATAAGGCCTAACGTCTCCATGAACGGTGCATGGAATTTCATATATCTATCTATAATATATATATATATTTTGATTATCTATGATATATTGATTATATTATACATTCATGAAGTTATTAAATTATTATCTATGTAATATGATCGAGAATAAAATGTCAAAACACGTACAATGATCAAAACAATTATTAGCTAAAATGTATCATTAAAATAGAAACCATTCAAATGGTTATTATAATGTAATAAAAGAATAATATATGATATCATATATATTATCAAGACTCTAACATAAGTTAATAATATGTTGTATGACATTATAGAGGAGTTTAAGACATGTAATGAGATTATCAGACCAATGTTAAGGGTTAATTCCTCAATCTCATTATTATTTCTGATTGTTTATGTGTATATATTTAGAGGAACATATTTATCGTCCATGTCTATGTTTCATAAAATTTTATTTAAGAGGAATATATTATGGTTTTAGTAAAGGGACTATTTAAATAGATCCTTAATTTTTATCTTCTAAATATTTATTTTACAAAATGTATTTAATTAATTTCATTCTATTCGAAATGATTTTAATTGATTATTTATATGGACATGATTATTTTAAAAAGATAATTTATTTTAAATGATTCAAGTTTATAGGATAATATTTTACTAAAAATATTTTTAGAATATATCCTTTATAAATTGTGTGATTTTTAAATGATTTCATCAAAAAAAGATATTTTTCTCAAAGAGTTTTATTGATTATTTTCACCTATATCAACATCTTTTATTGGATATTAATACCATGTGATAAGGATAATTTCATATCTGAAACATATCTAAAAATAATTTTCTATGAGTTTTTATACCCATTCTTATATTACCCTCTAAAAATATCACCGTGGAGTAATTATAAACTGAAAATCAATTTATAATAAACGAATATATCAAGCTTACCCTAATGTACCCCACACCTCTCCTTTAATAGGGAACATCTGATTCTATATTATTCACACTTCCAAAGCACATTCACATGGAATAAAAACTTACAAAAATTCTTCTAAAATTCACTGAATTCATCCTAGAGGCCACCCTTAGGGTAGATAACCAACATAATATTTCCTTTTGTGTAGATCAATAGGAGACACCCGAAGAAGAGGTAATCATTTCATCACTTCCTTCCAAGTACCTTTCTTCTTATAATTTATATTTCAACGTTGTTTTTATACCAATGTAATAAATAAATAATCATACATATATTTAGATATTATTATAATCATGGTTCTATTATATTCATTATTTTATTAGTACAATGTATAATAATATCTTGAAGTGTGCATATAAATGACATATTGTCTCTATGTCGTGCTGTAATTTGTTATTGCACATTACTATATTTTTATGGTTTTACTGATGTGTATAATAGAAATAAATAATAAATATGAAATTATTATAATTATTTTTAATTATTATAACATCTAGTTTCATATCATTTAACCCTTACATAAATGATATCACCAATCATGGATCTTTACTACTTACTATCTCTATGACATGATGAGACCCATCTTCCACATCGACAATACAAGAATGATTATAATATATATATATATTAACAATAATTACGAAATATATGAAATATAAATACAGTTGGTATAATATATTTATGTACATATATTTCATTAACATATATCAATATGACATGAAAATGGAAATAATGTTCATGCATATGTATGGCCTGCCATCTTTTTCAACGGTGCATTCCATTTTATATATCTTTGTATCATATATATTTATTTTATGAATATATATGATATATAAATCATATTATACATTAATTAATTAATTAAATCATGATTTATGTAATATGATCAAGAATAACATGCCAAAACACCAATGATAAACAAAGCAATTGTTACCCGAAATGTCACATTAAAATGGAATTGTTAATAAATTGGTTATATAATGACATATAATAATTTTATGTGATAACATAACAATTATTATGATTCTGTTATAAGTTAATAAAATGTTTTAAATCATTATACTTGAGTTTTGAACACATATAATGAGTATCATACCTAAGGTAAGTGTTAATTTCACAATCTCATTATTATCCGAGATTGTTTTTGTGTTAGTATTAACTAGGACATATATATCATCAATTTCCATGTCTCATAAATATGATTTCAAAAGAAATAATTTTTTTTCTCGTTTTAATGAAGGGGATCTTTAACTAAATCTTCATTTTATAATTTTAAGGCATTTTTTTTCTAAATTTATTTAATTAATTATAATTATTTTCAAAATGATTTTGATGATTTATTTCTATGGACAATATTGTTTTAAAATACTATTTCATTTCAAAATATTTAATGGCAAATATGACACATTAACTCAAAGGTATATTTTCAATGATTTTATTTATAAATTGTGCGACCTTTACATGATTTCATAAAAAATGGATATTTCACTTAAATAGTTTTAATGATAATTTTCATCTATGTCGACATTCTTTATTTGATAAATTTTTTGGTTGAGGTGGATTTATTATAATAAAATCATCCATATTTTATTTAATTTGTTTTGATATGTTTAACAATGGATGTGTTATGTTTATACTGTTTATTATTTATAGTCAATGTATTGGATTTTCCTATTCTAGTATTAAAACAAATGTTTATGTTATGTTTCACCCTTTTTATATAGATATTTCATTGGTTTTTGTATGTTTTATGAGGGGACCACGATATCTCATCGATGCATCATTAGTCTTATAAAAAAATTATGTTTTTTTGGATAATGTATTACCCATGTAGTTATGGTGTCATAGTAGGAGCCCTGACGGTATATTTGGAATGTCCATCATTATGAATTCCTTCATTTGGAGATTAGTTATTGATTTTATATGTGATTACTCAACTGGTAAAATATCCATGAGAACATTTAAATTGAAGAATTTGATTTATTTATTCTATATTATACTAAACATAGTGTTTTAAACGAGTTTTGTTTTAGATTTGTACATTTCCTTAAACATTTATGTTTATTTGTGATAGCTTCCGATATATTGTTTATCCATATCTGAGCACAAATATTTTTTTTTACTTTCCTAGGATGATAATAATTTTTTTACTGATATACATGATTAATCTATGGGAATAATGGATTTCTCAATGGATTATCTACACTTTATTTTATGTTTGAAATTGTTGTGTAGAGTTCATTTATGTAATCTATTTTCCCTAAATTTTAAACTGATTGAGCCTTCACGACTAGATTCCTTGAAATTACGCCAATGTATTAAAATAATGCACCTACTACAACCTTCTGGGGTTGGGGCATTACATATTCACAATGTATGATGTTTTTATTGTGTTCTTAATGTGATATTGTGTGATTTTACTATATCAAATTAATATAATATAAAAGACATTATTCAATAATTTTATGATGAATAGAAATTTATGACCTTGTTTTCTGACCTACGTCTGGTGTTTCAGGAGTTTCATAGTAGGCCTAAACTTATAACCATAATAGTTTAATATTCTCTCATTGATAGGGACAATAAGAGAATGTTTTCAGATGCTGATAAAAAGGTTCTATAAGAGAGTATATTAGGTGAGGAATAACCTATGGATTGTTTTGTTTATGAAAAGAAAAAACATCTTATTCTTGTGATTTTCTACGTTCTTAGAGATTTTAGAGATAGACATACACTGGTCTCCTAATAATTTTGATTGTTATTTAAACCAGCAATATACATGATTTATCATGAAATACGTCAACTTTATTGGTTGATAGGAATGAAATTTTAGATAGTTTGTTTTATCACTAGGTGTTCAACCTGTTAGTAGTTGAAGGTGGAGTACATGTGACCAGATAGCTAGTAACAAAAATTTCTAGTCTATGAATGGAAATTATATGATGATGAAATATATTTTTCTTTTGATTCTCAATGTATCATTAATGTATCCAAGTCGTCTGGGTAGTCAGGGATCATCTCAATAAAGAATAAAAAACCATCGAATAATGGAGTCTTTTTCAGTTAATGGTCTAGGAATACTATATATATATATATGAGATCATATGGCTACCTGAAGTTCCTTGTACTATAATTACAAAAATGGATTCTTTGTTCACATATTTTTTCTATAAGGTGTTATGGGAGATATGGGTACACCTGTTATTTTAAAAATGGATTTTATCCCTCAAACTGATGTCTAGTTGAAATATAGGATATATGTGTTAGAGTACATCATCTGAGAATGTATCAATGATTTAAATGGTTCATGGAAGATGTATATACAAGACAAAATGTAATCTTAAAATAATTTCTCCCATGTGATAAATCATATGTCTCCATATGAGGCCTTGGACGGTAGGTCATTTTTGTTCACCCCTGTTCTTGATGAACGATAAAAAGGATGTGCAAATTGATCATTATAATTTTAGATATATCATAGACCTGGTGTAGTTGATATGAATGTGTATTTATACTTCTCAATTAAAACACAAATATTCTATAGATAATCATCAATGACTTATAATGTTTACGATAGGGTATTTTGGTTATCTAAAAGTATCACTAATGCTTGGGAATATAAGGTTAAAAAGGTGATGGAAGCTGACACCCCAATTTTTTAGTAATTTTTAAATATTAAATAGAGTGGTATTGGAAGCCTATTGGTTGTTATTACCTCATAGGTTCCATGAAATTCATGGAGTCATCAAAATTTAAAATATTTTATTTTATTATCTATATCTAACTAAGAATTTTGATTCTAATGATTTTTAGTTAGATACTAGTTATTATTTTCAAGAATATCCCATATTCATTGTTGACTAGGACATGAAGTATCTCTTAGGCAATTACATTCTTTCAGTGTTAGTGATTTGGAACCAAGACCGAATACATGAAAATACACATGAGTGTGAGGCCAATTTACATGCTTAGTGTCCATACTTGTTAGTAGAAATCATTCATCCAATATTGGAAGGAGAAAATTTTTACAAGATATTTTAAAGGAAAAATAATATAAGAACACTATGTATCTAATTATGTACAGATCCATTTATGATTATTTTGGAAAATGTATTGAAAATATGTAATGGATGAAGTCCAAAATGGTTCATTTAGGTATGTTGGTTTGTTTTGACATAGAATTAAAGTGTGGGATAATATCTAACTATGGGAAAATTCACGATATGTATAGAAATTTATATAGATGATAATTCCTGATCATTACATGCTTTATAATGTAATTACACATCAATAAAAATCTATAAAATGTTTTTAAAGTGGCATAACTTTTTTTCACCTTATCTACTTTTTATTCTATATCATATAAGATGTCCACTGATGAGGCCCCACTTTGGTACTATATATAGGAATTGATCATTCTCATTATTATAACATATAATTTGAGATATTATTTTCCTGTTGGAATAATATCATTAAATATATTTATAATTAAGATGATTTCATCATTTATCATTATATTAAAAAAAATTTCCTTATGTCTCAAATGATGTATTTTAATTGTGTTGATTCGTTGTAATATTCTATTATGATATAAGAAATAGAAAGGAATGATACTGGATGAGAAGAGTAATATAGGAAGAAGGTATGCCTTCTAGAAATTTTCATGAAATGTTTCATCACTTATAAATTTACATTACATTTCAATTCCTTATTTCCCTGGGTGATGCTTCAAAAAATTATATTCCATAATTATAAATGGTATTATAGTCTTAAAAAGACTTAATTAAAATTGTTTGTCAGAACATTAGAGGTTGAGACCTTAATGAATACCACACACATTTGGTGTGTTCTTCATTGATAACATTGTGACCTAGGTTGAGTTCATTTGTGCTATTGTTCTGGTGCATCTAAATTAAGATTTGATAAGTTATGTGTTCCAACATTATTAATAAATCTTTTAATTTATTAATGTATTTTATATCATCGATATCTATTATCCTAGTTTAATTATGAATTTATAATGTCTATATTATGAATATATTAACATAGATATCACATAACTCTATAAGTTATGACATGAAAATTAAAAAAATGAATAAAAAATTATTAAATAGAATGTACATTTATATATAGATAACATCTCCTAGATGAATTTTCATTCGAATTGTGTTGGTTTCATTTCTTATCTAACATTTTAACCTTATATGAAATATATTTGTGTAATCATAATTAATTTAAAAATGTCAAAAATATTTCTATAGATATTCCATGGAATATTGTTATAAATAATGGAGCATAGTTGTATGTATTTAATGGACATTGTTAGTCAGTTTAAATGAAAACAGAATGAATATAATGACTTTTCTATTGGAATTTGTATTTGTGGAACTAATTAATAAAATGATTTATTTATGATATTTCCACTACATAAGGATCCTTTTATCTTTATAGGAATTCCAATAATTAATTAATAATTGGATTCTTGGATAAGATCCATGAGAACTCATAGGATGCAATTACTAATCAAGACCCAAATATCCATGGGAGATACCCATCATGGAACATGGTCTATATCAATTAGTAAATTCCAAAAACGATTTAAAAGTATCCTTCAATTGTCTCTCTAGATATTTGGATTCCTTCAATGCACTCCTAGGTCCCAACATGAGGTCTTCAGACACATTACACCATGGACACACCTCATTGGTCTCAGTCATGGTTAGCCTTTGATTACATAGGTTGAGATTCTTAGACTATATTAAATTCACTTAAGGTGGATTGTCTCTTATTTTTACTCTTAGATTACACTGGAACACCCTTATATATTTATTACATGTGATACTTCGCTGAGTTGGAAGACCCTTGAGGTCATGTCTGTCATGGTTTCACCATGGACCATATTTTGTTATAATCATGATCTACTCACTGCTAGTGATGAAATCAAATGGTTTTTATGTATAATGTGAAATTATATAAATTAATTACAATGTATCATGTTCACTGATATTTCAAGATGAGGATGAGAAATGTATTATTTATTGGTAACTCATTCAATTATTTTAATATGTACATTAACACTAATAATTCTACATTCATAGCCTAGATTTTCACAGATTCCTTTGGTGGTGGGATAATGATATTTATCTCACTCCATATTCAAGCTGTTGTTGATAACTTGGATGATTATATAGTACCATGTGTGGATGAGGGGAATCAATATTATTTAAAACCCTGACTTATCTACTTTATTATGAGTGATTTGTTGCTGATGTATAAGATAGAGATCATGATTGTTAGATTATTTTTACTTTGTTGGATTAATTTTTATTTCATGTGTTGTACCCGTTGATAGCTACCATGTACAATATTTTACATTTTTTATATATATTCTATTATGATAATTTTTTATATGATATTTTTATTTATTATTTTTTATATTTTTATGTATAAATATTAAAAAAAAATACTACATTAATTATTATACTGCTTCTTCTTTTTCACCATTTATTTATTAAATATATTTTGTGATCCATGATGAAATGAGGGAATAGTCTCCCCACTATTTCATCGTTGGCCCCCATTGCTAGTCAATAGCTCTGGAATAAGGGACATGCATTTAAGCCCATGTGGCCATCCTAGATTAGGGAACCATAGAGTGTCTATTGGTTTGTGATTTCCCAAAACTTGTTTGAAAAAAATCCCCCTCTATATCCAAATGATCTTATCTTTATTTTTTTCAAATTTATATCCAACACTTGATCAATTAGGCATATTATAACATATTATTTTAGATAAAATAATTGATTATTGAAATAAAATATTTTCTACAATAAAATTTTATTTATTTGATTTAATTTAAAAAAAAGTTCTCAACCAATTTTTACATAGAGAAAAATATATATTCATCATATAAAATTAGATTTGTTTTTATATGAAATATTGAAACATTTCAATAATTATAAATCTCATAAAATAATACTTTTTTCAATAATTATAGATCAGATGAGCATTCATGTATGAAATTAAATAATTATGTTAAAAAATATGTAATAAATTTTTTATTAAAGAAGTTATGTCGAAAAATCTTTTATAAATTAGTACCCAAGTTTTGTTAAATTCTGTTTCAATTGAAATTTTTTTATTCCAAAATTGTTTTTGTTTCATATTACCAAAAGAACATTATGATTAATTTATAAATTATAATAAAATAATATCTTATTAATCTAATATCATCATTATTATCATAATTTCAATATTTTCCAAGAGATATTTTTTTGGATTTTTTAATAAGAATTGTGTTGTAGTTAGAAGAGAAAAATAATAATTCATTTTACAAAATTCATGTGGATTATTGTTAATATAACATTATATTATTATAATTATATTAATGTGACCAATTTATACATTAAAAATAATTAATTTTAATAATTATTAAGTAATAGCAATTATAGATTATTTTAGAAAAAATTAAATATTCCGATTCAACGATCATTTTTTTGAAAGCAACAAATTTTTTGTATGTAATATGTTTTTATCATAATAAATTAATTTAAAACCAATTTATTAACCTTCATAATGAAATTTATACTTTATATAATAAAAATAATTTTTAATATTCATTTTATGGTTTTTATTAAAAAAAATAGTGGATGCAAATTATATTTTATGTTAAACAATCGATTTCTCCAAAAAGGGATTTCATTATGGTTTGAGTGCTTAATTAAATTTCCCATTTTCCATTTATAGAAATTGAATCATTTAAAATAGATTCATTTATTCAAATCATAACAATTAATTTAATTTAACATAGTTAAATTAATTTAATTCATAGTGAATAATAAAAAATCTTAAATGGAGTAACCATGGGTAATGTTTTATCATGTTTATGAGCATTGTAAAAAAATGCTATTAGGGTAACATTTCGGAAAACACCTATAAAATTTTTATTTTCTTATTATATTTCATACATATATTTTCCTTCCTCTGAATAGACGTCAATTTGGATCTAAATTCTCCTAAAATATACCATAAATCCTTGAATACCATTATAAAATTTCATTAGCATTCCTCTGCTCACTTATAAAATGAAACCACATCACCACCTATTTAGACAGCATTTTATAACTCATAATAAGAAAATAATTTATCTAATACCTTCCCAAAATCTATTCAATAATACTATAGCTCAAAGTATTTTCTTAAATAAATCATTTTTGTCATAACGGGTAAACAAAAGGTCTCTCAAATAATATGTTTAGATATTAACATTCCACATTGAATTTTATTTATTATTCTACATGGTATAATATTATTTTACCCATAACAAATTTATAATATCTTATAATTAGTATAATTTTATTTCATTTTCATTATGCATTAAATATATACTTTGAGTTCTCAATCTAGTGATAGATGAAAGTATCGTTTATGTGGATGTGTGGATTACCACATCCACAATGATATAATACTCGTTATACACTACCATAATTGATGGATGGAAATTATATATATAATTATAATATATGATATTTAAGTTAATATAGAGATTATAGAAAGAAACATTAATATTTTTTTGTCATTCATTCAACCCGTAAGAACATTAGGAGGTCACTCATACATGCGTATATACATTTTCCATCAAATATGTTTGTAATTAATGTTTATTCAACATATTATATTAATTCCTATAAATAATTAAAAGTAATATATAAATGTTATATATCGTGAATAAAATTATAGATATGTTTAAAACATTATAAATGTTAAATTATCAAAATCACTAATATGAAACATACCTGAGAACAAAAATTTTAACAACTAAAATAATGTTGATAATGAATTATTGTTAATAAAAATGTGATATGTTTTCTTTTATAATAAATGAAATGTATTATTCAAAAGATTATGATTCATCTATATAATTATATTAAATTTAAAATCAATAAACATTATTTTATTTCCCTTTCAATTAATGATGTATACGATGTAAGGGTCTTACATTACATTCTAAATGTTATAATGGATTTATTATGATTAAATAAAATAATGATTAAATTAAATGAAATATCTCTTCCAAATTATAATTTATTTTAGTCTACTATGGTTATTTAGGAATATTTCATTTTTCTCTTCGTCTTCCACACTATAATCTATTTATAGAAGGAAATAATGTTTTTTTAGATATCTGACCATTTTTATCTCTTATGTCTAGAATATTTTCATAGCTATTAATATCATGGTATAAATATTATAAATAATATTTTTACTATATAAAAATATTTCCTTGTAATAACTTAATCATTTTATGAACATTCATATTTTAAATTTTTATTGATAATGTTATAATTTTTTAATTGTACACCATATTAATGAATTTATAAACCATCATGAATAATAATTTATTTTAATATTAGTTTCTTTATTTCTATAGAGCTATTAAAAAAGTATTCACTATTTTATAAATTATTATATTCTATATAGTTGATTTCAAATAAATTGGCATGTTTCTTAAAGAAATTATATAGTGAAATTTTAATGGTATATTCATCTATATAAAAAATACATTAATATTTATTATTTAATGGTTATATGATCAAATTTTACTATATTTTTCCCTTCTATTGGTGTTTAATTTTTAATCTAGTAATTTTCTTAAAACTACTATACTTTCTATAGTTAGTGACATTATAATTTTCTGAATGTTTTATGATCTTATAGTATATATATGTATCATTTTTGTCATCTGATAAATGGGAACATAAGGATATAAACATTCTATGTATTGGTATATTATGGTTACATCATTAGATACTGACATAAACATGTATTTAACATAGTTATTGATTGTACATTTTTCAATATGATAATCCTGAGGGAGAACCTCAACAAATGAAATGACTTAATGGGGAGTGATCGTAATCCTCAATGATACTTTTAGATGTTTTCAGTAACTAATGAAGTAACTGTATAGACATATTTTCATGACAAGAACATATTTACTATAATTATGATATTTTAATATTTCATGACTAATTATGGATTATTCTATGAATTTTTGTATTTTTTGGTCTTGGGGAAAAATTATCCCATTTATCATGATTATGATAAAATAATTGATGGGTATATATTTTTTAGTATTAGTTCATGTTTTATACAAAAACGGTTATCCAATACTCAAATATGAACATTTATTGATATCTATTTTCTCTACCATTACTATGAATCTATTCGAACTAATTCGTGTGGTTTCTTTCTAAATTTATTTGATAGGGGTTCTATATATATTATAAATATAAACAAGGATATTTCTAAAGAAATAAAAGATATATAATGTATAAATTCTATATATGAGTATTTTACATATTACATTTTCCTATGAATATAAACATCTTTGATACATAGGCACTTATCACTGTGAAATGTCTCAAATATTAATACAATAATGTAATATATATAAGAATAATATTATTTTCTATAGTTTTTATCCTAATTATAATATGAAAATTTTTGGATACTAGGATGAGGAAACATTTGTGACAATCATTAAGATAATCATTTTTATATAACATAACCATATGTTATGATAATAATATGAGTCTTGTTTCTAAATAAAAATGCATCTCTCTATAGAACTTTAAAGTGGAAATCATTTTTTCATCGATCTGTGTATTTGTAATAACCTATAAAATAATTGATCATGAATATCTCAGTCATAATTCTGCTTCATTTGGAATGGGAACTTATTACACGCCAAGTTTGAAACTCTTTGGGGGAAATTTTTATGCTAAATTAATTTTTTAGGAATTTTTTTGTTTGATTTGAATATAAAATGAATATGGATTACAAGGTAAAAACTATCTTCCCATTTATTGAAACATGTTTTCAGGATTTATACATCCAAAAAAATTAATTATTATATTATTTCATACTATGATGATTGATTATTTTCTAATTATTTTTGGTTTTAATCAATTTCAAGATCTAGAGGGAATGTTTTTATGAATAATATTTGGAAAATGAAATTATTTTCTCAAAGAAAAATAAATATTATGTGATATCGAATAAAAATTCATATGTTTGTGGATAAAAACATTCTCAAGTTAATAATCATGTTGTCAATACAAAATAAGAAATTGAAGGGACATCAATATATTGATTCATTAATGAGGAAATATTCACATTTTTTTTAAGTGAGTCAACTGATTAAATAATTATCAATTAATAAATTAGTACCATTAAAAGTGTTTCTTTTCCATTATACAATGATTAAATCACAAAAATTAGATCATGATGAAATGTTCTATATATAGAGGGGTGAGTATAGGAAATTAATTTTCAATATTCATAATCCCCATTTTTATCATATATATATAGATAAATAATGGAATGGTGTTTGTAAAATAATTATGAATCAATTTATAAATATGTGTCAATTTCTAAAACATTAATATGGTGCGATTATTTTATTATTGTTGAAATATAATGTATGATCTATTGATTTTTAGTGGAATTAATCTATGTCATAGAAAGGTGATGTCATGAGGATTATTTAGTACCTATAAATGAATACATTGATGTTATATCATCGTGAACATGTACAATAGTTTCACACATTAATATCTTGGTTTCAAAATAATGGTGTAATTGAAATGAAATTTTAAAAATAAATAAATAATTGTAGGAAAATGAATTTTCCTTCATTTTATATTTGTGTAATTAAGATTATATGCTATTATATTTAGGTGATTGGTAGCTATCTTTTTTCTATAAAATAGGTCTAGCTTGATAGATAATATCATTGTAATGATATTATGTAATACAATTATTTTAAATAGAGATATATCTAAAAATAATGTATCACACTCACACTAATTATAATTTTATCAGGGATTTTGGACATAATGTTAACCCATGACTGAAAATTAGGTTTAATAAGGATGATTTAAGTTAGGAACATTTTAATGTTGGTGACTAATAGAAATATAATTCAATAAATATTACTGGATTTAGATGAAATAAAATTTTCCTTAAGGAATAATTTACCATTAAGTCTAGAACTTCTATTGTAATATTTAATTATTGATATACCCACTCATTTAGATGTAAAATAATTTTTTTTGGGTTTCACATTATTATCAAAATTACTATATATTGAAATATTAGTAAAACATTTAATGATTACATGATTATATTAAATGTTTATGAACCATCCTCAATTGAATTTCATTGTAATGTTCTTCCATGTAAATAATTTCATTATTACTCTTATTTATTTAGATGTTACATTTTAATGAATAATATTCTATATACAAATAAAATTCCAATTTTTATTGAATGAATTAAAAAAATATTATTAAATAACTTATTTTTTTTTTGTGAGGACTGAATTAAACATCAAATGGGAATTAATTCCATTTTATTGTTTACTATTATTTTTCAATGTGGGTGTTTATCTCAAATAACCGACAGGGAAAATCAATATCTATGAAAAAACATTTATTGGGAGATTTCTAATGACTTTTGTAAATAGTTTTCTTATATTCAATAAAATCATATTGTTGAGTTTTTAGTAGAACTCATACCACATTCTAAACCAAATTCATAGACGAAATATAGAATATTTATTATTAAGTATCATTAATTAATGATGAAACAACAAGAGAATAAAAAAATGGATTTATTAACCATAATGTGTTTATAATGTGTGGAATTTTAAATTTAATTAAGATGAAATATTCATCAATGTAACTCTATATATAGATTATTGGGAATATAAAATGATCATGATTTGAAATATGTATTCTTTATCCCTTATGAATGAATTATATTATACATTCAGAAAATATCATTTTTCTTCAATGTCTTGTTTATAATATAGATACTATAAGTTGAGAGTAAGGTGAATACAAATTAATGAATTTTATTATTTTAATTATATACAAAAAAATTTAGTTATGCTATTTTTTCGTACTAATTCCCTGACTATAATCTTGTATTTATTGAATACAGTCTTTATAAATTACTATGAACAGTTTTTATTGTCTATATTTAAGATGATATAATATAAATAAAATTAAATCTACCACATAATTATTAATTTATGATTGTAATGACGATCATAATGGAAATTTAATAATGTAAAATCTACGTTGTGGGAATTTGTGTGACATAATTTTTCATTATTGGATCATATAATCACATGTAATTGTATACCAAAAGATCTATGAATTAATGAATTTTCCAAAAAGTTTCCCAAAATAATAAAATAATATTTTAATATATTGATTTCAGTATGTGGAGGAATATTATAGACACATTTTGATGTTTTTTTTCATGGACAAGTTATTAACATACCATGATAACTAGGAAGGGAGTTATGATCTGTTGGACTGAATAGTTTGAATGAATTTTCAAGGGATTAAAAATAAGAATACATAGTGAACTTGTAATCACATTACCCTATAGTGTGGAATGGTTATTGATTTAAAGTTATGAATCAATTTATTTTATTGTATTTGTTATATTACATTATCCAAAGGTGATATATTATACCCCTTTCCAATTGAATATTCTTTAGAAAAATTACTCGATGCATGATTTAGAGTTTATAGTAGTATTCTTTTCATTAGTGATATAAATAAATTTTCATTATACATAAATGTGTTACAATTGTAATAATTATAATATATTATTTTGTATATTGATTTATAAATATATTAAAATCCCTAAAAATTATTGTTGTTGACTATTATATATTATAACTTCTCAACACACATCCATGAGGGGAATATGGTCAAGGTTATTGATGATTTAGGTTTACTAGATTATACTATCTTATTTATGATGATGGCTACAATAGATCAAATATTTAAGAATTATTCAGTTATATACATTGACTTCTTAGTTAATGTATTGAAATATTATGATTGTTTATCAATCTATCCATTTGAAGATTAATGATTTGTAAAATAATGATTTGTGGCTAAAAATTAAGATGATAATTGTTACTATGTTCATCAATTATAGACAAGGAAGGGTAATCTTAAATAATTTAATTTTTGTCCCATCAAAACAAGAAAACAATAAGGATGAATTGGATAATGATAATTTCCCATGAAATTTTATTCATTATACAAGAATGAATGTCAATAGAGATAAAAAAGATTAATTTTGGTGGTAAAACATAAAGAGGGATCCTTCAGAGTATTTTTACTGATTACTGGTATGTAAAGAATATAAATATGGGAGATGAAGATATTATGGTTTGGGAAAAATATTAATAATTATATATTTAAAATGTGAAAACATCATTATAGAATTCTTTTAGAGTCCCCAAAACGTGGAATGACTATATTGATATTTAGGTTTTAGTCGATCACCGTACGAATTCAGCGTAGATAATATCTATTAGCGATGATTTATTCCTTGTATATAAAACCATGATATATATAATATATATTTCATGTTACATGGGGTCGCATATTATAGTTAATTTTATTGGGATCCAATGTATACATTGATGTTCTAGAGAAGTCATTAGAAGTATGTACATAAAGAGCTGATGTCATTAATTTTTATCATCCTCAAACAGATGGTATGTTTTAGAGGACCATTTAATACATATAAGTTATTATTATATCCTAGTATACATACTTTAATTTTTTTGGATCATGAAATTCTTGTTGTCAAGGTTTATTATAATATAAATAATTCATCAACCATCCAGACACCACTTATAATGCCCTCAAAGGAAAAAGATTAGGACAATGACATATAAAAATTAAGTGGGATAATGAATTCAATTAACACATATTATAGTTAAATATAGATAACAAGATTATGTCCATTTAGAAGAATGTAAATGTATCGCAATGTTTACATCATATGTATTTTAACAATAAATTTTGAGATCTAAAATTTTATATAGGTGAGAATATTTTATATTAAATTTTTCCAAAGATGAAGGTTATGATATTCAAAAAGATGTAAATTTTTAAAACTAGTGTAACACCCCAAGCTTCCACGGTACACTTCTTTTTGAATAATGCAATAGTGTGCATTGTACGCAATATAGAGATTATAACACAATCTGTCTAATAAAAATAGCTGTTATGAATAGTAATACCAACTTTTGGAAATTTTATAAATATTATCTTCCAAAATGGAATTCATTTTTGTATTCTGAATATCAAAATTAGATTAGGGAGATTTTTTGTTATTTTTCTGAAAGCATTCAATTTTTGATTAATAGTAGAAACAATGAGATGTTGTTTAAAATGAATTTTTATTTAAATAATCATATATGGTATTTAAATTTATTTTAGGTCAATGAATATACATAATACCTATATAAGTTCAGTTTAATTCATTTAATTCAATTTACAATGAGTTTAGATATATAAAAAAATTATTGAACATTTTATTATATTTTACCCACATCCTAGGAGAATTATCAAATTTACAGAAATTTTTTTTTACCACTTCAGTGATTTGAATTTCAAAAATATGAACGATACAATTATTATCAGTATGTAAAATGTGGTTCAAAAAGATGATTTAATTTTTGTGAATAGTACATTTTTTACTTTCATTTACCATGGTTAAAAGTAAATAGGTTAATTAATGGAAAAAATAATATCATAGATACCATAAGAGATGTACTAATTCTATTGGATTAGTATTCTTCAACCAAAAATTTCCTTATGAATAAAATATAAACCTCTTTGGTCCTCTTAGATTAGATTAGGACATTTATTATTATTTTATTTAAAGAAGAGTAAAAAGAGTTAAAAATAATGTTTAAAAACTTAAAAAAGTTAATACATGGTTATACACAAGATAAATTTGACTAAAAATAAAAATTAGAAAGATAAAAATATTTACTAGATAATGGTATTTTATTTATAATTTTTAGCTATTAAATAATTAAATTTCTTTATGACACAGTGATGATGTAGTAATTACATTATTAATGAAAGATTAAAATAATTGATATTATAGATATACAAATAAATAAAATATGAGACTTTTAATGAATTTCTATAATTTTATAGGAAAATATGACTTGTTAGGGTTTTTTAAATGTATTGTTTTTCATGTAATAATGTTGTTATAAATTTAACAAAAACAAAATACCAAATAGTGTCAAAATTGACATAAAAGTGTTTTTAAATAAAATATTATATTATTAACTGATATTTTATTCTTAAAAATATATGGTTTGGCCAATGGTCATAAATACTATTAATTGTTTCATTAATGAACCACTTGAGGTTCTATTAGAAGTATATAGTATGTTTATTAATCATATAATATAAAAATACAAAGAGACGTGGTAAATGTGAAACTACATAACTAAGAGTTAAGTCTAAAAGATAAGGTTAATTTAGTAACCCAAACCTGTATAAAACCAATATTTTGAGTTTTTTGCAACCCATACCCACCTAATACATTAAATAGACCACTTTAGTCACATTATAAACTGAAGACTATTTTATTATAAAATAATATTTCAATTTTTTTCTGAGGTGCCCCTCACTCCTCTAATAAAAGAAAACATCCCATTCTCACAAATTAACACCATCAAAGCCATTTGGCTCAGCCAATCAACGCCCAAATATCTGAAAAACTATTTTAAATTCATCCTAGAGGATTTCATTTAGTCATAAATCCATCCTAAAGAGCCCTTTTTATCTTATCATAAAGAAGTACCCGATGAAGATGTAAATATTCCATCACCTCTTTCAAGTTCTTTTTTTCTCCCACATCCTCTATATTTATTGTTTCCATTCTAAAAAATAACTTTAGTATCTTCAATATAATGTGATTTTATTATAAAAATGATACAACCATAATAATTATTCTATCCATCCTATAAATAACAAAGTCACTATATGTGTATGTGTACAGATTACCGTCTCCACGTTGTGGTGTAGTTTCTAATTCAGATAATTTATCATTTAATTGGGTATAATGATGTGTAGAAATGATTAAAATAATAAATATAACATTATAAGGATTATGTATATATGATATACCATCCAATTATATATGATTTTAATATCAAAAGAATGATATTGTCACTTCTGCGTACGTACGGATTACCATCTCCATGAATGCGATGAGATAAATTCCACATCATATCCATTCAAGACTATTATTCATTTGATGAATAAAAATAATTTTTAAAGATGTAATATCATTCTAAATATAAATATGATTCATCTGAAAAAAAATCAATACTTAAATGACAATTCATATATTGTAAAACACATCAGTTAACACCCACAACATTGATACTACTGAAATGTCATTGACAATGAAATATAAGAAGATCATATATGATATAATATTTTAGTATATAGTTCATGTATAATTTAATAACAATAATTGAACTATTATATATGTGTTTAACATACCCTTGACTAAGGAAAAGAACAAGGTATGGTTTAATTTTACAATCTCTATATTATCTGAGGTTGTTTTTACATAAGTACCTACTCAGACATCTTTCTCATCCACATCTGTGTTTTCTTAAAAAATGTATTTCAAAACATATTCCATATTTAATATACATTGGTTTAATGTAATCTATGAACTTATTTGGATTTATATGTTATGAAAGGTATCTTTCCATCTTTTTCCAAACAAGGTACTTTACTACCTTTTCGACAAAATGAAGGTAAGAATGGACTTTTAAACTTATAGGGAGGGTGCGGAAATTTTCTGTAGTTATAACATCTTCTAAACGTCCCATACAAGTTTATAAGAATATATTCAAATTAAATGTTTCCCTTTATAATTATTTGACATTTATATGTTTTCAAAATAGAATGTGATATTTCTCTAAAAAATGTTTTTATTTCCTCTATGTCAATATCTGTTGATGGATTTTAAGCTTATTTGAAGTTTATTTATTATAATAGAAAAATTCTATATTGTATTGAAGGTTTTGTGATATGTTTGACTATGGATGTGCAGTTTTTACACCATTCATTGTTTATGGGTAAATTATTGTCATTTATTAAGCTGGTTTTAATAAAAATGAATTTTTATGTTTAAATCTTTTCATATAAATAATTCATTAGACTTATTATGTGAAAGTTGGAGCCCGCTATAGTTCCTCGATGATTCGGTAGGACATGTTAGACAAACATGTGTCTTGGAACAAGCCCTTGACAAAATCATATTTGTATTCTTGGCATAAGGCCTTGACTACGTAGTTATGAGGTCTGGCATTATGCATTACATTATTATAAAAGTGGCTATTGATATTTCATGTGATTATTCGTCCAGTAGAATATCGATGTGAAAACGAAAATGACATTATTTGATATTATCATTTCCATATTATGCTAAATTTCAATATTAAATTCATTTTTTAGTCATTTACAATACCTTAAATGTTAATTCTTATTTATGAAAGTTTCTTTTATATAGTAATGATTACTAAGCATTGGAGCTCACCCCTTTCATTGTTTTATTATTTCCAAGATATGAAGAGGTATATAATTATTGTCCAATAGGGATAGACTAAAGGATATGAGTGTGGCCTCTAGAGACTATGTTGTTGTAGTTTTTCCTTTTATAATGAAATGTAAAACATATGAATGTATCTATTATTTCCAATGCTACTAAACTAATTGGTCTTTCGAGACTTGATCTTTTGTCATCCTTTCAATGTTATATAATAATGCACCAACATTGGGTATCTATTTTTTGGGCATTACAATTAGTATCAATGAATTTTTAGTACAAACCTTAAAAGCTAGATTTAAAAAACTTTGATTAGAGAACTATAACCAAAGATAGACTTTGAGGATTAGTATAAAAGAACATCCTAGAATTTTAGTATTGTAGATATTTTGTGATTTTTCCATGAAATACATCATTGTATGGATACGAGTAGGTAGATGCGGCTCTGTCACGGATTTACCAAGGGGTAAGAACTGAAAACACCGCTTTGAGCTAGACTCAAATGACAACTGGTGCATGACAATGGGCCTTGATGCACTCCTGGTTCCGACACTCTCAGGGGGATATGCTTATGAAAATTATAATTTTTATTAAAACCATGATGAAGGGTTTATGAGTATATAACTCCTCAATGGAAAAATTTTCTGATTATGGATTATATCCATAAACAGTTCAATTTATGTTAACTTTTTTATTTGTTTGGAAATATATATTGAAATTAATAAACTAATATATTTTATACCATTTAATAAAAATGGCACCTAGTGGAAGAAATGGATACTATATCAATGCACATATTACATGTAGGTATATTCCTCCTACTCAATATAATTATAGTTGTGCTGGTGATGCAACTGGTGCTGATCAACTTATCACCATATATGGACAACTAACTTAGGTTATGAGTAATAACCATACCCGTTTGGAGAACCCTAATCCACAATGAGAAGGATCAATGTTAGAATAATTCATGAGGAAACAACCACCAATATTCAACTGGAGTAAAAATCCATTTCTTTCTAAGCAATGGAAAAAATCCTTAGAGAAAATATTTCATGCTTTAGGGAGTAGCGAAAAGGAAAAAAATTTCATGGCATTTTATCGCCTCACAGGAGATTTAGGACAATGGTGGTCATTGATTCAAAACACTAAGGAAAATGAAGAAGCATAAAATATTCAATAGAGGGTGTTCAAAGATATTTTCATAGAAAAATACTTCCTCATGACCATCGAGCCAATTTGGAAAGGAAATTTTTTAGTCTGAAGAAAAATGAGGATGATAATGTCATAAATTATGAGGCTATCTTTACAAGGTTAACAAGGCCTTTAGTATATTATATATGTAACCCACAGAGTAATATTGATAATTTCATTGATGTGTTAAAACCATTTCTCCATCGATAATTAGTCTCACAATCATTCTCATCAGACGAAGATATTGTCTCATGTGCAATCATGACAAAAAAAGAATTCTCTAAATCTTACAAAATTATAGAAAATAAAGAGAATAAGAGATTTGATTAACACTCTAGAAATGGCTATAAGTGGAAAAAGGTAAAAGTTGAATATTCATCCTACATTAAATGTGGTAAGAAACACTGTAGTACTTTCCTGAAGGGAATGGAAGTCTATTGAATGTGTGGTGAAAAAGGCCAGCATACTCGTGAATGAAAGGGGATGAAATAGGTTGTCTATGATTAATGAAAACATTTTATATAAAGGGGAAATTATGAAAATTAATTTCTTAAGTTCCAAGGATACATACCTCATTAAAGGCCAAGAGATAAATGCCAATATTATTTTATCCCTACTTTTGAGGATGAAGATCCAAAAGACATGGTTATAGGTAATTTAATGGTTTCCTCAAGTTTAGAAAATGATTTATTTTATATTGGATCATCACATTGTTTCACATATTTCTATTTTCCTAATAAAATTAGATATTTTCAATTTTACATAACATGGAATTTTTCAGTGAAAACACCGAAGTGATGTATCATAACAATAATTTTTTGTTAACCAGTTACCATTAGGTTATATAAATGTTCATTATCAGATGATATCATTGAAATAAACATGATTGAATTTGATATAATCCATTATATGTATTGGTTTTGGGACCATGATGCAAAAATTTATTGTAAGTATAAGAAGGATACAATTTTTGATGATGATAAAGTGTATATTATATTTAGAGAAGAAATGTCACCACCCAATTTTATCTAGTTCCACCATAATAGATCAACTTAATTTAATTGTTGTGTAGGAATATTGTCAAATAACTGTGGGTGAGTAATGGAATTTTCAAATAGAGGACATACCTATTGTGAAATAATATGTTTATTTGTTTCCAGAATATTTACCCGGACATTCTCTAGAATGAGAAATTGATTTTTCAACTTATTTAATTCATGGTTCAAGGCCCATTTTGAAGACACATTATAGAATGGCCACTATGGAATTAGTGGAACTAATGAAAAAACTATAGGAAATGAGTAACATGGTATTTATTCACCCTAGTGTTTCTCAATGGGGAGCTCATGTTCTTTTTGTTAAGAATAAAGACAGATCTTTGAAGATGTGCATTGACTACAGGGAAATCAATGCTATAACAATAAAGAACCAGTATCCCCTACCTCACATTGATGATTTAGTCGACTTACATGATGGATCTCAATATTTTTCAATGATTTAACTTAGATATGGATATCATAAGGTGTGTATGAAGAAGGAAGTCATTTAGAAAACATCATTTTGAACCAGGTACGTGCGTTATGGGCCTACATTGATGCCTCTTGGGATGACTAAATTACCTTATGTATTTATAGATCTAATGAATATATTTTTCATTAATATCTTGATTAATTTTTAGTGATATTTATTGATGATATCTTGGTATTATTCAAATGATATTAATATCATAAAAATCACTTGTGCATCACTCTAAAGGATCTATGAAGAAATGAATTATATGGGAAATTTAGAAAGTGTGAATTCTGGATTCAGGAGATAAATTTTTTAGGCCATATTATCTCTAAGGATATAATCTCTATTGATCTTTTTAAGACCATGGAAATCCAGGAATTTCCAACACCGATGAGTATAACTAATGTATGCAGTTTTATTGGTTTAGCAGGTTATCGTTGAAGTTTTGAAGAGAATTTTTCCTGGTTGGCTAACTCATTGACAAATAACACACGTAAAGGGGTTACATTTTTTTGTAAAAAAGAGTGTAAAGAATGTTTTGAAGAACTGAGTTGAAGATTATTCGATGCTCATATATTGACACTACCATCGAGGAATGATGAGTTTGTTATTTATAGTGATTCTTTAAAGAATGGACTTTGTTGTGTCCTTATAAATAATTATATATTTATTCCTATGCATCATAGAAGCTAAAAATTCATGAGAAATAAATACAACTCATGATATTGATTTAGTAGTAGTAATATTTACTTTGAACATATGGAGGCATTATCTCTATTGTGAAAATTTTGAAATATATACTGATCACAAGAGTTTGAAATATATTTTCTCACATAATGAACTCAAAATGAGACAAAGGAGATGGCTTGAACTACTCAAGGATTATGATTGCACTATAAACTACCACATAAGGAAGGAAAATACTGTGGCAGATTCGTTGAGTAGAACAGATCATGGAGTTTGGAAAAAGATGGAAATGGAAAGGTGGACTATATTCATGGATTTAATAAATAGGTATACGGGAATAACTATTGAAGGTCAAACATCAATTATTTTTCAAATGGTTTCCAAACCATTTTTAATAGAAAGGATAAAACTTTCTCCGACTGATGATGAGGAGTTTCAAAACAAAATTAATACTATGAATGGTTAGATATTGATTGAATTCATATATAAATATAGGCTTTTGAAATTTGGGAAGAGACTTTTTGTTCTTGATTTAACTTATCTAAAAAGGGAATTGTTTGATGATGCTCATAGATCCAATTTAGAAATACACCCTGGTATCACTAAGATATATAGATATTTAAAGGAACATTTTTGTGGGACAACATGAAGAGAGAGATTATTGATTTTGTGTTACGATGTATAGTTTTTCAATAAGTGAAAGCTGGAAGGCAATAGCCTGGAGGAGTCATGAAACCACTTCCCATACATGCGTGTAAATGGGATAATATTACGATGGGATTTTTCACGGGGTACCAAAGACACCTAAAAGGAATGTTTCTATATGGGTCATTATTGATCGTCTTACCATATCCGTATATTTTCTTACTATAAGTGAAGATATACCACTTGAACGTCTAGAATGACTATATATTAATAATGTTTTTAAGTCTAAATAGAGTAACCTTATCGATTGTTTCTGATTGTGATCACCGTTTTACATCAAGATTGTAGAAAATTTTTTAGAAGGCCTGGGATGCTGAACTTCATTTGAGCACTGCCTACCATCCTCAAATTGATGGACAATCAGAACAGACTATTCATACCTTAGAAGACATGTTGAGATCTTGATCACATTTCGTTCAAGGTATGTGAGATTAATATTTACCTCTTGTAGAATTTTCCTATAACAATAGCTTCTATTCAAGTATTCATATGGCACCATATGAAGCTTTATATGGCTAGAGATGTCTCACACCATCCTTTTGGGATGATGTTAGTGAAGGAAAACTCGTAGCCCCAGAACATGTTGAGGAAATGATGGAAATGGTTAAGTTTATCCAAACACGCATCAATGCAGAACAAAGTAGGTATAAGAGCTATGCCACTAGTCAAAGGAAGGATTTGAAATTTCACGTAGGATATCATGTTTTCTTGAAAGAATATCTATGGAAGGGATTTATACAATTTTTTCATAAGGGTATATTGAGTCCAAGGTACATTGGACCTTTTGATATTATAGAACAAATTGGCATTGAAACATACCTTTTGAAAATGCTGCCAAGTATTTCCAATGTTCATAATGTGTTCCACGTATCACTGTTGAGAAAATACATGTATGACCCAATTCATGTACTCTCTTATGGGAAAATTGAACTGGAACCAGATTTATCTTATTATGAAAATCCTATCAAAATTCGTGATACCGAAGAACAAGTGTTGAGAAACCGGACGACTCATGTTGTTAAGGTTCAATAGAGAAACTATAAGATGGATAAGGCAACATGGGAACCCAAGGAACTTATGATGAAGAACCACTTGAGGCTTATTATGGAGTTATATTCTAGAAATTTCAAGGGCAAAATTATTTGATGGAGGGAATAATGTAACACCACAAGCTTCCTCGGTACATTTCCTTTGAATAATGTAATAACTTACATTGTACGAAACATCGAGATTCTAACACACCCCGAGTGATCAAACTATCCGTTAGGAATAGTAATAACAACAATTTGAAATTTTATAAACTTTATCTTTCAAAAAATGGACTTCATTTTTAGATTCGGAATATTGAAATTAATATAGGGTAAATTTTTGGAATTTTTCTGAGAACCTTAGATTTTTGATAAATAGTGAAAAACACTGTGTTATTTTTTAAAACTGACTTTTTATTTAAATATTTATTTATTTTATTTAAATTTATTTCATGTAAAAATAGATACATAATACCTATATATGTTCAATGTAATTCATTGGAGTCATTTTATAATGATTTTAAATATATAAATATTTTATTGAACTTTTTACCATATATTATCCACCTCCTAGGAGAATTTTCAAATTTTCATAAAAACATAATTTTACCTCTTCTGTTATTTGAATTTAAAAAATACAAGAGTCATTGTTAATATTAGTAAGTAAAATTTGGTTCAATAAGAAGAATTTTTTTTGGTTAATAGTAACTTTTTACTTTTCTTTACCACAGTAAAAATTAAATACGGTAATTAATGGTAAAAATGATATTATAAAAACCCTAACACAAGTCCAAATTCAATTGGATAAGTATAATTCGACCTAAAAAACCATAGGAATAAAATATGAACATATTTGGTCCACTTGGATTATATTAGTACATTTTTAATTATTTTATTTAAAGAAGAGATAAAAGAGTAAAAAACAAAGTATAATAAGTAAATTTTTTTAATATAAAGTTATACATAAGAAAAATTAGACTATAAATATTCATTATAAGGATAAAAATATTTCCTAAATAATGGTATTTTATTTATATTTTTGAGACATTATATAATTAATTTTATTTATGACACATTGATGATGCGGTAATTTCCTTATTAATGAATGATTAAAATAATTGATATTATAAATATACAAATATATATAATTTTGACACTTTTAATGAATTAAAATAATTTTTTATGTTACTATGACATTTTAGGGTTGATTAAATTAATTTTATTATAATTAATAATGTTTTATTAATTTAGTATAAAAAATACCAAATAGTGTCAAAAGTAACATAAAAGAGTTTTTAAAACAACTATTATTGTATTAATTGATATTGTATTCCTAAAAATCTATGGATCAGAAAAAGATCATAAATAATATTATAGAAGTCATTAATGAACCACTTGAATACCTCTTGGAAGTTTATAGAATGTTTATTAACTATATAATATATTAATACATGGTGGCATGGTAATTGTCATACAATATAAATATGAGTTAAATCTAAAAGAAAAGGTTAATATAGTGACCAAAACATTTATAAAATTGATTGGTTGAGTGTTTGCAACCCATCCCCATCTAATACTGGAAATAAACAATTTTGGATTCATTAGAAATAGAAAATGATTTGATTATAAAATAATATTTCAATCTTTTCCTACGGTACCCCTCACCCCTCTTATAAAATGGCCCTTCACTTCCTCTCAAATTCACAATATCAAATCCATTTGGATTGGCCAACCTCTGCCCAAATATCCTCTAACCTTTCCTCCCTTCATCCTAATGGACTTCCATTAGTTATAATTCCATTTTATGGATCCCTTATGATCAAATCCAAATGAAGAACCTGAAGAAGAGATAAATATTTCACAACCACATCCATGTTATTTTCTTCATACACTTCCTACTTCTTTATTGTGTCCATTATAAAATAATAACTCTAGAATATTATATATACTATGATGTTATTATAAAAATGGTACAATATTATTAATAATTCTTTCCATTCCATAAATGATAACATCACCATATGTGTGTATGTACGTATTACTGTCTCTACGTCATGGTGTAATTTTTTTTTCAAATACATCATCATTTGTATGGGTATAATAATGACTATAAATTATTTAAATATTAAATATAACATGATAATTATTATTTATATATGATATAACATCATATTATATATGATTTTCATATCAAAAGAATGATATTTTTTCTCCTGCGTACATAATAATTACTGTCTCCAAGATCGTGATGAGATTCACTCCTCATCGTATCCATTCAAGACTAATTTTAATTTGATGAAAAAATAATAATTTTTAAAGACATAATATAATTATGAATATGAATATTATACATACTATGCAAAAAAATAATTACTTATATAACAAATCATATAATGGAAAACGAATCAATTAACACCAGAAACTATGATACTACTGAAATATCATTAATAAAGAAATATTAGAAGACCATATATGATATCATATTTATGTATATAGTTCATGTATAATTTAATAACAATTAATTAACTATTATAAAATATTTTAACATACTATCGACCAAGGAAATGTACAAGGTAAGGGTTAATTTCACAATCACTTTATTATCCGAGGTTGTTTTTATGTAAGTATCTAATGGGACCTCTTTAGCATCCACATCTATGTTTTCTTAAAAATGTATTTCAAAATAGTCGCAATATTTATTAAACAATTTATTAATGTAATTTAATATTCTTATTTTACATTATACGTTTTTAGAGTAATCATTATGTCTTTTTCCAAACAAGGTACTTTATGACCATTTCAACAAAATTTAGGTAACAATGTTTTTTTAAACTTATACAGCGGGTGAAGATATTTTCCACGGTTATAACATCGTCGAAGAATCCCATATATAATTATAAGATTATTTTAAAAATACGTGTTTCTATTTATTATTATATTAATTTTAAATCAATTCAAAATACAAATAGGTATTTCTCTAAAAAATAATTTAATTCCATCCATTCAACATCCATCGATGGATTTTAAGATTATTTGATGTTGATTTATTATGATACAAAACATAGATATTTAATTGAAGGATTTGTGATACATTGGACAATGGATGTGTTAATTTTACACCTTTCATGGTTTATGGATAAATTATTGATATTTCTATTGCTAGTTTTAATATGAATGTTTATGTTATGTATTATCCTTTTCATAGGAGGAATGCATTGGACTTAGTAAATGATCAGTGGAGCCTGCTATAACTTCTCGATGCATCAGTAGGTCTTGTTATACAAAATCATGTCTTGGCATAAGGTCTTGACAAAAATTTATTTGTTGTATTAGCACAAGGCCTTGAATAAGTGGTTATGAAGTCTGGCATTATGCATTCCACCATTTTGAATGTGGCTATTGATATTTCATGTTATTAATCAACTAGTAGAATATCCTTGTGAATATGTAAATGGAATTATTTGATTTTATCATTCCCATATTATGCTTAATTTCATGTTTAAAAGGATTTTGTTTTATAAATATGCTTTCCTTTAAATTGTAATGCTTATTTATGAATGTTCTTCCTATATTGTTAACTTTATTGAGCATCCTATCTCACCCCTATCTATGTTTTATTTTTCATAGGATACGCATAAGTATATTTTCACTGACCTATAGGGATAGTCTAAGGGATATGATTGTGGCATATGGAAACTATGTTGTTTTAGTTTTTCAATTTATAATGTAATATAAAACTTATGAATGTATCTTGTATTTCCAAGGCTACATAACTAATCGGTCTCTTGAGACATGATCATTTGTGATCATGCCAATGTTATGAAATAGTGCACTGACTCTAGGTAACTAGGGTCGGGGCGTTACAACTATGTATATTGGTTCCTTTTATATTCATGATTGATTTTTGACTGCATATTATTACATGAATCTCTCACCAAACATTTTATTAATGTCATTATGTTTTCCATTTATAACTCTTATGAATGTATATATCCGAAATTTCTTTTACTATGAATGAATAGTATTAACCACTATAGGATAATAATTATTTTGATTAAAAATATATTGAAATATTAGATATTTTATATTAAATTCTATTGTATATGCCCACTCACCAGGTAAATAATTTTTTGGGAAAGTAGAATTTTAAAGGTTTACTAATTTTTTTATATTTATCGTAAAACGAGTTCACTGTGAGAGTTAAACCATGATATATGGTTACATTTTCAATGTAATCCAAATAAATTATTGTTTTTTAATGTTATGTCAAATGTATATTATAGTAACATCAAAAAATACATCATTTGGATCTAATTTATGAATGATAATACCATTTTTATGGAAATTTTAGATCATTCCCTAAATGTCAATAATCTATTATTATAATATATAGTCTAGATTACAATTTTCTAAAAATAAGAGAAATACAATGTTCATGTTTAAGTGAAGGGATGATGTCATTTTTCTACTGATCATCCTAGAAAAGATCAACACCACAAGAACCATTATTTATAGGACCATAAGCAACCATGTCACTATCTCGATAGAAATTAGTGATAATATAACCCATATATGATAGATAATCCAGTTATATTATCTATTAGTTGGTAAGATTCAAATAAAGGTGAGAGGAGCCTGTTTTAATCGTATGAAAAATGATAGTGGAATAACATTCGCACAAGATGTTGTTCCACCCATGATATTTGGATGTATCCACCATTATGATAACCCTAAATATTTTAGTATCATGGGAGGAAACAATGAAATAAGGGTAATAACCCAACCAAGGTAAACTACATGACGATTTTAGAAGATACCCCCAAGTACAAGGGACCCAGATTACCCTCTGATTTTCTATAAGAATAAACAATGATATTTAAAACAAAGGGTTTATGACCTGAGACTTCAATCATTTGATTAGGAGTACGAAAAATACCTTTCGCACTCATTTGGATGAGGATATTCATGTCAAAGACATAATTATGATAGAAGTCATATTGAGTCATGTTCACATCTATAATGGTATTTTTTTTTCAAAAATATCATTATTTTTCTCAAATATGATATTGTTATGGATTGATTTTTTCTGTTATACCAAATTATATGGACGAGATTTTCTCAATAACCTGTAAAGTATTCCAAATGTGTGGTGATAGTGCTAAATAATTATATCCATTTTGGAATGCTCAGATAGAGTTGACCTACGGCAGACAGATTTCAAAATAATCTGATATGGACATCCACATTGCAAAATATGTAAAAATACATAAGAAAAAGTTATCAACATCATTCCTATGATGAATAAAAAGGACATGAGAAGGGGAATGGAAAATTGAATAGGAATACAAGTAATCATATGTTGTATGTTTTCTATGAGAAATATCTTATGTATTACAGGTTTAGATGGCCTAATGATGTCTTTAAAAATCTTTACAAGACATTGTATATCCATATTGGTGAAAATGGGATGTAGATAGAATACTTTGGATGTCAAAATGCCATTTACAGTATGTTTAGGTGACTAAAAATCATTCCTCATGGAGAAATAATAATTCTCAATAGAGGTATTAATGTGATCTAGAATGTTCACTATAATACCCTGTTTATCATTAATTGAGATATACTTATCCATATTTAAATCCTTATTTCTTATAGAATTAATTAAAGGGACATCGGCCAATATAAACTCTAGAATTGGAGAAATTAATCAATTGAGACCAATCACTATGATTTAAAATAAATTTTTGGAAAAATAAACATGATAGTTGGTCATATCCAATAATATAAATGATTAATATTTTCACTTTTCATCCTATTAAATAATATTTCCTAAATAAGATGTGATCCTACTAATTACTATTAATAAGTCTTCACATATACAATGTTTACATGGATTCATTGGTTTATATGGGATTATTAATTTCCACAACCTCCATATCTTAGGGATTGTAATAAGTACTTCAAGAAATAGTGGATAGCATCTTAACAAAAATGATCACTCTCCAAATACAATTCTTAATTGAAATATATATACTTTTAATAAACTAATAAGTCTATTTCTAAAATGTGAAGCACTAAAAAACTCAGATGTGATCAAAGAGATCACTATGATTACATGACAATCCAGGGATACATACTTAACCTTCAATGAAGAATGATACTTCCTGATCAGACCAATTATACCAGAAAATTAACAGGTCTTTCATGTTCCCAAAAAATAAATTTGCTCTATGATAAATGAAATGAATAAATATCTCATGAATAAAAAAAACTACTGGATTATATTAGTTTTTTGGGCCATTGATGTGATCCTTCCCAAATAACAAAATGATTGATTCCTAAAAATTGTCTGGCCAGAGAATTTATCATAATAAAAATACTTCCATATTTAAATTTTTTAAATATATCCTATCCACATGAGTGGTGAGAAATATATAATCATAATAAAAAATATTATTGGGTAAAATTTATCACCTATTATCACAAATATGTTTCATATTCTTATTGTCATCCATGATGTAATTAATCCTACAATGATTATCCACAGTAAAAAAAAAATAACTATAGAAAAAGTTTCTACTGGCTAGACAGATCTAGAGTAGCCAATGTAATCATTTACAGATCCATTAATGGGAATATTTACATGATATGATCATAATATGATTCTAACCTAGTTGATGATAGCACCATCTATGACTAACAAAATAAGGAACAGTCAAATAAAGTACCACTCCATCATGTTTCAAATTTTTTTTAAAACCAATAATAAGTTTAATATTACCTCCCATGGTAGAATTAATAATAATATTAAAAACAATTAGGTAATTATTCCACAATCTAGTATGGACTTTCTTTATACGAAACTAAACTGATTGGGGAAAATAATACTTCTTACAATACATTCCAATTTGTATGAATTTTTTAATGATCTCATATATAGTGTGTATCATTACAACCAAACTCAAGAAATGTATCTCATTGGAATAATGCATTTTTTTATTAAGGGAAAATAATCTAACATTAATCCCAAGTGTGAGATGTCCTCTATTAAATATCTGAACAACAAACCTACAAACTATGACTCGAATAACACCCAAATTTTTTTAATTAAATGATTATAAAAAAATCCAGACACGGGGATACATTGGTTTTGAGATTATGAATAGCTTCACCAATCTTTAAATACAAGGGAATATAGGTGATCTTGGAGTTTTCTTCATTATTGAAAACACATTGAATAATTCCATCTATGGGACCAATGATGATGGATCCATTGAAATTAACATTATTGTTAGAAAAAATATATTAAGATGGATCCTTCTTATTATGAATAATTTGATCCCCATTATTTTCAAGAAAATAGTATATGAAAACATCTATTTTTTTTATTTAATTGAAAATTTGGGGATTAATGTCACCATTTATTAGCCTTTTTTATTCAAAATAATATATTTCCAAAGCATTATTCATATTTGAATTGTTGTGAATCATGATCACCTTCTCAGATACTTCCAAAATTATAGCATTGAATTCACAACCATTTTTGTTCACTTGAACATGCTGGATAGAGTCCTTGATATGGTAAATTTTGAGGCAAATATATCTAAAACTCTATTTATTCCATATTTTCAAATCATTCCTAAGAAATTTAAATATAAGAGAACATGAAAAATAATTATAACTATAGTTTATAAATATTCTAAAATATTTGAAAATTACCCCTCTTTATGGGTGAGTAACCCAAAGTCATGTTGAATTTAATTCCAAGAGGAGGCATGGATTACATGCCCCTTATATTATCCATAATTGGATATTGATATGAATAGATTCGTGGAATTCATTTTTGTGATGTTGTCTCCATTATGTCTTGAATAACATCATTTTAAAGGCCCTGCCACTTTTTCATTCCACATAATCTTTGATATTTCTTTTTAGCCAAGTATAATTTTCACAAAAAAATTGAATTCAATATTCCAATTATGATCAACTCAATTACTAAATTCTCTTGAGGATAGGGAATTTTTCTAAAAACAAATCATCTCATCATGATTCAAATTTTAAATGAAAACCCCAAGAATAATCCAAGGGCCAATATTTATTGATTTAAGGGATCCAATGCCCATAAAAATTATAATAAAATCCTAATACCAATTATGAGAAAAATTTAATTTGTATTAATGTTCAATTACCATATTGATAAAATAACAGGTAGTATGTTGTTCACTATTATCAACCAATGATGGATTGACTATGGAAGAGTGGTACATGACACAATGACCCTTTAATTCAATTGAAATTCTATTAGTAATGAGTAAATGAAATCCCAAATTCTCATGATTGGATATACTTGGGGAGAATATTTATTATGTTCATAAACTACTAAAAGAATAATATTATTTTTCAAAATAAAAATTCTAATAGACCTAGGGTTTTCATGGATAGACATTCCATAGTTATTCATAAATAAAATATTCATATTAATATATTATTTGGGTTTCCCACCCTACCCCCACACCAAATTATAATTCCTACATGCATTATTTTTGAATTTTTTAGGAGGCATATCATCATTCCTTCTAAGAACTGGTATTATTTTGAAAATATATATGATGTTAGAAAAGATAATCAAATAATTTTTAGATGTAATACAATTGTTACAGTTTATTCCCTTTAGGTGCAGGGGAATTCAAAAAGTGTATGATGATCATCATTATAAATATTTCCATTTTTTAAAATTTCAACACATGTGTATATTAGAAATTTAGAATCTATTATAGATAAAGAAAAATAGAATCCTCAAAAGGAGGCTGAACAGGGTCTACCTGATATAGTAGGTATTCATTTACATTTTAATCAAAATGATTTTTAATCTTGTCGTTGATATTTTCTTTCTCAGAACATGGATGGTCTACCCGTGCATTCTGATGGAAATTATCAATGGTGACATTTTTTGATCATTTTGAGTCCTAAATAACAATGACAACATGATTCACCAAATTTTTTAGAAGAAGTTCTATTTGAGTATGAAAATATTTTTGAACATAATATTTTTTTTTTCATTAATAGTGTTGAAATAAATCCCAAAATCAATACTATATGGGTTCAATATACCCAGATCCTAAAAATAACAAGTTATAAGGTATCATAAATTACTTTTTGTATTAAAAGTGTGTAAAGGGACTTCAGTTTCAAGCTGTCCAACTGGAATGATAGTAATAGATTTGATGCCATCATGTATGGTATTGAATGTATCACTGGGAGAATTATACGGATTTTTCCATTCATCTAATGAAATATCCATTTATCTATTGTCGAGAGAAATTTGAATAATTGGATATTTATAATCCATTTCCCTCTTAGATTCCATCTTCTTCAAAAAAAACCAGTCATGATTGGATGATCATTGTCATTTTCATCCACCATTATAAATTGTACCCATGATTTCTTAAAAATAATTTACGCATAGGGATAACATGATTCTTGTACAAAAATTCCCTCCAACAAACACATTTTTTTTATTAACATCAATCCAATCATGAATTTTGGGATCCTACTTCTGCTTTTTTGAGGAACCCAAAAATTAGAAATTGAGTGACCCCAAATTTTGAAATCACCCCAAATCAAAGGAATAATTTCATATCTAGTTCTAATATCATTCTTATATCCATTCACAAGTATAGTAATTCACTCTTATAACATGATTTCAAAATTTCCATATACGAGTATTTGATATAAAAGAATGTACCCCTATGAGAGTTTGATGATAATTACTTATTGGAGTGTGAAAGGTGGATATAAGACTATTGAGAATATTTGGATACCAATATAGAAAATTCATGAAATGAATACAAATCTAAATGTAATTCATTAGATTACTTCGTATTTAAATGTTTAAAATCAACATTCAATTCAGATAAACTAAGAATTCATGGCCGAATATGAAGGATTTCTAATGTCGAGGAAGCATTAATATCATACTAGGAGTGTAAATGATATGAATATAACCAAACCTAATTTGTATAATATTCCAATATCGAATTCAACAATAGAGAGAGACTTTATTTTTTAGATCCATATAAGACCAAGTACACTATCCTCTTAAATAAATAACGCAACCCCATATCAAATTTTTATAGATACTAATACTCTATTGAAGGGACTTTGGGTCTACCACTACTGAAAACCCACCATTCTCAATAATGATGATTTGTAGGATATAGACATAATATCATTAATCCGACATGGAAATCTAGAAATATTTTATGTGATGAAAACAACCACATTCATCATAATGGAGGATCCTTCAAATATACTATTGTACCATGAATCTACGATAAGGATCACTTATCCTTGAACTGGAATTTTCAATCTAGGTGAAACGAATCCATGAAGGAAATAAAATGTAAAGACAATATCTTATGTTTCCACCATCCCCATATTAATAATTATAGATTATTTATCTCTCCACCAACCCACTTTTTCTGAATTATTATAATTGAAACAATTGAATTATTATATGAAATTTTTCATGTATTCATCCCCTCACGTATAAAAGGTTTCATATTGTTCACAATTTTTTCACTCATTTTGAGTCTTCTATATTGTAATATACATCCTCCATAACATTCATAGAATCATACCATTTATCCTATATTCAGTATGACTATAATATGAGTAATTTCTTAATTTACAAATATTAATCTATAAATGGTATCTCATAGATAATGTGTAGATCATAAAAAATTATTTTAATTTTAATTCTCTATTTAATTCCACAGTAGTTTTGGAATGAATAAATACTTAATTAATATTTTATAATAAATATAATTATATTTTATTATGGTGATAGAAAAATCCATTGACTTCCTCTTATTAATCAATTGTGTGAATAAAGTATCACTCGCCCACAAGTGTGCATTACCACCTCCATAGAGTAATATGACTCATTTTACACAACAATAATTGATGTTTAATATTATTGAATTAATTTTTATTTATGATTTTTATTTTATAATAATTAATATTAAAGTATTATATATTAAATTCCATTATTTTTTATAGTACATCAAATACTAGATATGTCAAACCTGTGTAATTATAGACAATCCTTTCCACATTGGGATATAATTCATTTTTCTTCACTAAAATTTAAGAGTAGTTATATATTAATATATATTTATATAATGAATATATATGAAATTTATATCATTAATAATATTGTTAATATTAATTAAAAAAATTAATTTTTTAAGGATTATTATCAATGAACCAATATATACATGAAAAATGATGATGGTAACACCAAAAATGTTGATGATAAATAATTATTGTTAATAAACTTTGATTAGATTTCATAGGAAAAAAATAAAAGTAATAAGTTTTATGATTATGGTTATACTATATTTTCATAACAAATTTAGATGTATTATATTTTAGGTTAATGTTCTTATGAATAAATACAAACCTGAGGTAAAACTTTTATAATATAATCTCAGTCTTAATAAGATTGTTTAGAAAGAAATTGTAATATGATGAATTTGTATGTTACATATCTCTAATACATTTTGTTTTTATCGTCATGTTTTTTTGAGAGAGTTTATGTTTTCATTTTAGTTTCCTGTCTGAATATAGTCAATAGAAAAAAATTATATTTTTTAAAAAAATTTCCCATGTTTTTTCATTGGTAAAAAATATTTATGTCAATGCCTTAATATTTTAATTTTTTTGAATAATATTTTAACTATAATCTAAATATTAATTAAATTCAATTTTAACATTTTTTAATTAATAGATTATTTTTTAATGTAACATTTTATTCCTTTTCTAATGATATTTTAGTATATCTATCAATATAAATTGTGAATATCAGTTTTTGTTTTAACGTATACCACATAAATGAAATTCTCTACTATCATGATTACTATTTTCACTAGAAAATCCATTTAATGATTCCATAATTTATTTCAATGATATTTTTTTAATATAATCTTTATAAATACATTGGATCCTAAACTAGTTATTTTTAAAAATTCATCATGAAATGTTCTTGTGATTTTAATTAAAAAATAATCAATACATATATCCATTTATATTTTGATTAATTTTAATGGGATATAATGCAATGTAACTATTATAACTCTTTATTCATATGGTTTATAATTATAATTATGAAATATTTATTATAATCGTATCCATCCAAATAACATATATTTTGATGATATGAATAATGATTTGTTGTATTTTGGATCACATATGAATGGTTTTCAATATTTACTGGTTATTTTGAAATTATAATAACCTCGAATGAAGTGTGTAATGAATCATATCTCATTAGATGAAAATAATAAAATGTGGTGTGAACCCATATTAGTAATATTTATATTTATCATGATAAGTTTTTAAAGATTCATCACACCAATGAATTAAGTTCATTCATTGTGGTAACATTATCAAATGTCACATGAAAATTTTATATGAAATGATGGGTATAATTTTAAAAAATTTATCTCATTTTTTATACCATTATTATTATATTAGTATCACTATTTATCAATCATATATATATATCATTGTTTTCCTTTAAATCATATAAATGTTCACCGTTTATTCTACTTCCATTCCCAATGATATAGATAATTGTTAATGATTTCAATTAATTAGAATGAAACGTGTTTTAAAGTAAAAAATCAAAATGATATAGATCATTAATGTGTTTGTTGTTTACATATCAATGTTTATAGGGACACTAACTCCCTATAGTCCTCTAGAATGTTTAGTTTTAAATGTAATTTAATAGTCTCACTAAATGATTTAGTATTTAATTATGAAAACTATTGTTCACCATAGAGTATGATCATACATGATAACAAATAGCAATATATCGAAATGAGGAAATGATCATTCCAAGAGGAATATATCACTTCTTGGTTATTGAAGTATTGATAATTAAATAAATAGAAGTTTATGACCATAAATAAAAACAAATAGTACTATATTTACTCATGGAAATAATAGAAAAATGGGAATATATCAAATCAAGTTGATTGAATGTATCCTCTCGGAAAATAAAATTGATGATTTCCATATATTTAATCTGTAAGGAATATATCAACCAAAGGAATTATTGAACTGGTAAGAGTATATTTATATGTCCCAAGTATTAATTGTCATAATATATTGATTTATGTTAAGAATTCACATTGATGGTCTTTTCAGTTGTAGAGATATAGAGATTAATGCCATAACAATCACATAACAAAAACAAAGATATACCAAGTGTAAACTTATAATAATAATTAGTTCATCCGTAACATAAAATAATTTAAATATAAACTTTTTTTCTTTTCATGTTTAATCATAATATGTTTTTTTATTCCATCATGTACTATATTATTACTAAAATCATGTGAAAACATTTAAAAACATGGGATGAGAAAAAAAACTCATTATGGGACATAAAAATAAAGAAAAATCATTAGTTTAGTTTAAACTAAATAACACATTAAATGTTTTTTATGTGGATGAAGAAAAAGGTTTTCACATGAATAACACTCATGGTTGTATAATAATGAAAAAAAACTAAAACCAATAATAAATAATTCAAAAAGAATTAGGTTACATTGAGAAAAATATACATAAAACAATTTCAAAAATATTCTACTAAGGATAAACATATTATTTAATTCATAATTAGACATATATAATAGAGACCACCCATTGTGTGTGTAATACTGGACTCACCTGTGATCTATAACGGGGCTTAACCCTTTGTATAAGATTTTTCGGGATATCATGTGAGCTATAATGGGGCTCAAGCCTTCATATAATCTATATCATTCTCACCCATGAGCTATAATTGGGCTCAAACCTAAATATAAGATATATCAATCTCTCATGTTTCATATAATGCTCTGGTAGTATTTCATGAATAAAATACTTTTATCATAAAAACCCTTTTTTATTATTTCATCTAATACCAAACAAAAAACATTTCCATATAAAAATACCATTTTCATTTAAGAAACCATTTTCAGTACCATGATTACAAAATAAAGGAATAATACATTTATTTCCTTCTAAAATAAATTATATCTTATAGAGGAAACTAGATATCAAATAATAGTTATGATGGTAGAGAAATCTTTGTTTTCATATATGTTAAAAACATTCCTTTTTTAATTTTCTAAATAAAATAATACACTTCATATTACAATTTTCATTTTGAAAACATTGAATTAAATACAGGATTGACATAAAATTTCGTGTATATTTCTTTTATACACATATTAATACATATGTAATATTATATCAGGAAGAAATAATATTTGATTATTAAATCATTAAATATACTTGGAGTTTTATACAACATTGACAATTTCAATATTAATCTCCATGATTTAATGAATAACATTATTATAGATAAAAAAATTTATATTAAATGTCATAGTGGCTGTATATGCAGCTTATAAAATAATCATGGTTCATATTAACATGAAATTACATAATGAAAGTCGATTGAGAAAAAGTCATTTACGTTGAGTATAACTTGAATCATTCTTTATTTTATTTCTTGAACACTAAACTAATGTGAATTTTTTATTTTATTTAGAACCTTTTAATTTTTTTTATTCATTTTATATCACTTATTATCATTTTAAATCAATTAATTAATTATGGATATCATATCATATTTTTTTCAAAGTCCATTATTTGAGTAAAAATTATCTTATTTTGAGAAAAATTATCCATGTGATCATAAGAACATTATCTAGATAATAATATTATTGCTTTAAATATCATATATTTTTAATGTATAATTATTTAAAAAAGTACATTTCATTTCGAGATAAAAAATTAAATGGACCGTTCATGGAGAGGGTAGGTCGTACATTCACATGAATGCTACTTTCATTTCATTGTCATATAAAAGGAAACAAATAAACAATACAATGGTATATTATAATTCTATTATAATATTTATGTTATATTTATTACATAATTTCATTAACATCATCCTTTATATGATTCATGTGTTGAATAAATATATAATATCACATTGAGGGGGCAGTGGTCCATGCATCCTCAAATGAAATTAGCGTATTTACACATTATGGAATGAATAAAGATATGCTGTGAATGAAAATAATAGAATCATTGTGAAAATATAAATAATATATATATATATTATAACTAAAATACCATAATAATATCTAACCTGAGAGATGATAGTATAAAACTGGGAAATATTCATTTCGTGAGGGAGTAGTTCTACGTAAATAGAAACTGTATGTTTATAAACATTAGATGATGGTTTTGGTAAGTGTAGGTAGAAACCATAGAAAAAAAATCATATTATTTTTATGATTATAGTTAATTTATAATATAATGGAATAATGTTATTTTTGGTGTTTGGATGAGGAAAATAAATGAAAGTATCTTTTGGGAAAATGTTACAACTAAATCAGGTAAGTATTTTTTTATTTTAGAGAAAATATTTATTTTTAATTTCCATCAGAAAAATTCAACTATTTTAGATGGAATTTAGGGATGTATGGAGTTTATCTAATCTGATTTTGGATTTTCCACGGGGCTTGAGAGGTGTGAGTAAGTGGATAGACGTGGAAGCCTCTTATAAGAGGGTAGAGGGGCAGTTTAAGAAATTCATGAAATATTATTTAATTATAAATTTAGTTCTGAATTAAAAGAGTTCTAATGTGATAAATTTATATTATAACATGATTATTTGTCAAAATTAACTTAACATATATGTTTTAAAAAAGGTTAGGTTGTTAAATAAAAATTTTCTTTTAACATTAACTCGTAGTTTAAAGCATTAACCCTTACCATATCCTCTTGTATTTTCTTACTATATGGATACTATAGTTACAATATAATGTAATTTGAACCAAACTTAGATAATTAATGCAATTTATAACATTATATATATAGTTTTGACAAATCTAACGTTTTAAAAAAAATTATATCATTTAATAAAAATATTTATTTTTAATAACTCATTTATAACAGTTTATCAATATTAAGTAATTGATTATTGTTAAAGTAATAAAAACATTATTCCTTAGAAAAAATGAATTAACACATCCCATAAATTTAAATTTAATCCAAAAAATATGTTTACTTCATCAAAATTTTCAATTTACATTTATTTTAATATTTATAATATCATTTATTTGAGTATTTCATTAATAAGGTAATCGATGCATCATCATTATGTCATAAATATAATTATTTATTTCACATCTAAAAATTATAAATAATATTACCATGATGTATGAAATATTTTGGATTTATAATTACTATATGTAGTCTATGATTTAGTTTATTAAAACCGTTTTATAATTATTTTAGTTCTCGGATACATGTTTATGTTATATTTCTATTTTCATTAAATTGTATATTATAATAGGGTATTATTGTAACACCTGAGAATTTTATAAGAAATATTTTGTTTTTATATAAATCATCAAAGGAATCATTCACTACACACAACACTAGCTTGGCTTCATTTACACGCAATCACAACCTTCCTTAATAGCTTGTGTTGTACGCAATACTGAGTTTTACTAAACAACGATATGCTATTAAAATATTATTAAAACTAGCCGTTATTAATAGTAATAACCACTTTTTTAAATTTTTTAAATTTTATTTTTCAAATTGGACTTCGTTTTTGGATTCAGAATATCGAAATTATTCTAGGGTGAAATTTTGTTATTTTTCTGGGAACTTTCAATTTATGATGAATAGTTAAAACACTGGGTTACTATTTTAAAACCAAATTTCTATTTAAATATTTATTTATTTATTTTAAATTTATTTTAGGTCAAAATTGATACATAATACCTATATATGTTCAATGTAATTAATTGGAGTAATTTTATAATAATTTTAGATATATAAAATTTTTATTGAACTTTTCATCGTCTTTTACCCACCTCCTAGGAGAATTTGAAAATTTACATAAAACATAATTTTATCACTTTTGTGAGTGGAATTTCAAAAATCTGAGAGACACGGTTGATTTCAGTAAGTAAAATGTGGTTCAATGAAATGAAAATAATTTTTGGTGAATAGTAACTTTTTACTTTTATTAACCACAATTAAAATTAAATCGGGTAATGAAGGGTAAAAATGCTATTATTATTGTCATAACACTAGTCCTAATTCTATTGGATAAGTTTAATTAAATCAAAAACAACCTTATGAATAAAATATGAGCATTTAGGTCCACTTGGATTAGATTAGGAAATTTATTTTTAATTTTTTTAAAGAAGGGTTAAAATAGTTAAAATGAAAGTTTAATAAGTAACTAATTTTTAATATAGGTTTATACAAAAGATAAATTCCACTATAAATATTCATTAGAACTCTAAATATATTTCCTATAAAATTTTATTTTATTTGTAATTTTTACACATGAAATAATTTAATTTATTAATGACACAAAAATGATGCATTAATTATCTTATTAACGAATATTGAAATAATTGATGTTATAAATACCCAAATAAATGAAATTTTGACGTTTTATGAATTCCACTAATTTTCAAGGTTAATATTACATGATAGTATTTATTTAATTAATTTTTTTCGAACTAATAATTCTTTTATGATTTTCACAAAAAATCAATTACTAAATAGTGTCAAAATTGACATAAAATAGTTCTTAAAACAAATATTATATTATTAATTGTTATTTTATTCTTAAAAATCTAAGGTTCATCCAAATGACTTAGATAAGGTTATATATATTAATAATAAACAACATGGGGTTCGCTTTTCTTGTTATAGTGTGTTTATTAACCTTATAGTGTAAGAACACAAAAAGACACGGTAAAAGTAAAAGTATCTAACTTAAAGTTAAATCTAAAAGATAAGGTTAAAATAGTAAACTAAACTTATCCAAATTATATTGGATGAGAGTATTTAGACCCATCCCTACCTATCTTAGAAATAAATCAATTTGGAGATATTTAAAACCGAATATGGCTTTATTATTATATAATATATTTTGTTTTTCCAAAGGTGCCCCTCTCCTCCCTTATAAAAGGGCACCTCCTCCCTCTCTTCCTCACCCACATTGAGCCGTCATGGTCATCCAACCCATGACATGTTCCCCTCTCCACTTCCATAGAAAAATCCTAGTGTTCCTGGTCTTCTTCAAAGACCAATTTTAGTTCCCTAAAAGGAGATCTCAATGAGGTGCTTCAAATAAGAGGTAATGTCCATTACCGATTCATTCAACTTTATTTCATCATTCACTTATTATTATTTAGTTATTTCATTATGAATTAAGAACATAAGTATCACTCATATACTGATATGCTATTATAAGTATAAAATAACCCTATTTCACCATCTATCCATCCTACGGAAAACGAAATCACCGCACGTGCGTACGTACGGAATACCGTCTCCACGCCGTGGTGTAATCTATTTTCCACTACCACTATACTTGTATGGGTATAATGGTGTAAAGAATGAATATATATGATTATTGTAAAGTGATATTGATTCTTCAATAGTATACATACACTCCAATACAATTCCACGATCATGGGAATGATATCATCGCTCGTGTGTACATACAGAATACCGTCTCCACGATGTGATGCGACTCGTTCTACATGATTTTCATTGCATAATGATTACATAAATGAATTGAGTGAATAAATATGATATATATTACACTAATACCATTCTGTAAATGAGGTATCTATAACCTAAAAATAAAAATAAGAATTTATTCAACAAAACACGCATAAGAACAAAAAGAAATAAACACACGAATACCAAGTAGCAATGAAATATTACTAATAATAAACTAATAATATGACCATATATGATATCATAAGAATGATTATTATTCTGTAATAAGTCAATGAAATTATTTAAATCATTATACAGGAGGTTCGGACTCTTACGAAAAAAATCGGACCTAAGGTAAGGGAAATATCACAATCTCATTTTTATCCGAGATTTTTTATACTTGGAAATTTACGGGGGTGTATTTTATCATCCAAATCCATGTTTCATCAATATTTAATATTATTTCCATCCAACTACAATTGTTTAAATACAATGTTACCCTTCGGTGAGTTTTTAGTAAAAGATATGAAAGAAATATTTTGTCTTTTTTCGTACGAGGTACTTTTTAACTTTTCCGACAAAAATACGAGAAGAATGTTTTTTTAACTTATATGGCATGAATGGATTTTTAAAACATTATTTCCAAGAAGATTACTTTACAAGTTTTCAAGATTATTTTTAATCAACTTCTTTTAGTTTAGAATTGTTTGAAATGTTAAGAAATGAAACGTTTTTTTGAAGTATAAAGGATATTTTCCTCAAGAATGGAGTTCAAGTATTTTGTCAAAATTATTTTCTATATAAGATAATAAAGTGTTCTGTTTCTATCCCTATTATTACATTGATTTGATTATGTTGTGATGGAATTGTTTTAATGAATTCATTTATCTTATATGAATTATTTTATGATGTCAGGATGTTTAAGAATCCCATTTTTATTACATGGGTTATGCTACGATGTATGGTTTATGATTTTGTGGAAGACATAATATTGTTATCATTATGAGATGGGTGGGACCTATATCTCCCTCCAATGAATTGGGTAATGATTTTATATCTCATGAGATAGACATGGCTGGAACAACAGGTTAAACCGGTTCAGTGAAACAGGACTGAAATGAGGAATGAACTCAGTTCATAAATGGACTTTGTCCACTAAGATAGACTTTGAAATGAGTCATGACTAATAAGAATTGATTCTCTATGATTATGTGTGTATGAAAAAAAATCATCATGTTTTATTTCATGATTATTATGATTACATTTCACAGCCATGATTTATCCCATGTTATGAAATTATGATCTCTTTCGTAGGGTAAGATTTCAAAAATGTAATGTTCTTATGAAAATGATGTGACTGATACTTATTTTGATTAACCTTACTAAGAATTTGATCTCAACCCTTTGTATGTTTTATTTTTTCGAGGTCAGGAAGAAGGTTATTAAGTAAGATATTCCAAAAGGGACTATAGATATGATGAAATAAATGGGAGACAGTGTAGATGCTTTATGAACCAGCTGTTTATGTTTCCCAATTTCAAAAGACACTATACATATACGGTCCTTTCATGATTTTGTTATATGTTGTAATAAGTGTACTTAAATTTTTAAGTAGTAACAATGTATGTAACATATGGGTCGTTATAGTTGGTATCAGAGGAAAGGTATAGTCAACATTTGGAAACTAGGATGTGAAAGAATTAGTATGAATACTAAGGTTAAGTATAAGAGTAAAACACAATCATAGTGTTTTTGAAATGGCCATGAATAACCTAGGATAATACCTTAAGTGTGAAAGTTTATTCTTGATTATGTGGTTTTGCTATTATATTTAGTGTTTCTCACACTATTCTTCTTGGTTTAGTCAATGGCTGGAACCCGAAAGAACCGTGTTAATGAGGAATGCGACGGGAAATGAAATGATTGTCCCCCTGAGAAACCAAACGTTATGGGAGCTGGAATGAAAAATCTTGTAGCCATGCTCACACAACATTCTCAACCTATGAATCATGCAGGACTTCAAAACGAGCAAAGAAAGGAGCAACATTCTGTTGAATCTTTCATGAGACAACATCCACCATCATTCTGCGGGTCTACTGATCCATTAGTTCCTGAACAATGGAATAGTACTACTGAAAAGATATTTTCGGTTCTTCAATGTTCTGAACATGATAAATTCATCTTAGCAGTGTATATTTTGGAAGGTGATACTGATCAATGGAGGAATCTTATCAGGAATACGAGAACACCAGATGAAATTGAGTCCATGGAATGGGATGTGTTCAAGAACTTATTTTTCAATAAGTACTTCCCTCATATTCTCCGAACAAAGATAGAGAAGGATTTTCTTGAACTAAAGCAAAAGGATAATGAATCTGTTGGTACCTACGAAGCAAATTTTACAAGACTTGCAAGGTATGCTTCTGGTATTATTATCCAACCTGAGAGTGAGATCAATTGATTCTTTAGTGGATTATAACCAAGTATTCGAAGGGCGTTAGCCATAAGGGACTTCAATAGCTATGAGGAAATCGTTCGATGTGCTCTCTAAGATGAGATAGAGATTGGAGTAACCCATCAGTTATATGGGTTTGATAAGAAGAGGAAAATGGAATTCAAATGAAAATCTAAAGAGCACACTGAAAAGAAGATGAATTTTCCCTTATGTTCAAAGTGTGGAAAGAAACATGGAGGGAGTTATCTTAAAGGGACAAGTAAATGTTTCAAATATGGAGAGGAAAGTCATCGGGCATTTGAATGCCGCAATGATTGGAAGAAGATTTCTAGTGATTTGAACAATTAAAAGGCTACACAGAGTGCACCTCCTACACTTCAAATGAGACAAGTGCAAGGAAATGGGGCATTATGCCAATCAATTCCCTAATCTAAGGATTGTTGATGATGATCGACGTCCATAAACTCTTAAGGCTAAAGACAATGGAAAGTCACGTGCAATTTCTATCAGCAATGTGGAGTATGATAACGAAGTGGTGAAAGGTACACTTACCATCCACTCTAAAGTAGAAAATGTTTTATTTGATTCTAGATCCACCCACTCCTTTATTTCTGAAGACTATTCTAACAGTATCACCGTATTACCTTAACAATTAGATGTTGAGTTAGTTGTGGCAACCCCTAATGGCACAAAAATCGTATTAAAAGTTTATAATTCTTCTCCGATTGATGTTTGTTGGAAACTGCTTCCTGCAAATATTGTGATCCTTCCTATAGTGGAATATGATGTGATTATTGGCATGGATTGGCTTTCTATATATGGAGATCATATCAATTTCCAATTAAGGGAAGTCACATTTCATATTCCAGATCAATATATGATCGTCTATCGATGCAAGGTTGAACATAACCTTCAACTGGAAATTTCATCCATCTTTTGGGTCTTGATTCCACTAAATGAATGTTATTTATCTCAAATGGTTAGTGAGAAACTCACGATTAATAATATGCCCATTGTACATGAGTTTGATGATGTCTTTCCGGAGGAACTGTCGGGTCTTCCACCAAATTGTGAAGTTGAGTTTTCAAAAGAACTCATACTGGGTGCTTTACTTATTTCAAAGACAACTTATAGAATGGCACCAATTGAGTTGTAGGAATTGAAGAAGCAACTCCAATAGAATCTTGATAAGGTGTTCATACGCCCTAGTGTGTCACCTTGGGGAGCACCTGTTCTGTTTATTAAGAAGAAAGATGGATCAATGAGACTCTGCATTGATTGTCGAGAACTTAACAAGATCACTATCTAGAACAAATATCCTCTCTCTCACATTGATAACTTATTTGACCAACTCCGTAGATCTCATTACTTTTCCAAGATTGATCTTTGTTTAGGGTATCATCAATTAAGGGTCAAATGGGGGGATATACCAAAGACAGCTTTCCGTATAAGGTATGGACCCTATGAATTTATAGTGATGCCATTTGGTCTTACTAATGCCCCTGCTATCTTCATGGATCTGATGAATAGAGTCTTTAGAGACTATCTTGATCAGTTTGTGGTAGTCTTTATAGACGATATTCTTTTATATTCAAAGAGAAAATAAGAACATGAAGATCAGTTGAGAATTATATTGAAGACCCGGAGAAAGGAAATGCTTTATGAAAAATTTACCAAGTGTGAATTTTGGATTAAAAAATTTTCATTTTTGGGTCACATAATCTCAAAATTGGGGATGTATGTGGATCCAGCAAAAACAGAGGTTATCGAATGATGGTCGAGACCAACAACAGTAACTAAGATCCGAAGTTTTCTTGGTTTGGCAGGATATTATCGACATTTTGTGAATGATTTTTCATGATTTTCTAATCCACTCACCAGGTTGACTCGGAAAGGAGTTATGTTTGTTTGGATGGAGGAAAGTAAGAGAATTTCAAGGAGTTGAAAAGAAGGTTATCTAGTGCACCTGTGCTCACACTGACTTGTAGTGGATAAAGGTTTGTGGTCTACAGTGATGCATCCAAGAAGGGATTGGGGTGTTTTCTTATGCAAAAATTATATGGTGATAGCTTATGCCTCACGAAATTTTAAAATCCATGAGAAAAATTACCCAACTCATGATTTGGAGTTAGATGTGGTAATCTTTGCAATAATGATTTGGAGGCATTATCTTAATGGAGAAAGGTGTGACATTTATACAGATTATAAAATTTTAATGTATATTTTCACACAAAAGGAGCTGAATATGTGCCAAAGAAGATGGTTGGATTTGATTAATGATTATGACTGCTCATTTCATTACCACACTAGGAAAGAAAACAAGGTGGCAGATGCATTAAGTCGACAAGACCATGCCAGTTTATCCATGATGAGGATCACAAAAGATCCAACATTTATGGATTTACAAAGGATGGATCTTGGAATTACAATGAAAAGGGAAAATCATATCTTTCTCAAATAAATGTTCAACCATCTATAAATGTTATGATTATAGAGGCACAGAAAGAATATGTAGAGTTACAAAATAAGGTGAGAAATGTTCTTTAATTCAACCTTGATTGTGATGGGATAATAATGTTCAGGAATCAGGTTTGTGTTCCTCTAATCCCCGAATTAAAGAAGGAGATGCTGGATGAGGATCATAGTTCTTCGTTATCTATTCATCCTGGAAGCACGAATATGTATAGGGACCTGAAAGAGTACTTCTGGTGGGATGGCAGCAAAGAGATGTTGCTGAATATGTCTCTCGATGCTTGGTTTGTCAGCAAGTTAAATATGAGAGACAGAAGTCTAAGGGGATGTTACGACCATTACCCATACCCGAATATAAATGGGAAAACATCACTATGGACTTTGTCACATGACTTCCTAAAACATCTAACGGAAATAATGCTATCTGGGTCATAGTTGATTGTCTTACAAAGTCTCCACACTTCATTGCTATTAGAATGGATTTCTCTCTGGATCAACATGTCTGTATATATGTAAAAGAAGTGGTAAGATTTCATGGAGTACCACTTTCTATTATATCTGATCGGGATCTGAGGTTTACCTCAATGTTTTGGTGAAGTCTTCAGTACACTCTGGATATAGAGTTGAGTTTTAGCACTTCATATCATCCTTAGACAGATGGTCAATCTGGGAGGACAATTAAAACTCTAGAAGATATGTTGAGAGCTTGCTCTATGGATTTCAATGGTGGTTAGGATCAACACCTACCTTTGGTGGAATTTTCATATAATAATATATTTCACTCCAATATTTAGATGGATCCTTATGAAGCTCTCTATGGAAAGAAATGCAAGACTCCAACTTGCTGGGATGAAGTTGGGGAAAGAAATCTATTAAGACCTGATATTGTTGATGACATGGTATAAAAGGTATGATCTATTCAACAACACATAAGAGCAGCTCAGATTCCACAAAAAAGTTATGCCGACAACAGAAGACATGACTTAGAGTTTGAAGTGGGTGATAAACTGTTCTTACGAATATCTCCTTGTAAGAGAGTAATGAGATTTGGAAAGAAGGGAATGTTGAGCCCAAGGTATATCGGTCCTTTCGAAATTCTGGATCGTGCTGGGAAGGTAGCTTACTGATTGGTGCTTCCACCAAATCTCTCTGAAGTTCACGATGAGTTCCGTGTATCTCTCCTGAGAAAGTACATACTTGATCCTTCACATGTACTCAACTCAGATGTTGTAACGCTGGAACAAGATCTTTCTTATGAAGAACAGCCGATAGAGATTCTCGATCGTAGTGAACCCAAGGTATATCGGTCCTTTCGAAATTCTAGATTGTGTTGGGAAGGTAACTTACTGATTGGTGCTTCCACCGAATCTCTCTCAAGTTCACGATGTGTTCCATTTATCTCTCCTGAGAAAGTACATACCTGATCCTTCACATGTACTCTACTCATAAGTTGTAACGCTGGAACACGATCTTTCTTATGAAGAACAGACGATAGAGATTCTCGATCGTAGTGAAAAAGTCCTACGGAACAAGACCACTGGCTTGGTGAATGTTTTATGGAGGAATCACCAATTAGAAGAAGCTACATGGTAGCTTGAGTATATGATGAGGGAGAGGTAACCTCATCTGTTTGTAACAAGTGACAAATTTCGAGGGAGAAATTCATTTTATGTGGGGTAAAATGTAACACCCAGGACATTTATAAGAAATATTTTGTTTTTATATAAATCATCAAAGGAATATTTCACTACACACAACACTATCTTGTCTTTCTTTACACGCAATCACGACCTTCCTTGATTGATTTCATCATACGCAATACTCAGTTTCACTAAACAACGAAATGCTATTAAAATATCATTAAAACTAGCAATTATGAATAGTAATTACCACTTTTTGAAATTTTTGAAATTTTATTTTTCAAAATGGACTTCGTTTTTTGATTTGGAATATCTAAATTAGCCTAGGGTGAAATTTTGGTATTTCTCTGGAAACATTCAATTTTTAATGAATAGGGAAAACACTAGGTTAAAATTTAAAAACTGACTTTTTATTTAAATAATTATTTATTTTATTTAAATATATTTTATGTCAAAATTGATACATAATACATATATAAGTTCAATTTAATTCATTAGAGTAATTTTATAATAATTCTAAATATATAATAATTTTATTGAACTTTTCACCGTCTTTTACCCACCTCCTAGGAGAATTTACAAATTTACATAAAACTTAATTTTACCGCTTCTGTGAGTGGAATTTAAAAAATCATAGATACATGGTCCATCTCATCAAGTAAAATCTGGTTCAATAAGATGAAAATAATTTTGGGGAATGGTAACTTTTTACATTTATTTACCACGGTTAAAAGTAAATAGGGTAAATAAGGGTAAAAATGATATTATTATTACCAAAACACATGTCCTAATTCTATTGGATTAGTGTAATTCGACCAAAAAAACCTTAGGAATTAAATATGACCATTTAGGCCCACTGGGATTAGATTAAGACATTTATTATTAATTTATTTAAAAAAGTGTTAAAATAGTTAAAATCAATGTTTAATAAGTAAATAATTTTTAATATACGGTTATACATAAGATAAATTTGACTGTAAATATTCATTATAAATCATAAAATATTTCCTACATAATGGTAATTTATTTGAAATTTTTAGATATTAAATAATTTCATTTATTGATGACACAAAAATGACGCCGTGATTATCTTATTAATGAAATATTGACATAATTGATGTTATAAATACGCAAATAAATGTAATTTGAGACTTTTTATGAATTACACTAATTTTCTAGGTTAATATGACATGTTAGTATTGATTTAATTGGCTTTGGTAGAACTAATCATTATGTTTTGATTTTCACAAAAAAATAAATTACTAAATACTGCCAAAATTGACATAAAATAGTTTTTTTTAAAAATATTATATTATTAATTGTTATTTTATTCCTAAAAATATAAGTTTCGACAAAATGAGTTATATAATGTTATATATATTAATAATAAACAACTTGGGGTTCGTTTTCCTTGTTATAGTATGTTTATTAACCTTATAGTGTAAGAAGAGAAAAAGATACGGTAAAAGTAAAATTATCTGACTTAAAGTTAAATATAAATGATAAGGTTACAATTGTAAACTAAACTTGTCCAAATTTTATTGTATGAGAGGATTTAGAACCATCACCACCTTAGATTTGAAATAAATAAATTTAAAGCTATTTAAAACTGAATATGGCTTTATAATAAAACAATAATTTTAGTTTTTCTAAAGGTTCACCTCTCCTCCCTTACAAAAGGGCACCTCCTCACTCTCTTCCTTACACCACAATGAGCGTTCATGCTCGGAAAAACCCTTCAAATTTCTCCTCTCCACTTCCCTAGTAACATAATAGAGGTCCGGGTCTTCTTCAAATTCCAATTTTAGTGCCCTAAAAGGAGGTCTTTAAGAGGAGCTTCAAAGAAGAGGTAATGTCTGTTACCGATTCTGTGAACTTTATTTCTTCTTCCACATATTCTTAATTAGTTGTTTAATTATGAATTAATAACATCAGTATAACTCATATACTAATATGTTATTATAAGTATAAAACAATCCTATTTCACCATCTATCCATCCTACGGAAAATGAAAGCACCGCGCGTGCGTACGTAAGGAATGTCGTCTCCACGCCGTGGGGTAATCTATTTTCCACCACAACCTTACTTGGATGGGTATAATGGTGTAAAGAATGAATATATATGACTATTGTAAAGTGATATTGATTCTGAAATAGTTTACATTCACTCCAATAGAATTCCATGATCATGGGAACGATATCATCGCTCGTGCGTACGTACGGATTACCGTCTCCATGATGTGATGAAACTCGTTCTACATGATTTTCATTGCATAATTATTAGATAAATGAATTGAGTGAATAAATATAATATATATTACAATAATACCATTCTTTAAATGAGGTATCTATAACCTCAAAATAATAATAAGAATTTATTTGACAAAACACGCATAAGAACAAAAGGTAATAAACACTCGAAAAACTAGTAGCAATGAAATATTACTAATAATAAGCTACGAATATGACCATATATGATATCATAACAATGATTATAATTATGGAATTAGTCAATGACATTATTTAAATCATTATACAAGAGGTTCAGACACTTACGAAGCAAATCGGACCTAAGGAAAAGGAAATATCACGATCGCATTTTTATCCGAGATTATTTATACTTTGAAATTTACTGTGGTGTATTTTATCATCCACATCCATGTTTCCTCAATATGTAATATTAATTTCATCCACCTACAATTGCTTAAATAAAATTTTACCCTTCAGTGAGTTTTTAGTAATAGATATGAAAGTAATCTTTTGTCATTTTTCGTACGCGGTACTTTTTGACTTTTCTGACAAAAGGACAAGAAGAATGTTTTTTTACTAATATGGCATAAATGGATTTTTAAAAAATTATTTCCAAGAAGCATCATTTACATGTTTTCATGTTTATTTTTAATCAACTTCTTTTAGTTTAGAATTTTATGACATGAAAAAGAAATGAATATGTTTTTGAAGTTGAAAGGATATTTTCCTCAAGAATGGAGTTCAAGTGTTTTATCAAAATTATTTTCCATCTAAAATAATAAAGGGTTCTGTTTCTATCCCTATTATTACATTGATTTGATTATGTTGTGATGGAATTATTTTTATGAATTCCTTTTTCTTATATGAATAGTTTTATGATGCCACGATGTTTAAGAATCCCATTTTTATTATATGGGTTATGCTATGATGTATGGTTTCTGATTTTGTGGCACACATAATAATGGTATCATTATGATATGGGTGGGACCTATATATCCCTCCAATGCATTTGGTAAAGATTTTATATCTCATGAGATAGACATGGCTAGAACGGTAGGTTAAACCGGTTCAGTAAAACATGACTGAAACGAGGAATGAACTCAGTTCAGAAATGGACTTTTTCCACTAATATAGTCTTGGAAATGAGTCTTGACTAATAAGAAATGATTCTCTATGATTATGTATGTATACCAAAAAGCTTCATGTTTTAAGTTATGATTATTGTTATTACATTTCAGTGCCATGATTTATCCCATGTTATGAAAATATGATATCTTTTGCAGGGTAAGATTTCTAAAATGTTATGTTCATATGAATATGATGTGACAGATATTTCTTCTGTTTACACTTAATGAGCATTTGAGTTCACCCTTTTTAATTTTTTCTTTCCCCAGGTCAGGAAGAAGGTTATTAAGTACGATATTCCAAAAGGAACTATAGATATGATGAAATAAATTTGAGACAATGTAGACTCTTTATGAACCAGTTATTTATGTTTCCCAGTTTCTAAAGACAATATACCTATACGGTCCTTTCATGGTTTTGTTATATGTTTGAATAAGTGTACTTAAATTTTGAATTACTAATAATGTATGTAAAGTATGGGTCGTTATAATTATCAAATCCAGGTGGCTCTATGCTGTAATTAATTCGACCCGAGGATGGTAATTGTTGGATATATCTCATCCAATAGGACTAGTACATGTGTTAGGGTAGTTGTATGTTATTAGAATATTATTTTTAACCATATTTACCTAATTCACACTTTAACCAATTTAAATAAAAATAATTACTAATGTTACTATTCACATTATCCAAAAATAGAAGGTTCTAAATTAAATAATTTGCACCTTATAATTCTGAATAAGGAAATCATTTTTCTATATTCAAAACAAATAATTGGTATAAATTAATTTAATGTTAATTACACTTTTCAAATTCTGAAAATGGGTTTAAAATAAGTAAAATCTATCCAAGGATTAACATGTGTTTATGTTCAATTTAAATGTTAAATTACTTTAACGACCATAACTGGATTAAATGAAAAAAATTATTCTAATTAAACTATATAAATAATTAATAGAATAATATTATTATATAAATAATTTATATAAAAAGTATGTTTGGAATTAAAATACATTATTTTTCAATATTAAAAAAATGGATTTTATTAGAAAAATACAAAATTTCAAATGTAGATAATTTTGATGTCACACATTAATACAGGATTTCTATTTTATGAAATGTAATATATAATAGAGAATAAACTATTTTTTAAAATGGTTCTCCGTAACGATGTAGTAAAACTACATTTATAAAAATATTTGAGTATTTTATGCTTAAAATTTCAATAATTCAAATTTTACTCCTATAAAATTCATTGGATAAATGTATAAATGTTTAAAAATTAATTAAAATCATAATATATTTATTTCTATGCATTCCTTTCGATAAAATATCTATCCATTAACTATAATATAAAATTATAATATTAATGTTGAATTATTTTTCAGTATAACTCTATATAGTGTGGAACAAAGTATTTAGGAGATTTCGGTTGTTTCATGTGGGGTATGCTATATTAAATGGTTTCCTCATTAAAAAAAATTAATACTAAACTGAAAATATTAATATATAAGAAATGTGTATTATTCAATAAATACTTGGGATATTACATCATTCCCCAATTTTATAAATTATGTCCTCGAAATTTTAAAATTGGGCTCAAAAACATCATTGAAAACCCCAAATCAGAAAAAGAGTCAATAAAACTATCACTTTAAAATAAAGAAATAGATTTTCAAAGGTCACTAGAGATATCATATTCTAGGGTTCCTTGTAAGAAAGCATAGACATGAATAATAAAACCAAAACTTAAAGACGAATAGAGAGTGTTAGAGAAAATATTCATTGGAAGTTTATCCATCACAAAACCATAATTAGGTGATGGATGAAATTACCATTGAAATTTTTTAAATAAATAATGTTTTTTAGGATCCTTTTAAAAGATTCGGGTAATTAATTTAATTACTAGAATAAGAACATAAGGAAACATAATTACTTGATGTATTCCTATTTTATAAGAACAATTTCTCCCACATAATATTCCATGAATATGATGTAATACCATAAGAATAAACGAAAGTATAAAATATCCCACAAACCATAAAATATATGAATATCTTAAAACTGGGGTCCTAAAGTAAAGACATACTGCCACATTAAAAAAATTCCATACATAAACATAACCCCATAAAACATCTCCCAGAAAGGACCCTAATAACTTATTATCACATCACAAAAAACCTAAAAATGTGTGTATAATACCTTGAAACTATGGGTATTATTTGAAAAATACTTGGCTCTTAGGATCTTCAATAACTTTACCAGATGTCTTAACATCAACCGTAGTTGCAAAAATAGATTTTCCAAAAATGTTTTTGTTTATGACCATACTAATGTCATCCCTATGTAATTAACATTAGACATTTATTTTCATAATATCCCTACTAATTGTATATAAAGAATCATACTGTAGAATATATATCTTTTATCTCCTTATTTGATTTTCAAGGACCCTTTTTCTTATAGTCAAGAACCTTGTGACCAAACATACCGCATAGTTAACACATTCCAAATCCTAACATACATTCCTCAAACTGTTATTTTTCACATTTGGAAAATGTTTTGGTCTTACCTCCATAATTCTAAGTTTGTCGCTTCTCTATTTCCTAGATCCTTTGCCATTTCTTAATCTTATCATCTCATAGAGCATATTAATATGGAAACTCCAATTAAACATTCTCATAACAATGTCCCACTTTTTCATAAAATTCAAATTATCGGGAGTACAATACTCTTTGTATCCCTAGTTTAAATATGTAGTAAAATCATTTAATTTTACTGTGAATGACTTGAATAAAATTTGGAACATAAATGGACAATTTTGTGAATTTATCTTTATATTATGCAACTGAATCATCATCCATTTGATTTAATATCGTGAATTGTTTCTCCATCCAATCTCGAACCCCATTAATGAATTATTTTCCGAGGAAAATATTCTTAAATTAAACCCATTCCATGTAATCATGATGATTTTTATCACTAGTATTCTTAACTAATAACCATCATCAATCAGATGAACTTTTAAAAAGATAAATAGAAAGAGTTCCCTTTTTACATTTTGATTATCCCATTACTTCAAATATCTTATATAGGGAATTAATACATCCTTTTTCTATCATTAGGTGATATGATCCATTATGTGATTGGGGGTGTTTCCTCATAAACTATTTCACTACTGAAATATTATTCTGCAGTAGTTCAGTATGATCTTGTGTAGGGACACCTCTCCCATTTAAAGATTGAGTCAACTACTCAATAATTGCAAAAAACTGTTCAGTTTTAATTCTCAACAACTCATGTTGTCGATTTGGAAGGTTTTTTTCCTCTCATTGTCTTCCCATTACAGATTTCCAAAATATTTTGTGAAAAAACATTCTGAATAAACATAGTTTAGAAGAAGCACTAAAATAATATTAAAATTATACATCATTCAAGATTAACCATAAATTAAAACCCAATAAAGGAACGAAATTAATACCATCCTAACCTCAAAAGATCTCTAAACTGACCTCTAATACCATCTATAAGTCCCCAGTCATAAATGTTACATAATATTATGTTATGTAAATATTTCCTATTGAGGATCATTTTAGATTTATATTTTTAGCGAATTATACCATTAAAATTACTAAAAAACATTGAAATAAAAAATACACACTTACAATAGTTTATTTTCGTCCATAAAATATAAATATTAAAAAAACATGGTTTATTTTATTTTTTAACAATTATAACATTTTTGTGATTCCATATATGACTTTATTCACTCTGAAATCCTGTGATAAAATATGAAAACATTAGATGGGGACAAATATAATTTTATTTGAAAAAAAATTATGAAAAAAAAAATATTCTCGTTAAAACATGATAACCCATTAAATGTTATTTGAACATAAGAAAATAAACATTATCACATTAAAAACATGTAATGGATCTGACCTCTGTTTTTCATTCCCCTGTGAAAATACGGTATATGAGGTGTTTCGGGAGATCAAGGTGACTTATTCCCAACACTTTTTTCAAAAATCATGTTCTATGAATCATGAATCAGTAGCCTTAGGTGAAAAGTGTCATCGGTAGCCTTAGGTGAACAGTACATCAATATCCTTAGGTTAAAAGTGTCATCAGTACACTTATGAGAACAATGTCGTCGGTAGCCATAGGTGAATAGAGCTTCAGTAGCCTTATGGGAATAGTGTCATTAGTACCCTTAGGTGAACAATGTCATCGGTAGCCTTAGGTGAATAGTGCATCGGTATCCTTAGGTGAATAGTGCATCAATAGCCCTAGGTGGAAAGTATCATCAGTAGACTTAGGTGAACAATGTCATCGGTAGAGTTAGGTGAATAGTGTCATCGGTAGCCTTTGTTGAACAGTGCATTGGTAGCCTTAGGTGAACAGATTCATTGGAATCCTTAGGTGAATAGTACAATGGTACCCATAAGTGAATAGTGAAGTGGTTCTTTATGTGAACAGTGTCATTGGTAGCCTTTTGTGAACAGTGCAACGGTGACCTTACGTGAGCAATGTCATCAGTTGCCTTATGTGAATAGTGCAATGGAGAGGATCCAATGGTAGCCTATATTTCCTTTTCCAATGATTGAGTTCATGAATAGTATTACTAGAATGGTGAGGTTCCAATGATAGCCTATATTTCCATTTCGAAATTTCGAGTTCATGAACTTTGTTTCCAGAATGGGGATGTTCCAACGATAGCCTAAATTTCCATTGCCCAATTTTGAGATTATGAATAGTGTTTCCAGAATTGTGAGGTGTATGAATAGTGTTCCTGAACGGTGAGGTTTATGTATAGTGTTTTCAGAACAGTGAGGTTCCAACTACAACCACTATTTCCTTTTCCATATTTCGTGTTCATGATAAGTGTTTCAAGCTTCCTATATTTTCACACATTTGATGTTTCCTTTGACGTAAAATGTATTTAATGCCTAGTATTAATGAATATATGGCCAATTCGAAGGTCATAACTCCTATATGAATTTTTCTTAGCCTTGATATGCTTTTACATGTTCAACCTTCATGTTATAATGTGATACATATTTATTAGAAGATTTAGTATATCTTATATAAGGTATGTTTTTTCATCATTCTTTTGTGATCTCCCCCATCTATTTCTACTTTCCCTTTTATGGAATTCTTTCAACATGTTCTTAATTTACATTTCTTGGGTGTTGACTAGTGTGGTTGTGTCTCAACATCCTCAGGTGGATACAATTGTCATGGGAGTGGAGATCGTAAACTGTTGTCTAGCTTGTTCTAATAAAAAGAACATCAAGAACTATTTGAGGGAGGGGATTGATTGCTTCTCATTCCTTTTATGTGAAACTGTAATTTTAGCATGTTTTATCCCACTGGATCACAATGGGATTTAAATAATAAATATTTTTACTAGATAAATAAATTGATATTGATCGTATGTTATTGTCTCTTTTTTTAGATAGTGTGATATCTAGGCTTGCATTGTTTAGATTTTCATTCATGAAGGAAATGGGTAAAGAACCAAAAGACAGAATCAATCGATAATTGTTTCGCTAATGATAATGGGGCATGTAAATGAATCTTGTTCTTCTTATTGAAATTTTATTTTAATCAAATTGGTGCAGTAAGAATTATTAATTATTATTGATAGCCTACTAGTTAGGGTCCCGGAATTTGGAACCTAGGAATAATAAGTCGATTGATCCATGGTGGATTAATGAACTGGTTGTTTGATAAAAGATAATTCCTTGTAGGGTTTTGAGATTCCACCATGCTTGTTTAACAGATAACATCCCAATTTATATGATTTTTTTCTTTCTGCTTGTGTTGTTGCATGAGCCTCGTTGGTTGTTGTGATATGTGGGGGCATGGAGTCCTACTGGTTGGGGAAGCAGATGATGCCTACAGTGGCGAGATTCAATAGTTTATGCATGTGGGTGTCAGGGAGGACACCAAGGATGATGTAACAGGTTGAATGTTAATTTTTGGATGCTTTCTGATTCGTGGGATGTTTATCCTCGTTACTTTCACCACGTCTCAAAGAAGCTAGTCTTGCTTACTCTTCTTCTACAATAGGCAAAGATGCTTGTGGTATTCCACATTTTTTCCATTTTTATCTTCTCAAGGGAGGATTGGTCTACGCTCTTACTATAGACGGAAAAGACTCGACATGTAGTACATCTACACACCGTGTTGATCCCCCTAATGTTTAGTAGCATATAATATTTTTATAGAATTCGTCGGAATATGTAAAAATAATGTTGTAAATAAATAATTGAATAAATTATATTAAACCATGGGGTTGGTGCTTGTTGGGATGCAATGCTAAGGTTGAAATTTAGAAGGACAGTGGACTTTGGGTGTGATGCTAGTGAAATATAATGTGAAAATTGATCATGGTTATATAGTGTTTATATAATTAATTAACGTAAAGTAAAACTAATAAAAAAGGAATGAAGTAGTGTAATAAAGATCTTTAAATGGATGTGTTCATATATGATACATAGCCTTAGAAGTGGTTGTGTGAAATTATTTACTATGTATAAAATATTCTATAAAATGATTCTTTTTGAAATTAACATACAATGTTTGATCTAAATCATGTATTCTTGCAGTTTCATCATCCCATCCTTTTGGTGGATGGTTGTCCATTGGAAAATGAGTCATTTCTAGAGGTCATTCATTCAATTATTATTCATGTGATGTTTTCATTATAGATGATGGTGAATCTTTCTGCCATCATGATATGAAATTACTCATTGGTATTTAAAGATTTCATTAATATGGATGGTCATCATGAGGGTATAGTTTTGACAGACATCTATACCTCACACTATAATTACTTTTTCCTTTATATGATGGATGTATAATGATCCAAGAATTTATTTAAATTTTTGTAGGGTACTATGTCTTTCATCGATTATTCAAAATGTTTTACTAATTTTATATACTTTTCACTACTTTTAACTTGTGATTATTTAACTTGGCCATGAAGTTTCTGGGATGGGATGATATAATCCATCCACTCACAGTTGACTGTATCTGGCCTATATAGAATTTCTGATATAATCCATCTGGATTTTATCACAGAGATAAACTTCAGAGAAGACAGTATTTCCAACAACAAAGGATCTTCATTTTGGAACTACAGTATATCATCAGATAGAATGTAGCATATCATTAAGGTTCCTTGTTATAGAAGTGGTTGTTGTACTATTTACAGTAGAAGAACTATTATATAAAATAAATTATGACTGTATGGGAATATAAAGACTCAGTTTGATAGAGAACATATATCATGACATTATTACAGCTATATGGGTCATCATTATCTATTCATACACATTATTCTATAAGATTCTAGTCGATGATGGTCTGTATTTCCTTCAACTTCAGGGGAACGATTAGTTGTCCCATGTTAGACTTTGATTTTGAGAAGAACTGGTAGGAAAAACTGAGGAGTCGGTTGGAACTATGGGAATAGTATTAATGATTATCAATTCTTGTAGGGAAGGCTGGTTTAGGGTAGTCATGATATGGTATAGGTTCATGGATCTGTAAATTTTCATGTGTTATAGCTAATACCCATGGATAAATGTACAACTTCATATAAAATACAAGAAAATATATTAGTAACATCTACCGTTATATCTAAATTATTCAATTCATGTTATTATATATCATTTATCTCTTTATTGATCATATATATTATCCGGATATTAATTACATGATACTGGATGGAGATGACCCTAGAAAAATAGTTGGGAGTGTGGTTAGAGGGAATAATCCAATGCAGGGAATGTCCCCTTGAGAATATTATTTATTGCATTATATGGTACCTCTTTATCCCCAAGATAATAGGCTTTGATGTCATTATCAGGATAGAGTGGTTGGTGCCCTATAACACTTATGTGGAATTACATTTCCACGATGTCACATTTACATCACCATAGTTTAAGAGTTATCTTTACAAAGGTGACATGAATGTCTAGACTATTTGACCTCAACCAGAGTATCAAGGAATATGTGCAGAAACCACCAAGATTTCATGCCTCTTAATAGAGGATAAAGAGATAAATATAAAAAAAATTCTATCGTCGGTTGATACTTTTATAGAGGTGTTCCTTAAATATTTTTTCTTCGTCTTTAGATATACATATATATTGTTTTTTATTGAAACTTTTGAGAAATAGTTCCAATATCTATTACTCGATATAAAATAGAACCCAGTGTGCTCCAGTGTCTGAATATGGGTTTTTAGGATTTAGAATCATATATTTTTTATCCTAGAACTTCTTAATAAGGATAAAATCATTACATAGCTAGGATACAAATGTTAAGTGTCTTTAGAAGACTAGGGCAATAAAATACTTTTAAAAAATAAAACATAAAAATTTATTTAATTAGTTATTGTCCCGTGAATTATTCTTATTACAAGTAGTCACATGATGAAATACATCGAAGAATGTGGTGAGGTAAAACACCAATAAGAGGATATATGATATCATGAAACAATATAAAACATAGGTTGAGCATAATCTCTAAATTATCTTCACAATCTTGAGAGGAAGCATTAGATTATGGAATGTAATTTGTTGATGCCTAAAAATGAAACATCATATCATATTATTCAACTACCAAATATATTTGTGAACAATGATAGCATTAAGATCACACATATTTAATTTTTCCCATTAAGCACATCTCATTACCCCATAAATTGGTGATCTAAATAATTCTAGGCTCACCCGTCGCACCATAAAATTTACATTACACTATATAATTCAGGGAAACCCCATCATAAAATATCATTTACATTATCATGCATTACACAGAGAACATATATCAATATTGGACATAACATAATCCATGTAAATAAAATCGTTACATTTTTAAAAGAATACAATCATAAACTATTTCTTCCCAAATAAAAGAGGTAATAATAATCTTTATATGAGAATCATCAATGTTGATCAAAGAATAAACAATCATGATAAGTAGATGTATTTTCATTAAAGAAGGTCAATTTTGGGAACTATTATATTTTTCATAAAATCAAGTAAAAATATTTATATCCCATAAATGGAAATATTTTGATGAATTTATGATATTTTTGGAATATCCCACTGAAAATTTGGTGAATGATGGAAAACCAAAATAAAGAGAGTATCATTATATAATTTACCTACCTTTATGTCTAATTTATTTACTCACATTATTGTCAGGTATAATCAAATTAGATAAATTAAATAACAATAAAACAACAATTTATACAAAAATATGATTCATTTTGGATTAATTATGATCAATTATTGACTTTAGATGAGTTTTAGAGTTTAATTTCATTGATCGAGATCATTTATCATCATGGTTTTCATGATTGGTTTTACTGTATATAATATTGGATGTTTTTGTAATATATTTTACTTTATTAAAGATATTAAATAATTTTGAATCATCTTATAATTAAATTGGTTATACATAATAATGATATATGATTTAATATAATTAAATGATTATAATTTTAGGTTTTTTATAGAGGGTTTTCAATCACGAAGAACTCATTTTTTTGTTTTAATTTAGTATTATATATAAATGTTTCATACTGGGAATAAAAAGGGTAACAAGATAAACATTTTATTAATTTTTCAACTATTTAATGGTTATATTATCATCATTGAATGCATTAAATTAAAATGATAGTGAATCACCCACGATGTAAGTAAACTAAAACATTATTTGCGACGATTTAATTTTTCGAATAAAATAGATAAAAAATTTGATGATTGATATTTATTTGACATGATTGAATTCTAGTATGTCAATCATAATATATTTATAATTATTTTTGGAAATGATATGATGAGTATTAGAGTAGAATAGATATGAAATTTTATATAAATTAAAAGGAAAAGGTATAGGATTTTACCCTTTGGATTTATCCTCCTCGAGAACAACCTTTGTGAAATGAATTTTGCCTTTTTATGATACCAATATATTTTTGACATATGGAAGGGAGATTTAGAGTGGTATGGTACGAATTTGGACTGTGATCAATGATTGAGATTTGTGATGAGAAGAGGGTGTGAGGGTGGCCTTTATAGTGGAGGAGATGGGTGTGTTCCCATTATTTTAATCAATAGATAATTATTTTGGATAAAGACTATGAATAGTTTGAAAATTTTAACTAAATATATTAAAATAAATATGGGATGTTCGAGATTATTGTTCTTACATCATTGATTACACAATTAACAGTTTATTTAATTTATAATGTATTTATACTGAAAATTATCATATTTTTCTATTCATTAAAATTAAGGTATTTCATAGAAATCCCAAAAAATATCTCTAACTATTTTCAATTTTTAGAAGTAAATAAATGAAATCAATTTTATGAAAATAATTTTCTAAATATGAGTAATTGAATGAAAAATTAAAACAAACATTGAATTAGAAAATAGTGTTTTTAAAATTATAATTTATTTTATAATACATTGAAAAATTACATTATGTTCTCATATAATTTTCTAAAATTCATATAACATAAAAATATTAATTTATGTTTAATTTTTCTTTAAAATTATAATATTAATCAGTCTATGGTAATTAAATATTTATGACACCCAAAAATTCAAACACAAAATTAATTTTTTTTTAGATAAATTATCTACTTATAGAACGATATAATTCTACAATTATTTTATTCATAATATGCCTTGTTTTTACTTATACATTCATGGGTGATGTTACTATTCATGTTCCTAATTTATTATTCATAAGGTTCATATTACTATTCCTAATATCATGTTACTATATCGTTGGTATATGTTTCTTAATGTTGAGAAATAACTTCTGTTTCATTTATTCATAATTTATTAGTTTTTATTGTTTCCTTAATTTGATTTAATATAATTATACTATATAAAAATATTTTAAGAAGGGATAAATTCTAAAAGAATATTGGTTTGTTATAGTCTTCCCCATTTTAAAATTTTTCCCTGAATTTTTTTTTACATTAACAAGCAGGGGTACTTATCATTCTTTAACTCATTCAGTTCGAAAGTTTCATCATTATATGTTTGGTTCCTCCAAAACTCTCTAGAAAGGATGGTTGTCTTGGTGTAATGAAACTTATCTCTCTGGTCCAGAATCATTATTGGCTAATCCTTGAATTAGATATCATCATCAAGTTTTATAACCCTTAAGTTTAATACATGTGGGGGATTTGGTATGTTATTTCTCATGGGTGACACATAGAACACATCCAGAACATGAGTTATATTCAGTAGATGTGAAAACTGATAGGCCACAGATCCATTGTGACCAAGGATCTCACAGGGCCAATGTACATTGGTCATAGCTTCCCATTATTTATAAACTACATGAATCTATTCCATGGTTATATTTCACGAATGAATTTATCACCAACGTAGAACTCCATGTCCTTTGGAAGGATGCCAGTATAGAACTTTTTCTGACTCTAATATGATTTCATATGTTGAAGGATGTATTGAACCTTCTATATCATATCAAGAATTGGAGCATGCTCATGAATCTATGTTTCACCTACTTCATTCTATTAGGTTGGAGTACTACTTTACTTACCATATAGAGCTTCTTATAGAGGCATCTGAATAATCGAGTGGAAGCGATAGTTTAATGAGATCCGGAAAAATGGGAGATTCTGATCTCATCAAAAATTGAATTCAATAGATTAGGCCCATAGAATATGATTTATTTTTTTAATGGTCCGTTCATATTGGACATCCGTTTAAGGGTGATAGGTCATGCCAAAATTTAATTAAGTATTCAAAGAATGTCGAATACTCTATGGGAATTTATAGGTGAACCTTGTATCACAATTAGATACATTTAGGATTAGATCCCCATGATGCCTCAAATAAATCATCACGTATATCATATCATGATTTTTAAGTGTGATATATTCCAGAATAGTGAAAATTTTGGAAAGTCATGGTGAGTCAGTCCACCAACACCCATATCATGTTGTTTATTTAAAATGACTTATAAAGACCCTAGAAACATCGATTGTTACATTATCAAATTTCAAAATGTGTATTAGAAATGGTTGAATCAACCCATTGGTTTGTTTCTCTATTATTTTACATGATGAAATATCCTGAACATTATGATATACTCAACAATGTCCTTCTTCATGTTTTACAAAAAGAAGTGTTCTCAGAGAACATGGTACATCATGGTACTCCCGTTATGGATAGTGAAAGTTGAGATATGTGCATTTTCCAATTGATCCTTCCATCTCACATGTTATGAAGTCATATATATCCTATTTCCAAATGGAATCACATCATAATTATTAATATGGATCTCTTGCATCTTCAATTCCATTATTTAATTCAAATTCTTTTATAACTATAGATCATCCAATTGTTCCTCCTTAACATTATCTTGGATAGATGGTTTGGAAATTATTAGGGAATAGTAGGATGTATTTATATAATTATGATTTCCAAATATATCCTTTTCATGTCAATGAATATAGTGTCTCTCTCTGTGTATGTATCTTGAATAGAGTAGTGGGTTCTTTCCTTCTACAAGTATTAGGAACCTCATTCCCCTTTCTGGTATTATTATGAATAGATTAATCATATTAATAGAATAGATGAAACCATATATTTTTATTAATGTTGAAATAGATTTGTGTGAATATTTAATTAGTCTCTTATAATCTCTATATATGTCACGTTTCTCAACTTATATGAATTTTCACATGATTTTAAGGGTAAATTCTTAGCTTCTAAATCCATATCATGTGTCGGGTAGTTATTATAACATATTAACAATTGTCGTGATGCGTAGGCTATTACATTTCCATTTTCATGAGTTGACAACTGAAGCCTTTTTTAAGGAAGAAATATTATCACAAATAATTCATTACATTTTTGTAGTGGGAGTATAGGTTCAATTATTAGAATTCAATTTTGATCCTCGATTCATTACTCAAATTCTTTCTTGTAGGTTGACATTATGCAATTCTTCTTTATCAATGTTATTGGGATTGAAACCCATGATACATTTGTCACAAATATTTGGTGGTATCCCGTAAAAATAAAAAACTATGGAATTACAGGATAGTAGGGGTTATGGTCTATTACTCAATTTCATTTTTTTGAAAGGTCCACATAAATTCCATCACAAGTGATAACATGTCCCATGAATGTGACTTTATCCATCCAAAAGTCAAACTTTCTAAACTAGTCATATGTATTATCTATGATTAATATCACATACACAAGTCAAAGGTGTACTTCATGTACCAGCTTCAACTTGGAGAAGATGAAGACATCACCGAAAAACACTACAACTAATTTTTCTCGGTAATGTCTAAGGATTCTATTAATAAAGTTCAATAATTTTGCTAAAGAATTATTATGTATGATGGTAATTACCTGAAAGTCATAGTTACCATACCTTTTAAAGAAAGAATTATTATTAATATCTTCATTTTTCACATTTAGGTAATGATATCCAAAATGAAGATTCAACTATGGGAAGTACTGAGCTCCTGGTAACTGATCAAAGAAGCCATAAATTATTCGAAGTGGGTAATTTTTATTTATGATGATCTTGATGACTTCCTGATAATGGATACAAATCTAAATTGATTGGTACTTTTTTTAAAAGACAACAGAAAATCCCCAAGATGATGCACCAGAGTGTATGATCCATTTTTCCAAATCATCATACCTCAAATTCTTTAACTCATGTCATTTGATAGGAAAAATCTTATAGGTACACATTATGATAGATGTATCTTCGAGTATGTGTTCTACTGAGAACAATACATCATAACCCGTGGGATTTCCATGTATATCTTCATGAAATACATCACCATATTCACTCACAATGGACATTTTGACTAGTTTGAAACATTCCATTGAATGAACCATTAGAGAAAGGAATTCTTTTTCAATTGGAATCATTACACACACCATTGTTTGATTTTCAAAATATTATTCTTCATTATCCATTCATTGGAAGAGGATCATGGTACGATTTTTAATATGAAATGATATTTCCATTTCATAATATTTTATGTGTTATTTATATAATGAGAGCCAATCCATCCAATGTATTGGGTAAAATTCCACCAAGATAAGTATCATGAAATTAACATGATGAAACATCAAATATATGAAAATAAGAGAGGATTCCAACACATGGGATTCAATTATTGTAGAAATAGTTGTTTTACCGATATCTATACTTCATGGTATCAAGGATTAATTTAAATATTTATAGAAAACATGAAGAATATAAAGGATTATGTAAAACAAGAATCAAAAAATACTTTTTCATTCTTGACAGAATACAATGTGTAGATTGTATGACTTCATTTTCTTACTTCACTTCTACAGTAGTGATGGAATATAACTTTCATTGATCATTCAAGATTTGTGGTTACTGACACTGATTACACTCAGGGACTATAGGTTTAGTGAAGTAGACATCATAATAACCTTGCAGTATATATTTGTAGCAGTGGACCATTGGTGGTGCTATCCTTTCCTCCACCACATTATCTTACTTCCTCATGCATTTTCAAAAATCATGCTCATGGTGGCCTTCTCTCACACACTTTAAGCATTTCCACATCCCTTTGAGTATTTTACCATGATTCATCATACGTGATTTTTGACATGTTTGTGGTGTTTTATCCTAACACCATTCTCATGAGATCGCATATCTTTAAACGTTGTATTTCATTTATTATCACCATATCCATGGTACCGTTATCCAAAATCCACCGACACTTTGAGAGAACATCCACAAACATATTTATAACTCCCAAATTCTTTAATTTCAAAATACGTTAAAATGTTTGGTTTTAATCCACTAATGAATCAACCGATTTTTCTATAATATCTTTATAGAACCCAAATCCTACATTTCAAGCATTGTAAAATTTTCTTTCTAGGTTATGATAGATTATCCTACATTTTTCATCAGCTCTATAAATTTTCTTTTTATTTTTGTTAAATGAGTTTGATGGAAATACTGGTTATAAAGATGTATCTTAATTTCATATCACTATATACTATTAATTTCATTATTTGGATTGGTGTTCCCAATTAAATCACACCATTGATCATTCTCTCCATCGAGATGATAAATTTTCAAAGTCACCATCACCATATAAGAGTAATGAATCGGAAAAATGATCAACTACATTGTTTTGACCCATTATTGCGTATCTAATGAAATAGAATTTCAACTAAATATTGATGGTCGTTGTGGAATAAAATACATGATATCCAATTAACCCTCCTTGGATAAGCCGGTAATTCCATAGTATATAGATTTTTATTCATAACCATATATAGTTTGGGTAGATTTATTAATAAATTTTGCATGTACCTCCCAATGCATTGGGAATTTTTTAATGGAATTCTATGCATTGTCCCTTTCATGGGTTTTTTTCCTCATAACTATAGTTTCCCAATATTTTATAAACTAATAATGATTTTTAAAAAATTAGATAGAAGTCATAAAAAGATATACCACTTTCAAAATTAATTGTATATGAATAACATAGTGGATCCATAAGCGTATAATATTCAAATAATGTTTTCTTATACATTGTCTCTTACTATAGGTTTTCATTGAGGTTCTCTAATAATTATACCCAAATTAACTGAACAGTACTCAGATAACACCTATAGAAAACCACAATTTTTCATAAATTTCTATTACATCATTTTATTGATAAAAGTGTTACACAACTAGGATCTAATGGTTTAGTGTCTTTGGAAAACCAGCACAGTACATATCATTTACTAAATAAAACATAAACAATTATTTTTTTTATTCTTTTTAGCTTATTATTATCCCTTTAATTCTCATTAGTACATGTAGTCACTCGGGGATATACATTATAAAAAGGGGGAACCAAAAATAAATGTAATAGGATAGAAAAAGACATTAAGGAACAGAACATGGGTTGAAAATAATCATAACATTGTCAACATTCTCATGAGTGTAAGCATTAGATAATGTCAAAAAATGTGGCAATGCATAAAAATTAAATATCAGGTTGTAGTGGTCAACAACAACACATTGGTGTTAAAAATGATAGTATCATGTTCAAACATATTTCACTTTTGTCATGAGAGAAATAACAAAAACCAATTAATTGGTATGTTGTATAATTTCAGGACCACCTGTCACATCATACAATTTTCATTGTGGTATATAATTCTTGTCTCACCCATCACATCATAACATTTACATTACCATGCATTCCACAAAGAATGTATAAATATATTGGAAATAAAATATCCCAAGGAAATAAATGGGTTTTATTTCATAAATAATACATTAATAAACATTATTTTCCAAAATATATTAAAAAATAACATACATGATATATGAATCATAATCCTTCAGTAAAGAAAAAACATCCTCAAGATGTAAAAGGTCAATTTTTTAATAAGAGTTGTTTTGGAAAACAATGTGACTATAAAAAAAACAATAAAATTCATGTATATGAAATAAAAGGTAATATAAGTATTATTAAATGGTATTTAATTAATATTTATACAAAAAATGGGGTGAAAGTGGTAAAACCAAAAGAAAGAGAGTTTGGTTCGAGATTTCCCCTTACCATATGTATGAATTCTTTCATAACATTATTGTCTTGTATAATCAATTTATATGAATTAATTAACCATTTATACATGAATTTTATTCGTTATTGAATTATTATGTTCATTTATGGCATTTTAGATGAGTGATAGACTTTAATTTAATCGTTTATGAGCACATATTTTCATGGTTATCCTGATTGGGATACTTGTATACATGAATGTAAGATCGTATAAAATTTTATATGATACCAATTATATTCAATAGGTTTTAATGATAATAGAAATGATTTTTTAGGTAATTAGGATGAATCATTAAATATATAATGATGATCATTTTAGGATAATTTTGGTGGATTTCGATCATTATGAACTAGTATTGTTTTATATTTTAGTATTTGATATAAATACTATGCCCACATGATAAAAATGGTTATAACGTACAATTTAAAATAATTTTTCCAAAAATTTATTAGTTTTGTTATTATACATGATGATGTTAAAAGAAAATGAATTTTCATCACCCATGATGTCGTTAAATTGAAAAATCATATGCAATTATTTCATTTTTAGAAAAATACGAAGGAAATTTTTTTGATGATGGACCTTATATTTACAAAATATCATTCCATTATATAAAAAATTAACTTGCTAACATTACTATTTAATTACATTATTTGATATTAAGTGACGAAAATAAACACAATTGAATAAAAAAAAATGGAAAATGAAGAGGAATTTACCTCTTGGATATATCCTTCATGAAGGCCACCTTAGAGAAAAAAATTCAATCTTTTGATGAAACCAATAGCTCATAGGAATGGGGATTAAAGATTTCTCAGAGGTCTCAAAAAAATATGGATATAGATCAATGATATTGAGGTGTGTGGATTCGAGGCTATGATTGGTTGATTTTATAGTTTAGAAGATGGTAGTTTTCTCTTATTTTAGTCATTAGTTTGTTATTTTGGCCCATGAATATGAATAGTTTGAACATTATCATTAAGAATAATAATATATGGAACTGAATTTCTTGATTATGGTTGTTACATCAATGTTTTCCCATGGAAAAGTTTATTTAATTTATATATTATTTATACTATGATTTATTATAATTTATAATCAACCAAAAAAATCATGTGTTTTATAAAAATCCCAAAAATTTAACCTAACAATTTTTGGATGTGTAAAATAAGAAAATAACTCCATTTTATTAAAATAATTTTCAAAATTTTATTATTTTAATTTTCAATTAAATATATAATTTACATGGAAGCTAAAGACATTAAAATTATAACTTATTTTATAACACATAGAAATATTTTTTAATGTCTCCTAATATTATCTTAAAATAATAAATCAAAAAAATATTTATTTTGGGATAGAATATATAAAAATAAATTTATATTTATATTTATAAATAAACATAGATTTGTTATTAAATATTTTTTACTTTCAACATTATTTTCACTAAATTAATAGTTTTTTAAAGATTTATTTACTTAGACTACTATATAATTATACCACTATATATTTATAAGATATATAAATTTTACATATACATACATGGGTGACGTTACTAATCAGTTGTTCATTTTACAATCTATAAGTGTCCTATTACTATTGTTAATTTCATCTTAATATTTCAATGTTATAGGATCCTTAACATCTTGAAATAAATTTTTTTAATTAATTCTATAATACACCAAGATTTTATGGTACGCTTCTTATTAATAATTATCTATCTTGCGATAAATGTGACACCGAGTTCTGACTCACCACGAACTATCAATATAGCCATTTAAAAATAATTTATTAATAGATTTAACCAAAATTTCAGTTTTATATATCTCCCATATAACATAAAAAATCATCTTAATTGATTCATTGACATAATATAATGACAAATTCGATTTCTCAGATAATAGAATTATTATTAAAAAATTATAGATCATCAGCCAATTAATGGAGATACATTTTTAAATTGATCATTTGATACTTTTTTATATTTAATTTGATAAAGGAAATTATTCTTTATAATAGGGAGATAAAAATTTATTTTGGATAAATTTTTGGTGTATTCCGAAAATATTTATATTTTATTGAATAATGAAAAATTCTGAATTTAAATTAAAAACAACTTTTTAATATAAATTTTTTATATAGTTATGTTATATTCATAGTTAGTTTTAAATTATAATTAGATCATATTTTTACCATTTAATATAATTTTTTACACTGGTTGTAATTTCAGATTTAAATTTAACATAAACATATATCAATCTTTGAATTGTTTTTACTTCTAAAAAACCTGAGTTATGGTTCTGACAATAAGAATTAATATTAAATTAATTTCATACAATTTTATGTTTTTAATTTAGAAAAATAGATTCCATAATTCTAATATGAATATCCATATTTTTTAAATATATTTCTTTTGTTTTTGGACATGGTGAATAGTATCTTCATTAATTATTTTTATTTAGCATGGTTAATTGGTAAATTAGTAAAATAAGGGTCAAAAAATATAATAATAACAAAAACATACTCTACGACGTGTCCAAATCCAATTGGAAGATATAAGTCTGACCATTATAATCCATAGGTCAATTTAATGATCCCATAGAACCACTTGTGTGTGAAAATGACATGTTATAATAATTAATTTAAAATAAAGGGACATATAACATAAACATTTTTCTTAACACTAAAACAATTTTAATTAAAGTCAAATATGTGATATATTAAACTATATAGATTAATTGGAAATATAAAAAAATAATCTATATCATGGTATTATATTTGTAAATTTTAGTCATTAAATAGGTAAATTTGTTTATGAATCTGTAATGTTGTGTTTTCCTTATTAATGATGGAATCAAATAAATGAATTTATAATTATTGAATTAAATTTAATTTGAATGATAATATGCCAAAAGTATTTTTATTGATTATTATGACATATTAGATATGAGTTATTCCCATTGAACCTAAGGAATCAAGTTGTTATGTCTTTAGAAAAATATAATTACTAAATAGTGTCAACATTGACATAAATGAGTTTTTATAATAACTACACATTTATTAAATGATATATTAGTCCTAAAAATCTAATATTCATTCAAATGATTTATATACTGTTATAAATGTATTCAAAAATATAATTTTGGTTCTTCTGAAATCTTACAGTAAATATATTTGTCTACATAGAATAAAAATACAAGAGAATATGGTAAGAGTTAGCTTATTTAAAAAACTGTTAATCCAAAAAGATAAGGTTAACATAATGAATTAAACGTTGTCGAAAACTAATTTTCAATGTGTGTTTAGAAGAATAATAATATTATACTCTAAATAAATAACTTTGGAGATATTATAAAAATAAAATCAACTTTTAATAAAATAATTTTTCAAATATTTCCTAAAGTGCCCCTCAACAATCTTATACAAGGGAACATATCAATCATTTTATTAACTACATCAAATTCCTTTTTCTCAGAAAAAATCTAAAAACGTATCTAACCAACATCTCTCACTTTATAATCAAGGAAAATCATTTTGAAAAAAACCAACATACCTTGTAATTTTTGGAAAATCAAAAGTAGACACCTGAAGAGGAGATAATTGTTATATCCCTTCATTAAATGTACTTTTATTCTTATAATTTCTATTTCTATGTTTTTTCCACACAAAATTAATAAATATAGTATCATCCATATACTGAGATTTCATTATAATGATGCTACTTCTATATTAACCATTTCATCCATCCTATGAATATTAATATCACCATGTGTGTGTACGTATGTCTTTTCGTCTCCACGCCATGGTGTAATTTGATAATAGCCAATACTTAATTTTAATATGTATAAAATTGAGTATATGGAAAATAAATAATTAATATTAAATTATTTTGAATTTGAATAATTAATATTCAATTTGGTTCAATATCATTTAACCATTATTGAAACTATACTATCACTCGTGTGTAGTTATGGTTTGCCATCTCCACGCTGGATGAATCTCATTTTCGACATCCAAAATAGAAGAATAATTATAAAAATATATATACATATTATAAATAATTGTGAAATATATTAAATAATAAGGCTAATGGAAATATATATATAAATATATGTCATTCCTTTTATTCAATACGATAAGAAATTGGAAACAGGGTAAATGCGAACATAAGGCCTACCGTCTCCAAGAACGGTGCATACAATTATATATATATATATCTATAATATATATTTAAATTTTGATTATGTATGATATATAAATTATATTATACATTCATGAAGTTAGTAAATTATCATCGATGTAATATGATCGAGAATAAAATGTCCAAACACGTACGATAATCAAAGCGATTGTTACCTAGAATGTTGCATTAAAATAGAAATCATTCTAAATGGTTATTTCAATGTAATAAATGAATCATATATGATATCATATTTATTATTATGACTCTAAAATAAATTAATAATATGTTTAAAAACATTATATAAGAGTTTAAGACATGTACTGAGAGTATCAGACCTATGTTAAGGGTTAATTCCTCAATCTCATTATTATTTATGATTGTTTTTGTGTATATATATACTGGGAAATAATTATCATCCATGTCTATGTTTCATAAAATTTTATTTAAATGGAATATATTATTTTTTTAGTGAAGGGAATATTTAAATATATCCTTAATTTACATCTTCTAAATATTTATTTTTCAAAATGTATTTATTTAATTGCATTCTTTTCAAAATGATTTTAAGGGATTATTTATATGGACATGATTATTTTAAAAAGTTAATTTATTTTAAAATTTTCAAAGTGATATGAAAAAATATTACTAAAAATATCTTTTAAAATACTTCCTTTATACATTTTATGACTTTTAAATGATTTCATGAAAATATAATATTTTTCTCAAAGATTTTTACTGATTATATTCACTTATGTCAACATCCTTTATTGGATATTAATACCAGATGATTTGGTAAATTTCATAATCGAAACATATAAAAATATCATTTTTTTGGAGGTTTTAGAACCATTATCATATTACAATAAAAATATCAACTTGGATTAATTATAAACTGAAAATAAATTTATAATAAACTAATATATCAAGCTTCCCCTAAAGTGCCCCACACCTCTCCTTTAAAAGGGAACTTTTTCTACTCTATTATTCACACATTCAAAGCCCATTTTCATGGAAAAAACCAACTAAAATTCCCCTTAAATTCACTTAATTCATTCTAGAGGCCACCCTTTGGGTAGAAAACTTACATAATAGTTCCTTTTGTGAAAATAAATAGGAGACACCCAAAGTAGTGGTAATCATTTTATCAATTCCTTTAAAGTAATTTTCTTCTTATTATTTATATTTCTATGTTGTTTTTATAATAATGTAAAAAGTAAATAATCATAAATATATTTATATATTATTATAATCATGGTACTACTATATTCACTATTGTTTCATTACAAACTATAATTATATCTTCATGTGTGTTTATAAATGACTTACCGTCTCCATGTCGTTGTGTAATTTGTTATTGCACATTACTATATTTTGATAGGTTTTATGATATGTAAAATTGAAATAAATAATAAATATGAAATGATTATAATTATTTTTTATTATTATGAAATCTAGTATCATATCATTTAACCCTTATAGAAATGATATTGTCGATCATGGATGTGTACTACTTACTATCTCCAGGACATGATGAGACACATCTTCCTCATTGATAATACAAGAATGATTATAATATATATATATATTAAGAATAATTATGAAATATATGAAATATTAAGGCTGGTGGAATAATATATATATACATATATTTCATTCACATATATCAATATGACAAGAAAATGGAAATAGTGTTCATGAATATGCACAACATGTCGTCTCTTTTGAACGGCCATTCCATTTCATATATCTATGTATCATATAAATTTATTTTATGAATATGTATGATATATAAATCATATTATACATTCATTAATTAATTAAATCATGATCTATGTAATATGATCAAGAATAATATTCCAAAACACCAATGATAAACAAAGCAATTATTACCCAAAATGTCACATTAAAATGGAATTGTTAATAAATGGGTTATATAAAGACATATAAGAATCATAAGTGAAATCATATCTATTATTATGATTCTAATATAAATAAATAAAAATTTTAAAATCATTATACATGAGTTTTGTACACATATATAGAGTATCAGGCCTACGGTATGTGTTAACTTTACAGTCTCATTATTATCTGAGATTGTTTATGTGTGAGTCTTCACTAGGACATATATATCATAAATTTCCATGTTTCATAAATATGATTTCAATAGAATTTTTTTTTCTAGTTTTAAGGAAGGGTCTCATTAACAATGTCTTCATTTTAAATTATTTACGTCATTATTTTTTTTAAATTTACTTAATTAATTATCTTTATTTTCAAAATGATTTTAATGATTTATTTCTATGGACATTATTTTTTTAAAATACTAATTAATTTCAAAATATTTAATGGGGAATGGTCCACATTAACTCAAATGTCTATCTTTAATGATTTTCCTTATAAATTTCGCGACTTTTAGATAAATTCATAAAAAATTGATATTTCTCTTAAATAGTTTTAATGATAATTTTCATCTTTGTCACAATTCATTATTTGATAAAATTATTGGTTGTGGTGGATTTATTATAATAAAATTGTCCATTTTGCTTTTACTGTGTTATGATATGTTTAAAAATGGATGTGTTATTTTTATACCATTCTTGGTTTATAGTCCATGCATTGGATTTTATTATTCTAGTATTAATATGATTGTATATTTTATCTTTCACCCTTTTTATATGAATATTTCATTGGTTGTTGTATGCTTTAAGAGGGGCCCACAATAGCACCTCGATGCATCATTAGTCTTATGAGACAATTATTTTTTTTTGGAAAATGTATTACCCATGTAGTTATAGTGTCATAGTAGATTCCCTAATGGTATGTTTAGAATGTCCATCATTATGAATTCCATCATTATAAGATTAGTTATTGATTTTACATGTGATTACTTGATTGGTCAATAATCTGTGAGAACATTTAAATTGACGAATTTGATTTATTCTTTCTATAATATACTAAACATAATGTTATAAAAATGTTTTTTTTAGTTTTTTACATTTCCTTTAAAGTTTATGTTTATTTGTAATATCTTTCGGTATATTTTTTATACATACTGAGCATATGATCACACAATATTCTTATGTTTTACGTTACTAGGATGACAATAACTTTTTTATTACTGATAAATAGGATTAAGCCAAGGGAATAATTGATTTCTCAATGGATTATCTATAATTAATTTTATGTATGAAATTATTGTTTAGAGTTCTTTTATGTCATCTATTTTCCCTGAATTCTAATCTGATCAAGCCTTCAAGAATAGATTCCTTGAAATCGCGCCAATGTATTAAAATAATGCACCTACTACAACCTTCTGGGGGTTGGGGAATTACATATTCACAATTTGTGATGTTTTTATTGTGTTCTTAATTTGATATTATGTGATTTTACTATATGAAATTACTATAATATAAAAGAAATTATTCAATAGTTTAGGTCATTACAATTCAATAATATTTTGATGAATAGAAATTGATGACCCTATTTTCTAATCCACATCTGGTGTTTCATGAGTTTAATAGTAGTCCTACCCTTATAACAATAATAGTTTAATATTCTCTCTTTGATAGGGTGAATAAGATAATGTTTTCGGATACTGATAAAATGTTTCGATAAGAGAGTAGATTAGGTGAGTACCAACCTATGGATTGTTTTGTTTATGGAGATAAAAAACAACATATTTATATGCTTTTCTATGTTCTTAGAGATTTGAGAGAGAAACATACACTAGTCTCCACAACATTTTTATGGTCATTTAGACCATAAATATACAAGATGTATCATCAAATATGTCACCTTTATTGGTCGATATGAATGAAATTTTAGATAGTATGTTTTACCACTAGGTGTTCAACCTGATAGTATTTGAAGGTGTATTACAATTGACTAGCTGGCTCGTTACAAAAATTTCTAGTCCTTGAATAAAAATTATATGATGCTAAAATTTATTTTTCATTTGATTCCAAAGGTATCATTAATGTATACCAGTGGTCTGGGTAGTCAGGGAACAACTCAATAAAGAATAAAAAATCTATCCAATATTGGTGTCATTTTTAGTTAATGAGCTAGGAATACTATATATATATATATGATATCATATGGATACCAAGGGTTCCTTGTACTATAATTACAGGAATGGATTCTTTGTTAACATATTTTTTTAGAAGGTGTTATGGGAGATATGGATACACCATATACTTTAAAAACAGATTTTATCACTCAAACTGATGGCCAGATGAAATATATGATATGTGTGTTAGAGGACATCATCTTAGAATGTATCAATGATTTCAATGGTTCAATGAATATGTATATACCTAAAAAAATGTAATCTTAAAATAATTTCTCTCATGCGATGAATCATATGGCTCCATGGGCCCTTGGATGGTATGTCATTTTGTTCACCCATATTCAGGATGAACGATAAAAAGAAAGTGCAACTTGATCATTATAATTTTAATGATACCTCAGTACTGGTGTAGTTGATCTGAATTTGTTGTCTACTTCTCAATTAAGACATAAATATTCTATAAGTAATCATTAATGACCTATAATGTTTACGATTGGGAATTGTTTTTTTCTAAAAGTATCATAAATTCTTGAAAAAAGTGATAAAATGGTGATGGAAGTTGACACAATGTTTTTTTTGTAATTTTTAAATATTAAATAGAGTGGTAATAGAAGCCTATTGGTTGTTATTACCTCATAGGTACCATGAAATTCCTAGAGTCATCATCATTTCAAATATTTTCTTATATTATACAAATGTAACTATGAATTTTGATTCTAATTATTTGTTGTTAGATACTAGTTATTATTTCCAGAATATATCATATTCTTCACTGACTGGGCCATGAAGTATCTCTTAGGCCATTACGTTCTTTATGTGTTGGTGATATGGAACCACGACCCAATACATGAAAATAATTATGAGTGTGGGGCCAACTTATATGATCAGTGGAAATACTTGTTATTAGAAATAATTCTTCCAATATTGGAAGGAGAAAATGTTTACAATATCTTTTAAAGGGAAATGAATATAAGAACTCTATTTTTCTAATTACGTAAAGATCTATTTATGATTCGTTAGGAAAATGTATTGACAATATGAAATTTATGAAGTCCAAAATTGTTCATTTTGATTTGTTGGTTTGTTTTTCTAATGAATGAAAATGTGGGATAATATCTAACTATGGGACAATTCACAACATGTAATGATATTTATATAGATAATAAATCCTAATCAGTACATGCTTTATAATGTAATTACACGTCTTTTAAAATATATGAAATGTTTTTAAAGGGGCATAACTTTTTTTTCACCTCATTTTATTTTTCTTTTATATCACATAATATGTCCACCGAAGAGGCTCCCCATTGGTAACAAATCGAGGACTTGATCTTTCTCCATAATCTAACATCTAATTGGAGATATTATTTTCATTTTGGATTAATATCATTAAATATATGTATACATATGATGATTTCCTTATTTATCATTATCTTAATAACGTTTTTTCATAATGTTTCAAATGATGTATTTGCATGGTGTTGATTCATTGTTATATTCTATTATGATATAAGAAACCCTAAGGAATGATACTTTATGAGAATAGTAACAAAGGATGAAGGTATCTATTTTTTTAATTTTCCTAAAATTTAACATCTCTTATAAATTTACTTTACTTTTCAATTCCTTATTTCCCTGGGTGATGCTTCAAGAAATCATATTCCATAATTATAAATGGTATTTTGGTCTTCAAGAGACATAATTAAAATTGTTTTTCATGTCATTAGAGGTTGAGACCTTAATGTGTACCACACATATATGGTGTGTTATTCATTTATACCATGACATCCTAGTTTGAGTTCATTTGTGCTATTGTTCATGTGCATCTAAATTGATATTTGAAATGTTACATGTTTCAACGTTATTAATAAATCATTTATTTTATTAATGCATTGTATATCATTGATATCTATTATCATTGTTTAATTATAAATTTATACTGTGTATTTTATAAAGATGTGAACATAGATATCACATAATCCTATAAGGTAAGACATGAAAATTAGAAAAATGTATCAAAAATTATTAATTAGAATGTACAATTATATATATATTTAAAACTTTGCATAGATGAATTATAATTTGAACTGAGTTGGTTTCATTTATTATCTATCATTTCATCCTTATATTAAATTTATTTGTGTAATCCAAATTAATTTAAAAATTTCAAAATCATTTTTACTGATATCACATGGATTATTGTTATAAATAATGGAACATTGTTGTATATCCTTAATGGAAATTGTTAGTCAGTTCGAATGGGAGTGGAATGAATATAATGACTTATCTATTGGAATGCGCATTTGTTGAACTAATTAGAAAAATGAGTTAGTTATAATATTTCTACTACACAAGGATCTTTTTATCTTTACAGGAATGACAATAATTCATTAATCATTGTTTTATCAGAAGATATCCTTAGGCACTCATAGGATGCAATTACTAACTATGTCCCAAATTTCTATTGGACATACCCACCGCGGAACATGGAATATATCAATTAGTAAATTCCCAACATGATTTCAAAGTATCCCATCATTGTCACTCTAGATATTTGGATTCTTTCAATGCACTCTCAGGTCCCAAAATGATGTCTTTGGACACATTACACCATGGATTCACCTCATTGGTCTCAGTCATGGTTAGCCTATGATTACTTATGATGAGATTCTTAGACTATATTAAATTAATTTAAAGTGTTATGTATCTTGTGATTTCACATCGATTACACTCTAAAACCCTTATATCTTGAGTACATGGGATACTTCGTTGAGTTGGGAGTCCGTTGAGGTCATGTATGTCATGATTTCACCATGGAAAATATTTTGTTATAATCATGATCTACTCACTGTTAATGATGAAATGAAATGGTTTTTATGTATAAGGTGAAATTAAAAAAATTAATTAAAAGGTATCATGTTTAGTGATATTTCAAGATGAGGCTGAAAAATGTATGATTTATTGGTATTTCATTCAATTACATCAATATATACTTTCACACTAATAATTCTACAATCAGAGACTGTATTTTCAAAGTGACATTTGGTGGTGAGATAATGATATTTATCTCACTCCATATTAAAGAGGTTGTTGATAACATGGATGATTATATGGTCCCATGTGTGCACAAGGGGAATAAATCTTCTTCAGACACCTGACTTATCTACCTTAGGAGGAGTGATTTGTTGCTGATGAATATGATAGAGATCATGATTGTTCAAATATTTTTACTTTATTTCATACATTTTTATTTCATGTGTTGTACTCATTGACTACTACAATTTACACTATTTTATAATTTTTATTTACATACTATTATGATAATTTTTTATATGATATTATTATCTAGAAATTTTTATATTTTTATAGATAAATATTATAAAAATCTACTACATAATTTATTTTACTACTTCTTATTTTTCACCATTTATTTATTGAATATTTGTTGTGATCCACTATGAAATGTGGATATAGTCTCCCCACATTTTCATACTTGGACCCCATTTCTAGTCATCAACTCTGGCATAACGGACATGCACTTGAGCCCATGTGACCATCCTAGATTAGGGAACCATAGAGTGTCTCTTGGGTCGAGATGTCACAAAAGTTGTTTGAAAATATCACCCTCTACATCCAAATGATGTTTTCTTTATTTGTTTTTCAAATTTATAGACAATACATGATCAATTAGCCATATTATAACATATTATTTTAGATAAAATTGTTGAATATTGAAATAATATATTATCTACTATAAAATATTATTTATTTTAATTAATTTAAAAATAAGTTCTCTACCCATTTTTACTTAGAAAAAAAATATATTCATCATATAAAATTAGATTTGTTTTTATATGAAATATGGAAATATTCCAATCATTATAATTCTCTAAAAATAGAATTTTTATTTCTATTATTATAGCTGAGATATGTTTTCATGTATGAATTTATATAATTAAGTTAAATAAATTATGTAATAAGGTTTTTTAATAAAAGTTTAGTCAAAAAAATATTATAAATTAGTACAAATTTTTTGTTAATGTTTGTTTCCACTAAATTTTTTTAGTCCAAAATTGCTTTTGTTTCATATTATCACATGAAAATTGTGATTAATTTATAATACATTATGAAATATTCTCTTGTTAATCTAATATCATATTTATTATCATAATTTCAATATTTTTCAAGAGATATTGTTTTGGAAATTTTAAATAAGAAATGTATTTGAGTTAAATGAGAAAAATAATGATTCATTTTACAAAATTCATGTGGATTAATGTTAATAGAACATTATATTATTATAATTATATTAATGTGACCAAATTATAATTTAAAAATAATAAATTTAAATAATTATGAAGGATTATTAATTATACATTAGTTTAGTATAAATTAATTATTGTGATTTAAGGATCATTTGTTCGAAAGCAACTATTGTTTTTGTATGTAATATGTTTTTATCATATTAAGTTGATTTAAAACAAATTTATTAACTTTTATAATGAAATTTATACTTTATATAATCAAAATAACTTTTAATATTCATTTTATAGTTTTTATTAAGAAAAATAGTTGATGAAATTTATATTTTATGCTAAATAGTAAATTTTTCAAAAAATGGATTTCATTATGGTTTGAGTGCTTAATTAAATTACCATTTTTCTAGTTATAGAAATTGATACATGTGAAATGGATTCAATTATTCAAATCATAACAATTAATTTAATTAAACATAGTTAAATTAATTTAATTCATAGTGAATACTAAAAAATATTAAATGGTGTAAACATGGGTAATGTTATATCATGTTTATGAGAAATGTAAAACCATTATGTTAGGTTATAATTTTCGGAAACACCTATAAAATTATCTTTTCCTTATTATATTTCATACATATATTGTCCTTCCTCTAAATAGATGTCAATTTGGATCTACATTCCATTGAAATATACCATAAGTCATTGAATCCATTTATGAAATTTCATTAGCATTCCTCTTCTCACTTATAAAATGAAACAACATCACTACCTTTTTAGACACCATTTTAGATGTCATAATAAAAAAATAATTTATCTAATACCATCCCAAAATCTATTTACTAATTCTATAACTTTAATTATTTTCTTAAAAAATATCATTTATGTCATAACGGGTAAACAAAAGGTCTCCCAAATAATATGTTTAGATATTAACATTCCTCATTGGATTTTATTTATTATTATACATGTAATAACATTATTTTATCTATAAAAAAATTAAAATATCTTATAATTAATATAATTATATTTCATTTTCATTATGCATAAAATATATACTTTGAGTTCTCAATCTAATGATAGATGAAAGTATCGTTTGTGTGGATGAGTGGATTATAACATCCACATTGATATTAGACTCGTTATACACTACCATATAAAATTGTTGGAAATTATATATATAATTATAATATATGATATTTAAGTTTAAATAGATATTGTAGAAAGAAACATTAAAATTTAGTTTTCATTCATTCAACCCGTAAGAAAATTAGGACGTCACTCATACATGTTTACATACATTTTCCTTCCAATAGTGATGTAATTAATGTTTATTCAACATATTATATTAATTCCTATAAATATATACAATTAATATATAAAAATATTATATCCTGAATAATATTATCGATATATTGAAAACATTATCAATGTTAAATTATCAAAATCTCTAATATGAAACATTAGTGAAAAATAAAATGTTAAAACCTAAAATAATGTTGATAATGAATTATTGTTAATAAAAATTTGATATGCTTTATTTTATAATAAACTAAATTAATTATTTAAAATATTATGATTCATATATATAATTATATTAAATTTAAAATAAATTAACATGATTTTATTTCCCTTTAAATTGATGATGGATATAATTTAAGGCTCTTACATTAAATTCTCAATGTTTTAATGGATTTATTATTATTAAATTTAATAATGAAAAAATTAAATGAAATATATCACCAAATTAGAATTTAATTTAGTCTCCTATGGTTATTTTTGAATATTTCATTTTTTTCTGTTCGTCTTCCACTATGTATGCTATTTTGAGAAGGAAATAATATTTTTCATGATATCCAAATTTGTCTATCTCTAAAGTCCTGAATATTTTCATAGATGTTCATATAATCTTATAAATATTATAAATAATGTTTTTACTATATAAAAATATTTCCATGTAAAAATTTAATCATTTTATGAACAATATTATTTTTAATTTTTATTGATAATGCGTTACTTTTTTTGTTTTACACCATATTAATGAAATTATAATCCATCATGAATAATAATTTATTTTAATATTAATTTATATATTTCTATAGAGTTATTAAAAAAATTAGTAACTATTTTATAAATTCTTATATTCTATATAAGTGATTTCAAATAAATTGGCATGTTTCTTAAAGTAATTCTATAGTGAAATTTTAAAGGTATTTTCATCTATAAAAAAATACCGTAATGTTTATTATTTAATTGGGATATGATCAAATTTTTCTATCTTTTTCCTTTATATTGGTTTTTAATTCTTATTATAATAATTTTCATAAAACTGTTATAATTTCTATAGTTAGTTACATTATAATTTTTTGAATGTTTTAAGATCTTGTAGTACATATATGTATAAATTTTTTTATCTGATAAATGGGGACATAAGAAAATAAACATTCTATGTATTGTTAAATAAAGGTTACATAATTACATACTAACATAAACATGGATTTAACATATTTGTTGATTATACATTTTCCAATATGATAGTCCTGAGGGAGAACCTCATCAGATAAAATTACATAATGGGGAGTGATCGTAATACTCAATGATACTAATAGAATTTTGTATTAACTAATGAAATGATTTTATTGACATATTTTCATGACAATAACATATTTACTATAATTATGACATTTTAATATTTCATGACTAATTGTTGATGATTCTATTATTTTTAGTATTGTTAAGACAATGGATAAAAAATTATCCCTTGTATCATGATTATGATAAAATAATTGTTGGGCATATCTTTTTCAGTATTAGTTAATGTTTTATACAATATCAGTTATCCAGTAGTCACATATGATCATTTATTGATATCTATTTTCTCTACCATTACTATAAATCTATTCTCGCTATTTTATATGGTTTATTTCTAAATTTATTTTCTAACGGTTCAATGTATATTATAAATATAAATTGGGATATATCTTAAGAAATAAATTTGAGATAATGTATACATTTTATGTTTGAGTTTTTTACATATTACATTTTCTACAGAATATAAACGTCTTTGATACATAGGCACTTATCACTGTGAAATGTATTAAGTATTAATACAACAATTTAATATATATAAGAATAATATTATTTTCTATTGTTTTTACCATAATTATAATTTTTATATTTTTGGAAACAAGGATGAGGAAACATTTGTCATAATCATTATGATAATCCTTTCTATATAAGAGAACCATATATTATGATTATAAAATGATTTTAGTTTCAAAATGAAAATACATACCTCTATTGGAATTAAAAGTGGACATCATTTTTTCATTGATCTTTGTATTTTGTATAACCTATAAAATAATTATTCTTGAATATCGCAGTCATAATTCGGGTTCATGTGGAATGGGAACTTATTACACGCCTAGTTTAAAAATCTATAGGGGAAATGTTTATGCTACTTCAATTTTTAAGGAATAATTTTTATTGATTTGAATATAAAAGGAATTTGTACTACATGGTAAAAACTATCTTTCCATTGATTGAATCATGTTTTCAAGATTTATAAATCCTAAAAAATTAATGATTATATTATTTCCTACTTTGACGATTGTTTATTTTCGAATTATTTTTGGGTTTAATCAATTTCAAGTTCTATAGGGAATGTTTTTATGAATATTTTCTGAAAAATGAAATTATTTTCTCAAAGTAATATAAATGTATGTGATATCAAATTAAAAGTCATATGTTTATGCATAAAAACATTCTCAAGTTATTAATCATTTTTTCAATACAAAAATGATAAATAGAAGGGACATCAAATAATTGATTCATTAATGAGGAAATATCCTCATTATTTAAGTAAGTCCATTTATCAAATAATTATTGAGTAATATATTTGTACAATTAAAAGTATTTCTCTTTCATTATCCAGTGATTTAATGATAAAAAATTATATATTGTTGAAATTTTCCATATAAAGAGGAATGAGTTTAAGAAATTAATTTTCAATATGCATAATCCCCATTTTTATCATATGAATATAGATAAATAAGGGAATTATTTTTTTATAATAATTATGAATCCATTTATAAATATGTGTCATCTTCTATAACATAGATATGGCACTATTATTTTGTTATTTTTGAAATAGAAAGTATGATCTATTGATTTTCAGTGGAATTAATTTATGTCATCGAATGGTGATGTCATGATGTTACTTATTAGATATAAATGAATATATTATTGTTATATCATGGTGAAAATGTACAATGGTTTCACACATTAATCTTATGATTTCAAAATAATGGTGGAATTGAAATTAAATTTTAAAAACTAAAATAATAATCATAGGAAAATGCATTTTCCTTTATTCTATATGTGTGTAATTATGTTTATATGCTATTATATTTAGGTAATTAATAACCATTTCATTTCTATAAAATAGGTCTAGCATGATATATAATATAATTGTAATGATATTATGTAATCCAATTATTTTAAATAGGGAAAGATCTAAAAATAATGTATCACACTCACACTAATTATAAATTTTTGATAGATTATATACATAATTTTAACCCGTCATTAAAAATAATGTTTAGTGAAGATGATTGAAGTTAGGAACTATTTAATTTTGATGAAAAATAGAAATACAATTCAATTAATATTTCCGGTTTTATATAAAATTAAATTTTATTTAAATAATAATTTACCATTAAGTCTAGAACATCTATAGTAATATTTAATTATTGATATACCCATTCATTTATATGTAGAATATTTTATTTGGGTTTCACATTATTATCTAAAATACTAGATATTGAAATACTTGTAAAATCTTTAATGATTACATGATTATATTAAATGTTTATTAACTAAACCCAATTAAATTTCATGGGAATGTTCTTATATGGAAATAATTTCATTATTTCTCTAGTTTAATTTGATGTTATTTTCTAATGGATAATATTCTATATACAAATGAAATTTCAGTTTTTAATGAATGAATGACATAAAAAATATTATTAGTTAACTTATTAATATTTATTTTTGTGAGGACTAAGTTAAACATGAAATGGGAATTACTTACATTTTATGGTTTACTATTATTTTTGAATGTGGGTGTTTATCTCAAATGGATGACAAGGAAAATCAAAATCGATGATCAAACATTTATTGGATGATTTGTAATGACTTTCATGAATATTTTTCTTATATTCCACCAAAACATTTTGTTGAGTTTTTAGTAGAACTCATACCACATTCTAAACCTAATTCATATAATAAATATTGAATAATTATTATTGAGTTACATTTATTAAATATGAAACACCAAGAGAATAAAAAAATTGGATTTATTAACCATAATGTGTTTACAATTTGTGTAATATTTCATTTTATTAGGATCAAATATTGATCATTTTAACTATATATATATATTATTGGGAATATAAAATGATCATGATTTGAAATAAGTATCCTTTTCCCATATGAATGAATTATTTTATCCATTCAGAAAATATGGTAGTTCTTCAATAAATTTTTAATAATATAAAAACTATAATTTGAGAGTAAGGTCAATACATATCAATGAATTTTATTATTTGAATTATATACACATAAAATAGTAGTTATGCTATTTTTTCGTACTAATTCCCTGACTATAATCATGCATTTATTGAATATAGTCTTTATAAATTACCATGACCAGTTTTTATAGTCTTTATATAAGATGATATAATATAATATAAATTAAATCTACAACATAAAGATAAATTTATGATTACAATGATGTTCCTATGGGAAAATAAATATTGTAAAATTTAACATGTGTGAATTTGTGTAACATAATTTTTCATTTTTGGAAAATACAATAATATGTGATTGTATACCAAATGATCTATGAATTAAGGAATTTTTCGAAATGTTTCACATAATCATAAAATAATATTTAAATATATTAATTTCAAGATGTGGAGGAATATTATAGACACATAGTGATGTTTTTTTATCATGGAAAAGTTGTCAACATATCATGATAACTAGGATGGGAGTTATGATCTGTTGGACTGGTGAGTATGAATAAAATTTCAAGGGGCTAAAAAAGGATACATAGTGAACTTGTACTCACATTACCCTATAGTGTGGAAGGTTTATTGATTTATATTTATCCATCAATTAATGTTATTGGATGTGTTATAGTACATTATCTAGTGGTGATATATTATCCCCCTTTCCAATTTAACGTTCATTAGAAAATTACTCGACACATGATTTGGAGTTTATAGTAGTAATATTTTCATTAGTGATATAAATAAATTTTCATTATACATAAATGTGTTATAATTGTAATAATTATAAAATATTAATTTATATATTCACTTATAAATATATTAATATCCCCAAAGAATATGGTTGTTGATTATTATATATTATAACTTCTCAACACACTGCCATAAAGGGAATTTGGTCAAGGTTATTGAAGATTTAGGTTTACTAGATTATAAAATCTTATCGATGATGAGGGATACAGTAGATCAAATATTTAAGAATTATTAATTTATAGACCTTGATTTCTTTTTGGATGCGTTTAAATATTATGATTGTTTAACAATCTATCCATGTGAAGACTAATGATTTGAAATATAATGATTTGGTGATAAAAATTAAGGTGATAATTATTACTGAGTACATCAATTATAGACAAGGAATGGTTATATCAAATAATTTAATTTTATCCCATCAAAAGAAGAGAAAAATAAGGATGAATTGGATAATTATAATTTACCAAGAAATTTTTTTCATGAAAAAATAATTAATATCTATGGAGATAAAAAAGATTAATTTTGGGGGAAAAACATAATGAGGGATATTACAGAGTATTTTTATGATTAATTTTATGTAAACAATATATATATGAGAGATGAAGATAATATGGTTTTGGAAAAATATTAATAATTCGATATTTAAAACGTGAAAACCACATTATATAATTCTTTTAGAGTCCCCAGAACGTGGAATTTCCATATTGATATTTAGGTTGTAGTCGATCACCATACGAATTCAGAAAACATAATATCTGTTAGTGATTATTTACTCCTTGTATATAAAACCATGATATATATAATTTATATTTCATGTTACATGGGGCGACATATTATAATTAATTTTATTGGGATCCAATGTATACCTTGATGTTCTAGAGAAGTCATTAGAAGTATGTACATAAAGAGTTGTGTGTCAATAATTCTACTCATCCTCATACAGATGGTATGTTTTTGAGGACCATTCAATACTTGGATGGTATTATTATATCCCATTATACATATTTTTATTTTTTTGGATCATTAAATTATTATTGTCATGTTTTATTATAATATCCAAAAAATTTCTACCATCCAGACACCCCATTATAATTCTCTCTTGGGAAATTGATTAGGACAATGACATATAAGAATTAAGTGGGATAATGAAATCAATTATAACATATTATAGTTAAAATTGGCTAATAATATTAGGTCCATTATAAACAATGTAAATGTCTCACAATGTTGACATAGTAAGTATTTTAACAATAATTTTTGAGATCTAAAATTTGATATAGGTGAGAATATTTTATATTAACATTTTACATATATGAAGGTCATGATATTGAAAAAGATGGAAATTTTGAAAACTTGTGTAACACCCCATGCTAACATGGTACGCTTCCCATTGTATAATAAAATAGCTTTCATTATAATCAAATATGAGATTCTAACAAACCGTGTCCATTCAAACTAGCTATTTAAACTGACTTTTTATTTAAATAATATTTTTTTGTATATAAATTTATTTTAGTTTAAAAAAGATACATAATACTGATCTATGTTCAGTTTGAATCAATGGAGTCAATTTACAATGAGTTTAAATATATAAAATTTTTATTGAACTTTCTTCTGTATTTTACCCACATCCTTGTAGAATTTTTAAATTTTCATAAATAATAATTTCACTACTCTTGTGATTTGAATTTCAAAAATCCAAAAGACACAGTTAATATCAGTATGTAAAATTTCGTTCAATAAGATGAAACAATTTTTTGGTGAATAGTAACTTTTTACTTTTATTTACCATTCTTAAAAGTAAATAGGGTAAGTAATGGTAAAACATTATATCATAATTACACTAACACATATACTAATTCTATTGGATAATTATTATTCTACCCAAAACAACAATAGGAATAAAATATAAACCTCTTTGATATTATTGGATTTGATTAGGAAATTTATTATTATTTTATTAAAAGAAGACATAAAAGAGTTAAGATCAATGTTTAATAACTAAACCATTTTAAATATATGGTTATACTCAAGATAAATCTGACTAAAAATATTAATTAGAAATATAATAGTATTTACTACATAATGGTATTTTATTTATTATTTTTTGTCATTAAATAATTAAATTGTTTTCTGACACAGTGATGATGCAGTAATTAAATTATTAATGAATGATTAAAATAATTGATCTTATGGACATCCAAATAAATCTAATATGAGACTTTTACTGAAGTACAATAATTTTATAGTAAAATATTACTTGTTATGATTTATTAAATGATTTTTTCGAAGTAATAATTCTTTTATAAATTTAACAAAAACTAAATACCAAATAGTGTGAAAATGGACATAAAAGTGTTTTTAAAACAAATATTATATTATCAATTGAAATTATATTCCCAAAAATATAATATTAGGCCGAAGGACATAAATACTATAATATATGTCATTAATTAACCACTTCAGGTTAGCTTGTAAGTATATTGTATGTTTATTATATTATAATATAAAAATACAAAGATACATGATAAATGTAAAACTATATAACAAAGAGTTAAACAAAAAATATAAGGTTAATATAGTAACCCAAACCTGTATAAAACCTATTTTTTGAGTGTTTTTAGACCCATACCCACCTTATACATGAAATAAACCATTTTCGAGCCATTAGAAACTGAAGAGGATTTTATTATAAAATAATATTTTAATATTTTCCTAAGGTGCCCCTCACTCCTCTAATAAATGGAAACATCCCATTATCGCAAATTCACACCATAAAATCCATTTGTACTTTCCAAAAACAGCCCAAATATCATAAAAACTATCGTACATTAATCCTAGAGTCCTTTATTTAGTCATAAATCCATCTTAAAGAGTCCTTTTGATATAATCAGAAGGAAGTACCCGAAGAAGAGGTAAATATTACATCACCTCTTTCAAGTTCGTTTTTTCTTCCACTTCCTCTTTCTTTATTGTTTCCATTCTAAAAAAATAACTCCAATATCTATATATATTGTGATGTCATTATAAAAATGGTACAATCATATTCATTATTCTACCCATCCTATAAATTACAATGTCACTATAGGTGTGTACATACGGATTACTGTCTCCACGTTGTGGTGTAATTAGTTATTAATATAATTTATCATTTGGATGGGTATAATAATGTGTATAAATATTTTAAATAATAAATATTACATGATAAAGATTATTTATTTATGTTATACCATCCAATTATATATTGATTTTAATATCATAATAATGATATTGTCTCTTGTGCGTACGTACGAATTATCGTCTCCACGAATGCGATTAGATAAATTCACCATCGTATCCATTGAAGAAAAATTTTCATTTAATGATTAAAAATAATATTTAAAGACATAATATCATTCTAAATAAAAATAAAATTCTTCTTATAAAAGTAATCATTACTTAAGTGACAAAGTATATAAAGGAAAATTAATCAGTTAACACCCAAAACGTTGATACTACTGAAATATCATTAATAATGAAATATTATAAGATCATATGTGATATCATATTTATCTATATAGTTCATGTATAATTGAATAACTATAATTTAAATATTATATAGGAGGTTAACGTACCCTCTCCCAAGGAAAAGTACAAGGTAGTGTTTAATTTAACAAACTCATTATTTTCTGAAGTTTTTTTTACATAAGTATCTACTAGGACCGCTTTATCATCCACATCCATGTTTTCTTAAAAATGTATTTCATAACTTTTTTACTATTTAAAAGACATTGTATTAATGTAATTTATGAAATTATTTTACCTTATATGTTTTTAATGGAACATTTTTCTCATTTTCCAATCAAGGTACTTTATTAACTTTTCGAAGAAATTAAGGTAAGAATGTTCTTTTTATCGTATACAATGGGTGCGGGAATTTTCTCCAGTTATAACATCATCTAAACGTCTCACACAAGATTATTAAAATATTTTCAAAATAAAATTTTCCTTTTATAATTATATGACATTTATATGATTTCAAAATTGATAGTGATATTTCTCAAAAAAAATGATTTGATTTCCTCTCTGTCAGTATCCATTTTTTGGATTTAAAGATTATTTGATGTTGATTTATTATAATACAAAACATCTATTTTGTATTGAAGGTTTTGTGATATGTTTGACTATAGATGTGTTATTTTTACACCATTCATGGTTTAGGGATATATTATTTTCATTTCTTATGCTAGTTTTAATAAAAATGTTTTTGTTATATTTAAACCTTTTTCATATGAGGAATTCATTTGACTTAGTGTGTGACGGGTGGAGCCCGCAATAGCTCCTTGATGCATCGATAGGGCCTGTTAGACAAACTTGTTTCTTCGAACAAGGCCTTGACAAAATCATATTTTTATTCATAGAATAAGGCATTGACTATGTAGCAATGATGTATAGGATTATGCAATCCATTATTAAAAAATTGGCTATTGATATTGTATGTGATTATTTGACATGTATAATATCCATGTGAATTATAAAAAGACACTATTTGATATTATAATTTCCATATAATGCTGAATTTCATGTTTACGTTCCATTTTTAGTTGATTACATTAACTTAAATGTTTATTCTTATTTATGAAAGTTTATTCTATATTGTTATCTTTACTGAGCATCGGAGCTCACCCCTTTCATTGTAGTATTTCATTTTATAATGTAATGTAAGACATTTGAATGTATCAAGTATTTCCAAGTCTACTAAACTAATTTGTCCTTCATGACTTGATGTTTTGTGGTCATGACAATGTTATGTAATAATGCACAAAATCGGGGTAACTTGTTTCGGGGTGTTACAATTAGTATCAGAGAATGTTTAGTACAAACCTTGGAAGATGGATTTTGAAAATATCTAATTAGAGAACAATAACCTAAGATATACTTGGAGGATTAGTATAGAAGAACATCCTTGAATTTTAAGAATTGTAGATATTTTTTGAATTTTCCATGCAGTACGTCAATGTCTGGATACGAGTAGGTAGAGGAGGCTCTGTCACAGATGAACGAAGGGGTAAAAATTGAAAATACCGGTTTGAGCTAGACTAGAATGGGAACTGGTGCACAAAAATGGGCCATACTACACTCTTGGTTATGACACTCTCAGGGGGGTATTCTTATGAAAATTATAATTTTCATTAATAACCATAATGAAGGGTTTGTGAGTATATAACTCTTCAAAAGAAACATTTTTTTGATTATGGATTATATCTGTAAATAGTTCAATTTATGTTAACTTTTTTATATGTTTGGAATTATATGTTGTAATTCAAAAACTAATCTAGTGTATGCCATTGATTGGAAATGGCGCCTAGTGGAATAAATGGAGAATATATCAATGCACATAATACATTTAGGTATTTTCCTCATACTCAAGATAATTATAGTGGTGATGGTGATGCAACAAGTGCTGATCAACTTATCACCATACTTGGAAAACTAGCTTAGGTTATGAATAATAACCATACCCGTATGGATCAATCTGATCCACATTTTGGAGGATCAATGTTATATTGCTTCATGAAGAAACAACCACCAATATTCAACATTAGTACAATTCCATTGCTTGCTAAGAAATTGAAAAAATCCTTAGAGAAAATATTTCATGCTTTGGGGAGTAGCGAAAGGGAAAATGGTGTCATGGAAGTTTGTCGCCTGACAAGAGATTCAGGTCAATAGTGGGCATTGGATCAAAACACAAAGGAAAATAAAGAAGTATCAAATATGTAAAAGAGGGAGTTTAAAGAGATTTTCTTAGAAAAATACTTCCTCATGACCATCGAGTATATATGGAAAGGAAATTTCTGAGTCTGAGGGTAAATGAAGTTGAGAATGTCGTAAAGTATGAGGCTATATTTACAAGGTTAACAAGGCATGAAGTAGATTATATATGTAACCCAAAGAGTAAGATTTATCATTTCATTGATGGGTTAAAACCATTCTCCATTGAGTATTAGTGTCACAATCCTTCTAATCATATGAAGATATTGTCTCATGTGCAATCATGATAGAAAATGAATTCTCTAAATCTTACATCTTTAAAGAATATAAATAGAAGATGAGATCTGATTAACATAGTAGAAATGGAAATAAGGGGAAAAGGGGAATGGTTGAATATCCATCCTGTAGTAAATGTGGGAAGAAACACCCTAGTACTTTCTTGAATGGAATGAACGTCTATTACAAGTGTAGTGAAAAAGGCCACCATGCTCGTGAATGCAAGGGGATTAAAGAGGTTGTATATGGATAATGTTAAAATTGTATATAAAGGAGTAATTATGGAAATGAATGTCTTAAGTTACAAGGAAACACACCTCATAAAATGCCAAGATTATTTTATCCCTACTTTTGAGGTTTAAGCTCTAAAAGTCATAGTTTCAGGTAATTTAATGGTTTCCACAAGTTTAGAAAATGCTTTATTTGATTCTGTATCATCACATTGTTTCACATATTGATAGTTTTCTATGAAAATTAGATATTTTCAATTTGACTTAACAAGGGAGTTGTCAGTCAAAACACCTAAGTGATGTATCATAAAAATAATGTTTTGTGTATCAGTTACCATTAGTATATATAAATATTCTTTATCGGCTAATACCATTTTCATAAAAATGATTGAATTTGATATAATCCTTGTTATGTTTTGGATTTTGGACAATGATGCAAAAATTTATTGTAAGAAGAATAAAGATACATTTCTTGATTATGATAAGGAGTATATTATACTTATCGAAGAAACGTCAGCACCTAATTTTATCTATATCCACCCTAATAGCTCAGCTAAATTTAATTTTTGGGGAGGAAGATAGTGAAATAAATGTGGGTGAGTAAAGGAATTTTAAAATAAAGGATGTACCTATTATGCAATAATATTTTTATTTGTTTCTAGAATATTTACATGGACATCCTTCAGAATGAGAAATTGAATTTCCACAGATTTAAATTCTGGGTGCAATTCCAAATTTTAGACACCTTATAGAATGAACACTATGGAATTAGTGGAAATAATGAAAAAACTAGAGGAATTGAGTAATAGTGTATTTATTCACCCTACTGTTTCTCAATGGGGAGCCCCTGTTCTTTTTGTTAAGAAGAAAGACAGATCTATGAGGTTTTTCAATGATTATTGGGAAATAAATTCTAAATAATAAAGAACCAGCTTACCCTACCTTTCATTGATGATTTATTCCACTAACATCACAGAGCTCAATATTTTTCAATGATTGACCTTATATATAGATATTATAAGTTGTTTGTGAAGAAGGAAGACATTTTGAAAACATCATTTTGAACCAGGTACATGCATTACGGGTTTATAGTGATGTCACTATGGTTGACTAATTTATCTTATGTCTTCATGGATCAAATGAATAAATTTTTCATTAATATCTTGATGAATTTGTAGTGGTATTTATTAATGATATCTTGGTATACCTAAAATTCTATGACGATCATAAAAATCACTTGTGCATCATTCTAAAGACTCTAAGAAGAAATGAATTATATGGGAAATTTGGCAAGTGTGAATTATAGATTCAAGAGATTAATTTTTTAGGACATATTATCACTATGTATGGAATCTATATTGATCATTCAAAGTCCATGGAAATCCAAGAATGTCTAGCACCGACGAGTATAACTAAGGTATGCGGTTTTATTGGTTTAGCAGGTTATTGTTGAATTTTCGAAGATAATTTTTCTGGGTTGGCTAACTCATTATCAAAGCTCACACATAGAGGGGTTAAATTTTTTTCTAAAAAAGAGTGTGATAAATTTTATGATGAAATGAAAAGACTATTAGTCAATGATCATATCTCGATACTACCATTGAAGAATAATGGGTTTGTTATTTGTAGGGATGCTTCAAAGAAAGGACTTGGCTGTGATCTTAGATAGAATTGTATAGATATTGCCTATGCGTCATAGCAGCTTAAAATTTATGAGAAAAATAATCCTACTCATGATATTGATTTAGTAGTTGTAATCATTACTTTGAACATATGGAGGAATTATCTCTATGGTGGAAATTGTGAAATATATACCGATCACAAGAGTTTGAAATATATTTTATCATATAATGAACTCAACATGAGGTAATGGAGATGGCTTGAAATAGTCATGGATTATGATTTCACTATAAAATACAACGTGAGGAAGGAAAATAATATAGTAGATTCTTTGTGTAGGAAGGATCATGGAGTTTGGAACAAGATGGAAATTTAAAGGTGTACAATTTTCATGGATCTAGTAAATAGTGATATGGGAATAACTATGGAAGGTCAAACATGAATTCTTTTTCAACTGGTTTCCAAACCATCTTTACTAGAAAGGATAAAAATTTCTCAGAGAGATGTTGAGGATTTCCAAAAGAAAATTAATTCCATGAATGATGGGAGATAGATTGACTTCATATATAAAGATGGGCTTTTGAAATTTGGGAAGAGACATTGGGTTCTCGATTTAACTTATCTAAAAAGGGAATTGTTTGATGATGCTCATAGCTCCAATTTTCCTATACACCCTGGTAGCATTAAGATATATTGAGATTTGAAGGAACTTTTTTGGTGGGACAACATGAAGAGGGAGATTGTTGATTTTCTATTAAGATGTATGGTTTTTAAATAAGTGAAATATGGAAGGCAACAGCCTCAAAGAGTCATCCAACCACTTCCCATACCAGAGTTAAAATGGGATAATATAATGATGGTCATTGTCATGGGGTACCAAAGACACCTAGAATGAATGATTCCATATGGGTCATTGGTGATATTCTTACCATGAAATAATTTTTTTACTATAAGTGAAGATTTACCACTTGAACTTCAAGAAAGACTATATATTAATGAAGTTTTAAGTCTTAATGGAGTATCATTATTGATATTTTCTAACCATGATCCTCGTTTTTCATTAAGATTGTAGAAAAGTCATTAAAAGGCCCTGGATACTGAACTTCGTTTGAGCACTGCCTACTATCCTTAAACTGATGGACAATCAGAACAGACTATTCATACCATAGAAGACATGTTTAGATCTTGATCACTTGACATTCAAGGTATGTGGGATCAATATTTACCTCTGGTATAATTTTCCAATAATAATATCTTCTATTCAAGTATTCAGATAGAACCATATGAAGCGTTATATGGCAAGAGATGTCACACTCCAACCTTTTTGGATGAAGTTTGTCAAAGAAAATTTGTGGCCTCTGAACTTGTTTAGAAAATTATGGAAATGGAGAAGGTTATCCATACACACATCAAAGCATCACAAAGTTGGTAGAAGAGTTATGCCAATAACCGAAGAAATGATTTGAAATTTCAGGTCGGATATCTTGTTTTCATGAAGGAATATCCTTGGAAGGGAGTTATAAAATTTGGTAAGATGGGTATATTGAGTCCAAGGTACATTGGACCTTTTTAAATTATAGAAAAAATTGGGGTTGTGACTTGCCATTTGGAAATGCTAATTAGTATTTCCAAAGTTCATAATGTGTTCCACGTATCACTGTGGAGAAAATACATGCCTGAACCAATGCATGTACTCACCTATGGGAAGATTGACCCGAAACTGAATTTTCTCACTTTGAAGAGCCTGCCAAAATTCTTGATACCAGAGATCAAGTGTTGAGAAACTGGATGAATCATGTTATAAAAGTTTTATGGAGAAACCATAAGATGGATTAGTCAACAGGGAACCCTATGAAATTATGATGAAGAACCACTCGAATCTTTTAATGAAGTAATATTCTAGAAATTTCGAGGATGAAATTATATTAAGGGGGAAAAAATTAACACCCCAAGTTTCCATGGTATGTTTCCTTTGAATAATGAAATAACTTGCATTGTACAAATCATCAAAATTCTAATATATCGTGACTGATCAAACTATCTGTTATGAATAGTAATACCCACTTTATGAAATGTTTTCTATTTTATCAATCAAAATGGACATCATTTTTGGATTTGAAATATTAAAATAAATATAGGGTGAATTTTTGGTATTTTTTCTAAAAACCTTCAATTTTTTAGGAATAATGAAAACACTCAGTTATTGTTTAAAACTGAATTTTTATTTAAATATTTATTTACTTTTTTTAAATTTATTTCTGGTCAATATAGATATATAATACCTATATATGTTCAATTTAATTCATTGGTGTCCTTTTATAATGAGTTTAGATATATAAAATGTTTATTGAACATTTTTCCGTCTTTTATCCACCTCCTAGGAGCATTTGAAAATTTTCATAAAAACATAATTTTACCGCTTCTGTTAGTTGAATTAAAAAAATCCAGGAGACATTGTTATAATTAGTATGTAAATTTTTTTTCAATAAGATGAAAAAAATTTCTGGTGAATAGTAACTTTTTACTTTTCTATACGATAGTTAAAAGAAAATAGGGCAATTAATGGTTAAAATGATATCATAATTACCCTAACACATGTCTGAATTCAATTGGATACCAATAATTTGACCAAAAATAGCCTTAGGAAAAAAATATGAACCAATTTGGTCCACATGGATTAGATTAGGACATTTATTATTATTTTATTTAAAAAAGAGTTAAAAGAGTAAAAAATCCAAGTTTAATAACTAAACCATTTTTAATATAAATTTATTCATAAGATAAATTAGAATATATATATTCATTAGAAAGAAAAAAATATTACCTAGATAATGAAATATTATTTATAATTTTTAGACATTAAATAATTAAATTTATTTATAACATAATGATGAGGCAGTAATTCCCTTATCAATGAAAGATGAAAATTATTGATATTATAAATATTCAAATATATATAATATTGAGACTTTTAATGAATTAAGATAATTTTCTAGATAAATATGACAAGTTATGGCTGACTAAATGAATTTTATTCTAATTAATAATGCTGTTATTAATTTAGAATAAAAAATACCAAATAGTGTCAAAATGGACATAAAAGAGTTTTGAAAAAAATTATAGTATTAATTGATATTATATTCCTAAAAATATACTGATTAAAAAAATCACTTAACTAATATTATATATGTCATTAATGAACCACATTAGGTTCTCATGGATATTTATAGAATGTTTATTAACTATATAATATAAAAATACAAAGAGACATGGTAATTCTCATACTATATAACTATGAGTTAAATCTATATGATAAAGTTAATATAGAGAACTAAACCTACCTAAATCATATTATTTTATTGTTTTTCGACCCATCCCCACCTTATACATGAAATAAACCATTTTGGATTCATTAGAAGACAAAAATGATTTTATTATAAAATAATATTTCAATCATTTCCTAAGGTGCCCATCACCCTTATTATAAAATGGCCATTTACTTCCTCTCAAATTGACAATGTCAAATCCAATTTTTATGGCCATCCCCTGACCAAATATCCTCTAAACATTCCTCCCTTCATCATAGAGGCCTTCCTTTAGTCATAAAGCCATCCTAGGGAGCCCTTCTGATCAAATCAAAATGATGAACCTGAAGAAGAGATAAATATTTCATCACCTACTCTAAGTTATATTCTTTTCCACTTCCTCATTCTTTATTGTTTCCATTCAAAAATAATAACTCCAAAATATTATTTATAGTGTGATGTTATTATTGAAATGATATAATAATATTAATTATTCTATCCATCCCATAAATGACAATGTCACCATATGTGCGTACGTACGTATTACCGTATCTACGTCGTGGTGTAATTTGTTATTCAAATACTTCATAATTTGGATGGGTTTAATAATGATTATAAATGATGTAAATATTAAATATAAAATGATAATTAATATTTATATACGATATTACATAATATTATATATGATTTTAATATCAGAAGAATGATATTTTTCCTCGTGCATACATACTGATTACAGTCTCCACGATCACGATAAGATTCACTCTCCATTGTATCCATTCAAGACTAATTTTTATTTTATGACTAAAAATAATTTTTAAAGACCTAATATAATTCTGAATATAAAAATGATACATATTGTCCATAACAAACATTACTTGTGTAACAAATAATATAAAGGAAAAGAAATCAGTTAACACCCGAAACGATGATACTACTGAAATATCATTAACAAAGAAATATTAGAAGATCATATATGATATCATATTTATGTATATGGTAATTTTATAATTTAATAACAATTATTTAACTATTATACAAGATTTTAACATACCCTCTACCAAGGAAAATTACAAGGAAAGGGTTAATTTCACAATCTCTTTATTATCTGAGGTCATTTTTATGTAAATATCTACTAGGACCTGTTTATCATCCACATCCATGTTTTCATAAACAATATATTTCAAAATAGTTTCACTATTTCATAAACAATGGTTTGAAGTCATTTATATTTTTGTTTGACCTTATATGTTTTTAAAGTAATCTTTCAGTTGTTTTCCAAACAAGGTACTTTATTACCTTCTTGACATTATTAAGGTAATAATGTTTTTTAAACTTATATGGAGGGTGAAGATATTTTACACCGTTATAACATAGTTGAAGCTTCTTATACAGGATTACAAAAATATTTTAAAAATAAATGTTTCCATTTATTATTATATTACATTTAAATTATTTCAAAATAAAAAGAGGTATTTCTCTACAAAAAGTTTTAATTCCATCTATAAAACATCCATCGATGGATTTTAAGCTTATTTGAAGTTGTTTTATAATGATACAAAACACCTATATAGTATTGAAGTATTTTTGATATGTAAGACAATGGATGTATTAATTCTACACCATTCATAGTTTATGGATAAATTATTGATATTTCAATTGCATGAATTAATACGAATGTTTATGTTATGTATTATCCTCTTCAAATAAAGAATTAATTGTACTTAGTAAATGGTGGGTGGAGCCCCCTATAAGTCCTCTAATCATTGGTAGGTCTCATTAGACAAACTTGTGTCTTGGAACAAGTTCATGAAAAATAAAAAATTCTGGTCTTAGCGCAAGGCCTTAACTAAGTGGTTAGGAAGTCTGGCATTATGCATTCCATCATTTCAAAAGTTTCAATTGATATTTCATTTGATTATTTGACTAGTAGAATATCCATTTGAATATGTAAATGGAATTATTTGATTTTATCTTTTCCATATTATGCTTAATTTCATATTTAAAATGATTTTATTTTAGAAATATACTTTGTCGTAAATTTTTATGCTTATTTATGAATGTTTTTGCTATATTGTTAACTTTACTGAGCATCGGCGATCACCTCTTTCAATGTTTTTTTACACAGGATACTCATAAGTATATTATGACTGGCCTGCGAGGATAGTCTAAGGGATATGAGTGTGTCCTAAGGAGACTATGTTGTTGTAGTTTTTCATTTTTTAATGTAATGTAAAACTTATGAATGTATCTTGTATTTCCAAAGATACTAAACTAATCATTCTTTCGAGATATGATCTTTTGTGATCATGTTAATGTAATTTAATAATTCACTAACTCTTAGTAACTAGGGTATGGGCGTTACATATAGGTATATTGGTTCCTTTTATATACATTATTTACTTTTGACTGCATATTATTACGTGCGACTCTCACAAAACATTTTATTAATTTCATTATGTTTTCCATTTATAACTCTTATGAATGTACATATCTGACATTTATTTTACCATGAATGAAAAATATTAACCGCTATAGGATAATCATTATTTTGAGGAAAAACATATTGAATTTTTATATATTTGATATTAAACTCTATAGTATACGACCACTCAGCAGGTAAATAAAGTTTGGGGAAAACAGAAATTTAAAGGGTTACTAATTTTTTATCATAAAATGAGTTCACAGGGAGAGTTAAACCATGATATATGGTTACAATTTCAATGTAATCCAAATAAATTATTATTTTTTAAAGTTATTTCAAATGTATATTATACTAACGTCAAAAAAACATAATTTGGATCTAATTTATGAATGATAATACCATTTTTATGGTAATTTTAGATCACTATCTAAAGATCAAGAATCTATTATTATAATATATAGGCACAATTAAAAATGTCTAAAAATATGAGAAATATAATGTTCATGTTTAAGTGAAGAGATAAGGTCACTATTCTACTAATCATCCTATAAAAGATCAACACCAATAGCACCTTTATTTGTAGGACCATAAGAAACCATGTCACCATCTCGGTCGAAATTAGTGATAATATAATCTATAGATGATAGATAATCCAGTCATATTATCCATTAGTTGGTAAGATTCAAATAAAGGTGAGAGGAGCCTATTTTAATGTCATGAAAAACAATAGTGGAATAACATTCACATAAGATTTTTTTCCACCCATGATATTTGGCTTTATCCACCATTATGATAACCCTAAATATTTTAGTATCATGGGAGAAAACAATGAAATAAGGGTAACAACGCATCAAAGTTAAACTACATGATGATTTTAGAAGATACCCCAAAAGTACAAGGGACACAAATTACCCCTTCATTCTCTATAATAATTAACAATGATATATATAACAAAGGGTTTCTGACATGAGACATCGTTTATTTTACTAGGAGTAAGAAAAATTCATTTTGCACCCAGTCGACTGAGGATATTCATGGAAAAGACATAATTATGATAGAAGTAATGCTCACATCTATAATGGTATTTTTTTCAAAAATAGCAATATTTGTGTCGAATATGATGTGGTTATGGATTGATTTATTTCTGTCATCCCAAATGATATGTATGATCTTTTCTCAATAACCTGTAAAATATTCCAAATGTATGGTGATAGCGCTAAATCATTATATCAATTTTAGAATGATCGGATAGAGATGACCAATGACAGATAGATTTCAATGTATCCTGATATAGACTTCCACATTGAAAAATATGTAAAAAACATAAGAACAAGTTATCAACATCATTCTCGTGATGAATAAAAATTACAACGGAAGAAAAATGCAAAATAGAATTGGAATACATGTAACCATCTTTTGTATGCTTTTTATGAGAAATATCACATGTATTACCGATTGAGAGTGCCTAAAAAAGTCTCTAAAAATTGTACAAGCCATTGTAGATCCATATTGGTGAAAATAGGATGTCGATGGTAAATTTTGGATGTCATAATTTCATTTACAAAATGATTCAGTGACTAAAAATAATTCCCCATGGAGAATAATAATTCTCATCAGTGGTAATAATGTGATCTAGAATGTTTTCTAAAATACCCTTTTTAATATTAATTGAGATATAATTATCCATATTTGAATCCTTATTCCTTATAGAATCAATTAATGGGACATCAAAAAATATAAATTCTATAATTGGAGTAATAAATCAATTGAGACAATCCACAATGATTTATAATAAATTTTCGATAAAATAAACATAACAGTTGATTATATCAAGTAATATAAATGAATAATATATTCACTTTTGATCTTATTCAAGAATATTTCCAAAATAAGATGTGATCTTATTAATTACTATTAATAAGTCTCTACCTTTATAATGTTTTCATGGATTCATTGGATTATATGGGATTTTTAATGCCCACAACCTCCATATCATAGGGATTGTAGTAAGTACTCCACAAAATAGTAGATAACATCTTTCTAAAATTCTAATTCTCCCAAACAATTCTTAATTAAAATATATATACATTTAATAAGAGAATAAGTCCATTTATAAACTGTGAAGTAGTAAAAAACTCAAAAGTAATCAAAGAGATCACCCTGATAACATGAAAATCCCGGGAAAATGATTTACCCTTTACTAAATAATAATGCTGCCTGATCAAACCAATTTTACCAGAAAATCAGCAGGCCTTTCGTGTTCCAAAAAATAAAGGGACCCAATGATAAATTAAAAGAATAAATCTCTCATAAAAAATTCTTGGATTATATCAGTTTTTTGGGCAATTGATGTGATCCTTTCCAAAGAAACAAATGATTGATTCCTAATAATCGTCTAGCTAGAGAATTTATCATAATGAAAAGAGTTTCGTGTTTATATTTTTTATATATATCCTATCCACATGCGTGGGGAGAAATATATAATTAGTATAAAAAATATTATTGGTGGAAATTAGTCACCTATTATCACTAATGTGTTTCATTTTCATATTATCATCCATGATGGAATTAATCCTACAATGATTATCCTCGTTAATAATAAACATAACCGTAGAAATAGTGTCACCTATCCAGACAGATCATGAGTAGTCAATGTAACCATTTACAGATCCATTAATGTGAATATATATATGTTTAGATCATAATATGATTCTAACATAGTTGATGAGATCACCATCTATGACTAACAAAACTAGGACCACTAAAATAAAGGACCAATCCATCATGTTACATTATTTCTTGAAACCAATAATAAGTGAAACATTACCTCCCATTGGTAGAATTAATAATAATATTAAAAACAAATTAGGTCATTATTCCATAATAACGTATGGACCTTCTTTATATGAAACTAAACAGATTAAGGAAGATAATACTTCTTACAATTCATCCAATTTGTTATAATTTTTTTTAATGATCTCATATATAGTGTTTATCATTACAACCACACTCAATAAATGTATCACATTTGAATAATCCATTTTTTATTAAGGGAAAATAATCTAGCCTTAATCGTAAGTTTGGGAATGAATATATTAAATATATGAACAACAAACCTACAAATTATGACTAGAATAACACCCAAAAAGTTTGGATTAAAATGATTCTAAACAAATCCAAACATGGGGATACTTGGGTTTTGAGACTATGAATTGCCTCATCAATCATTAAATCCAAGTGAATAGAGGTGATCCTAGAGTTTCCCTCTTTATTGAAAACACATGTAATAATTCCATTTATAGGACCTATGATGAGGCATCCATTGAAAATAACATTATTGTATGGAATAATATATTAAGATGGATCCTTCATATTATGAATCTTGATCCCAATTTTTTTCAGGAAAATAGTCTGAGAAACCATCTAATTGTTTTAATTGAATTGAAAATTTGGGGATTAATTTTACTAACTATTAGCCTTTTTTCTTCAAAATAATATATTTCTAAAGCATCATTCATATTCAGATTATTGTGAAGCTTGGTCGTCTTCTTAGTTTCTTCCAAAATTATAGCATAAAAATCACAACCATTGTAGTGTACATGAACATGTTTGAGGGAGTCCTTGATATGGTAAATTTTGAGGAAAAGATAACTAAAACTATCTTTATTCCATATTTTCAAATCACTATTGAGAAATTTAAATTTAATAGAACATGAAAAATAATTATTACTACAGTTTATAGAGATCCCAAAATATTAGAAAATTTCCCATCATTATGGGTGAGTCACCCAAGCCATGTTGAATTTAAAGTAGAGAGGAGGCATGGATTACACACCCCTGATATTATCCATAATTGGATAATGATATGATTATATTCATGGAATTAATTTTTATGATGTTGTCTCCGTTATGACTTGAATTACATCATTTTAAAGGCCCTGTCAATTTTTCATTCCACATAACCATTGAGATGTCTTTTATAACATGTATAATTTTCACAAAAAAATAATGACTTCAATCATCCCATTATGATCAATTCAATTACTAAATTCTCTAGAGGATAATGAATTCATCTAAAATAAAATAAACTCATCATGATTCAAAATTGAAATGAAAGCCCCAAGAATAATCCAAGTTCCAATATTAATAGATTTAAGGGCTCCAATTCCCATAAAAATATAATAAAATCCTATTGAAAATTCTGAGAGAAAATTAATTAGTATTAATGTTCAATTACCATATAGATAAAATGACATGAAGCATGTTGTTCACTATTATCAACCAACGATGGATCGACTAAGGATGAGTGGGCCATGACCCAATATGAATTTACATCTATTGAAACTTTTTTGGTACTGAGTAAATGAAATCCCAAATTCTCCAGATTGGATATACTTGTGGGGAATATATTTTAGGTTCATAAATAAATAAAATAACATGATTATTTTTATAAATAAAAATCATAATGGAGATAGGGTTTTCATGTCTTGACATTCCATAGAAATTCATAATTAGAATCAATATTAATATATGAATAGGGTTTCCCGCCCTCCCCCCACACCCAATTATAATTCCTACATGCTTTATTTTTGAATTTTTTAGGAGGTCCATCATCATTCCCTTTAAGAAGTGGTATTATTCTGAAAATAAATATGATGTTACAAAAATTAATCAGATCATTTTTAGATGTAATATAATTTCCACTGTCACTTTCCCTTTGGGTGTAGGGGAATTAAAATAGATTATGATGATAATCATTATAAATATTTCCATTAGTTCAAATTTAAACACATGTGTGTATTAGAAATTTTGAATCTATGATATATAAGGAAATAATAAACCTCAAAAAAATCATGAATAGGGTCTACATGATAGAGTAGGTATTCATTTACATTCTAAACAACCTATTTTTTATTCATGTCATTGATATTTTTTTGATTAGAACATGGATGTTCTACCCATGAATTCTGACCGACATTATCATTAGTGACATTTTTTAATCCTTTTGAGTCCTAACTAACAATAACAACATGCTTCACCAAATTTTTTCAAAGAAGTTCTGTTTGAGTATGAAAATAATTTTGAACCAAAAAAATTGATTTTCATTATGTGTTGAAATAAATCCCAAAATCATTAATATATGTGTTCAATATACTTAGATCTTAAAAATATCTAGTTATAAGGAATCCTAAATTACATGCTGTATTACATGTGTGTAAAGGGACTTTAGTTTCAAGCTGTCCAACTGGAATGGTAGTAATAGACTTGATGCCATCATGTATGCTATTCAATGTATCAATGGGAAAAATATAGAGTTTTCCATTCCTCTAATGAAGTAACCATTTATCTATTTTCGAGAGAAATTATAATATTTGGATATTTATAATCCATTTCCCGCACAGATTCAATCTTCTTCAGAGAACTAGTCACGATTTGATGATCATTGTCATTTTCATCCTCCTTAATAAAATCAACCAAGGATTTTTTAAAAATAATTTATTAATAGGGATAACATGACTCGTGTACATAAATTCCCCCCAACAAACACATTTTTGTTATTTTTAGTTTTATTAACATCCATACATTCAGGGATTTTGGGAGCCCTGTTCTGATTTTTTGAGGAACCCAGAAATTAGAGATTGAGTGACCCAAAATATTGAAATCATCACAAATCAGAGAAATCATTTCATATCTAATTCTAACTTCATTCTTATATCAATTCAAAATTATAGTAATTCATTCATATAACATGATTTCAAAATTTTCGTCTACAAGTATTTGATATAAAGGAATGAATCCCTATTAGAGTTTGATGATCAATCCCTTTTGGAGAGTGAAGGGAGGATTCATGAATTTAAAGAATATTTGGATACCAATATAACAAACATGAAATAAATCCTGATCAAAATGAATTTCATTAGATTATTTCATATTTAAAATGATAAATTTCACATCCTATTCAGATAAACTGAGAATTCATGGCCCAATTTGAAGGATTCTATAAGTCAAGGAAGCATTGATATCTTACTAGGATTGTAAATGTTATGAAAATATCCAAACCTAATTTGTATAATCGTCCAATATCGAATTCAAAAATAGTGAGTGAATTTATTATTTAGATCCATATAACCCCCAGGATTATAAACTCTTAAATAAATAACACAACCCCATATCAAATGTTTATAGATATCAATTCTCAATTGAAGGGACTTTTGTACTACAAATACTAAAAACCCACTATTATCAATAATGTTGATATTGTAGGATATAGAAAGAATATCATTAATCAGACAAGGAAATCTAGAAAGATCCTAGGTGATGATAAAAACCACATTATTAATAAAGGAGGATCCTTTGAATCTACTATTGTACCATGAATCTATGATGAGGATCACCTATCCTTGAACCCGAATTTTAAATCTAGGTGAAACGAATCCATGAAGGAAATAAAATTTTAAGACAATATCTTATTCGTCCACCATCCCCATATTAAAAATTATAGATTATTTATCTCTCCACCATCCCACTTTATCAAAATGATTATAAAAAAAGTAATATAATTATTATAAGAAATAATTCATGTGTTCATCACTTCACTTATAACATGCTTCCTATTTTTCTCTTTTTTTTCACTCCTTTTGAGTCTTCGATATTGTAAAATACGTCCTCCATAACATCCATAGAATCGTAAATTTTATCTTATATTCAGTATTATGATTATATAAGTAATTCTTTAATTTATAAATATTATCCTATAGAAGGTATCTCTAAGATAATGTCTAGATCATAAAAAATCTATTTTTATTTTATTTCTCCATTTAATTCCTCAATAGTATTGATATGAAAGAATAATTGATTAATATTTCATAATAAATATAATTATATTTTATTATGGTGATAGAAAAATATATTGACATTCTATCATTAATCAATAGGGTGAATAAAGTATCACTCGCTCATAAGTGTGCATTACTACCTACACAGAGTAATATGACTCATTTTCCACAACAATCATTGATATTTAAAATTTTTGAATTAATTTATATTTATGATTTTTATATTATAATAATTAATTTTAAATTATTATTTGTTAAATTCCCTTATTTTTTATAGTACATCAAATACTAGATATTTCAAACCTGTGTAATTATAAACAATCCTTTCTATATTGGGATATAATTAATTTTTCTTCACTTAAATATATGAATAGTTATATATTAATATATATGTATATAATGAATATGAATGAAATTTATATCATCAGCAATATTATTTATATTCATTAAAAATTTAAATTTTTTAAGGACAATTATCAATGAACCAAAATATACATGAAACATTAGGTTGGTAACACCCAAAATGTTGATGATGATGAATTATTATTAATAATATTTGATTAGATTTCATAGGAAAAAAATAAATGCTATAATATTTAAGATTATGGTTATACTATATTTTTTTATCAAAATTTAAATATATTATATTTTAGGTTAATGATTTTATGAATAATACAAACATGAGGTAAGAGTTTTATAACATAATATCATTCCTAATGAAATTTATTAGCTATAAATTGTAATATGGTGAATTTTTTTTGATAAATATCAATAATACATTTTTATTTTTATCATAATTTTTTAAATATAATTTATGTTTTCCTTTCAATTTCCTCTCTAAAATATATTCAATAGAAAAATATTATATTTTTATACAAAATTTCCCATGTTTTTTTATTGGTCAAGAATATTTATCACAATGCCTTAATTTTTTAATTTTTTGATGAATATTTTAACTATAATCTAAATATTGATAAAATTCATTTTTATCATTTTTTAAATCATGGATTATTTTTTTAATATAAAAGTATATTTCTTTTCAGAAGATGTTTTTGTATATCTTTTAATATAAAATTTGAATATCATTTTTTTAATGTATACTAAATGAATGAAATTCTCAGCCATCGTGATTACTATTTTCACTGGAACATCCATTTAATGATTCAGTAATTAATTTTAGTGAAATTTGTATCCTATAATATTTTTAAATACATTGGTTCCTAAACTAGTTATTTGAAAAAATCCTCATGAAATGTTCTGGTGATTTTAATGGAATAATAATCAATACATATATCCATTTATATTTCGTTTATTTTTAATGGGATATAATGCAATGTAACTATAATAACTCTTTATTCATATGTTTTAGAATTTTAAATATGAAATATTTATTAAACTTGTATCTAGCCAAAAACATATATTTTGATGATATGAATAATAATTAATCATATTTTAGATCACATATGAATGGTTTTAAATATTTACTATTTATTTCATGAATTATATTTACATCAAATGAAGTGTGTAATTAATCATATCTCATTATTTTAAAATAATAAAATGTAGTGTCAACCCATCTTCTTAAATTTTCTATATATCAAGATAAGGTTTTAATGATTCATCACACCAATGAATTAAGTTCATCCAATGTGGTGACATTATCGAATGTCACATGAATATTTTATATGAATTGATGGGAATAATTATAAAAAAATTATCTCATGTGTTTCTATATTTATTATTATATTCGTATCTCTAATTATCATTCTAATATATATATATATATCATTGTTTTCCCTTAAAACCATTAAATTTTCACCCTTAATTCTACTTCTCATCCCTATGACATAGAACATGGTTTATGTTTTTAATTTATTAGAATGAAACAAGTTTTAATGTAAAAAATGGAAATGATGTAGATCCGTTATGTGTTTTTTTTAAATATCAATGTTTATAGGGACACTGACTCCCTATAGTCCTCTAGCATGTTTGATTTTAAATGTAATTTAATAGTTACATTAAATTTTGGTGTATTTAACTATGAAAACTATTTTTCATCATAGAGTATGATAATACATGATAACTAAAAGCAATATATAAACCAGAGTAAATGATCAATCCAAGAGGAATATATCAGTTCTTGGTGATTGAAGTTTTCATAGTTGAATAAATATAAGTTGATGACCATAAATAAAAACTACTTGTACTATATTGACTCGATGAAATAATAGAAAAAATGATAATATATCAAATCAAGTTGATTTCATTTATCCTCTCAGAAAATACAATTGATGATTTCCATATATTTAGAAAATAATGAATATATCAACCAAAGGCATTATTGAACTGGTAAGACTATATCTATATTTCAAAATTATGAAATGTTATATTATATTGAGTTATAACAAGAATTCACATTGATGATATTTTTAGTTTAAAAGATATTTAGAATAATGCTATAACTATCACATAAAAATACTATGAAATGCTAAGAGGACACTTATACTAGTAAATTTTTCATCTGTAACATAAAATGAATTAAAAAGAAACGTGGTTTCTTTTCATGTTTAATCATCATAATTTTTTATTCTATCATAGAATATATTCTCCCTAAAATCATGTGAAATCATTTAAAAACATGGGATGAGCACAAAAATCTCATTATGGGACATAAAAATAAATAAAAATCATTAGTGTAGTTTAAACTAAATAACCCATTAAATGTTCTTTGTGTGGATTAATAAAAGCATTTTCACATGAATAAAACTAATGATTGTTTAACAATGAAAAACACTAAAACCAAAAAAAATAATGAAAACAATTTTAGGTTACATTGAGCATAATATACATAAAAAATTTAGAAAAGATTCTAGTTCTAATAACCATATGATTCAATACATAATTAGAGATCTATAATGGATATCACCAATTGTATAAGTAATATTGGACTCACCTATGATCTAAAACGGTGCTTTACCCTTTGTATAAGATGTGTGTGGATAACATGTGAGATATAATGGGTCTCAACCGTTCATATAAGCTATATCATGCACACCAATGAGCTATAATGGGGCTCAATACTTAATATAAAATATATCAAGACCACACGTTTCATATAATGCTCAGGTTGTATTTCAGGAATAAAACACTTTTATCAAAAACAATTTTATCGCTTCTTCTAATACCAAACAAAAAAACATTTCCATATAAAAATACCATTTTCATTTAAGAAACCATTTTTAGTACCATTATTAGAAAATAAAGGAAAAATTATTTATTTCCTTCTAAAATACATTATGTCTTTTAGAGGAAACCAGATATCAAATAACAGTTATGATGGTGGAGAAGTTGTATTCATCATATATGTTAAAAACATTAATTTTTTAATTTTAGAAATAAAATAATACACTTCGTATAATAAGTTTCATTTTTAAAACATTGAATTAAAGGCACGATTGAAATAAAAATTCTTGTATATTCCTTTTATACCCATATAAATAAATATGTAATTTAATATCAGGAAGAAAAAATATTTGATAATTAAATCATTAAATATACTTGGGGTTTTAGTCCACTTTGAAAATTTCAATATTAATCTCCATGACATAATGAATAACATTATTATAGATAAAATATTGATATTAAATGTCATAGTGACTGTATATGCACCTTATAAAAGAATCACGGTATACATTAACATTAAATTCCATAATGAAATCTGATTATGATGAAGTCATTTACCTTGAGTCTGACTTGAATCATTATTTATTTAATTTCATAGACAATAAACTTATGTTAATTTTTATTTTATATAGATCCTTTTAAACTTTTATTATTCATTTTATACCACTTATTATCATGTTATATCAATTAATTAATTATATGAGATTATATCATATTTTTTTCAATGTATGGTATTTGAGTAAAAAATGCTCTTATTTTGAGGAAAATTATCCATGTGGTCATAAAACCATTTTCTATATAACAATATTCTTTATTTAAATATAATATATTTCTAATGTATAATTATTTATAATATTCCATTTCATTTGGAGATAAGAAATGAAACGCACCGTTCATGGAGATGATAGGTTTTACATTCACATGAATGCTACTTTCATTTCATTGTCATATTAAAGGAAAAGAATAAAAGAAACAAATGTATATTATAATTCAATTATAATATCTTTGTCATATATATTATATAATTTCATTAACATCATCCTATATATGATTCATGTATTGAATAAATGATTAATATCACTTTGAGGGGGGTAGTAGTGTATGCATACTCAAATGAAATTACTGTATTTACACATTATGGATTGAATAAAGATATTTTGTGTACAAAAATCATAGAATCAGAGTGAAAATATTAATATATATATATATATATATATTAACTAAATTACCAGAATTATCACTACGTCAAGGGATGGTAGGATAAATCTGGGTAATAATCATTTCTTGAGGTAGTTGTTCGACGTAAATTGCTACAATATGTTTATATTCATTAGATAAAGGTTTTTTTATGTGTAGGTATAAACTATAGAAAAAAATCCTATTATTTTTATTATTATAGTTAAATTAAAATATAATGTAATAATTAAATTTTTGGGGGTTGGATGTGGAAAATAAATGAAAGCATCTTGACGAATAACATTACAACTAAATCCGGTAACTACTTTTTTATTTTATCAAAAAAATATTTATTTTGAATTACCATCAGAAAAATTTAATTCTTTAAGAGGTATTTAGTGATGTTGGGAGATTATCTAATCTGATTATGGATGATTGACGAGGCTTCATAGGCGTGAGTAAGTTGTTAGAGGTGGAACCCACTAATAAGAGGGAAGAGGGGCATATTAAGAAATTCCTGAAATATTATTTAATTATAAATGCCTTTTTCGAATGGAATGTTGTCCAATGTGATAAATTTATAATATAACATGATTATTTGTCAAAATTAACATATCATATATGTTTTAGACATGTTAAGGTTGTTAGATAAAAATTTTCATTTAACATTAACCCATAGTTAAAAGCATTAACCCTTACCATGTCCTCTTGTGCTTTCATACTGTATGGATACTATAGTTAAAATATAATGTAATTTGAACCAAACATATATTTTTTTTATATTTACAACATTATATAAATAATTTGGAAGAATCTAACATTTTCAAGAAAATTATGTCATTTAATAAAATAATATATGTTATACTCCTCATGTGTTACTCATGATGATCAATAATATTATTACTGTTAATTAATCTCGATATTAATTGCACATCTTGCTAATGATATTCAATCTCTATAATAAATACTCATCATGTTTTAATGATAAAACATCTTATGGATGTTAATTACTCTCTTTATTATTTACATGTCTCAAGCATGATCACAAATCTCACATATATTGTCAAGCCTTTATGATTATGTTTCAAGTTATCTTACACTCTAATGGTTAAACTTAATCCATATTCTACATATTACAGTTTAAGTACAAATAAAAATATTTGTCTATGTATGGACCCAGACACCGTGAAGTACACACTGTGACCCATACACCGTGAAGGACTCACCATGACCCAGGCACCGTGAAGGAATCATTGTGTCCCAGACACCGTGAAGCTCATACCGTGAAGCTCATACCGTGAAGCTCATACCGTGAATCTCATACAGTGAACCTCATACCGTGAACCTCATAACATTATTAAGACACCATTTACTTAATCACTGTGACACCGTTTCTTAACTTTTTTTCAATATTATTTAAATAATACTAACGGTCACAATTGATGTTTTTAATGCAATTAATGTTATTTAATGATAGTTGTTGGCATGTTAGGAAACCGTATCTCATACCTATGAAAAGGGAATCATTCCTACCTCCAAAACATGTGGAACATAAAGAAGATTATGATGCAGTACACGAAATAGAACAGAAGTGAGGTGTGAAAGTATAAAGATACAATGAGAAGAACTTACATACACTCGAGAGCATTATGCTGAACAAGAAAAACAATCCTGAGCAATAAAGAGATTTCCTGTCTTTCAATGAATTATCTTGAATGCAATCCAACACCACTAAAAAACGCACGACGAATCAAGAGATCTTTTGCATTCCTGACAAAGACAATCTAACTACGACACTCTATTTTTCAATATAAAACCCAGAGGACTCAGAAGAATTCCTACTGAATCCAATGAGTCCAGGAATGCATTGATAATCACTAGAGCTTTCTAAACTCTTATCTGCTCTCTCTAAGTGATTTATTCATTAACTTTCAAGCAGTGTGGTGTACTCTTTACTTATTATACACACACTGTCTCCTGCACTGAACTAGAGGATATCAAAATCCTCACTCCAAATATCTTATATATTTTTTACCCACGTTAACTGTGGAATATGTCCTTGTGTGGACTAGTCTTTGTTTTGTTTCCCATGAAGAATAGTGGTAGAGGTCCCTGCATAGCCTGGATAGTTTTGTAAACTGTTGTTAACCTCGATCCAGGGTGTGGATCAAATTTTATATAAATTTGAGAGGACTAAGTCTCAGCTTGAGACTGATCCTCTTGTTATATCTGCTATGCACCTTTAGTTTAAGTTCAAAGTTTACTACATATATCTTATTTATTCTGCTGCTGTTACTTTGAAATAGAAAACTATTTTAAAGATACATTGATAGTTAAATTAGCAAGTGTTTACACTTATTATAAATAAGTCGGTTATTTTCAAAAGGTAGTTTAATTATGTGGTTAAATTAACTAAGAACTATTCAATATTTGAGAAGCTAAGTGAACATTTACAATCTGTACAAATTCACTACAGTTTAACATGTTTTATAAATTGGGGTATTTTAAATAGATAATATTTTTAACAGAAATTATAATTGGAACCCAATTCAACCCCTCTTGAGTATCCACTCTGACCAACAATTGGTATCATAGGATTTGTTTTTGTTTACAGTTTTTTTAATACTATGTTTTTTTAACTATGATTTTAGTTGCATCTTTAAAGATCTTAAATTTCTGTTAGTTCTAAATATTATCTCTTTAAATTATCTTTCTAAAATATAGTTATGGATAATAAACTAGAGGTTTATTCTATTAACATTCCACATTTCTTCAATGGTACAAACTATGCTCAGTGGAAACTCAAAATGAAAATTTATTTTTGAAAGCATGGGTTTTGATATCTGGACTGCTATAGAATCTCAATATAAAATTTCATAAACAGAAAGAATAACATTGGATGAAACTCCGAAGACTGCCTACAATAATAATTGTAAAGCTATGAAGTCCATGTAGTGTGCTCTAGGAGATTAAGTGTTTAATAGAATTTCTACTTTCAAAACTGCTTTTGAAATTTGGGATACTTTGGGTGTTTCTCATGAAGGAACAACCATTGTTAAAGAAATGCGATAGAATATTTTTACTATTAAATATGATAATTTTAAAATGATGACTAATGAAACTATTTCTGATATGTATATTAGGTTTAATGAGATAGTCAATATAATGAATTCACTCGGAAAGGCTATTCCAGCCAAGGAAGAAATTATGAGAATCATGAGATGTTTTCCAGACCGATGGATTGGCACATCTGTTTCAATCAGAGAGTCATGTGACATTGCTGCTCTTCCTATTAAAGAACTCATTGGTAATCTCATGATGTATGAGGAAAAACTCAAGGTGAATAAAGAAAAATATGATGAACATAAGAGAAAATCTGTGGCTTTCCAGACTACTGCTTCAAAGAGTAAGGACAAAGATAAAGCTCAAATACAAACTGACAGTTCAACTAGTGAAAATTCAGACTCTGATAGTGATGCTGAAATGGCTCAACTAGCCAGAAGGATTATGAAATTTTTTAGGAAGAAGAAATTCTTCCGAAAATCTAACTACAAAGGAAAGTATGACAACAAGGGACACTGGAAAAAGGACTGGAAGAAATCTGATAAAAGTGATGAATTTGTCTGCTATGAATGAAAAAGAAAAGGACATATAAAAGGAGACTGTCCAAAGCTGAAATACAAGAAGAAGTATGAGTACAAGGACAATAAGAACAAAAATTCTATGAAGGATACCTGGAGTGCTTCTAATGACAGAAAAAGTGAATCTGAAATGTCTGATTCTGAATGAAAACATGCCAACATGTGTTTCATGACAAACACATCTGAGGTAACCTTAGATACTCCTGTTTTAAATCATTACTATTCTGGAAATGATGTAGAATCTGATTCTGATTCGAAAAACATGACTCGTGTGGAATTATTTTAATATTGTAATAAGCTGGAAGAGATATTCAATGAGCATAATGATAAATACAAATCATTAAGGAAAGAGAATGTTCTCACTACTACTGTTAAAACCATACTTACTATTGAAAAAGAGAAAAATACTCAACTACTAAAGGATCACACTGAACTGAAAATTTCTAATGAGCAGCTTAGAACGGACTTAGAGAAATTCAAAAATGGAAAAGATACACTAACTAAAATGCTAGGAAAGAATGTTGCACCAAAATACACTAATAGAATAGGCTACAAACCTGGAGAGAGACATATTACCAATAATAGATTTATTCCTCAATCTGGATATAATACTGGTAGTTCTAGTTCTAGAAATTTATATTCTTCAACTAGTTATTCACTTAATTATAAATCTTATAGAGTTTATCTTTCAAAATCTTTTGATTCTGTAAATTTTATGAGACCCATAAAACAAATGTGGGCACCCAAAGCGTTGATTGCTAACCTGTCTATACCCAAGAAGAATTGGGTTCCAAAATCATTTTTTATTTAAATTTATTTTGTAGGAAACCTCCTTGAAGAGTTCCCACAAGAATACATGGTATCTGGACAGTGGCTATTCAAGACACATGTCTGGTTATTACTCGTCTTTCAAAAGTTTAATAACGTTTGATGGAGGACATGTCACCTTTTTTGATAATTATAAAAGAAAAATCATCGGCCTAGGTCAAATTGGTAACACTAATTCAGTTTTAATTTCTATAGTTTTATTTGTTGATGGACTTAAATATAATCTGTTAAGTATTTCTCAATTATTTGATGATGGTTTTTATGTAAAATTTGAAAATGACTCATATAATGTGTTTAATTCTAAAAACGTTTTAATCTTTTATGCTCTAAAAAATGAAAATGTTTATGATGTTGATTTAAATTCCTTAGCTAAGAAAAATGTTACCTATTTAACTACTTTTCATAAAGAGTTCTGGTTATGGCATAGAATATTAGGACACTGCAATTTACACTCACGTAGAAAACTAACTAGGAAGAAATTAGATAGAGACGTACCTAAACTTGAGTTTCCAAATGACAAATTTTTTAATCCCTATCAAAAGGAAAAGAAACGTAAGGTTACTTTTAAATCAAAGAAAGAAGTTTCAACTTCTCAACCTCTTGAGTTGGATCACATGGATTTGTTTTGAAAATATAGAGTTTCTAGCTTATATGGGAAGCACTATTTCTATGTCCTAGTAGATTACTTTTCTAGATATAATTTTGTATACTTCTTATCTCACAAAAGTGAATCATGTTCTTACTTTGTCAAATAATCCAAATCTGTAGAAAATTATAGTGTACTTAAGATTAAAACACTAAGAATTGATCATGGCTATGAGTCTGAGAATCATGAGTTTGAATCCTATTGCTCACACAATGTTTATATTCACAATTTTTCAACCCCTTGGACACCTCAACAAAATGGTGTAGTATAAAGGAGGAATAGAACCCTGCACGAAATTTCTAGAACTATGCTTACTGAATATGACCTGCCTATTTAATTTTGGGCTGAAGCTGTCAATACAGCTTTTTATATCATTAATAGAGTCCTAATTAGACCAGTATTAAAGAAAACCCCATATTATTTGTGTAATAATAGAAAACCTAAAGTCAGTTACTTTAGAGTCTTTGGCTGCAAGTAATTTTTTCTCAATAGAAACAATAATCTTCATAGGTTTTCTTTTAAGATTAATGAAGGAATATTTTTAGGATATTCTTTAACCAGAAAAACCTATAGAATCTTTAATAAGATATCCATGTGTGTGGAAGAATCTGTTCACATCATGTTTGATGAAACTGATCCACATGAGTCTAAAACCTCTCTTGAATATCATGAAGAAGATTTATCTGTTCTGGACCTTAATGACAAATCTAATGAATCTGCTATAAAGACAACCAGTTCTGGACTTATTCCCGAATCTGTTCCTAAAGAACCTGAACACATAAAATAAATTGAAATTTCTAGTCATATGTTTACTATATCAACTAGAATTCTAAAGAATCATCCATTAGATGTTATTGTAGGAAATCTTGAAAGAGGGACACAGACTATAACTTCTCTTAGAAATCACGTTGAACATCAAGCCTTCTTGTCAAAAATTGAACCTAAAAACATTTATGATGCTATTAATGATGAATTTTGTGTAATTTCTATGCAGGAAGAACTCATTCAATTTGAAAGAAATAAAGTTTTAAATATTGTTGAAAGACCTAATTACACTTTCATAATAGGCACTAAATGGGTGTTTGGAAATAAAGTAGACGAATCTGGAAACAAAGTTAAAAATAAAGCTAGGCTACTTGCACAAGGCTATAGTCAAGAAGAAGGTATTGACTATGAGGAGACTATTACTTCAGTATCCAGATTAGAAGCTATTAGTATTTTACTTTCTTATGCTGCTCATCTAAATTTCAAACTATATCAAATGGTTGTCAAGAGTGCATTCTTGAATGGATATATTGCTGAGGATGTTTTTGTGGAACAACCACCTAGATTTTCAAACCATCATTTTCCAAATCATATTTTCAAATTATCAAAAGCTTTATGTGGTTTAAAGAAAGTACCAAGAGCATGGTATTATAGATTAAGTACTTTTCTAATTTCTAAAAGTTTTACAAAAGTATTAGCTGATCCAAATCTATTTATAAAATGAGTTTATAAAGATGTTTTAGTTGTACAAATTTATGTATTTGATATTATTTTTGGATCTTCAAAAACTACATTATGTACTGATTTTTCTAAAATAATGTAAAATGAATTTGAAATGAGTTTAATGGGTGAACTTAAATTCTTTCTTGGATTTAAAATCTTTCAAAATGACGATGGAATTATTTTATCTCAATTTAAATATAATAGAGATCTTCTAAAAAGTTTTGGATTGGATAGAACAAAAAGTAGTGAAACCCCCATGAGTACCACCTGTAAGATGGATCATGATGAAAATGGTAAATCTGTTGATAAAACCACTTATAGAGGAATTATTGGATGTCTACTCTACTTGACTGCTAGTCATCCTAACATTATGTTTAGTGTGTGTATGTGTGCCCTTTTTCAAGAAAACCCTAAAGAGTCACATTTATTTTCTGTAAAGATAATTTTCAAATACCTCAAGCATACTCCCAATTTAGGATTGTACTATATCAAAGGACAATCATTTGAATTAGTTAGTTATTCTCATTCTAATTTTTCTAGATGTAAGTTGGATAGAAAAAACACCTCTGGAACGTTTCAATTTTTAGGCAAGTCACTAGTATCATTGTGTAGTAAGAAACAAAATTATGCTGCATTATCTACTTCAGAAGCTGAATACATAGCTGCTGGAAGTTGTTGTGAAAACATTTTGTGGACGAAACACACATTACTAGACTATGGATATCAATTCAGGCATGTCCCAATAATTTGTGACAACACAAGTGATATTAACATTTCTAAGAATCATGTTTCTCATTCTAGGAAAAAACATATTGATGTAAGACATCACTTTTTGAGGGATCATTATCAAAAAGGTGATATCACTTTGGAATTCATTGGTACTGAATATCAACTTGCTGATATATTCACTAATCCATTAAATTCGGAAAGATTAGACTACATCATACATGATCTTGGTATGATTAATCATAAGTAAAAATCCTACTGATCTTAATGTTTAATACTTTACTATATTTTACTTTTCGTTTTCATGGTCACTATTTCTAACTTACTGTTTTATGATCATGGTCTCACCGTCAAGACTTTATGCTCACAATCTGTCAACTTACTATCTCACCGTGACTACACAGAATGTGCATTGTCTCACCATGACGACTACCAACTATCTCACTGTAATGACTAGTTTTCATCACACCATAACGCCTACTCACGGTCTCACCATAAAGATTATTTATATTATTATTTTAACCCTTATCACGTAATTTTTATTTTACCGCTATTTGATTTCCCGCCTTTTTGTTTTTATGACGTTTGACATTCCTAAATGATTAAATGTAAGGGTTTCATTTGATTCCTTTCCCGAACTCTCTCCTGATCATTCTCTTCCCTCTCACCCGAACCATCAGTGGATGCCAAGGATGAAGCATCCATCTTCACCCTCATCTGAGAAGCGTCGCTTTAAGAAACAGAATAGGATACCGAGGATAGCTCCCGAAGGGCCTCTAATCCCAATCCTGGTAAGCCGTACAGCTGTACCTGAAAAAGAGGTTTTTGCAGAGTGGTTGTTGTCTAGCATATATTTAGTATTGAATGTTTTAAGAGAACAAGGACGGCGTGGATGGTTCACTAGACCGAATAGACTGATTTACTCGAGATTGGTTTTTCAATTCTATCAGTATGTGATGTTTTCTTTTGAGTTTGGAGAATGCTTTATGGTGAAAAGCAGCATAAATGGTCAAAAGTGCTCTTTCCCTTCGAGGTTGTTGGTTGTATGCCTATGTATTTCCCATGAAGGATTTTGTGAGGATTATGAGAGAGACCCTCCTCCAACAACCGATATCATTGACCGAGAGACTGCTTTGGAAAACCTGACTGGAAATGGCACCAAACAAAGGGCCATAGCTACTGAATTAGATTGGGAGGCTAGACTTATGTTCAAGTTTGATCAAAATTTGATTAGCCCAAGAAAAGGAGATTTTGTTGTGATAAAGTATCAGGATGTGTTCTTGATTCATCTATTGATGAATGGTCATAAGATCAACCTATGAATGTATGTTATCAACCATATCTTTGAGCTGATCAAAGTCATTTCCAAATCCACTTGCTTGTTTTACTCAAGGATGATTTCAGATATGTTAGTTTCCAAAGGGATGGTTGGACCGAACGAAGAAATGTTAGATGACCTTGAATTCTTCCTATCCATGCCTATCATCAGAAGGATGAAGATTAGCTGGAACCCCTAGAAGAAGCAGTGGGTTGAGGATAATGATCAATTGTATAAATGGTTTAATCATGTTGACTATCCAAGAAGGACTAAGAATCTATCTGATCCTAGACTAAAACCAGATGAAGTGTCTGAGATTTCAGAAGAAGAAGAAGAGGAAGTAACTGTTGAGGTATCTCCAAGAGAAGAAGCTCGAAGACCTCAAATTGAAATAGCTCCTGTTGATAAAGAAAGGATTGTTGTCCCTACTTTTATCCCTACTGAAATACCTCAATGAGAGGAAGTTGGTGTTAATTTGAGAGAAGAGGATGATCCTATTTCTAGTGCGGATGTAAATCCAGAAGCTCATCCTAATGCTGCAAGGAAGTTGGTTATTCCTGATTCAGAACAACAAGTAACCTTAGAGGAACATCTTATTGAAGAGGATATTTCTGTGGAAAAAGAAGAAAGTCTGGAAGTTCAACCAGTGGAACAATCAGTTCATGAGATTATTCCCTCTGCTGAAGAGAGGATGCATATTGCCTTTCTACCTGCAAGGCAAGAGTTTAATGAAGAGATCAGGGATTATCTTTTGGATCTTGTTTATGTTCTTGAGCCTCATGATTCTGAAAGGGAAGCAAAATTTGAGGGAGAGGAACATCAAAACCTTGAGATTACAGAAGCTGGATCTTCTGAAGCTTCTCAACCTTTTGTCTCATACTCAGTGCACACCCGATTTGTTTTCCCAAGCTTTTATGATGTGGATGAGTCAGATCAAGTATCTACAACTGGAATGGATATTTCTTCTCTATTTCAACTGAAGTTTGTAGCTCATCCAGAACCAGAACCAGAGCCCCAACCTCAATTTGAATCAGAATCTGAGTCTGAAGATGAATCTGAACCTCAACCAGAATCTGAACCACTACCTTTACCTAAACCCTTACCTGAGCATCACGCGTTCATGACTAACGATGACCTGAATGCTTTTGGAGAATCATTGTTAGCTGGAGTTGAGAAAATTGTCTCCATTCAACATCTTCGAGTAACTCTGTTACTTCAAGAAGATGTATCAATTATCTTGGAAAATACTATCTTGCATATTCAACCAAGGATGATTTGAGAAATTCAAGATGTCAGAGTTGAGAATAAACTTCTGAGTGCTGATGTTTCAAATCTAAAAAATATGATAGAAAATTTGCAGAATGAGTTATATTTAACATCAGAGCCTGCTCCTATTTCTACTCCTGCACCCGTTGCTTCTTCTCATGAGACAACTGATTCCCTCCATGCTATGGAGATTGTGTCTCAAGTTCATCCATACCTGCTTTATTTTGATGAAAATAATGGAAAAAGACACACCAAGATGCATGAACGTATGAGAGGGCTTGTGGAAAATCTGAATAAGCTTACAGATGAATACACTGGATGCCTGTAAAAATTGTTGAAACAGGTCAAAGCTCTAACCGAAGTTGTCAAGGCTTCACCTACATCTGATCAGACCACCACTTCTTCTTTGGATGATTCTATACTGAGATCAATAATCATGGAAGAACATCAGAGTGCCTTCAGTGGCTTGGATCTATCTTCTTTGTTAGAAGTGGTTAAGAATAGTGATAGATAATTGGACTTGGTTAGGATTCTTTCAAAGATAGCCAATGATGCTCAACAAGATATCACCAAGAAAATAGATCTTTATCTCTCCCGAATTTTGTCAAAAAGTGATATGATATATCACTTTAGATATATTGATGATAATTTGAGAATCCCTCCTGTGAATCAATCTTTTAAAGCCCAAGTTCAGAAACTTACAGTGTTCACCAGATTGCTGGACAAGTTTATGGAGAATAAAGATGATTTTGAAAAGGATATGCAATATGGTGGTGAAATCAATCTTGATCTCATCAATCTTTTGAAGTTGTATCTTTATGTGAAGAGTATTTATATAGTTTCTCCAGCTCCTTCACCCCCTAGACATGGCATACCTGCCATAGCATCAACTACGAGGACAGTCATCCAAGCTCTTTCTCAGATCCGACCAGTCATTCTTGACCAACCTAATATGAGATCTTATACTACTCCCACTTTGGATCCATCTATTTTGGAAGGTCTACCCTTACCCTCTTTGTCTACTGCATCTATTCCTTCTTCTACTTCAGCACCAGCTCCTGCTGCTGATAAAGGCATGGAAAAGATGGATCCCTGAAGGGTCTTGCGACTGTTTTCTTTTTGATGGGATGTCATTTCTTGTTTACTGTTTTTAATTCTCGTGTATGTTCTATTCTGAACTATTTGTTTAATGAAAGATGTCGAGTTTCATTTCATTTTCTTTACTTTTTGATAATCCCAAAAGGGGGAGAAAAATCTACAAGTATAAATGGGGGAGAAATACTACACGTGTAAGTTATGGGGGAGAAAAACTACATTTTTCAGTTCTATAATGTTTTTTTCTATGTTTGTATCTTTATTGTTACATTTCATTTATATTCTGACTATATCTGATTTGTGATAATCAAAAGGGAGATATTGTTGGACTCCCCATGTGTTACTCATGTTTTAATGCTCAAAAATATTATTATGGTTAATTAATCTCGATCTTCATTGCACATCTTGCTAATGCTCTTCAATCTCTATAAAAACTACTCATCATGTTTTAATGATAACAAATCTTTTGGATGTTAATTACTCTCTTTATTATTTACATGTCTCATTCATGATCATAAATCTCACATATATTATCAAGCCTTTATGTTTATGATTCATTTTCTCTTACTCAATAACGGTTAAACATAATCCATATTCGGCATATTACTCTTTAAGTCCAAATATAGATATTTGTCTAAGTATGGTCCCAGACACTGTGAAGGACTCACCCTAACCCAGACACCAAGAAGGACTCACCGTGACCCAGACACTGTGAAGGACTCACCGTGACCCAGACACCGTGAAGGACTCACCGTGATCCAGACACCATGAAGGACTCACTGTGACCTAGACACCATGAAGCTCACTCCGTGAAGCTCATACCGTGAATTTCATACAGTGAAGCTCATACCGTGAATCTCATAACGTGAAGCTCATACCATACATCTCATACCGTGAACCTCATACCGTGAATAAGACATCGTTTACTTAATCACATTGACACCATTTCTTAACTATTTGTCAATATTATTTAAATAATACTAATGGTCATATTTGATGTTTTAAATGCAATTAATGTTATTTAATGATAGTTATTGGCCTGTTAGGATACCATATCTCGTACCTATGAAAAGGGAATCATTACTACTGCCAGCGCTTGTAGAACATAAGGAAGATTATGATGTAGTATACGAAATAGAACAGAAGTGAGGTGTGTATGTGTGATGATAAAACGAGAAGAACTTACATACACCCGAGAGCACTATTCTAAACAAGAAGAACAATCCTGAGCAATAAAGAGATTGACAAACTTTCAAAGAATTCTCTTGAATGAAATCCAACACCACTGAAGACCACACAACGAATCAAGAGATATTTTTCATTCCTGAAGAAGACAAGCTGACTACAACACTCTATTTTTTAACAGAAAAACCAGATAAGGGCTCAGAAGCATTCCAGCTGAATCCAACGAGTCCAGAGTATCCTTGATAATCAATAGATCTTTCTAAACTCTTATATGCTCTCTCTAAGTTATTTATTCATTATCTTTCGAGCAGTGTGGTGTAATCTGTACTTCTTATACACACACTGTCTCTTGCACTAAAATGGAGGATATTAAAATCATCACTCCAAATCTCTTATCTCTTATTTACCCACGCCAACTATGGAAGAGGTCCATGTGTGGCCTGGTCTTTCTTTTGTTTCCCATGAAGAACAGTGGTAGAGGGCCCTACGTGGCCTGGACAGTTTTGTAAACTGTTGTTAACCCCAATCCAGGGTGTGGATCAAATATTATATAAATTTGAGAGGACTAAGTCTCGTCTTGAAACTAAAACTCTTGTTATATCTGCTATGCACCTTTAGTTTAAGTTCAATGTTTACTACATATATCTTATTTATTCCACTACTGTTACATTGAAATACAAAACTATTCTAAAGCTACATTTATAGTTAAATTAGAAAGTGTTTACACTTATTGTAAATTAGTAGGTTAGTTTCAAAAGTTAGTTTAATCTTGTGGTTAAATTAACAGAGACCTAATCAATCTTTGAGAAGCTAAGTGAACATTTACAATCTGTATAAATTCACTACAGTTTAACTTGTTTTATAAATTGGGGGATTTTAAATAGACAATATTTTTTACATAAATATTAATTGGAACTCAATTTACCCCCCTCTTGAGTATCCACTCTGACCAACAATATATTTTTTAACAACTCATTTATAAAAATTTTGACACTATTTAGAAATTGAGTATTGTAAAGGTCGTAAAACATTATTTCGTAGAATAAAATTAATTAACTCATCTCATAAATTTTAATTTAATGCAAAAAATATGTTTACATCATCAAAATTTTCAAATAAAATTTATTTTATTTTTTATAATATCATTTATTTGAGTATTTAATTAATAAGGTAATCGATACATCATCATTATGTGATATACATAAATATTTATTTAAAATCTAAAAATTATAAATAAATTACCATGATATATGTAATATTTTAGATTTATAATTACTATTTTTAGTCTATGATTTAGTTTATAAAAACCATTTTATAATTATTTTAGTTTGTTGACGCATGATTATGTTATATTTCCCTTTTCATTAAATTATATATTATAATTGGGTATTATCAAAGCCAAGTGGCTCCATGGGGTCCTTAATTCGACACGGGGATGGTAATTGTAGGATATATCTCATACATTAGGACTAATACATGTGTTAGTGTAGTTTTACTTTATTATAATATTATTTTTACCCTTATATACCTAATTTACACTTTAACCATTGTAAATAAAAATAATTACTAATGATACTATTCACATTGTCCAAAAATAAAAGGTTCATATTTAAATAATTTGGAAATTCTAATTCTGAATATAGAAATCACATTTCTGTATTCAAAACACATAATTTGTAGATATTATTTTAATTTTAATTCCTATAGTCAAATCCTAAAAATGGGTATTTAAGAAGTAAAATCATTCCAATGATTGACATGTGTTTATGTCCAATTTAAATGTGAAATTACTTATAATGACCATAACTGGATTAAATGATAAAAATTTATTCTAATTAAACTATATAAATATTTAATAGTAAAATATTATTATAGAAATAATTTACATAAAAAGTATGTTTGGAATTAAAGAACAATATTTTTCAATATTAAAAAATACATATTTTATTAGAGAAATAAAAAATTTAAAACGATGATAATTTTGATGTCCCACATCAAAAATTAGATTTCTATATTATGAAATATAATATATAATAGAGAAAAAACTATTTTAAAAAATTCTTCACCATAAAGATGTAGTAAAAATACATTTTAAAAAATATTTCAGTGTTTGAAGATTAAAATTTGAATAATTCTAATTTTAATCCTAGAAAATTCGTTGGATAAATGGAAAATTGTTTAAAAATTATGTAAAATAATAATATATTTATTCTATTCATTACTTCTAATAACATATCTATCCATTAAATATAATATAAAATTATTATATCATTGTTGATTTATTTTTCAGTATAACTAAGTATGGTGTGGATGAAAGGATTTAGGAGAATACTGTTGTTTCATGTCGGGTATGCTATATTAATTGGTTTCCTCTTTAAAATAAAATTAATATTAAATTGAAAATATTAATATATATGAAAAATGTATTATTTTATAAATACCTCGGATATTACATCATTCCCCCGTTTTATTTATTATATCCTTAAAATATTAAAATTGGGCTTGAAAACATCATTGAAAACCGCAAATCAGAAAAAGTGTCAAAAAACAATCACTTTAAATTAATGTAATAGACATTCAAAGGTCAATAGAGATATCATATTCTATGGTTCCATGTAAGAAAACATGGAAATAGATAATAAATCTAAGACTTAAAACTAATAGAGAGTGATAGAGAGAATAGTCATTGGATGACTATCCATCACAAAACCATAATTAGGTGATGGATGAAATTACCATTGAAAAATTTAAATGAATAATGTTTTGGTTTAGGATACTTTTGATAGAGTCATGTAATTAATTTAAATCCTAGAATAATAACATAAAGATAAATAATTAATTGATGTATTCCTACATTATAAGAATAATTTCACCTTATTAATATTCCAAGAATATTATGTACATCCATAAGAATAAACTTAAGTATAAAATATCCAACAAACCATAAAAGATATCAATATCTTAAAACTGAGTTCCTAAATAAATGACTTACTTCCACATTAATAAAAATTTCTATACATAAAAATAACCACACAAAACATCTCCTAGAAATAACCCTAATAACATATTATCACATCACAAAAAACCTAAAAATGAGTGGATAATACCTTTAACATATTGGTATTATTTGAAAAATACTAGGCTCTTAGGATCTTCTATCACTTTACCATATGTCTAAACATCAACCGTAGTTGCAAAAAAAGTTTTTCCAAAAACATTTTGTTTCTATACATACTAATACCCCCCCTAAGTAATTAACAGTAGACATTTATTTGCATAATGTCCCTAGTCATTATATATAAAGCATCTTACAATAGATTAGCTCTCTTTTATCTTCTTATTGGATTTTCTATGACCCTTTTTCATATTGTCAAGAACATTGTGACCAACATACCACATTGTTAACACATTCCATATCCTAAAATACTTTCCTCAAAATGTAATTTTTCACATTTCGAATTATTTTATCTTACCTCCATAATTCATAGTTTGTATCTTCTCTATTTCCTAACAAATTTTCCATTTATTACTCTTAACCTCTCATTGAAAATATGGATATGGAAACTCCAATTCAACATTCTCATAACAATGACCCACTTTTTCATAACATTCAAATTATCGTGAGTACAATACACTTTGTATCCCCGGTTTAAATATAGAGTAAAATCTTTTTGTTTTACTGTCTATGAATTGAATAAAATTTGGAACATAAATGGCCAATCATGTGAAGTTATCATCATAAGATTCAACTAAATCATCATCCTTTTGATTTAATTTCATTTATTGTTTCTCCATCCAAACTCAAACACCATTAATGAAATATTTCACAAGGAAAGTATTCTTAAATTAAACCCATTCCATGGAATCAAGATAATTTTTATCTCAAGTATTCTTACCTAATAACCAACATCAATTAGATTCACCTTTAAAAAGATAAATGGAATGTTTTCCCTTTTGACATTTTTATTATCTCTTTACTTCAAATATCTTCTCTAGGGTATTAATACATCTTTTAGCTACCACAAGGTGATATCATCCATTAAGTAATGGGGGGTGTATCCTCATAAACTATTCCACTAGCGAAATATTCTTCTGTAGTTGGTAGGTATAAAATCATGTAGGGATACCTCTCCCATTTAATTCTTGAGTCAACTAATCGATCATTGCAATAAACCATTCTATTCCAATTCTCACCAACTCATGTTGTTGATTTAGAATGTTTTTTTCCTCTCAATGTCTTACCATTACATATTTCCTAATTATTTTTTTGATAACCATTCTGAACAGACATAGTTTAGAAGAAGCAATAAGGTAATATTAAAACTATACATCATTCAAGATTAACCATAAATTAAAACCCTATAAAGGGACAAAATTAATACCATCCTAACATCAAAATATCTCTAAACTGGCCTTTCATACCAAATATAAGTCCCCAATCATAAATGTTACATAATAATATGTTATATAAATATTTCGTATTGAGGACCATTATATTTATATATTTTCAGAAAAGTATACTATTAAAATAACTAACAAAAACATTGAAATAAAAACTAGAAACTTACAATAGTATATGTTCTTCCATAAATTAAAAATATTTAAAAGAAACATGGTTTCTTTTCTTATTTAACCATCATAACATTTTTCTAATTCCATATATGAATTTATTCTCCCTAAAATCCTGTGAAAAAAATGAAAACATTGGATGAGAAAAAAACTATTTTTAATGGAAAAAAATAATGAAAAACAATTATTCTGGTTAAAACATGATAACCCATTAAATGTTCTTTGAACATATGAAACTAAACATTTTCACATTAATAACATGTAATAGATCTGACCTCTCTCATCCATTCCTTTGGGAAAATATGGTATATGAGGTGTTTTGGGAGATCAAGGTGACTTCTTCCCAACACTTTTCCAAAATTCATGTTCTGTGAATAATGCATTAGTAGCCTTAGTTGAAACATTTCATCGGCAGACTTATGTGAATAGTGCATCGATAGACTTAGGTTAATAGTGTCATCGGTACCCTTATGTAAACAATGTCATCCATAAACACAGGTGAACAGTGCTTCAGTATCCTTATGGGAATAATGTCATTATTACCCTTAGGTGAACGTGTCATCGGTAGCCTTAGGTGAATAGTGCATTGGTAGCCTAAGGTGAATAGTCCATCAATAGCCTTATGTTGAAAGTTTCATCAGCAGACATAGGTGAATAGTGTCGTCAGTAGACTTAGGTGAATAGTTTCATCAGTAGCCTTTGGTGAACTGTTCATTGGTAGCCTTAGGTGAAGAGTTTCATTGGTATCCTTAGGTGAACAGTACAATTTTACCCATAGGTGAATAGTGAAATGGTGCCTTATGTGAATAGTGTCATTGGTATCCTTTGTTGAACAGTGCAACGGTGACCATATGTCAATAGTGTCATCAGTAGCATTTTGTGAATAGTGCATCGACGAGGTTCCAATGGTATCATCTATTTCCCTTTCCAATGATTAAGTTCATTAATAGTATTACTAAAATGGGGAGGTTCCAACGATAGCCTATATTTCCTTTTCCAAATTTTGAGTTCATGAACAGTGTTACCAAAACGGGGAGGTTCCAATGATAGCCTAAATTTCCTTTTCCAGATTTTGATTTTTTGAATATTGCTTCTAGAATGGTGAGATTTATGAATAGTGTTCCTGAATAGTGAGGTTTATATACATTGTTTCTAGAATGATGAGGTTCCAACTGCAACCTCTATTTTTTCCACATTTTGTGTTCATGAGTAGTGTTTCAAGCATCCTATATTTTCACCCATTTGATGTTTCCTTTGATGTAAAATGCATTTAATCCCTTGTTTAAGGAATATAAGGATGATTCTAAGTCCATAACTCTTATATGAATTTTCATAAACCTTGGGATTCTTTTACTTGTTCAATCAGTGTGTTATAATGTGATCCCTATTTAATAGAAGATTCAACATATCATAAACTGCTCCCCCATTAAATCATCTTAAGGAACAAGATATCTTCCCCCTTGATTCTTACTCCATGTTCTCTTGTGTGAGATGATCGAACATTTTTATCCATTCCTTAAGAGTTTTGCAATCAAAAATTCATCTTCGGATTGGTTCCCCTCTGGTTTTGGAGCAAACTAGTAGTATCGATCGATATTTGATATAAGGTATGTTTTGTTTTCATTATTCTTTTATCCTCCCCGTCCATTTCTACATTACCATTTATGGAATTCTATCTACATGTTCATAATTGACTTTTCTTGGGTGTTTACTGGTGTGGTTGTGTCTCTGCATCCTCAGGTGGATACAATTTTCATGGGGGAGGAGATCTTAAACCATTGTGCGGCATGTTCTAATAAAAAGAACATCAAGAACTATTTGAGGGAGGGGGTTCGTTGATTCTCATTCTATTTACGTGAAACTGTATAGTTAGCATGTTATATCCCACTGCATCACAAGGGAATTGAAATAATTAATATTTTAACTAGATAAATAAATTGATATCAATCATATGTTATTGTCTTTTTTTTCTAGATAGTGTGATTTCTATCCTTGCTTTGTTTAGATTTTCATTCATGATAAAAATGAGTAAAGAACCAAAAGAAAAAATCAATCAATAATTGTTTCGCTAATGATAAAAGGGAATGTAAATGAATCAGGTTCTTCTTATTGAAATTTTATTTTAATCAAATTGGTGCAGTAAGAAAGCTTAATTATTTTTGATAGGTTAATAGATAGGGTTCCTGAATTTGGAACATACGAATAATAAATCGATTAATCAAAGGTGGATTAATGAACTAGTTGTTTAATAAAAGATAATTCCTTATAGGGTTCGTAGTTTCCATCTTTCTTGTTTAATTGATAACATCCCAATTGATATGATTTTTGTTTTCCTGATCCTTGTGTTGTTAGATGATCCTCAATGGCTATTGTGATATGTGGGGGCATAGAGGCCTACTAGTTGGGGCAGCAGATGACGCCTAGTGTGGAAAGATTCATTCTTTTATGCATGTGGGTGTCAGGGAGGACAATGGGGATGATGTAATAGGTTGGATGTGAATGTTTACATGATTTCTGATTCATGGGATGTTTATCTTATGTTCTTTCACCACGTCTCAAATAATCTGGTCTTTCTTACTCTTATTCTAAAATATGAGTATATGTGCTTGGTATTCCACGTTCATTCAATGTTTAGATTCTCAAGGGAGGATGTGTCTACCCTCTTGCTATAGGAAACAAATACTCAACATGTAGATCATATACTCACCGTGTTGAGACCCCTTATGTTTATTATAATATAATTATTTTCTTGAATTCCTGGGAATATGTGAAAATAATGATGTAAATAAATAATTGAATAATTGATATTAACCCATGGTTTGGATCTTGTTGGGATGCAATGCTAAGGATACAAGTTAAAAAGAAAGTGGAATTTGGGTGTGATTCCAGTGAAATATAATGTTGAAATTGATCATCGTTAAATAGTGTTTATATAATCAATTAAAGTTAAGTAAAACTGATAAAAAGGGAATGAAGTAGTGTAATAATGATATTTAAATGTTTTTGTGAATATAGGATACATAGTCTTAGAAGGGGTTTTCGGGAGTCCGAGAGACGTTAGCTATAGTTGAGACTAAGACTAGATTATTCCCATTGGGTGGTTGTGATCTATAGTATATTTTTATCATTTTCTGTTTCTATATGCTACTCCACACTATCAGTTAGCGAAACTCATCCCTCGGGGATTTTGAGCCCTTGGGGGTGTTATCCCTAACATTATAAAGGGAGGATAGATGGATGACTACCCCCTTGGGCCCCACTCACTTCTCTGGTTAGTTACTTTTTCTGGGAGGAACATATGTTAGTTTTCCCCATATATGTGTGTAGAGGGAAATAATTGCTTTTGGTATTTCAAAAACATATATTCTGGATATTGTATCATAAGGGATACTATAGGAGTAACTTGTATAGGAAATGAAGACTTGAAGATTCTACCCTAGTGTGTGGGATGTAATGGCATGAAGTATAATGCATGACGTATGATACATGTTATGAGAGCTATGGTGGCTCCTAGAAACAACATGGTTACATTCTTGTGTAGACATGTTGGTTTTGTTGCACGTGGTGAATATTTTGGTTCATTGACTAGGTGTTTGTGGGAATGAATTTTTTGAAAGTGATGCTTTTGATGTGTGACATTGGGGAAAAGGATCAAACTAGTGTGGAAGTATTAGTGGGGTACCCATGATATTATTTATTTTATTATATACTATTTTATGTGTTACTTGGTCAGAGTAGCCATCGTGAGGCTGGAAACATAGTATATATGTTTAGGTGATGAGTTTGTCTCACATGTTGTTCATTGTTCTATAGCATTCTTTATTTACTTTTTCACGTGAGTCTTCAAAGAAGATCTTACTAAGTATATGGTTTTACTCACCATAGTTATGTGTAAACATTTTTTATGTCACTTATAGCTGGTAGGAGATCATGCTCGATTCTTCTAGATCAGGGTTGAGGGATCTATTCGGGCATGTGGTTGTTGTTTTTTTTCATTCTTTTGGTAACTTGATGTTGTCCCCTTTCAGTTGTAGTATCTTTGTAGAATAGTAAATATGTGTACTTGGGATTTTGTTTAATTTGTTTTCTATGTTGGAGTTGGTGGGTGTCTATCTTATCTCACTCTATATTATGTGTTATATTAGAGGGAAATACCTCCCATTTGGGTGCTTACTATACCCTCAATGGTAGTAACTAAGTCAGGTCCTAATGGAGGCAAGACTCAGTGGTCATTATCTCCCTTATCACATTGCTGACCCTGGAGAGGTACCCCTTGAGTGGAAGGGGTCATGACTTAACACACATACTTTTAGCTGAATGAAAAATAATAAAAGAAGTAACAAGAAATTAGAACTCTTAAAGGTGACATATATCTTCATATACATAAAACCCATTTAAGCATCTACTAACTAGATACACCATATGGTTTAATTCCAAATTGGATATATATAACTTGGATCTCCCTTCATATAATCAATATCAGGCATACCCATGAGCTATAATAGGGATCAACCCTTCGTATAAGTTGTGTTGGGCTCACTCGTGAGCTATAATGTGGATCAACCCTTTATATAATATATATTGCACTCACATATGAGCTCTAATGGTTCAAAACCATCCATTTAAGTTATATCAGGATCACTTTTTTCATATAATGATCATGCTTGATTTACTGAATAAAACAAAATGATAATAAACCCCTTCTTTTAAAATATGATTCTAATCAGATATGAAAAACATATTCGTATAAAAATACAATTTTCATTTAAGAACATTTTTTCTAGACCATGTTATCCATATAAATGAATAATGTATTTATTTTTATTTTAAATGGAATTATGTCTTACAGGGGAATATAAATATCAAATAATTTTTACAATGATAGCGAATTCATTTACATTATATACATTAAAAAACATGAATTATGTCATTTTTAGAGAAAGTAAAATGATTTGTATAAAAATATTCCTTTTTCAAACATTGAATGAAATTCATTTTTGGAATAAAATATCATGTATATTCCTTTTATACCCATATACATAAATAAGTGATTTAATATCATGATGAAAATAATTTGATAGTTAAATCATTAAATGTAGAAAGTGTCCCATACTATTTCAAAAAAATTTAAATATTTATCTTGATGATTTTATCATAATCATTATTATAGATAAAATATGAATATGAACTTTCATAGTGGATTTAGATAAACCATTTAAATTTATAAAGGTTCTTATTTTCCATAAATGCCTCTATAAAATGATATTGAGACGAAGTCCCTTACCTTTATTCCGACTTGCCTAATTCATTCATTAATTTATTGAATAACAAATATAATTTAATTTATAATTTGTTTAGAACCTTTTTAAAATTTATTATTCATATAATATCACTTATTACTAGGTTATAGTAATTAGTTATTTATTTTATATCATATCAGATGTTTTGTCAATGTCTTGTATTTAAGTCAAAAAATGACCTTGTTTTAAGGAAAAATATATGTGTAGTCCTAAGTCCATTTTCTATAGAATAATATTCATTATTTTAATATCATATATATCATGTATATATATATATATATAGAATAGTCCATAACATTTTGAGAAAAAAATGAAATGCACCATTCAGAGAGATGGTATGTCATACGTACACATGAGCACAACATTTATTTCTTTATGATATTAAAGGAATAAAAAATAAGAGATACATTGGTATATTATAATTAAATTATAAAATATATGTCATATATGTTACATACATTCATTTATTCCATCATTTATACATTCGATGTATGACAAGAATGATCCATATCCCATTGAGGGGTTTGTAGTCCACATTTCCTCAAATGAAATTATTGAATTTACTAATTATGGAAATAATTAAAGGATATTGTAAATAAAAATAACCGAATAATAGATACAATATATATATATATAATATATATCATATATAATTATAGTAACATTTAATGGAATCCAAGAGAGGTTGTTGGACAAAATTGAATAATAATTATTTCTTGAGGTAGTAGTTCGATGTCCATAGAAATATTATGTTCTATATCTATTATATGGATGTGTGTGTAAGTGTTGGACTAATATTTACCATAAATATTTCCTTGAATATATTTGATTCTTTTTTTATCATAAAATCAGGATATAAATATTTCTTTGGGGTTGTATGCTAAAAATAAGTGAAAAATGATTAAGAGAAGATGTTGCCTCTAAAGCGGGTAACTCTTTTTTGATTTTATCTGAAATTCATTCATGAATTACCATCTTCCCAGTGTAATTATTCTAATATGAATGGATTGATTTTTGGAGATTATTTGGGAATAATTGGGTTTATCTAAAGGGTTTAGAGGTGTGTGTAAGTGGTAGAGTTTTTGGCCCTTTATAATAGGGAGGAGACGCACTATAGGAATGTCTTGATGTATTTTTTTAAAATAAATTTATTTTAGAATTATAATGGTTTTACTATGATAAATTTAGTTGATTTTATGAATATGGGTCGAAAATATCTCAACCAATAGGTTTCAATATAGTTTAGCTATCAAAATTAACAATATCTATTATCGTCAACCCTTGGATAAAAACATTAACTCTTCCCATGTCTTCATGTACATTCATAATTTATATTTACTACAGTTACAATTATATTAAAATTTAACTACAAGTGTATATTTAATGAAATTTTTAACATTAAATAATTAATTGGAAAAAATATTATAATTTTAATAATATTATATCGTTTAATGAAATTGTATTTGTTTTGAAAAACTAATTTATAGAAATTTTGACACTATTTAGAAATTGATTATTCTAATGAAAAAAAACTTGATTACTTCAATCCAAATTCATTAAATCCACCATAATATATCAATTTGATAAAAAATAATCATTTTCGAAGAAAAATGTTCAAATAACCATTATTTTAATATTTATAATATTATTTATTTGAATATTTCATCAATAAGGTAATCATTGTATCATCATTTGGTCATATATATATATTGTCTATAAATTATAAATAATTACCATGATTTTGGAAATATTTTTATGTTTACAATTACATTTTATAGTCTAAGATATCATTTATATAATCTAAAATAATATTGTTTTGGTTAATTGATAAATGATTATGTTATATTTCCCTTTTATATAAATTATTTATTATAAAAGGTCATTATGACACCCAAGTGGATTTATGGGGTCCTAAATTATAACAATGGATGCACATAGTCAAAAATATCTATTCCAATTAGATTATTACAGATGATATGTTAGTTTCATATTATTATAGAATTATTTTTAACCATATTTTTCATAATTTACCTGTTAACCATGGTAAATAAAAAAAGTTTCTAAAGTTTCATATTATAATGTCCAAAAATACAAGGTACCAATATACATAATTTAGACATTCTGATTCCATATATGGAAGGAATATTTCTGAATTCTATACACATAATAGGATGAAATTTAATTATTATTATTTCCCTTTGTCAAATCAAGAAAACATGTTTTTAAGAAGTAAAAAACAATCAACAGATTGACATGTGTTTAATTTCTGTTTAAATGTTAAATTACATCCAATGACCAAAAATGTATTAAAATTTAAAAATATAATCTAATTACACAATAAAACCAATTAATAATACAATCTAACTATATATATAAATAATATAAAAGGGATTTTTTTAATTAAAGTGCATTATTTTTTACTATTTATAAAAATATGGATTTTATTATAAAAATAAATCAAATTCAAATGCTGTAAATTTTTCTATCCATTTTATAAAAAAGAGGTTTATTTTGTGAAATAGAATATAATAATGTGAAAAATTGTTTTTTTAATAGGGTTCTCCATCCAATGGTGTTAAAACATCCTTCTAAAAATATTAGATCATTTTATGCATAAAATTGGACTCATTCTCCTTTTAATTCTCTAAAATTATTTGGATAAATGAAAAAACACTTAAAATAAATGTAAAATTATATTATATCTGATTATATTTATTCTCACCAATACAACATCATAGCGTTAAATATCATTTAAAATAATATTATTATTATAGTATTTTTTTCAATATAACTTAGTGTTGTGTGCAACGTAAGATTTAGAAGAAATACATTGTTTCATGTCAGGTACACAATCATACACAGTTTTCCATTTAAACAAAACAATAATATTAAATTCAAAAATATTAACATATATTATAATATATTATTCTATAAATACCTTTAATGTTACAATATAAACACATTGTAAATGATGAAACTGGTATGAATATATTTAATTAAGATAATTATATACTAAATATGAATATATAATATTTATTATCTATAAAAATAATAGGATAATAAAAATCCTTGAATAAAAATGAAATATAAAAAATGGGGTTTCAAATTAATGTAAATGTGTAGTGGTAAATAATCGATACATCCATATCATTCCTAACATTGTATGTCATTCAAAAGAATAAATGAAGGATTATAAATTACAATTAGATTGATTACATAAACCAATAATAATATAACTACTGAAACTATATAATATATTATTGTGTTATTAATATAAGACATTGGTTAATTGGTTCCTAGGTATGGAGCCTGGTAAAAGTTTTGCATATCCCAAATACTTTCATAATGAAAATAATTATCTCTATGGTTGGAAATAAATTTTCCAAATTTCATTTAAGGGATAATGAAAGCGGAAATTTATAACATTTTTTACCATTATATGGGGAGAGTGAAATCATTTTCATTAAATGATCCTAGAAACTATGATGATTTAATGTAATTCATATATGGTTGATGTCTTTCCTTAGTTAGTTTCCAAATTTGTTATACCCAATGTGTATCGCTAATATAGTTATCTTTGTCTATGATCTCAATGGTTAATTAATTACAAGGTGTAATATTAATAATTAAGAAGCTCACAATGGTGAAATATTACTAATATGGTAGCTTTCAAATGTGTAATCATCCAATGTTGGTGGTTTTCTATGTTGCAGATCAAAAAAGTGATGGGTCATCAACTGATGGCCACCTTGGTATATGCCATTGGAAGATCCCATGAGTATAATTATACCCAAAATAATATATCTAAAATAAAAAGATTGATGGGAGGTTTTTAATCTATATATATTTCACCCATGTGAATAAGATTTATTTTTCATCAAGACTATAAATTAGAGGCATGCTGGTTAATTTATAGACCATGGAATTGAAATGGGGTAGATAGTAAATTTTGGGAGATTATTTCAATGTAGGTGAAAATAAATTGGCTACATCAGTGACTATTGGGGACAAATGTGGGTTAAGATAAGAGATAATATTATTCCTTTGTGAATAGACCAATGCGAAGGGTACATAAATATTTTTTTGACATAACATAAAAATATCTATTAATCTCTATTTATGTTGGTGATATATTATAATTAAAATAAATTATTTCATATATAATCAATAATTATTATATGGTTCACAGACCTAGAATACATGATTATTTATTCCAAAATATTCACTAAATAATGGTAAATTTATTTTTTTTACTTCTTCTTCCATTTTTCTATAAACTAATGAAATTTTAACCCTTGTACGAAATAGAGGTTATCTACATCATGTTAGATTATTAGGAATGTTTTTTTTTTGAAATCATTATCCATCAAAGATTGGGATGTCCTGTGACCGATATAAATCCCATTTTTTCTATTTTGGGGTTCAGAATACTTTTCAACTCAAATTAAACTAATATTTTTGTGTGAAGATTACATGGTGATTCATGTAGAAAATCATAAATTTTGTGATGCCAATGTGCAATTATTTTTTATACAATGATATACGATAGGACATGTGGAGATTAGGAGAACAATGTTTGTATTTTTATTGAGTCTATTGTGGAATATTATTAATATTATAAAATCAATGTGTGTGAATTTTGAATTTAATATATTCATTTTCAAGGACATAGTATCTCATATGGTGGGATATTTATATACCAAAATAATCGATGAGTGTTTTTTAATAATGAATAATAATATATGGAACTGATATATGCAGTTTTTCTGTTTTTTTGGTTATTAAACACGAATTTTCAATAAGATGTTTAGATTATCCAAATCATTAACCATGTTAATATTAATTGGGTTAAAAGTTAAATTATTAATAAATGTAATGAATTTTGGATAATATGAATATGATATTGGGAAATAATTTTTTTAAAATGATTTTAATGAATGGATATATTTTTAATACAGTGATGTGTCACTGAATGGAATATGGTGGGTCCATATGAAAAAATAATTAGTTTTTCTTATATTAAACATCAATCAATAAAATGTGAAAAAAATTATTTAACTTCTGATCATGAGCTTGATGGTGTAAAATATTCCATGAAAATCAAGTAAAAATATCATCATGGAGAATAAAATGATATATGCATGTGTGTGTTTGTGTGTGTTAAATAAGTTTTTTGATCTAATATTCTCATTAAAATTTCTCAATGTGATACAATATAAATATTAATATATAATTTATGAAAATGAATGTATTTTATTAAAGTACACTAGTAAGGTGAAGAAGGTGGCTGGTTATAATGATAATGCATTTCTATATACTATTTTTTCATTTGAATATTGACATTTTTATTTTTTTTAATAATAAATATAAATAATATCATGTACCATGTTAATTAAAATGACATAATTTTATTCCCATAAATCTAAAACATCATCTTCTAAGGATAAATATAATCTTTGAAATTGAAAATAGTATAGAGAGACAATAAATATGAAAATAAAAAAAACATAATAGTTACACTTTAATCATTTTATTATACTAAAGTTATAATTTTTGAAAACAATGCATTAAAAAAAATTATTACTATAAAAGGGGTAATGAAAATTCTAAATAAAACCCCTTATGATAAATTTATATTAATGAAAAAAAATTAAAATATTATTTATTTATGAGATATATCAAATCAACATGGATATTGATATACTAAGGCTAACTTTTAAGAATAGTAATATTACCATTATAAATAATAACATTTCAATAAGAATTTTAACATAAAAATTAGAATTATACAATGAGTTTTTAATAAAATTTTATACTAAAAATAAAAAATTATAAAAAATTATAGTTAAATAAAAAATCAATGAATATATGAGTTTATTTTTAGTAAATTAAATTTTAACAATTTTTTTAAAACATATATATATAAATATCATAAATTAAATATCTTTGAAAATGATTTTTATTTTTTGAAATTCCCTTTTTTGTATGAAAACATCATCATTTTCTAACGAATTTTTTTTATTTACTTGTTTCCCAACCTAAGAATTATGATATTACAACCTAATAAATTCAACAATTGTTTGATCATCTAAAAATGATCAATTATATAAATAAATCATATAAAAAAATTTAAAACAATAATGTCATTTAAAATTTTTATATATGTAAAACATTTCAATAAAATTAAATGTTTCGAATTTTCTTCATTTCCTTTGTTTAATATTATAAATTTACCGATACTATAATTTATATAAATAATTATTTTGGGATGAATATAATTAAAAAGTTAAAATATATTTATTTTATAATGATTAAAATATAAATAATACTTTACTCAATCTATTTACCAAAAAATACCCCACCCTAAAGGATTGATTTGAATTATCCATTCACTATTTAAATCAGCTATAATCTATTTATAATAGAAAAATATCAAACATTATCTCTCATTATCATTCTAGTATCCCTATGGAGTTTTTGATCCAAATAATCCCATATCATAATGGCATTGGTCCCCTAAAAAATTGTGGCCTTCAACAAATCCAAATCCACAATGGCATCAATTTCATTCCTTATATTCTTTTACATTATAAAATCACTATATATTTTATTTTTATCAATTTTTATTAATTATATGTTATATTAACAAATTTAATTATATGTTACAAATTTTTTTATTATTGTAAACTATATATACAGTCTTACACACTCAATGATAGATCCCACTAATGGGAAATTTTAACACCCCCTATAGAAGTTGTCAATTCCCTATTTATCACCACCAACATATTATTTTTAGAGTAGGATATATATAATTTTTATATAATTATTTTATTTTACTAGGATATTTAATAAAAATAATTATAGAGCTAAATTATCAATGAAATTGAACAACCAAAACAAAATGAAAAATACATAATTCAAAGAATAAAATTCATTAATCTATTTCTTCAGTAACAATAAAATTCTAAAATAATACTACATATAACTAATATATAAAAACATAAATTAATTAAAAAATATAGTTATTTTTTAATTAATAAATATTCATTATACCAAATGCATAAAAATTTAAAAAGTGATCTAAGATATGTTGAATATCTATCTAAAATAATATATCATTTTTGAATTCCATTCTTAAATATTAATTGCAATAATAATTATAAAATTTATTCTAAAGGTATTTAATTTTTATTCCCACATTGTTAATATTTTCATATAGATATTTACAAAACATTTGGGATGATTTATGAGGCACCTTTATATTTTTTTGATAAAAAACTATTTTTTGAAAACTCTTTGTAAATCATATTTTGTTTACATTAATTTTGTCTATGAAATTTGATCTATTAACATTAAATACCATCATTAACTATAAAAAAGAACATTTATTGTAGAGACCTGAAGCTTGATGTACATGGACATTACATTACTTTTGAGTAATACTTAATAAACAAAAAAAACAAACACAGAAGGACCGTAATAGTTTACTGTCTTTGGATACTCGGAAAAATATAATCTTCTAATAACGGTGAAAGATAATCAACATCTCCCATAAAGATATTCACCTTTTGTTTTCTTTCCTAAACCTTTTTTTTATTTCCTGGGGAAAATAAGAAATATAAAGGGCGACCTCAAATTATCAGTAAGGGTAAACATAGAAAACATAAAACAATCCATAAATATTTGAATGTAAAAACATGAACACAAAATCTAAACATCAAAATCGTGAGCAAAGACATAAATCTTGGAAGTACGTATAGAATATATCATAAAGGAACATCAATCATGACAAAATAGCATGGTAATAAAACATTAAATAGTGAAAAACCATTAAGAACATGATATGATTTAAATATTAGCCAAGGCATTGCTGACTAGACCATCTTAGTGGACAAAGTCCCTTTCTGAATCGATTTCACTCCTCGTTCCAGTCCGGTATCACAGAAAAGGATTAACATACCATTCTAGCCATGTATATCATATTAGATATAAATATTTACCCAATTCATTGGTGGGTGATATAGGTCCCACCAATCTCATAATTAAATCATTTTTTCGTGTGCCACAATACAATCATAAATCATTCATCATAACCAAAATAATAAAATGGTTTCAATAAACATCATCCCATCTTAACATAATCCATATAAAACAAATGGATATTATTTAATCATAAGAAATTTTAAACAATGTAAATCATAGAGACATTAAATTGTAATCTTATATATATTAAATAATGTCATCATATATGGAAAATGGTTTTGATAAAACACTTGAAATGAATTCTTGAGGAAAATATCCTTTCTTCTTCAAATTAATTTAATTTCACAAAATTCCTTTTAATATTAAAAGAAACATATTTTTCTGAAAATAGACATTAAATATATTATATTAGGATTATTGAAAATAATGAATTATGAAACCATAAAAATATGTTCATTCTGTATAAGTTAAAAATAACATTTTTCTCGTACTTTTGTCGAAAAAGTCAAAAAGTTCCTCATGTGGTAATCAAAAGTAAGAATCATTTCATAACATGTGGTAAATTTAAAAAATGGGTAAAACAGACTTTAAAAATACATGAATTTTTTTCGATAACATTGGAATGGAACATAACAATAACCCCAGTAAATACTTATGAATAATAATCTCGGATAAGAACGAGATTGAAATAGATATCCCTTACCTTAGGTCTGATATGCTTCGTATGTATCTGAAACTCCCGTATGATGATTTAAATAATGTAATAATCTTATTAAATAATCATACTCATTTTTATGATATCATATATGGTTCACTTATTACTTTATATTACCTGTTATTTTGTAAATTCCATGTTAAAGCAGCGTTTTGGGTAAAACGTTTTATTTATCGTATGTGTTTGGACTTGTTCTTGTTGATATTATTATAACTTATATCATTATTTAATTACGTCAAGAATGAAAATAATGATTTATATATCATATATATTCAGTATATATATATATATATATAATAAATATATAAATTAAATGAAGTACACCATTAAAGGAGACGGTAGGCCGTACTGTTCTCTTTTCCTTATTGACTTGAATGGAAGTAAGTAGATGACATATATATATATATATGTATACGTAAATACAGTATCATAATTATTTTATATATTTCCTTATTTTTCATTATATATACTTCAAAATCATTCTTGAATGTTTAATCAAGAAAAAAGAATCTCATCGCGTTTGTGGAGATGGTTGTCTGTACGTACGCACAAACGATGATATCATTCCTATGACCGTGGAATTGTATTGAAGTGTATGTATAATATTTTAGAATCAATATCACTTTAGAATAATCATATTTAGTTATTTATTTACACCATTATACCCATCTATGTAGGGTGGTGGGGGAAAACAGATTACACCACGGTGTGGAGACGGTATTCCGTACGTACGAACACAAGGTGATATCTTTTTCCGTAGGATAGATAGAAGATGAAATAGGGTTTTTTCATATTTATAATAATGTATAATAATATTAGTGATACTTATGTTATTATGTTTATTATTAAACCAATAAATAAGAATAATTACAAGAAGAAATGAATAGGAAAGAATCAGTATAGGATATTACCTCTTCCTTGATGCGCCTCTTCATAACCTCCTCTTACGACACTAGAGTTGGACTTTTGAGGAGACCAGAACCTCAATAATGTTTCTAAGGAAGTTTATAAGGTATAGTTTCGGGGTTTTTCCGTTCATTAAATCTCATAATTTTGTAAAGAGAAGTTGGAGGAGGTGCCCTTTTATAAGGGAAGAGAGGTGCACATTAGGTAAAAACATAAAATATTATTTTATAATAAAGAAATATTCGGTTTATAATGGATCAAAAGTGAATTATATTGAATATAAATTGGGTATGGGCCGAAATAATGTCAAATAATAGGTTTTAGAAATGTTTAGGTTACTATTTTATCCTTATCAGTTAGATTTAACTCTACGTTAAATAATTTAACTTATACGGTGTCTTCTTGTTTTCTTACACTTTATGGTTAATAAACTTATTATAAAAAGGCAAAAGAGCCCCACATGGTTCATTATTAATATATATAACATTATCTAAGTCATTTGGATGAACCTTATATTTTTAGTAATAAAATAACAATAAATAATATAATATTTGTTTTAAAAACTATTTTATGTCAATTTCAATACTATTTGGTAATTGATTTTTGTGAAAATCATAACAAAATGTTTAGTTCAAAAACTATTATTTGAATAAATACTAACATGTCATATAAAGCTTTAAAATTAGTATAAATCATAAAATGTCTCAAAATAAATTTATTTGGGTATTTATAACATCAATTTTGTTAATATTTCATTAATAAGGTAATTACTACATCATCATTGTGTGATAAATAAATTAAATTATTTAATGTCTAAAAATTATAAATATAATATAATTATGTATTTAATATTTTTATATTTCTAATGAATATTTATAGTCTAATTTATCTTATGTATTACCCAATATTAAAAATGTTTTACTTATTAAACATTTATATTAACACTTTTAACTCATCTTTAAATAAAATAATTATAAATGTCCTAATCTAATCCATGTGGACCTAAAGTGTCATATTTTTATCCTATGTTTGTTTTTGGTCGAATTAAACTTATCCAATATAATTATAACATGTGTCCGGGTAATAATAATTTCATTTTTACCCTTAATTACCCTATTTACTTTTAACCATGGTAAATAAAAGTAAAAAAATTACCATTCACCAAAAATTATTTTTATCATATTGAACCACATTTTACTCCATGATATTTACCATGTCTATCAGAGTTTTAAAATTCCACTCACAGATGTGGTAAAATTAATTTTTATGTAAATTTTCAAAATTCTCCTACGAGGTGGGTAAAAGACGGTGAAAAGTTCAATAAAATTTTTATATATCTAAAATTATTATAAAATGACTCCAATGAATAACATTGAACTTATATAGTTATTATTTATCAATTTTGACCTAAAATAAATTTAAATAAAATAAATACTTATTTAAATAAAAATTTAGTTTTTAAATAGTAACCAAGTGTTTTCACTATTCATCAAACATTGAAAGTTTTAAGAAAAATACCAAACATTCACCCTAGGCTAATTTCGATATTCCAAATCCAAAAATGAATTCCATTTTGAATGATTAAATTGATAAAATTTTAAATTGTGGTTATTATTATTCATAACAGATAGTTTATATAATATTTTAATAACATATTGTTGTTTTGTGAAACTCGGTATTGCATACAACACACTATATTGTGGAAGGTCACGATTGCGTATAAAGAAAGCCAAGTCAGGGTTGCATGTAGTGAAAGATTCATTTGATGATGTGTATAACAAAATTCAACCATATTTAATTTATACATTGAATATATATATATATAAAAACATAGTAAATGTTTCATAGAATAACTACTATCAAACAAACTTGAAATTGTTTGTAACACGATCCATGAAATGTGTTGCGTATACTACAAGATAATACGGTGTTGCGTATAGCACAATATATTCTTGGTGTAGCATACAAAATAAAAAAGAATAATTCTCAAAAAATCTCGGATGGTTATATTCTACCACCCTTAAAATGAATTTTTCCCTTGAAATTCGTCGGGGTTATAAATAATTTTGTACTTGAAAGTTTCATTATTTGAAACCCACATCGTAAAATGGAATACCAAAACATAACTTTATAAACTAATGTATGAAAGGTAAAGGTTACCCAAATTAACTAATTCATGTGTTTCCACATAGGTGAAATTATGGAAATGGAATTGAAATCTAACCATCAAGTTCTGATGGAGAGTGGTATAGAACATGGCTATGAAAAATCCATCAATCAGAAAGCCATAAATTTGTGATGATCTAAGATACCATCTGATTAATCGTATATGAGGATACTAGTATAATATTATTGGTTTTCAAGATCATTTCCCTAGAGTTAAGGAATTTGAATTATAATAAATACTTACTTTATTTGGGTACAATCTCACCATTTTCCTTGCCTTGAACAATTTCCACTTCATATGTCAATGAAATGAAGTATAATTTTTCATTCTTGATGTGTTATCAGATCATGTGATAGAATGATGGGTAATTCCATCTATCTCAAATAAAAGGTTAGCAAAAGTTATAAGTCCATCTTATGGTGAGATTAATCGTATATGGTTCTAAAAATTGACTTATACATCATCTATCATAGTGCTTAATAAAATATAACTAGTTTCTACTAACCAAGGACTTCTTGTAGACCAGTGGTATGCAATAATGGTCTATCGCACATCAGTTTTGGGTTCGATTCCCACAGCCCTTTCCGACGCGACGTGTTGTCGTCCGTCCTGCAGGTTGTCTTTTTTCTAAAACTACACTATTATAACATTACAGAAATAATTTCTAAAAAAAGTTCTAGCCTTAAACAATACTATCTAATGTCCGACATAACCCTTTTCAATCTTTAGAATTATCCAAAATACATATATCCAATCTCATAGTATAAAGAAAACAATTACTGGAAAGGTCACATAACAAGGAAGTCAATACCATCATTTATCATATAATATATCATTTTGGTCACATTCCAATCATGTAAATTCCTTAATCATGTATTTTCTTGAAATAGAAATTAATATAGAACCTTATTGAAAACATGAATGCTATAAAAAGGTAACTTTTTACACTTACTAAAATCCAAAAAAATTTCATATACTCATACCATGATATAACTTTGTCCTTATTGCAGTCATGAGCTCATTTCATTTTTTTCATTATCTTTTCATTATACGCATATAATCAAATTTCAAAAAATATCTAAATAACCTTTCATGGTTACTCGTACCATTCAACATATAATTTCAAAAACATAAGGAAAAAAAATATTGTAACAAAACTTAGATGTATCCTTATTCCACAGTACAATGAGATTACTTATACAACACTACTCTTGATAAACATGTAATCATTCAAATACATTCTTAAACCATTGACTGATCTTGAACAATTCTTTCATCTCACATATCATTTGTAGTCTCTTCATCATCATAAAAATAAACACTACCCATACGACCGTGCTTATTCTCTCCATGATATTTTCCTTTAGGGCATTGAATTGCATAATTCCCATACATTCCACATTTAAAACATTTAACCATTGTTTATGTCTTAGCAATATCATTATCCTTGTCCATGGTGTTAACTGAACATTTTCCTTTGTAATTACTGGATTTTTGTCCTTCTATTCCACACCCAAAGCATCTTCTAGTTCCTTTGAAACATTCTTCTTGATTTCTCTTCCCACATGATTCAGATGAGGAAAATTGAACTTCCTTTCATCTATGATCATCATGAAACACCTTTCTCTTCTTAAATGAGTCAAGAAACATACTAAAGTTGAGATTATTGATCATATAATGAGATCAATGATTAGGTATAACAACAATGCTTCACCTTCTGAATCCCATTTCATTTTCTTGATCATGAAGAATAACATTCCATTGTCTATCATATTCTCCATTATCGTGAATCTTCCTGTTTCCAGTCATTTTCTAAAACCCAATAAGAATAGTATGGGAGGAAAAAATCATAATCATGGGGGAGAACCTTCAATATATAACATCATAGGATATATTATAATATCGTTACCATAATTATAGGAATATATCCTATACTTATACGTAACCTTAGGGACATCCCTAGACATACCTTAGAAATATCTCTAGGGATCTCACTAAAGTTTTCGCATCCTAGTTTCCAAAGGATAACGAAAACATTCCTATGATACCAACTATAGAGACCCGAAGCTTGACATAAATGGACTTTAAATTACTTCTTAAAAAAACTTAATACATACAAATAACAAACACACAAAGAACATAATAGTTTAGTGTCTTTGGAAACTCGGAAAAAAATAATTTTCTAATCACGGTGAAAGGTCTTCAACATCTCCAATAAAGATCTTCCACTTTTTTTTCTTAGCCAAAAACAATATTTATATAATGTGGAAAAGAAACCATAAAAAGGGTGAGCTCAAATGCTCAGTAAGGGTAAACAAAGAGAACATAAAACAATCCATAAACATTTGAATGAAGAAACATGAACATAAAATCTAAACATCAAAATCTTGAGAAAAGACATAAATCATGGAAGTACATAAGGCATATATCATAATTGAACATCAATCATGATAAAATAGCATGGGAATAAAACATTTAATTGTGGAATACAATTAATAACATAATATTATTTCCAAATTAGCCAAGGCATTGCTTCCAAGACCCTCTTAGTGGACAAAGTCCCTTTCTGAATCTATTTCACTCTTCGTTCCAGTCCTATATCACTGAACTAGATTAACATAACATTCCAGCCATATCTATCTCATGAGATATAAATCATTACCCTATTCATTGGAGGGATATATAGTTCCCACCCATCTCATAATGAAATCATTCTTTCCTGTACCACAACACAATCATAAATCATTCATCATAACCCAAATAATAAAATTGGTTTCATAAAAATTTTCCCATCTTAACATAATCCATATAAAACAAATGGATATCATATAATCATAAGAAAAATGTGACCATTTAAATCATAGATACATTATATTTGAAACATACACATATGAAATAATGTCATCTTAGATGGAAAAATGGTTTTGATAAAACCCTTTAAATATATTCTTGATGAAAATATCCTTTCTTCTTCAAAATACAATTTTTCACAAAATTCCATGAAATTTTAAAGGAAAAGGATTTTGTTGAAAATATTGATTAAATATTTTAGAGTAGGATTCATGAAAATAAGGTGTTAAGAAACCGTAATAATATGCTCATGTCATATAAGTTAAAAATAACATTGTTCTCGTACTTTTGTTGTAAAAGTCAAAAAGTTCTTCGTATGGTAAATAAAAGTAAGAATCCTTTCATAACATGTGGTAAATTTATAAAATGTATAAAAATGAATTTAACAATATATGAAAAAAATTTTATAAGGCGTGGGTATGGATGATAATAATAACCCCAACAAATACTTATGAATAACAATCTCAGATAAGAACGAGATTGGAATAGTTATCCCTTACCTTAGGTCTGATATTCATAGTACGTATTTGAACATCCTGTCTAATGATTTAAATAATGTAATTGAGTTATTATATAATCATATTAATTTTTATGATATCATATATGGTTCACTTATGACTTTATATAACCCTGTCTTTTGTAAATTTCATGTTGAAGCAGCGTTTTGGGTAATACGTTTTATTTATCATACGTGTTTGGACTTGTTGTTCTTGATATTATAATAACTTATATCATGATTTAATTACTTCATGAATTTAAATAATGATTTATATATCATATTTATTAAATATATATATATATAAATAATAGATAGATAAATGAAATGAAATACACCGTTCATGGAGACGGTATGCCGTACGTATGCATGAATGCTGTTTTCTTTTCCTTGTTAACTGGAATGGATGTAAGTAGATGAAACATAAATATATATATGTATACATAAATTCAGTAGCTTAATTATGTCATATATTTCATTATTATTCATTATATATACCATATAATCATTCATGAATGGTTAATCATGCAAAATAAACCTCATCGCGTTCTTGGAGACGGTAGTCCGTACGTACGCACGTGCGATGATATCATTCCAATGATCGTGGAATTGTATTGAAGTGTATGTATAATATTTCAGAATCAATATCAATTTACATTAATCATATATATTTGTTTATTTACACCATTATACCCATCCAAGTAAGGTGGTGGTGGAAAACAGATCACACCACGGCATGGAGGCGGTATTCCGTACGTACGCATGTGCGGTGATTTTGTTTTTCGTTGGATGGATAGAAGATCAAATAGAGTTGTTTCATATTTATAATAACATATCATTATATGAGTTATACTATTGTTTTTAATTTATGATGAAACATATAAAGAAGAATATGTAGAAAAATAAATTAATTGGAATGAATCGGCAAAGAATATTACCTCTTCTTTGAGGCGCCTCTTCTTAACCTCTTCTTAAGGCACTAGAGTTGGACTTTTTAGGAGACAAGAACCTCTATAATGTTTCTAGGGAAGTTGAGAAGGGAAATTGGGAGTGTTGTTTGGAGATTTAATGATCAAAATTATGTAAATATAATAGGGAGGAGGTTCCCTTTGATAAGGGAGGAGAGGGGCACTTTAGGAAAAAACTTAAAACATTATTTTATAATAAAGTCATATTCAGTTTATAAAGCCTCTGAAGTGACTAATTTAAAAGATAAAGTGGGGATTGGTCGCAATCCTCTCAACCAATATGTTTTAGACATGTTTAGGTTACTATTTTTACCTTATCATTTAGATTTGACTCTATGTTAAAAAATCTAAATTTACCGTGTCTTTTATATTTCTTACACTATAAGGTTAATAAACATACTATAACAAGCCAAAATAACCCCAAGTGGTCCATTATTAATATATATAACCTTATCTACGTCATTATTCTAATCCTTATATATTTATAAATATAATAACAATTAATAGTCTAATATTTGTTTTAAAAACTATTTGATGTCAATTTTTACACTATTTGGAAATTGATTTTTTTGTGAAAATCATAACAACAAGATTAGTACGAAAATTGTGAATTGAATCTATAATAACATGTCATATTAACCTAGAAAATTAGTTTAATTCATAAAAAGTCTCAAATTACATTTATTTGGGTATTTATAACATCAATTATGTTAATATTTAATTAATAAGGTAATTATTGTATCATCATTGTGTCATAAATAAATTAAATTATTTAATGTCTAAAAATTATAAATAAAATATCATTATGTAGGAAATATTTTTATATTTATAATGAATATTTATAGTCTAATTTATCTTATGTATAACACTATATTAAAAAACTTTTAGTTATGAAACATTGATCTTAAATCTTTTAACTCTTCTTTAAATAAAATAATAATAAATGTCTAAATCTAATCCAAGTAGACCTAAAGGGTTTTATTTTAATCCTAAGGCTGTTTTTGGACGAATTAAACTTATCCAATAGAATTAGAAAATCTATCAGGGAAATAATAATTTCATTTTTACCCTTAATTACACTATTTACATTTAACCGTGGTAAATAAAAGTAAAAAGTTACTATTCATAAAAAATTATTTTTAACTTATTGAACCACATTTTATTCATTGATATTAACCGTTTCCTTCGGATTTTTGAAATTCCACTCACAGAAGCGATAAAAATATGTTTTATGTTAATTTTCAAATTTTCCTAGGAGGTGTGTAAAAGACGGTGAAAAGTTTAATAAACTTTTTATTTATCTAAAATTAATATAAAATGACACCAATTAATTACATTGAACTTATATATGTATTATGTATCAATTTTGACAAAAAATAAATTTAAATAAATTAAATAATTATTTAAATAAAAAGTCTGGTTTTAAAAAGTAACCTAGTGTTTTCACTATTCATAAAAAATTGAATTTTTTCAGAAAAATACAAAAAATTGTCCCTAGTGTAATTCTGATATTCTGAATCCAAAAATGAAGTCCATTTTGAATGATTAAATTTATAAAATTTCAAAAAGTTGTTATTACTATTCATATTGGCTAGTATATATAATATTTTAATAACATATCGTTGTTTTGTGAAACTCGGTATTGCATACAACACATGCTATCATGGAAGGTCATGATTGCGTGTAAAGCATGCCAAGTCAGGATTGTGTGTAGTGCATGTTTCCTTTGTTGATTCTTATAAAAAATCCAACCATATTTCATTTATACATTGAATATATGTGTATATATATACTAAATTTTGTGTGGAATAACTACTGTCAATCAAACTTCAAATTATGTGTAACAAGATCCAAGAATAGTGTTGCATATACTATATACTAATACGCTGTTGTGTATAGCGCAAAATAATATTGCTGTAGTGTACAAAATAAAAAAGAATAATTCTCATAAATTCTCGGGTTGTTACAAGTATTTCATTATTATTCCTTAGAAACCCCAATTATGTTAATCGATATCATCCTTAATATTCCTTTATGTAAACCATTCATTTCTTACTTTTTAATTTCATGTTTATGATTGATCTTTATTTATTCTCTACAATACATGCCTGATTATGAGAATTTTAAGATGTTGTGGGCCAACCATGATTTTTAGATGATTTTAATTTATTTATTTATTCTATAAATACCATTAAATTATATGAGTAATTAGTTAACCTAATCATATCATTAGAAAAAATTTCATTAAGATAAAAGTTGTAAACATTTCTTAAAATTTAAAACGATGTTATCATTGTTCACGTTCTTTGTGTGGGATTTATTGAAATTTTATTTGTTTTAATTTAAATATATAATCCACATTTCATGTATCTTTATTATGGTTTCCCTTGGTTTTATGGTGATAAATCAATGATTTTGATATACTGATTTTACTGACCAATGTTATAAGACTATTTTAGACATCATATTCCCCAATTTTGTTCATCCCCTTTATTATCATTTAAGTTGATATTTTTTTGTGTTAATCCCATATATATTCTAAATATTAATAAGATTAAAAATTTATTATGAGGAATATTATAATGTAAATTAATAATATTTTATTTTTTATATTTGATTGTATTGTTGAATCCAAATATTCAAATGATATAAAACATTTAAACACAAGAATATGTTGTTGTTTTTATTTTATTGTATCAATTGTATTTAAATTTATTTATACAGGTATATCATAGTAGTTTATATAAAACTAATATTTCTTCATATTAAGAAATAGGTCATAAAAATATAACATTATAGTGTTTTATGAATTACCAACCCATTACATTACAATTATTATTGTTGGATATTATTCAGAAAAGCCTAGATGAGGTTATATGGTGGTCAAATAGTAGTAGGGTAGTATAAGGGTGGTTTTTAGCTAAAAATAGGGATTACTTTTCTATATTGGCAGTTAAAAGTTTATATGGGATCTGGTTTACAACCTTTATATGGTGAATGATTGGTCGTGAAAAGGATTCATACACCATATGATAGGGATTTATAGTTCATTTTAATTAATACCCATAAAACACATTTTTTAGTGTATGTTGAGGATTAGTGTGTTTTATGGAATAAAATTTTGATTTACTACATCTTTTATAGGCACCCTATAATGTACATAACATTTATATATAAAATTTACCATATGACTTTATAAATTGTCTTTTTATATATTATTGATATAGAAAAAAATTAACCTTTATTTTTTATTACATCCTCTTGGACTTATAAGACCATTATGTTTAATTAACATTGACAGTATATCAATTTTGCTTTGATGATATGAGTAGTAAAAATATACTGTTTTAAAAAATCCAATTGACACATACAATGAAAGTGGTGTCCTTAACCAATAGGATCGTACCTTAAAATTCCCATTTATTGGAGCATCCGGGGGAGTCATCATCACTAATATTTTCCCTTGACTAATACAAGGATGATATCCATTAAAATAATTATAATATTAACTATTCACGAGAGAAGATCAAAATCATTGAGATCACAGCTAACACCATTTATCTCTTGCCACCATATGAAATTATCACTATCATACACCTTATATTATGGAATTTTCTATAATATTAATGAGATATGTATCATGACCATAATAATATTAATATATATATATATTAATATATTTTAATCATAATTTTAGTAGATTAAAAATGATTATTATTTTGATATAATAAAACAAAAAAATATTTTTCTCTAATATTAAGAATCAATTAAAGAATTAAATTTATTGGATTTTTTTATTTTTTAAATAATTAATATTTTATTTAAAAATTATTGTTTAATAGAATTTAATTAATTTAAATAACCATATAAATTTTATTAAGTCAGATGTAATTTTATAAGGGTTTGAAAATTTTTATTGTCAAAAAAACACAAATTTTTTTTAATAAATATCGATTCTTATTTTAAAAGATAAAATTCTCATATTTATAATATAATCTCGAAAAAATTAATATTTTTTTGTTATTATAATGTAGAAATTATCTAATGGTTAAATTTTCCTAATTTGTATATACTCACTTTTTGGGTAAATATAAAATAGGGCCTAGATATTTGGTGAGTATTATGATATCATTATACCTCAAAATTGAAGTAATAAATATTATAAATGTTATCCATCACCAAATATATGCTTCACCATTATAATAAAGTAGTATTATGTTTATTTTATAAATATTATAAATCTATTATGAATCATCCAAAAAATATTTCATATTTTATGGTTCAAATATAATTTAATTAAGGACATGGTTATATGAAATAGAAGTAGGGGTATTATTATAATAGTTTAGGATGATGTACAAATTAAATAATCAAAACACCTTTATTTTGAAATAAAACATGGTTAAACCCATAATAATTATTGTGGTCTCAGATATTTTTTTATATAGAGTCGAAAACCAAAATTTGCGAAATAATAAACAATTATCCAATAATTTATTATCTAAACACACAAAATTTACAATTTAACATCACACAAAAACATTTTATAACATTCATAAAAATCACTAACATCTCTAGAGTTCTTATAATTTTCTCCAATCTCCCTATATTCTCCTATGAATAAATTGGAATCACACAATCAGGGTAATGTATCCTCTCTTTATCTTTATAAAATTAACTTATATATGATATGTACTTTATCATAATTTCTTATTGATGGAATATGTTCTCTTATGTTCCCCCTACATTCCATTTTATGTCTGAATTATGAGAGACCCCATTCACTATCCTCAATCACTTATATGATCAGTCATATTCCTCCATAATGCTACATAAATTTCACAATGATTTTCCATATCAATCAATATATTATAGAATACCCATACCCATCTCTTATCAATGGATATACACAATTTTCACATATATTTTTGTTTGGATACTTACACGTGTTTATTACAAACTCTGTGATCTTGGAATAAAATTTGGGGATGAATAGACTCATGTTGTATGATCTATTTTTCTAACATAATCATGTAAGTGATATTAAATTGGTGGGTGAAACAAGAATTATACAGTGCTTTGATAAATTGGGTAATGTTTTAGTCTCATGAAATATCTTCACATTGATTAAGTTGTGAACCTTATCCACCACATGAAATTATACATAATGATTCATTTTTATTTATCATTGACATGTGTTTATGATGCAATGTTTTATGTTTCTTATAAATTTCCTAGGTTTCACGTATTTTATAGTCCTATATCATTCCTTACTATTGTTATTTATTATTTTCAAACCATTTATGAATGAATTACATGACTATAATATATCATTTATTTAACTATTCTTGTTATATATGGTTTCTTTCCAAATTGTGATTTATATATCAAGAATTTATTTCGAATATCCTTAGGTTATCCATGAACTTTTATGTTTGAATGAATATTATGAACATGTTAAGTATTAAATAATGATGATGTACTACATGTTTTAAGATGTTAAGTAGAATTTATAGTTATGAACAACACTATAATTCATGAACATTAATGTTTTTTCCATGTACTCTTTTGTAATAAATTATGAATAAATATGAATTAAATAGAAAAAAGATTATATTTGGTATCAATGCAATATTTATCTATTTTGGGATTTGGATTAGAAAAATCTTGAAAATACATAAGGATAAACTATATATAATAAAAAATCTCTAGATTTTGGTAATGTATAGTGTTATTGATTTATCAAAATATAAATCCTTGTCCAGATACTAAAAGTGGATATGGTAATGAAAAATATGTAATAATGGGTTATCCCAGAAAACACCTTGTGGGGATAGACTCGGCCAAAAACATGTGCACGAAAATGGGCCATACAACATGTCTAGTTTGGATCTACCAAGGAATATGATTTTATAAATTCAAAATCTCAGTCTGAACAATTATTATGGGATTAAAAATCCCCACTGGTTACATGAATTTAATTTTTTCAAGGATACCATATATTTAGTACTATAAAATCATATTTTAAGAAATAAATATCATTTATAATTTATCTATTTAATGTCATTGAATTATATTTTATATTAGTACTATTTTAAAAAAAAATTATACATTATCATCTCGATATTCTTTTCAATGGTCAAAAATAGATGGAATCGGGTAAACATAAAATGTGAAGTGAAATGTTATGACTTCACAAATGAGATGAACAACCTTTATGTGACAACATACTAAAACTCTCAATGGATAATATGATACCTAAATTTTGGAATAGTGGATCAAATCTATTAAGAAGATATTCTCTATCATTCAGTGTTATAATTGTCAGAATTTTCTTTGTTATTTTTATCATATGGTGGGAGAGAATCATTAGTGATTGAAATTGATCAAGAATAAAATTCTTTAGGAATATATAAATGTGATTTGGTGTTTTCAATTCTTCGAAAAAAATTTAAAAAATACTTTCCTCACATTCTCTAAATTAAAATGGTATGATATTTTTTTACCTCTTGAAATGAAAATGAATATATTGGGGAGTACATTGAAAAAATTATAATAATTACATGATATTCCTCTAGATTTTTCATTACCAAAAAATATAAAGTTGATCATTTCATTAATTGGATAAAACATTGCCAATCAAAATCCATGGTGGTCTAAGGCATTGATATCATTGAGGAAATAGTTTGATGTAAACTCAAAGTCAAAATGAGTATTAGAGAATCTAAGGGAATCAATGGGATATAAAGTGGAATGTGGAGTATTATTCTCATGGTCCAATAGATAAATGTAATTGTGATAAAAAAATTTGACAACACATGTTTAAAAGCTGTGTAATAAAGTACCCTATAAATTTTATAAGGGGGGCGAGGAATTACTTTTGGTATAAGAAAGATAATAAAATATAATGTTATTGCTGATTTGAGAACCCCATTAGTGAGATGGAGGAATGGAAAACATTAGTCAAAACCCATTGTATTATTCAATGCATTAACTAAACGTATCTAGGTCACTTTTTAATATAATTCACTATATCATGGGTTTTTGAAGAAAACCCAAAACCACCAAGGTAATAAGGGGGAGGTTTTACCATCACAACCGTTGAGGGGATACTATCAATTAAGTGGTAAATATTATTATATTTATTCATTCAAGAATAATGAAAACAGTTTTTTATTCATGTTCTATGTTTTTCTTCACCTAACACATGGTTAGTAGAACTGTTCAGATACTAATAGAAATCAAGGATGTTGAGTTGTCGGTGAAAATGGTAATTAGGGAAATGGTTCCATATGGTGTATATAACTAACCCCCTATAAAAATATTTTCACTCAATTTGTTATTGCATATTATTATACTCTGTATAGTTAATTTTTTTGAAATTATGTTTGTGGAATGGCTCTATATATATAGACAAAAAAATATCCATGATAAGAAAATCATTGTACATATCACGAATTAAACCTCAATTTTATAGATGTTCATGGATGAGGATGAATATCATTTTCCACTTAAATATAATTCAATTATATTTTATCAATCAGAAACAGAATATCAATCTAAAATTATTGAGTCTAAGGAACATACAATCTTTGAATACATTCCCAATGTGGTTGAATATGCTGATGTTTTTTCTTAAAAATTCCTTCATATTCCTCTTAGTTTATTGGTTAAATTATTAATCATGCTTATACCAAGGGAATTATTATTATACAATACTTCATATTTAATATATTTTTTATACATTATGACATGAATAAATACAATAGGAGTACAACGATAAAGTGTTTATACACCAAAGTGCTTCACATTGGGTGCACCAGTCCTATTCATTATTGATAATGATTAGACAATGTGTCTTTTCATTTATAATCATGAGTTCAAGAGGAACATGGTAATGTGAATGTACCATATAATATAGATTTATTAATAGATAGATTAGATATTTCAAACATAGTACATATCTAATGTGGATATTCAATCAGGATATTATTATGTAATGTTAAATAAACAGGATATCACTAAGATAACTCTTCAAATAAGGTTCAATATTATGAGTTCATAGTAAATACATTCCAAATTAGTAATGATACTTCAATATATATAGACACGATTAACATTTTATTTATAGATTAACTATCTATGCATATGGATTTATTTATATATGATATTCTAATATACTCAAAAACAATGTAGGAGAAAGTGGATAATTTAATATGTATGGTATAGACCATATAAAATGAGAAGAAGTTTGGAAATTATTGTAAAAATGTGTTTTGGTTGATGAAATTCTCATTCATTAGTTATGTACTTATAGGAAATGAAATATATATAATATCATGAGATATAGAAGTAATTGAATGATGGTCAAGGACAACATGTGTGACAGAGATCTGAATTTTATATAGATTAATTGGGTATTATTGTTGATTTCTGAGACATTTATCATGATTATTAAACCTTATAACCATGATTACACTTAATGGGATATATTTTCAAGGAATTATGAATTTTAAGTGGAATTCATGGAGTTGAAAGAGAGGCTTATCATAAGGACATTACCTACCAAACTGGAAAATTGAGAACATTTCATTGAATTATGTGACACTTCATATAAGGTAAGGGGATATGTGTTTATGTGTATTTAAATATTGAAAACCTTTTATTAATGGAAATATAACATTCACAATCAAAAATACCGAACACGTGATCTAGAGTAGGATAATGTTACCTTAAAATTTAAAATACATTTGTATCAACTCTCTAGGGATAAGTGTGAAATATATATGTATCACAAAAGCCTCATGTATATATTCTCATAAAAATAGATTAATCAGTGCCATAAAATATGTTTAGATATGATCAAGGACTATTATTTAACAATCACATCCATCCATGGTGTAAAATAAATTGCCACGTGATATAAGTATAAGGTATCAAAAAATTTAATCATTGATTACATCGGAGAAGGATGTGATCTGCTTATTTGTGATACTTATTGATGTGGGAATCAAAATAGAATAAACATCATCAATCCATTAAAAAAATATCTCTCTCTATATCACTCTAAAATGATATACGATCATTAAATAAGAGATATTGGAATTAAGAAGAAATTAGAAGCTATAAAAAATTTAAATCCTTAGAATTCAATGTAAAGGAAGAATTATTATTATGGTTTGAGTCACGACTATGTGTACTATCAAATCATGAGTTAAAGAAGGATTTGTTGGATGATGCACATTGTCAAATTTATTTATCCATCCATGAAGCACAATGATATGTCACGATATCTGATATAAATTTTGGTGGGACATTATGAAAAAGCATATAACTGAATATAAATCAATATGTCTTGTATGTCAACCAGTTAACAAGTAAATGAAAAAATCCAATGGGATGATGATACCATTTCCATTACCTACATGGAAATGGGAACAAACTCACAATTTAATTTTTCATTTGTCTTTTTAAGACACCATGAATAGGTAATTCTATATGTATTATAGTGGATCATCATAAAAATTATTCTCACTTAATTTCAATTCAATAGATCTTGTTAATCAATTAACCTGAAATAATATACAATAGATACCTTCTGAGGATAGTAAGAACAAAACTATTAATTAAATATTATTTAGATCCATGATTTACATTAATGTTTTAAAATAGACTCCAACACACTCTAAATATTGAGTTAAACATCATCACGAATAATCACCCTCAAATAGGTGGCCAATTTGAGTTGAAAATCTATTCACATGAGGAAATATTTAGGGATACATGATTGAGATCAAGGGATTATGAGGTCCACATATTCATCTAGTAATGTTCTCATAAGATAATAGTTTCTACTCTATCATCAAAATGGATCCATGTGAATCTCTTTATGGGAAGTGTTTTATAACCCATACATGTTCATATGATGCTAAGAAACACAAAATGATGGTTATAAAATGGTCCGGGAATGGTAGAATAGGTAAATATCATTTAATAGAACATCAATTCTTCTCAGAGTCAACACCAGGGGTATGTTAAAATTAATTAGTGATACCAAGATATTAAGGTTAGATAAATTGTATTCATCTGTATATATCTATGGAATAATGTGACGATATTTTAGAAGATGGGTAACTATTCTCAAATATACATCCTCATATTTGAGATCTCTGATCATTTTAGAGTGATGTACAATCTACTACCACTCCAACATGACCTACCAAAAGTACATAAATGGTTCATTCTATATCAATTGAGGATTTATATAACTCCCAAGCCTTAAACATTACTAAATCATGAGTTATTACAAGATTAAAAATTGAGGATCTTTTTAGGGTTAGAGTTTTGGAGAATTAGATAATAAATCATGCAATACATTCCACATTTTAACAAAGTGGTTACATAAAAGATAGTAGTCATTTTTTTCACATCAACGGAAACATATTTAAAACAAAACATGGATTCTTTCATGACACTTCCTTGACCCTATCATCGCATCATGTACCTTTCCCTTGACCTATGAAAAACATTTCAAAAACATGGAATGAGCATAAAAAGCTCAGTAAGGGATATAAAAGTACGAAATGAAAACATTAGTCCATGAATGAAATCATACAATACTCATAAAACATATTCATTTTAACATACCTCATCAAATCATGAATAAATCGTAGAAATCATAAGACATAAAGGTAACTTGAGGCATTGATAACATTCTTACGTAGGGAGTAACCCTAATGGTTATGTTGGGAATACACATCAAAGTATATTCCCTAAATATCTTCGAAGAAACCTTAACGTTTAACCCTTTCATGTTACCCACTTCATTGGAGAGCTATATCGGGCTCACTCGTCCTTATTATATCACGGAACCACCCATATTCATTACAATTCCCAAGAACCATAACATAATCATATCACATAAAACATGCATAAATGAAACCTAACATTTCCACATTTCAATCATAAGATATCAATACAATACATTGATATAATAAAAAAAATATCAAAACCATTTTCAATACAAAAATAAAAGATAAGTAAAACATGGTATTTATTTTTCATTTTAAAAAAATGTTATGGCTTGTAGAGGAAGCCGAAACTGAAATAATGGTTACAATGGAAGAGAAGTTGTTGTTGCCTCATAGGTACGACAAAAAAAACATTCCCTCTGTTCGTTTAGTAAATTCTTCATATAAAAAAGATTCATCTCTAATAAACATAATATTCAAAGGGTTTTATACACCATATAAAATAATGTTGTGTATAAAACATAATATGCCACAATGAAAGGAGATTGAGACGAAGTCCCTTGCCTCAGATCCGATTTGACTCGATCGTTATTTAATCCCCTGAATAATAAACTTGAGTTAAATTCAACATGCTTAAGAACCTATTCCATGTTCATTATTCCCTTTTAATCACTTATTATCGTGTCATGAACACTATGTAATTATTTAAGTTAATAATGGTCATTTTGTCGATCATTGGTACTTGAGTCAAAAATAAACTCTTTATAATTACAAGTTTTTCATGTGGTAAAATATCCATTATATCCAAAATTATATTCTTGATTAAGATATCATATATTTCATATATATCTAGTATATACATGCATTTACAGTATTACATAACATTTAGAGGTAAGAAATGAAATGCACCGTTCATGGAGACGGTAAGCCGTACGTACGCATGAACACTACTTTCATTTATATTTCGTATTTTATGGAATGGAATCCTAATGATATAAAGGTACATTATAATTCCATTATAATATCATATATAATATCATTAATTCAATCCTTTATATGTCCCACATATGGAATTAACAAATCAAATCACTTTGAGTGGGTGGTAGTCCACACTTCCTAAAATGAATATATCGCGTATACCCATAATGGAAGCCATAAAGGTATTACATAAATGTAAAATAAAGAATCATAAGGAAAAAATAAACATATTATATATCATATATAAATATAGCTACATCTTAATGTCCACCTTTTAAGGTGTTATAAGAATATTGAACAATCATCAATTCGTGAGACAAAAATTCACCATCCACAGAAACAGTATTTTCTTAAACCATTAGATGTAAGTGTGTGTAAGTGTATCATTAATAATTATTATGAAAACATCCTAGTATATTTAAAATACTGGTTTTGTTAAAAAAGAAATGAATAAAAATAGTTTAGGGTCTTGGAGAAGAAAAATAAAACAAAAGAACATTAGATAAGACTTTACCTTTCAATCGGGTAACTCTTCTTGAGTTTTAACAAAGATGTTTCTTGAAGAGATATATTCTTAAGTTAAGGCTTCTAGAATGAAAAGAGGTATGTGTAGAGATAAAATGAGTAGGTATTGTCCGAGCCAAAGGCTTGAGATGTCTGGGTATGGAGGTAGAGGTGGGGGCCTTTTATAAGAGGAGAGGAGAGGCACTCTTGAAAAGGTATAAAATATTACATTATTTTCAAATGAGTTTCGGATTTTAAATGTCCCACATTGAGGTATTTCGAGGATAATGTGATACGGGATCAAAATATACTCATCCAATAGGTATTTGGAAAGTGTAAGTATTAGATTTTACATTATCATTTAATTTTATATAAATCGTTCATTAATGAGGTAATCACTGCATCATCATGATTTCATAAATAATTTACATTATTTAATGTCAAAAAAGTATAAAAAATTTCTATGATGTAGGAAATAATTTTATTTTTCCAATGAATATTTATAGTCCAAAAGATAATTTATGTAGAAACAATTAAAAATGTTTTACTCAGGTGATACATTCTTTAGTGATATTCTCTTTTATTTAAAAATAAAAAGATAAAGTGCCACATTCAACCAAAAGTGATTCCATGGGGTCCCTATGTTTGGCACAAGGAATACCATGGTCGGATATTCCACAACCAGTAGCATTAGGACACTTTTTGGGGTCATTTTATATTATTATGATATTATTTTATTATCCTTAACTACCTGATTACGAATTAATCAAGATAATTAAAGATAATTATCGTCGTTACTATTCATAATGTCCAAAAACAAAAGAGACTTAATTAGATAATTTGGACCTTGTGATTCCAAATATGGAATCCATTTTACCAAATTCAAAACATATAAATTGCTATAATTAATTTAAAAATAATTCCCATGGTCAAAAAAATAGCGGTTTTTTTTGGAAAAATTATTTATGAAAAGTTTGGCACTTGTTTATACCCAATTTCAAAGTGAAATTTATCATAATGACCCACATTAGATTAAATGGTAAAAATATAGTTTATTAACACTTTAAAACCAATTAAAAATATAATCTAACCATATAATTAAATTAGATGAAAAAGCAGTTTTGATGTAAAATGCAGTATTTTCACTATTCATTAAAAAAATGAACACTGTCATAAAAATACCAAAAATTTATCCAAAGTAAATTTCAATGTCCCAATAATAAATAATAAGTTTATTTTGAAAAATAGAGTCTATAATATTTTCAAAATTTTGATTTAAAAAAATTGTTTTCCATCAAAAGGCAGTAAAACAATCTTTTAAAAAATATTAGTGTATTACATGCTTAAGATTTGATTTATTCTCATTTTATGCCTCTAAAACACTATCTAATTCATAAATAGTCATAGATAAAAATATCTATTATTTATTACTTACTTGGGATGTTACATACTTCCCCCCTTTAGAAAATTATGTCCCCACAATTTATTTACATAATGAATAAGTGGGGCTATTTATCCTTCATTGCATTTTCAGATTCCCGTGTTGCCTCTTCAATCATGTGGTTTTTCCACAAAACCATTACATGATGAATAACCTTATTCCGCAACACTTGCTCCCTATAGTCAAGAATCTAGACAGGTTGTTCCTTATAAGATAGATTCTCTTCCAGCTGAACTACCTCTGGACTCAAAACATGAGATGGATATGGCATGTACTTTTTAACATTGAAACATGAAAAAAATTGTGTACCTGAGATAAACTCAGAGGTAAGGACACTTGGTATGCAACTGATCCAACTATCTCCAGAATTTCATATGGTCCAATGAAACTTGGACTCAGCTTTCCTTTCTTACCATATCGAATCACACTTTTCCATGGTGAAACATTGAGAAAAATATGATCACCTACCTCAAAAGAGAGATCCTTCATCCTGTTGTCCGCATAAATCTTCTGCCTACTCTGAGCTGTTGTCACAGTTTGTGTATCAGCTGAACTTTTTCTGCCAACCCTTCTTCCAATTCTGCTCCCATCAACTTCCTTTTACCTACTTCATCCCAAAAAGATGCAGTTCAACACCGCTTCCAATATAATGCCTCAAATGGTGCTATCTTTATACAGGAATGAAAACTGTTATTATAAGAAAACACAACCAAAGAATGATTTTGGTCCCAAATTCCCTAATCGTCCATTAAACAAGCATGTATCATATCTTCCAAAGTCTGAATAGTTCATTCTGACTTCCCATTTGATTGAGGATGAAAATCTGTACTAAAATTTAATTCAGTACCCAACGACATTTAAAGGACTTTCCAAAAGATAGAAGTGAACCTAAGATCACGGTCAGATACAATGGAGAGAGGAACTCCATGTAACCTGAATATCTTTTTAAGATATAAACGGGAATGTTGATCTAGGGAAAAAGTATCTTATATAGAAAGGAAATGATCATATTTAGTCAAGCGATCAACAATAACCTAGACTGCATTATTACCTCGAGGTGTCTTCGTCAATCCCACAACGAAGTCCATGGATATATTCTCCCATTTCCACTCTGGCACTGGTAAAGGCTGAAGCATCCCTTTCGGTAATTGCCACTCTACTTTAACCTGTTAACAATTCAAACACTTCACAGTAAAATTAGTAATGTCTTTTTTCATTCCGTCCCTCCAGTAATACTCCCGAAGATCTCTAGACATCTTAGTACTGTCTGGATAAACTGAAAACGGAGAACTATGAGCTTCACATAACAAATATCTCTTCAAATATGAATCACAGTACACACACAATCTCTTCCCAAATATCAGAACACAATCATTATCAATATTGAATTCAAGAAACATACCTTTCTAAACCAGCTCTACCCTTTTCTACAACTCACTGTCTTGCTTCTGTGCTTGCTTAATTCTGTCTGATAGAGATGATTTCACTGATACATGAAACCAAACTGAAGAACATCATGCACCGACAACTTTTATGCCAAATTTCATCAAATCCTTAACCAAAGGATCACGTTCTAAATGCAACATCGTTAATGAATCATTACTTTTTCTACTCAAAGCATTAACCACTTTATTTTCATTCCCCGTATGGTAATGAATTGTACAATAAAAATCCTTGATTAATTCCCTCCATCTCCTCTGTTTCATGTTCAATAATTTCTGAGTGAATATATATTTTAAACTTTTGTGATCGGTATATATTTCACACTTTACTCCATACAAATGATGCTTCCAAATTTTAAAAAAAAAACAGTAGCTAATTCCAAATATTCTGTAGGGTAATTTACCTCATCTGTTTTCAATTAACACGAAGCATAAGCAATTACCTAATCATTCTGCATTAGGACATAACCATGTCCATTCAATGAAGCATCACTGTAGTTAACAAACTCACCATTCCCGGAAGGTAGTGCCAAAACTGGAGAATTCACCAATCATCTTTTCAATTCCTGAAAACAATCATCACATGCTTTTTTCCAGATAATGATAACACCTTTCACAGTTATCTTCGTCATTGGACTAGATAACCGTGAAAAATTTCTAACAAAATTTTTGGTAATAGCCTGCCAAACCAAGGAAGCTATGAATCTCGGTTACATTTGTGGGTATTGAAAATTCTTCACTAACCTTTGTCTTTGTAGGATCAACAGTTATACCATCTTTATAAACAATGTGACCAAGGAAAGAAATTTGTTGCAACCAAAACTCACACTTGATGAATTTCCCATTCAATTTATTTTCTTTTATGGTTTGAAAAATAACCCTTAAATGTATTTCATGGTCCTCTTTAATTTTAGAAAACACCAAAATATCATAAATGAAAACAACCACAAACATATTCAAGAACTCATGGAATATTCTATTCATAGGGTCCATGAATACATCAGGTGCATTGGTTATCCCAAAAGGCATTACTACAAAATCATAATTGCCATATCTTTTACGAAACACGGTCTTCAGAATATCTGCTTCATTTACCTTCAATTGATTGTACCCCGATCTTAGGTCAATCTTTGAAAAAAATTGAGCTCCCTGGAGCTGATAAAACAAATCATCGATATGAGGCCAAGGATATTTGTTCTTAATAGTGATGTTATTCAAGGCTCTATAATCAATTCAAAGGCTCATTGAACCATCTTTCTTATTAACAAATAAAACAAGAGCACCCAATGGTGATGATCTAGGTCGAATGAAACCTTTCTCTAATAAATCTTGCAATTGCTCCATCAACTCTAAAAGTTCAGTTTGAGCCATTCGATAAGGGGGTTTTGGAATTGGCTTAGCATTAGGAACTAAGTCAACGGTAAATTCAACTTCTCGATCTTTTATTAATCCATGAAACTAATCAAGAAAAACATCAGGATACCCATTTACCACTGGCACATCATTAATCTGAACTGTTCCCTTGTTTTCAATGATATGTGCAAGGTAACATTCATTTCCATATTTTATAAGTTTTTCGTCCTTTTGATATGTCATCAACAGTAAGGGTTCATTCATCAACACAAACTGAAAGACTTTTTGAAAAGAAACTTCTTTATCTCTATAGTCAATCTTAGCATGGTAAATAGAGAGCCAATCCATAACTAGGATAACATCAAACTCTACTAGAGTTAAAACAATAAGGTTTGCAAGATGGTTCATTCCACAGATAAGGATAGGAAGATTCTTATTAATTCTATTTGCCTCAAAATTTCCCCCAGGTGTTTTTACCAATAGTTCAGGAGTCATTTCTTAATATGGTATTCCAATTTTACTAGAAAAGTTTTTAGAGATGAAAGAATGTGTAGACCCTGAATCAAACAACACAATGGCATAATCTGAAAAAATAAACAAAGTACCTGATTCAACTTCATTTTATGTCCCGACATCGGCTAAAGTAGTTGCAAAGGATTTCACCACCCCTTTATGCTTATAGTCTAACTGATTCCCATCACTTGAGCTCTTTTTCGGACACTTGTTTGCATAGTGACCCATCTTATTGCACTTAAAACATTTCACTAACTGTAAATTAAATTTGGTCTTACCATCACCCTGATCATTTTCAGTGCAATAATGAGCATTATGTCCCATCTTACCACATCAGTATCACTTTCCAGAATTCAAAAGACATTCTCCAGCATGCTTTTTACCACATTTATCACAAACTAGAAATTTTTTTTTCGTACCATCAGACCTTTTTTAAGAATTCATTCCTTTCTCCTACTACCTCGGTCTCTACTTCTGCAGGTTGTTATAGAACACTTGATCATTGGAAAACTCCATTTCCACCTTCTCATCACATCGAACAAGATTTTCATAACTCATTAAATCGAGAGAAACTAAATCCATTTGATATTTTGGCTTTAATCCTGAGTAAAAAACGATTGATTTTACAATCAATGTCTTGGATAAAATTTGAAGTATTCCTTGAAAATCGAGTGAACCTTTATTCATAGGCATCCACTGAGTCTTCATCATGCCTCAATTCAAGGAATTGTTTTTCCATCCTAAGTCGAACAGCCTTAGGAAAATACTTTTCAAGAAACATACCTTTTAATTATTCCCAGTCGAGAGCATCAATCTCATCAGCGTCCATGATATTTTTAACCATCAGCCACCACTGATCTGATTCACCCTCCAAACGGTAAATAGTACGACTAACCTTTTGATTGTATGAACACCCCATGACATTGAAAATATTCTCTAGTGCTTTAATCCACCCTTCAGATAGCACATGGTCAGGTGATCCTCTGAATGATGGAGGATGTTGCCTCATTAAATGTTCCACCACTAACATGTTCCTCTGCGGTTGATCTAGCTGATCTCGTGCATGGATACAACCACCATTTATCGCTTGAGTCAACTACGCTATCACTACAACAAACTGTTTAGTTCCAACTCCGACCATCTCAGGATGCTGATTTGGATGTCATTTCCTTAGGTATGCCTTCCTAGCACTCCTTCCATGGTTCCTCTACAGAAACCTTTTCTGAACAAACATGTCTTAGAAGAAGCAACATGGTAATATTCAAATGTTATATCATTTCAATTTGACCATGAAAAAATATTTTTGGATAATCTCTTATTAGAATTATAACTCCTAAAGTAATCTAATCCTCCCTCTGATACCAAATATATGTCCCAGCCTTAAAAATTACTTAATCTTCAGTTATTACAAGATTACACATTGAGGATCTTTTCAGGATTAGAGATTTAGATCATTCGATCATAAATCATGATTTACATTCCACATTTAAAAAAGTGGTTACCTAAAAGATAGTAGTCATCTTTCCCATCAACAGAACCATATTTAAAAAAACATGTATTATTTCATGACACTTCTTTGACCCTATCATCACATCATGTACCTTTCCCTTGACATATGAAAAACATTTCAAAAACATTGGATGAGCATAAAAAGCTCAGTAACGGATATAAAAGTACGAAATGAAAACATTAGTCCATGTATGAAATCATAAATTACTCATAAAACATAAACATTTTAACATACCTCATAGATTCATGAATAAATCATATAAATCATAAGACATAGAGGTAACATGAGGCATTCATAAAATTCATACGTAGGGAGTAACCCTCATGGTTACGTTTGGAATACCCATCACAGTATATTCACTAAATCTCTTTGGAGAAACCTTAATGTTTAATACCTTTGAGTTACCCAATGCATTGGAGAGCTATATCGGGCTCACTCGACGTTAGATTATCACAGAACCACTCGTCTTCATAATAATCCCCAAGAACCATAATATAATCGTATCACCTAAAACATGCATAAAGGAAACATAACATTTCCACATTTCAATCACATGAGATCAATACAATTCATTGATATAATAAAAAAATATCAAAACCATTTTCAATAAAAAAATGAAGTAAAACGTTGTATTTATTTTTCATTTGAAAAAATGTTATGGCTTGCAGAGGAAGACAAAACTCAAATAATGGTCACGGTGGTGGAGAAGTCGTTGTCGCCGCATACGTACAACAAAAAAACATTCTCTTTTGTCATTTAGTAAATGCTTTGTATAAAAAATATTCTTTTTTCATAAACGTAACAGTCAAAGGGGTTTATACACTGTATAAAATAATGTTCTTGTATAAAACATAATATGCCTCAATGAAAGGAGATTGAGACGAAGTCCCTTACCTCAGGTCCGACTTGACTCGATCGTTCTTTAATCTCCTGAATAATAAACGTGAATAAATTTCTACTTTATTAAGATCCTTTTTCAAGTTCATTATTCCTTTTATATCACTTATTACCATGTCATGAACAATATGTAATTATTTAAGTTAATAATGGTCGTTTTGTAGATCATCGGTACTTGAGTCAAAAATAAACTCTTTATAATTACAATTTGTTCATGTGGTAAAACATCCATTATATCCAAGATTATATTAATGATTTAGATATAATATATGTCATATATATCCAGTATATACATGCATTTACAATATTACATAACATTTAGAGGTAAGAAATTAAATGCAGCGTTCATGGAGACGGTAAGCCGTACGTACGCATGAACGCTACTTTCATTTCTATTTCATATTTTATGGAATGGAATCATAATGATATAAAGGTATATTATAATTCCAGTATAATATCATATATAATATCATTAATTCCATCCTTTATATGTCCCATATATGGCATTAACGAATAAAATCACCATGAAGGGGTGGTAGTCCGCACTTCCTAAAATGAAGATATCGCATATACCCATAATGGAAGACATAGAAGTATGCCATAAGTATAAAATTCATAAGATTAATGAAAACAAAAACATATTATATATCATATATATATATATATAGTGACATCATAATGGACACCTTTGAAAGTGTTATAAGAAAATTGAACAATCATCATTTCGTGAGGCAGAAATTCGCCATCCTCGGAAACAGTATGTTCTTTAACCATTAGATGTAGGTTTGTGTAAGTGTAGCTTGAATAATTCATATAAAAACATCCTATTATTTTTAACATACTGTTTTTTTTACAAAACAAATTAATAAAAAGAGTTTAGGGGGTTGGAGAAGAAAAATAAAACAGAAGAACATTATCAACGTCTTTACCTTTCAATCGGGTAACTCTTCTTGGTTTGAACAAATATGGTTTCTTGATTACATTTCTGCCTAAGGTAAGGCTTCTAGGATAAAGATAGTGATTTGGAGAGATAAAATGAGCAGGTCTTGTCTGAGCCAAAGGTTTGAGATGTGTGGGTAAGGAGGTATAGGTGGGGGCCTTTTATAAGAGGAGAAGAGGGACACTCTTGGAATGGTATAAAATGTTAATTTATTTTCAAATGCGTTTCAGATTTTAAAGATCCCACATTGAACTATTTGGTGGATAAGGTGATAAGGGTTCGAAATATACTCATCAAATAGGTCTTTGACAAGTGTACGTCTTATATTTTACATTATCTTTTCATTTTCTTTAAATCGTTCATTAATGAGGTAATCGATGCATCATCATGATGTATGAAATATTTTCACCTTTCTAAAGACTATTTATTGTCCAAAAGATCATTTATGTATACAAAATTAATTTATTTTACTCAGGTGATACATTCTTTAGTGATATTCTCCTTTCTTTAAAAATAAAAAGATAAAGTGTCACATTCAACCAAAAGTTATTCCATGGGGTCACAATGTTTGGCACAAGGCATCCCATGGTCATCCATGACACAACTAGTAGCATTAAAACATATTTTGGGGTCATTTTTAAATATTATGATATTATTTTATTATCCTTAACTACCTAATTACTAATTAATCAAGATAATTAATGATAATTACACTCGTTACTATTCAAAATGTCCAAAAAAGGATTCATAATTAGATAATTTGGACCTTCTGATTCCAAATATGGAATCCGTTTTACCAAATTCCAATCATAGAAATTGAAATAATTAATCTAAAATTAATTCTCGTTGTAAAAACAAATAGAGGGTTTTTATTGAAACAATATCTATGAAAAGTGTTTCACTTGTTTATGCCCAATTCCAAAGTGAAATTAATCCTAATGACAACAATTGGATTAAATGGTAAAAATATATTCTAATAACACTTTAAAACCAATTAAAAAGATAATCTATCCATGTAATTAAATTAGAAGAAAAAGTACTTTTGATGTAAAATGCAGTATTTTTCACTATTCATTAAAAAATGATCATTATTAGAAAAAAACAAAAAATTTATCCAAAGTAAATTTCAATATCCCAATCATAAATAATAAGTTTATTTTGACAAATAGAGTCTATAAAAATTTAAAAATATTGATTATAAAAAAATGATTTCCATCAAAAGGCAATAAAACAATCTTTTTAAAAATATTACTGTATTCCATGCTTAAGATTGGATTTATTCTCATTTTATGCCTCTAAAACACTATATAATTCATAAATAGACATAGATAAAAATATCTTTATTCATTACTTAATTTTTATGTTACAATTTAAATACTAGAATCCAAAAATTTACTCAATCAATAGGTCTCTTTATTGGAGAATGATATTTATTATGATGAGTAGATGGTGAAGATATTAGATTTTAGATAGAAGGTTTTACATAATAATAATTTTCAACTTGTTAAAGCACTATAGAGAAACCACTTTTTCGAATAATAGATGTGGTATTTATAGGATGTGATGGAAATAAGTACCCTATGTTTTTTGTTCGATAAATCAACATATCTATGAAGTGTTTCCTAAAGAGGTGGGGATTATAATGTCCTGATGTTTTAGAAATGAAATTACCCTTATGATTTATTTAATTGTCTAATTATATATTCTTGATATAGAAAACATTTACTTATTTATTTTATTACATCATATTATAATTATATTCCAATTAACTAACATTACTATTGATAATATATATGTTAAACAATGATCTTTTGATTTATATAAATATTGTTTTTTAAACAATATATTTGACACATATAGTGGAAGTGGTGGCCTCAACTAGCATAATGATACACTATAAATACAATTTACTAAATAATAAAAGTGAGAAACAACAATTGATATTTTCCCTAAAACAATCTCAAGTTTTCATCAAACAAACAATCTTGAGAAAACCCATTTACAAGAGAATATTCTGAACATCGAGACCATGACCCAACCCATGTACAACGAACAACACCATTAAAGTATAAATATAATACACAATAATCCTAGATATATCATTATATTATTAAATGGATATGTTTCAAGATAATATTAATATGAATATGTATATTTTATAGAATAATGAATTTATTTTTTTCGTATTATTGTTAATTTATAGGAGATATTTAATTTTTGTATAATAAAATACAATCTTCATTTATTTTTATTAATATTAAAATTCAACTAAGGAAGTCATTATGATGAATTGAAGATTTTTTAAATCAAATAATATTTTATTAAAATATAATTATTATATAATATTTATTAAATTATAAATTTCAAATTATTTTTCTGAATTAATATATATTTTTAAGGGGTCAAAAACATTTATCATAAAAACCCCATAATTTCTCATAAAATTTTGATTCTTATTTTGAAATAAAATATTCACATATTTATATAATTATGTTGATAATATGAATATTATTTGTTTATTCAGTATATAGATATTATCGAATGGTGAATTTTTTCATAATATTTGGAGACAATTGAATTTTTGGTTAATAGGTAAACATGGTCTAAATATATGGTGTATATTAGGAAATAATAATACCCCTATATTAATTTAATTTATACTATAAATGGTATTCCAGAAAAAATATATGTTTTTCATTTAAAATATTGTAGTATGAATATTATTTTATTACATTTATAAATCTATTATCAATCACAAAAAATCTATAATAAATTTTCATGTCTTAAAATCAATCCATTAAGATCATATATCTCTTTAACATAATAAAGGGTTTTTTTTATTAAGAATACCATTTTAAAAAACTAGATAATTAAAACCATTTCTGTTTGAAAAAAACTAAGGTTAACAACCATGGAATGGTTTTTGGTGTTTTATTATTTTACTATAAAAAGACCAAAACCAATGTTCGATAAATGTCATTGAATCCACTACTTATATCTTATATAATAACACCCAAATTCATATTTAAATTCAATAAAAATCTGTATAGAAATATCTTAATCTCCCCTCACTACTGTAGAGTCCACCTAATTTTTAAGAAATCACTCCATTTTCTCCTCTAAATTATTTCGGGTTTCCCTATAAAGGTAAGTGATATTATCCTTCTTATCACTGTTCATGTATATTTTTTATACATTATCTATTATATTCATTTTATAAGGATTTTATATAATCATACATATCACCCATACATAATATTTTTAGGAATAAATGAGTAGGGGTCCATTTAACTCTCATTAATTTCTCCAATGAACAATCATAATGGCCTGTTATGCTGTTGATACATCACTGCATGTTTTCATGGCCACATAATTCTATACTAAATATATGTAACAGTTTAATATCATGTGTTTACACCATTATTTACATATAATTATTTTTTGGGACGAAAATATATTCATTCAACAATCTATGATCGTGTAAAATAATTTAATGAAAAGATGATTCCATGTTGAATAATCTATGTGCCACACTTGAGTATGAGTATGGAATGAAAGTGATGGGTGCACCAAATTTATATATAACTCCAATACATTGTATAGTTTTATAGTTTAATTAAATATAATGATAGGTATTATAAAGAGAATATAGTAAACAATGGTACTTTTTTTATAAAAATGTATTGGATGTTATACATGGCATATGTATAAGATGATGTGTTTTATGTTTTTTCCACTTCCCAGGTTGCCAGTTTTTTCATCATTATATATTATGCCTTATTATTCATGATTATGATTTTCCACCCTATTACGACCAAATTAAATTTCTATTATCTAACATGTATTTCCTTTTTAATTTTATTTCATGTTTATTCCATTACTCGGCTTTATATCTCACCAATTTCTTATTTATGTCCCCAAATTATCTCATGTAGTATTACATTCAAAATAATATTATGATCATTTAATATAAGTGTTCGATAAAGATGATGTATTTATTTTTTTATGTTTCACTATAATGTACCTAATTTCCAATGACACTAGACATCATGAAATTCTGGATTATATTATGTGTACTCTTATGTAAGTAATCACAAATAAATATGTAATAGAGAGAATGGTATTCAATTGCACAAGGAAAATATTATGTAACCATTTAATTTAGTCCATTAAGGGAGTGATTTATATGTTTTTTTGACGTCTTTTTTGGAAGAAACATCATTCATTTGGCTCCTCGTTTTCATTCCCAATAATGGGAAAACCCATTTTGATTTTGGGAATTCTACCCACACTTTTTCATCACATCGATCATTGGATTATTTTAAATTCTTATTATAGATAAATAGGGAATAATTTTTTATTTATCAATTATTTTAAATGGTTAATTATCATTATATTCCTAGAGGTCTTATTTTTGTTGATTTAGATTAATTAGGATACATTTTTAAGAAAAATTGTGGTGAAGTATGACATATAGTTTCAATCCTACACATAGGGGTTTCAGGTATTTTCTTCTTCACCATGTATAGTGCAACACTATATGAAAGGTTATTTGATGTTGGGGGACATTGTTTTATACATTATTACATACTTTATGTAGGTAATGATTGAATTTCCAGTCTATTTTATGGATAGTAGTGGATAGTACAATAAGATAATTAGTTTTTAATTACGAAATTTTTGGGTATGGGTAGATATCATATACTATGAGTATTTGATATATCATGTAGTTTTTTATATTATACCATGATATTTCCTTGATAAAAATAACATATATTGAAATCATTGTTTTCATTGTATATTATATTCCTTGTTACCTTTTTATTGTTTTCATTGATCATGCCCAGAATAAAAGTATATATAACATATATTTGGATTATAAATAATTAAAAAAGGAATTTTGGATTTTCTGATAATACTGACACAAAATTATAATGCAATGAAATAAATTCAATTGAGTAAATTATAAAATCCTAAATGTTTTTTCATGTAGTGTTAACCAGAGCTGTTTAGGATGTTCTGTGACTAAAAATGTGAGTATCTAGGTTGTGTGTTGTGTGATATTTTTATGTTATGTTTTTATTGGAATGTATGTGAAGTGGAAAGTTGTGTGATGTGGTATTGTTTCATAGAGGTTGCGATGTGAGGTTAAGGAGTATAGTGGTTGTGAAGTGTAGTGGTGAGGATTTTTTGTAGGGTTTAGTGGTGATTATGTGTGGTGGGGAATCATAGCTATTGTGTGTGTGTTGGTGGAATTGTGATATTTTTTTTTGATGTTTTATGTGTGTTTTTGTGTGTGGTGACATAACATTGGTGATGTTGTATGATATTGATGGGGGATCTAAGGTGTTTTGGGGGTCAATTTATTAGTCAAGAAAGTTTACTTTTGGAATATTTTTTTGTCTAGTTAACAATGGAAAACATGATAATACTAAAATTAAATACATTAGGTTGACAAATTAATAAGTAGTCAAAATATTTTCAATGTGTTATTACATGGGTTATATAAAATGAATGATACATTAATGTGTATCATAAATTTCAATAATGAGTATGACAAATTAAATGTGGAATCGTGTGGAATTTTTTTAGTTCTGTATTTTGTTTTATATATGAGTGAAATCAATTGTGATGTATGCTTTGCGGTATTATAAGTGTAATTTGTTGTGAACTAGTGTAGTTGATGTGAACCCACTTGTTGTGATTTGTGTATAATCAATATATCATAATTTTTTTTTATTTTGACACACATTCCATCTTATATTGTTATAGGTACCCACACGTAGTGTTTCTAGGTAATGGATTCATTCTCCACCATCATGGATGGATATGAAATGGATAGTTCGTTACTACCCTTTCCGCACACATCCTTATATAGTTGTATTGAAATATGTTTGTGTGTAATAATAACAAGTATGGTTAGCTCATGTATTTTCAAATGAGATGTAATATAATGAGGTAGTGATGTGATTCGATATGTGGTAGGGGTTTTTCCTAGTAGGAGGATATAATGGGGTATATTTATTTTTATGTTAATGATACAATAAATATATGGTTATAGATGAGATACGGTGTAATGAACTATGAATCCTTGGGATATGTGATATGTGATGGCCCATGGTTCTATGTTAGAGTTTGTGGGTTGTTGACTCATGATGATAAAACTATATTCATGACTCTGAAATTTTGGGAAATTTTTTGATAAATCCCTAGCCACATCAAAGATGTCATATGTTTGTTCTAGAATGATTTTTTCGGAAGTGATGTGACATGGTTTTGATTTTATGTGTGTGGAAATGATTGGAGATGAGGATGTACAACATGGTGTTACACGAGTGAAAAATCAGTGGGTATGGGACAAAATGGTTCCATTTTATAATAATATTTGTTTTATTTTTATATGTTGGATGTTTTATTTTATTAGATGGTTGTGGGGTTGATTGGTTTTCACTAGTTTAACAATAAATTTGGTTATTGGATTATCCTATTCTTCCACATACTCATTATCATGTTTTTCACATGTGAACTTGAAACCATGGTTATGTATTTACTACAAGAACAAGTATACTCACCCAAAATTTATATAATAATTTTATCATGTTTTTATGAGAACTTTTGTAACTGAGATGAAAATTTCATTCTTGGGATTGGTGTTTCTATTGTGTTATTGACATGGAAATATGTTTTGTTATATTGGGATACACACACACATACATCGAGATATATATATATATATCATTTTAAATACTTCATTTAATGTGTGATGGATTCATTTTTTTCCATTGTTTTATTCAATGATGTTTTGTGGGTTTTAACCTAATTTGCAAATCATCATCTAACTATACATGATAATTCCATATAAATTTTCATGATTTGTATCCCCTCAATGTGAGTTACCAACTCAGAGAATGTTAAAAGAAACGTTCAGGGGTTATTATCTCTCATACTTCAATGTGGTATTTTCATATGTAGTGGTTCATGAAATATATTTATCAATTCTAGTGGATATTGGAAAATATGGGGTTTTCATACAATAATTGTGATTGTTTCTTCGGTCGGTGGGGAAGTAGTTAAATTTGATCTATGAGTGTGACATAGACCAAGGTTCCTAGTTTGGATATGGGATTTAAAACCTCTTGTGATATATTGTATGAACTATAATATTAATGAATTAATATGTTAGGTAGATCTATTTTAATTTTAGGCACATAAAATAGGTACATTCATCAAGATTGATTTTTTTTGTTTATGAATTTTTTTTTGTGTGATTAAAATTGTGAAAATGAAAAAATATTATCAATATTCTATGATATAATGATTTTATTGTTTTTTGTCATTTCGATGAATTTTTTTCTGTCAATTTCATTCATTTCTAGAATGGAATGATGAACTATTTGATCATGGCATGGATCAATTGATAAAAGAAGGTCAGTATAAGTAATTGGATTTGTGTTCGTTTTTCAAGAAGTGTTAGTGAATGTATGGGTGAATCATTGATCTAAGATCATTTTAATGTTTTTAGGAGCTCAATATCCACTCTGAATGAATTTTATTTTTATTTCTGAAATCCCATTTAATAAAACTTTGTGAAACTCACTTGTTAAAAATTTAGAAGAAGTTAAACATCATAAGTAATTCCCAGTCCATTCTAAAACAAATTAAAACTGCTAAAGTCCTTTACATTGAATAGACACTATTCTATGGAGGTTCCCTTCATATCCAAGTTGTCCATGATGTAATCCTCCATGTGAAATACCATCCTATCTCATGTATGCAAATTCCCCTCTAGTCTTTTTTCCCCTCATTGAAACCACATACGAATATCTAATTCTTTTTGTATATCCATGATTATTGTTCTTAATTTTAATCAATATGCATCGGCCTTTCAATCATTTTATGTGCACCCCCTATAAAACCATGATCATCAAAGACACTTCTATAATTTATTCATTTGAATTTATGAACATATCTGGGATGTTCTCTGATTTAGCATCCTCTTTCATTCATTGGGATGTTATAAAAAACATCTAAACTATCTTGATGGATTTTTCTTTTGATATAAGACCATGTAACAAGAGAAATTGGTAATTTTGAGTAGTCCTTTAACCTCTATTGCCTTCCACTATTTCAAATAAACCCATCAGAATCAATCATGTTGTTCTTTCCTTTCTATGAAGAGGACTGCAGGTTCTCTTCTGCAATTAATGTATCCTTGTCCTCTGAGGACAAAGATTCTGAGGTAGACACATTGACCTATGCTTTATCATATAGCCTCCTTGCAAAGGATATATCTTTCAATTCCTCCCCTCATCAGTGGATCCATATTAAAATAGGGGAAGATCAACTTCACCGTGCAACGCAACATGGTTCTGGGAACCCGAAGACCCTCCACCTATAAAGAGAAGGAGGATTTCCCCCCATCCGGGGACTTATTCAATCTACACTGAGACCTTAAATAGGCATTTTATATTCCATGGACTCAATAGAGTCCCTATTCTGTAGGAACCCCAATCCTTGGAGATTTCCAATGACTAGAAGATCCATCCATAACTATTTCCAGGTCCAAGACCTCTTGGGGAAAGTTTCTAACACATCTCACAACTTATATACATGTGGTAGTGTTCCTCAGTTCCACCTCCTTATGGGTGTAAAAATAAATTCTCAACTACCCTATACCCTGATGATCCACTACAAGAGAAATATTACCAATGACCTATAACACATCTAGCATGGGTCGATCCCCCCTAAAGAAGGCAGTAACTCTCTAGTATTCCAAAAAAACATGCCATCATTTTCTAGATTTAGGGTCAAGATGCTTGCAAGATGAGCATAATAAAACAAATGATTCATAGAATACCTTTTTATACTAGGGAAATTATCCTTCAACATCGATGTATATGACATCCAGTAGGTTCCTGGATATATCAACAACAAAAAAAGCCTCTAAGAGACATGATGACACAACTCACGACTACGAAGGTCTGAGTAGAGAAAACACCCTAAAATATTATCGATTAGGAAAAGAACTTCCAGATTCTGAAATAGTAAAGGGAGACTTGGGAGAGAAATAAAAATTATAGAAATCGTAGTGTCTCTATTAAAATGAAATTCAAATGACCATCAAAAGATACAATAATAAAAACATTGATGAAAACAATGATAATTAGAAAATAAAATGATAATATCCTCCTCGTTCGCAAACCATATCAAAAAGTGCCTAAAATTGAGAAGACCTACAGTCGATCAATCATGTAGCTTCCTAGAAGATGATACAAATATATCAAAGACATCCAAAGAGGGGTGACACTTCTCAAAGAAATAATCCAAGGATATATCAAACATCACATATGCTTTTGTGAACTCAAAGGAAGAAAGAGGGACCTATAAAACACAATTTGAAAATTATTGGACTTTACTAAAAACATTAATTGATGGAAAGCTATGAAGGGTAGCATGTTTAGTGAAATGGGAGAATAAGTGACATGGTTTTATGATGAGGGTGGGGAGGATTCTTCCCATGGGCCGAGAAGGTCTTTGGAGGGAAGACGATGGCCTTGTCATGACCTAGGCCATCGTCAGCAAGTGATTGTGCACTCAAAGTATCCAAAAAATATTTTCTTCAAAACAAGATATAAAATTCATTACTATTCAACAATTTTTTTATTCATTGGTGAAAATGGGGTTTAGTCAAATCAATAGGGATTTGAATAAATTGTAGTTGTTTTTTCTCGGTGACTTCAGGGTGGTTGAGCTATTATGGATAGACATACATAGGGAGTTTTGGTCAAAGTTTGTATAATAAATAATAATTGAATCCAATAAAAAATTTATTATCTCTCTTTAGAAGGTGATTTCGAGGGTGTGTGGTAGGTATTAGGTTTACGGACCTCTGGAAATTTTCAATAGAACATTTCCATGATGTGGAGTCTATGATAATACATCTGGATGATGCTTTACAATCATTGATTATGTATTTGGGCAAGACCATTACACTCCTGACAAGTCATTAGGTCCATGAAAGGAGGAGTTTATTGTGTGGATTAATTATTTTGTTGTTAATACATGATATAATTTCTCATAAGGAATCTTGAAGTGTATAAAATTATGTAGTGGGGAATATTGTTAGGGAATAATGGTTTTTATAAGTAGGAAATAAAAACAAATGATTCATCTAGTTCTTATAAGGAATTTGAATTCTATTCAACTCCTATAGTATTCTTATGTTCATGATATTTGTTTAGGAAATTTGAACAACCATGATCATAGAATCACTATTTAGGGTGGCCATCTTAAATTGAAAATCATGTCCATTTCTATAAGCATCGATGGTTACCTCTGAGACAATTTTCATAGTAGGGACTGCAATAGCTTGTATTGTTGTTAATTGTAGATCATATATTGAATCCTAAGAGTGGTACCAATGAATTGGGTATCTAAAAAGAACATTGGAATGGAGGACAATAGTAAAGAAGCTTTTGAACTAGGAATTGGAAGATTCATGTGTCGGACATAGAATCGATAAGAGAACTGGTAGTTTTTCATGGTATTATTAGAATCTAAACTATCGTTATGTGAATATTATATGACTCATTATCCTTGTAATCTATTGTTTTTACCAACTTATGTCATTATATGATATATTTTGTACAGAGGGTTTAGTTCTCCATCAGTTCTCTATGAAGTTTGGAGTACAATATTTTCTTTATGAAGTATTCTATGAATGTAGCCTAGTTATGGGGTAGCACTAATTGTGGGATAATTTAATTTAGATGTAAAAAAATATGATTTAATCTTTATAATGTATTGGTTTTATTTAATGTTTCAATTACTAACATTTTATATAAAAATATCCTCTTTTGATGTTATGGGCTAGTAAGTGAAATTTGTTGGTGTGCAAGATTATTAGATGGTTGTAATGAATGTGGATATTTATTCCCATTGTTAGAGTTGTCCAAATAATAGTAGATGGGATATGTTATTTGGGTTTTGTATCTCTAATATATATTCATTATTAAGGTAATTAAACTATTCCCTCGTCGTGATGTCTAATTCTATATGGAGTTGCAGCTAATTGAATCTCTAATTTTCTTTGACTCTTATTAGATGAATACAATAAATCTATGATATTTGAGGTTATAGATTTATGATATCATGTATAAGGGTTTTATATGAACCGATTTTTCACCATGTTGGAATTTTAATGTTGTTTTATAATAAGGGAGAAAATTGTACAACATTATGTTTAAACTAAAAGATAATGGTTTATGGGAGAGTCGAAAACCATTATCCATTTATTATGATATGATATATTTTTTACCACTTGGATAACATAGTTTTTTTTAAAGATTTATATTAAATTTGTATATCACTTTCCTTGAATGAAATATAATGATACCTCGTAAAATTTTTTCAGTTGAATGTACATTAACTTTTATTTCATATTCATGGCATTTTATGTCATTGCTACACCAATAACTTTCGTGGGACCCATGAACTATTTTTTCCAGAGTACAAGGATCATTTCATTGACCCAATTTCAAATTATGTTTTATTATTAGAAGGATTAATAGAGGATAATGTTGAGCATCTTTAAGGTGTTTTCTATTCCTTTAAAACCACAACATATTTTTTGTGTTTTCCATGTGAGATTTTTGGACACGAGAGGTATGTATCCATTCAATTGTGGTATCTGAGTATGTTGTGGAAATATAATTGTAATTGTCAAAGTATTTTTTTGATATGATTATCCTAGTAATATGTTATAGGTTTACAATATCTTTATTTTTTCCTCCATTATCAATGTTTTATATTATATTGATCAATATTTTAACCAGGTTAATGGCTTTCCAACAATGGAGTAGATTTTATGTTTATTTATAGGCATAAATAAGTGTATCATTAACTGATGGAGAGGATAATTAGTTCTCATGTTCATTATTTTCCTTAATAATGTGTGTTGTCTAAGGTTTTATATGATGCATCCAATATGGGTATGTGATACGTGTTGATATAGTAAATGCATGTGTTCATTATAACTTTCATTAGGTTTTATACCATGAGGATAACTATTCCACCAATGTTATGGAGTCTATGAAAGTTTTTATTTCAGTAAAATATTTATTTAATTATGTTATTAGTGAGAGATTTGTGGCTTTACCAAACCAGATGATACTAAAAAATGTTTAGTCAGTGTGATCTAAATCTTAGATAGCAATGGTAAATGGAGATTTAATAGGGTTATGATATTATTATCTTAGACATCCCTATAATGATGAATGTGGATGCTTATGAATTGATTTTTAAAAACAAAGGATATCTGGTTTGGGAGTCTGCCGATGATTTGAAATAGAATGAGGATTATGAAAAGACACGTCATGATATTTGAGATAGTTTTAGTAATTTATATCTATGTCAAATTTTGATGGGAAATCATTAATGCGAAAGGATGAGGGGTCATAGTGGGGAGACTATGAGGATATGTTATGTGTAGACATTTTGAAAAATTTTATGAACATAAGTGATGGTCAGATGAATGTATGAAATGAGTGTTGTTTTGGCGATGGTTTTTCATACTGTAAGTGATGTGTAAAGGATATCTCTATGAGTTTCATAGCTCTCAATAATAATTATTTCACGATGTAAACAACAATAATATTGTTTTTATGATTCAAAATTGGTGGTAAGAGAAGAAAAAGTTGAATTCATTTTTTGTTAGGTTTATGGGATGACATCATGAGAAATTAGAGCCTTAGGGTCATTGAGTATTATTATAGTATATATATTTCCACAACATTAAATGGGAAGAAATATATATGGATTTCATCAAAGAGTTACCCCAATACCAAATATGATTTGTTTTATTTTGGGTTATAGTTGACTAATTAGAAACATCAAATCATTTTCTAGGATTTTGTGAGTTTAGTGTCATAGATGTATTTGAGGGGTAGTATCTAGAAAAAATTTTTCTATCTTAATGGGGAACCATGGACCATAATATAATATTAGAATCCTCATTTATCAAATTCTATTTTAATATATTTTATCCTTCTTCATACTCCATTTTGTGCATTATCACAACATTCTACCATCAAAAAGATAATATGATTGTGAAGACTATCCAAAAACTATGGGATATATTTAAATATCATATACTAAAAATTGGTGGGTCATGGGTATAGTGACCCTAGATATTTACACATGTATTTAAATGATTTTAAGCATAATTTAACATCAATTACATTCCAAGGATCATGAATACTAGTGTCACGGAAGACGATGTACATGAAATTGAAAACCTGGGACTACAAAATTTCATTATTTATCATCCATTTTTATCCACTATCTTATCTTGGGAAATTAAATTTTCATATTTTAACTGAGGGATAACATGAAAAAATGGTAGATCATAACATCCCAGTAAAGAAATAAACATAATAATAATGCATAGCACATAGGTTAGATGACATAACATAATGATATAAAAATACAGAGAACATAATTAGACATACGGAATCATAAAAAATTAAACATGGGAACATATAATCAGGGGATCATATAATTTTTGAAGCAACATATATCATGTCATTAGCACAAGTCCATGATCGTTGCACATAGAGGATCATGATTCAAGCATAACCACAATGTTTGTTCCAAAATGAGCACAGGTCAAGGCTAACCAAAAAGACCATTGAACATAACATCTAATATGAATAAAAATGAAAAAAAATAAAAATAGATCTATCTAGGTTCACCGATTATATCATTTTCATGAATATGTTTTCCACATAAATAATCAAATACAAACATAAGGGTTACCCATGGAATGATTTTGGTATCATAATTATTTAACAATAAATATGAAAATGGAATATCCAATTTGTGACCATGAAATGATGTATTTAAAATATACATGGAAATTTATAATGGAATATATGAATATATCCTAATATGTGATGTCAAACATATGTGAAAATTGTATTTACGAAACATTATGAATAAAAAATTTTATAACGGTTTAAGAGAAATCATTTAAGATTCATTAAAATTGAAAAGTAATAAAAGTTTCCATAATAATAGAATAGAAATAAGGTAATTTTTACTTATAAAATGAGTCATTGTTGATATAATATTGGTGTATTAAAATATATTATGGTGAAAACATGACAATGGGTACTAATATAGGAAGGTCCCTTAATTTAGGATGTCTTATCATTAAGAATTAAAAAGGAATCCTTTTAAAAACAGGTATATCCACAAAAAATAAGGATTAATGAATATTGATACTAGAGTTTGGAACATATAAAATACATTTATATTCTATAAATAAAAATAAAATATAATTTAACATGGATATAAATAGAGAAATTATAACCTGAATGAATAATGGAGGTTCGGGTTGAATCTGTTTCCTTGAGTTCAAAAGTGTTCATCACATAAACAGAATTCCCTATATATTAAAATTAATTATACTAATTATTTAATTTAAAACCTTATAAACATATATATTATTTATTATAATTTTATTACACTCACATTTATCCTTTTTTTCAAAGATTAAATTTCATCGAAAAGTGTTTTTAGTTTTCGTGGTTTTTTCAATCGGTTCACTTTTTTTATGTGTATGGAAAATCATGTTGAATTAAGATAGTTTTCTATAACAGAATTTTTTTTATTAAATAAATTATATAATATTAAAAAAAAGGTTTCATAATTTTGGATTTTTAATTTTATAAATCAAAAAAATATTAATTATGATTAATTTTTCATTTTTTGATCACAATGAATGTATTTTGTTTTATAAACTAATTTCATGTGTATAAAATGATTCTAAAACATGAAATAAGATAAAATACATATATTATAACCTTTTTTATCAATAATAATGGTTTCATGTGTAACTATGAAGATTTTAAAAGAAATTTAAAACATTTCCATCCTTGAATACGATAAATTAACACATCACAGATGATGTTTTAATTTTTAGTTAAAAAAGAGGAGATGGGGATATATGATGAATTATTATTACATTACCATAAAAAATTATTATTATATTTATGGTACAGGAGTTATCATACCATTTGTATGATGGGACATGAGGATAGAAAATGAAAATAAAGGAACAGGAAAATAAATTAAAGGAAAAGGAATCGGGTTTTACCTCTGGATTCCACCTTCATGAGAACCTATATAGGGGATTTGATATGGAATATTATAAGTAAGAAAATCTCATGGACATAGGGAAGGGGCATGTGAATATATAAGAGTAAAATTTAAAAAAGAAAAAAGGATTGAGATGTGTGAGGAGAAGAGGTGGGGAGGGTGGTATTTATATTGGAAGAGAGGGGTGTTTTCTCATTATTTATTTTAATAGTTTATTATTTTTTAGAATATAAGAAATAGTGTTGATTATTGAGACTAAATAAAATAATTATATCCTGTGATTTCACACAATGGTTCTTAAATCATCCATTACCCAATGAATAGTGTAATTAACTTATAATTTATATATTCTATAATGTATCGCATTTCTCTATTAAAAAATTAATGTATTTCAGAAAAATACCAAAACGTATCCACAACAATGAATCGATGCATATAATTCAATAATGAACTCCATTTTCTAAAAATAATTTTTTAAATATAGTAAATATTAATTTTAACTAAAATTATCATTTATATTGAAAATATGGATTTTCATCTTATAATATATGCCATAATGCACTAAAGACTTAATGAACCTCTCATATAATAATCATAAAATCATAAAGAAACAAAATATTATTTTTTTAATTTTTTTGAAAATTAAGTTTCTTTTAAAATTTTAAATTAATCATAAAGTTCTAGTTAAATATTTTAGACTAATAAAAATACCAACACATTATTATTAATTTTTTAAATATTCACATGCATATACTATGGTATAATTATATCATATTCTCACTTCTAAGATGGAAGAATTTTATTAATACTATCATTGGTGAGGTTACTATTTAATTGTTTAGTTTACTATTTATATGGGCCACCATACTATTCCAAAGGTAATGTTACTATTTCATCAGTGTAGGTTCCATAACTTCTAAAAATACATCTTATCGTGTTCACTCATAATTTATAATGTTGGTATTGTTTTCCATATGAGTTTATACCATAAACAATTATAAGAACAAAATTTATATTGAAAAACATTGTTTTGTAAAATTATTTCCTCCTTATGAAATTTCACCCTCTAAAATTCATTTTATATTCTACGTTGAAAAAAGGAATGGGTACTTTTCATTAATCATGTTCTCTAGTTCCCATGTTTACTCTTTGTACTTATGGCTCCGCCAATGTACATTGACTCGGTGATTTGTATTTTTCTGTATAACTTTATCTCTATGACCCAATATATTCATAGGCTTCCCCTAATAAGAATGAAAAACTACATCTATATCAAATCTTATGTCATTACATGTGATGGATCTCATATTTACAACCTCAAGAGACATTTGGGGTATGCGTCATTCACTTGAGACATGGTTGGTAGATGTTCTAGTTGAATAGCCACATCTCCAACCCGATCAAGTGTCTAGAAGGATCCAATATACAGAAGACATAACTTCCATTACTTATTAAATCTCATTATCCAATTCCATGAAGTTATATAATAGGATATCATGTCTGCAACCATAATCTCTATGTATTTTTGATGATTGTATTCATTCCTCTTTTCTCTACAATGGGATACCTTGTTGTGACACTAAATGTTTTTCACCCTCACTATCAATTCATAGCCCATATCAGGTCGTAGAAGCATAATTTCACAAATTTCATCCCATCACAATAGTTTTGTACACCTTTTCACATTAAGGGATTCATATGGATCCATTTAGATGATGGAGTAGAAAATATTTTAGTAAGAGAGGCCAAACAGTGGTATATGTTGGTTCCCACATCCTTTAAATTTTATAAAATAATCTCTCAACATATCTTCAAGTGTCTGAATAGGTCTCTCATATTGGGCATCAGTTTATGGATGAAAGGACATACAAATGTGTACCTTAGTACATTGACTATATGGGAGACTATTCTAGAACATGCAGTTGAATAATATATCCTGGTCCAATACAATAGATAGGGGTACTCCATACACCCTTACAACATCTTTAATGAATATCCCTACAAGTTTATACTGGGAGTAGTCCCCTCAAATGGGGATGAAGTGGGTTGTCTTTGATATATGATCCAAAAAAACCATATCAAAGTGATTCATATGGATTTCAATGGATGTCCAGGGAAAATATCCATAGTTATGGTTTTCCATTTCCATGTTGGTATTGGTAGTGGATAAATCATCCCTATTGAATGTTTCCATTCATCCTTCACCTGCTAATAGGCCATGAACATTCCTGTATAAATAGTGATATCCTTTTTCATATATTTCCACTAAAATATTTCCAAGAGATCTTGATACATTATTTTTCACCTTTAGGAAATAGAAAATATTGTGCTTTGTGGGGCATTATGAATATAAATTGTTATCTATGGATTTTATGGTATACATATTAGTGACCCAAATCCTACGACTCAATCCTCACTAATCTTAAACTCGATGGATTTACTATTATTTATTGCGTACAAAATTTTCTAAATTTTAAATTATTTCATTCACCCAGCTTTATTTTATCCACAGGGGATGATTAATTAATAATTTGTGAAATGATTGATGATTTCCCCTCATAATGATTCACATTTCTATATTTTGTTAGTATAAAAATATTTTATCCATTCGAATTCCAAATTTTTATAATGATTATAGATCCTTTCAATTTAGAAAATATTCCAACCTATATTCTGTACATAGATATTAGTAGATAAAGAAATATTAAATCATAATGATCACTAACTATCATCTGTAGAAAATATTATGCTCCATGATTGCTAATATATATTAATAACTCATGTGATCAATATATATCTCACACCTATCTGTATAGAGATAATGAGTCCACATTTTCCATTCAATTATCACAAGCTTCTACTCTAGACCTAGAATATGATATCTTTTCTCAGGAATTTTCCACTACCATGGGGCATATTCTTTCACTTTAACATTTTTCATCAGTATTAATTCTACTAATTTCATTTAATCATTTTTTTGTATAAAAAAGAGTTCCCCACTGGATGGGAGTGTGAGTACGGGAATAATGAGAAGCCTCTTTTTGATCTCCACAAGGGTTTCCTCGCATTATTGAGTCTACAAAAACATAAATCCCTTCTATTTAATCTAGGTTATTGGTGTTGAAAATGCTGATAAGTTCTTCAAAAACATTAGTAATACCCAGCTAGGCCAAGAAGACAAGGGATCTTCATTAATATGTCTGCTAGGGTAACTCGTAGATTGTGTTTTTCTTTTATGGGTCCACAAATATTACTTTTATGGTGATAAAAGTTTAATAGAATGAAAAATCCTCTATCCAAAACTCACATTTAATATAATTTTCATAATATTTATCCCATCATAAACTCAAAAACACATTATTCAAAATCTCCTCTTGTTCCTCCTTTCTCTCAGAGTATAGTAGAATATCATCGATAAAAACAACAAATTAATTGAGGGTAATCCCTAAAGAATATATTCATTACTTCCATGAATATTAATAGTTCATTATTGATCCAATAAATAATCACAATGAACTCATAGTTTCCATAAACTATTCAAAATTTAGTGTTCGGAATATATTCCTTCCTCACTATTAATTGGTGACATCTAGACTGAAGATCCACCTTTGGAAAATACTTGGCCATATGTAGTTGATCCAACAAGTCATATATTCATTACAGGGGATACTTTTTCATTATCATTTTTTTATTGAAATCATGATAGTCATGTATATGGAGAGTGGATACATTCTTATTCTTGAAAAATATTATGTTTCACCACATGGTGAAGCACTTTGGTTTATAAAACCCTTTTCAATATTGTTTTATAATTGTATCTTCATTTCTTCTAACTAAATTATGTTAATTCAATATGTTTTTTTTTATATATAAAGAGATCTAAGAATATGTTCAAGTGAGAACCCAACCTCATGATAAGGAGGAAGACGAAGAAACACATTGAAAAGTACATCAGTGAAGTTCTTCACATTGTGTTGTCATAGAGCATGAATCTCCCATTTTCTCAATATTTTTAGTGAGATATGTTATGACAACCATTCTTTTTATTACAACTTGAACATGATTTATTACATAAAACATCACTTGATACAACAGAGTGGATCGATAGGTTTAGTGTCTTTGAGGATTAGGATCATTACATAAATACTTGAAACATTAAATACAACATCTTTATTGAAAACTTCCTTTACATTACAACTACATTCCCTTGTACATAGCATTGCATGGGATAACCTGAGGACATTCATAAGAAATGGGTGAGATATAAAGCCCAGTAAGGGAATAAAAATGGAATAACATGAGGAGTACAATAAGTGTTAGACATTAGGCATATCAATAGAGCACAAGAGAAACATGAACATAAAGGCATGATAAAGAATGATAATCATAACATGGAAATGTGGCAACAACACTTAACATAGAGTTAGCATGAGCCCAGAATCATTGCACATTGAGAATGAGTAAATACTAATTGCACATGAAGCACAGTTAAACCCTCATTTCAATTTAATAATCATGAGTCAACACTCATTCCACATGATGTATCATGATACTATACTTTACCCAATTCATTAGCATTCTATAAGGGTGCACCCTTCTTAAACATTTCATTTCATGCATAAGTGTGCCACATGGGTCATAAAACATGGATTCATAAAACATAATCATATTTTCCATGATAAAGTAATGTGGAATTCATACATGAAACATTATAATAAACAAGTTAATGTTTATAAAGGTGAATACCCTTGATGGAGAAATGGGCATGGTATTCACTACACAATGGCATTAACTTAGAAAATCGGTGCGATTTTGGCAGCGTAACGACGTGACATTAGAATTTATTGAAATGTTTGATGAGAGAGAAAGGGGTTACTCATAATATTTACATGTAATGTACAATAAAGAGTTCATATGGATACATTTACCAACAAGTGTAATGGAATTTAGATTCATGATACAAAAGTAATGCATGAATGTAAATGATGAGAGAGAAGTTCCTTTCGGAATTTCGACATAGTAACGGGTGTACATGGGAGGAATTTAATGAGAGATAAAGGGGTATCTGATCATTAAAACATTAATAGGTCATTATTAGTGAGGTTATAAACCATACCCCAACATTCATAATTTATATTAAAAGGGCAATTCAACATAATGAAAATTTGACAAAAATGAGAAAGGAAGAAAAACCCCTAACTTGGAAGTGTGATTCCAAATGCTAGAGAGAGGCTTGTGAGAGGCTTTTTGGGAGCTTGGGGAACCTTGAGAAGATTCCAGATAGTGTAGGGCATAGGATGGATGATGTCCAATGGATTTGAGTGAGGAGGAAGTGGGAGCTTGGGTGGGTTTATATAGGAAAGGTGAGGGAATTCATTATTATTTAGGTTTGGGTCCCCTAACATTAAATTATTCCAAACCACAAACCATCCCATGGTTTTTTCCCATGGGTTTTTTCAAAGGGAATAGGCGAACAATATTTTATAAGTTCAAAGTCCAAACTTCTTGAAATAATATGGTTGCTTATGTGGAGGTGAGTCATACTCCCATGGAAATTAATTTAAAAGGACAAGGTGTTTAATAAGTCATGAGGGGTCCATTAATGCTTAGAAATGTATTCCAAACAAACCCAAAATCACATTATTTTAATGGTAAAACATATATTGTCCGAAATAAATATTATAGTATTTTATTACATCACTATTGGGTCAGTATGATGTCATAAAACGCATTATATTTTTAAATGGTATTTAATTTTTACTCAAAATTTTGATTGTCTCAGAAAATTATGAAAAATTCACCGTTGGATAATTTCGACAACTTGATTCAAAAAATAACATTTATTTTATATAAATAAATTTTTTAAATATGTTAATTTTCATTTTTAAAATAAAAAACGACATTTATAAAAAATTCACGGGTTTTGACAAAAATGGCTTTCAAACCTTAATAAAAATTATAATTGTATTCATAAAATTATATGATAATTTAGATATAATAAAATTAATCTAATAATAATAATAATATTTTATTAAAATATTATTTAATTCATAAATCTCTTAATTTAATAAAATAGATATTTTAATTAAATAATAACCAAAAACACCATTTCTACATTAAAAACTATTTACAATGTATCAATAATGACAAGAAATTATATTCACTATTATATCCAAAAAATAATGTACATGAACATAGTACTATATATTGGATAGATAACCCCTTAAAACAGCCGCATAAGACCTATGGGTAAGGTGTGCGATGGTGACAGACTCTTGGGGTGGCTCGGATAACATCGCTCGAGTGGTAATTTCTATCAACGTCCACATCTCTTGTAGACGTCCATGTTTGAGCTTAACATGATGAAGCACAGCATGGGCATGGTCAAGAGAGAAGCCCATGGATGCCACCTCTTTTCTGAGCTCCGAAAAATGGGCTTCGTATGGAGCAATTCTACTGGTGAGGCCATAGCTTATTTTGTCTGAGTAAATTGGATTTGTTAAAACCCTATATTTATATTAATCATGTGATCACTGTTCAACGACTATATTAGCAACGATCAAAATTCTTAACATAAAACCAAAAAAGTTTACATTTTATATAAACATAAAGAGACATTTAATTAAATCAAGAGATATTTCCATTAAGGAAACTTTGGGTCGTCACAATATTCCCCTCTTAGGAAATTACACACTCGAAATTTTCCTTTTCCCACACAAAAACAGATGTGGGTAACTCAGCTTCATCATTTCCTCTAATTCCCAGGTCACTTCGTCAAAATTGTGGTTTCTCCACGACACCTTAATGAGGAGAATTGTCTTATTTTGTATAAATTTTTCTCTACGATCTATGATCTTCACTGTTTGTTCCTGATAAGAAAGATCATCATCTAATTGTACCACCTCATAAGAGAGTACATGTGAAGGGTCCAATATGTACTTCTTTAAGAAGGATTCATGAAATACATCATGTATTTTGGCCATGGTAAGTGGAAGTGCCAGTCGATAGGCCACATCCCCATCATGATCAAGAATCTCGAAGGGGCCGATGTACCTTGGACTTAACTTCCCATTCATTCCAATCCTCACGAACTTCTTCCATGGATATATGCATAGAAAAACCATGTCTCCAACATTAAAATCAAGGTCTCATCGACGGTTATCTGCATAACTCTTCTGTCGACTCTAGGATGCCTTGATATGTTGCTGAATGGTTTTCACCTTCTCCACCATTTCTTTGACCATTTCTAGTTCAAGAAGCTTACGTTCACTGACCTCATCCCAACACTCTATTGTTCTGCACCTTTTCCCATAAAGGGATTCCTATGGTGCCATTTGGATGCTTTAGTGGAAACTGTTATTATACGAGAACTCAATCAGAGGAAAATGGTGATACCATCCTCCTTTAAAGTCCATTGAGAATGCTCTCAACATTTCCTAAAGGGTTTGGATAGTCTTCTCAGATAGGCCATCAGTTTTAGGATGATATTCTATACTGAAGTTCAGTTCAGTATTCAGAGCACGTTGAAGACTCTTTGCGAAACATAGAGGTGAATCTTGAATCTCGGTCAGACACAATAGATAGTGGTACTCCATGAAACCTTACCACTTCCCTGATATATATCTCTTCCAGTTGATCCAAAGGGAAATCCTCCTAAATAGAAATGAAGTGTGCAGTCTTTGTAAGACAATCCACAACAACCCAGATTGCATTGTTACCTTTGGATGTCCTTGGATGTCCGGTGACAATTTCCATGGTGATGTTCTCCCATTTCCATTCTGGTATGGGAAATGGTTACATCATCAACTTAGACTTCTACCTCTCTTCCTTCGCATGCTGACACACCATGCACTTTGATGTATATTCAGTGATCTCCTTCTTCATATTATCCCACCAAATGTTTTCATAGAGATCTCGATACTTCTTTGTGCTCCCTAGGTGAATGGAGAAATTTGAACTATGTGTATCATCAAAATGTTCATTCTTCAGCTCCAGACATGATGGAACACATAGTATTTTCCCAAATAGCACAATTCCTTCTTCATTAACATTAAACTCCAAGGATTTCCCTTTTTTGATAGCTTCCACTTTTTCCTGAATTCCCACATCATCCTTTTGAGCATCCATTAACCTTTCCAAAAGAGACGGTTCAATAACCATTTGTGAAATGATTTATGATGTTCCCTTCCTTGTGATTCCCATGTCTATCCTTGTCAAGTCTAAGAAGATTGGATCCTTCTCAATTCTCATAATTGATAGAATCACTGGGTCCTTTCTGCTTAGGGCATCTTCCACCTTGTTCGCTTTCCCAGGGTGGTAATGTATTGAACAATCATAATCCTTGATGAGATATATCCATCTTCTCTTGTGCATATTAATCCCTTTTGGTGTGAATATATATTTAAGACTCTTGTGGTCATTATATATCTCACATTTCTCCACTAATGGATGATGCCAAAAAAATTTCAAAGCAAATATCACCGCTGCCAACTCCAGATCATGTGTTGGATAGTTTCACTCATGGATTTTCCACCACAATGTGGCATAGGATATAACTTTATCATTCTGCATCAGCACACAGCCTAAGACATTCTTTGAAAAATCACTAAAAACAACAAAAAGTTCCCCACTTGTGGGTAAAATGAGCACGAGCATATTGATAAGACTCCTTTTCAACTCCTTGAAGATTTCATCACATTCATCACTCCAAGAAAACATTTCTCCCTTTCGAGTTAGCATGGTAAGAGGGTTGAAAAATAATGAGAAATTTCTCACAAATTGTCGATAATATCCAGTTAACCCCAAGAAGCTATGGATATCGGTTACCGATGTTGGCCTCCGCCATCCTTAAATTGCATCTGTTTTGGAGGGACCCACATATATCCCATTTCTTGTGATGATATGGCCCAAGAATGAGACATCCTTCAACCAGAACTCATTCTTATTGTACCTTGAATTGAGCTTCTCCTTGCGCAAAGTCTCTAGTACAGTTCTTAAATGCACCTCATGATCCTCCTAGGTTTTGGAGTATATTAGAATATCATCTATAAAGACTACCAAAAATTTTTCTAGGTAATATCTAAAGACTCTATTCATTAAGTCCATGAAGATTGCTGGAGTACTATTGAGTCCGAAAGGAATAACTATGAATTAATAGTGCATGTATCAGGTGTGAAAAGCAGTCTTGGGGATATCTTCCTTCTTCACCGTTACTTGATAATATCCCAACCACAAGTCCACCGTAGAGATGTATTTTTCTCCACGTAGCTTATCAAACAAGTCAAAAATTCTTGGTAGAGGATACTTGTTATTTATCGTGATTTTGTTAAGTTCACAATAATCTATGCAAAGCCGCATTGACCCATCCTTCTTCTTGACGAAGAGGACTGGTGCACCCCATGGTGGAGCACATAGGTGTATAAACCCTTTATTCAGATTCTCCTGTAGTTGTTTCTTCAGCTCTTCAATCTCTACAACATCTATTCTATATGGAGTCTTGGATATTGGTAATGCCCTGGGTTTATGTTGAATTAAGAATTCAACATCTCTTCTAGGAGGAAGACCAGTCATTTCATTAAGAACCACTTCAGCGAATTCCCTCACAATAGGCATTTCTTCAAGGATGGTTTCTTTCTTGGACTCAATAATCCGAGCTAGATACACATTCTTATATGTTAGTAATATACATGCTTGGGATGATGGAGCTAAAGTAGATTCATCATCCTCCATATACTTGAAAGGAATCGGGGGGTTGATTCTCCATATGGAGTGTGATTTCCCTCTCCCGACAATTTATGATGGCTCTATATAAAGAAAGCCAATCAATACCAAGAAGTTCATCAAATTCCACCAGAGGGATATGACGAGGATCGCTGGGAAATTCAATCCACAGATTATAGCAGGGGAGGACTTATATTCATGGGATTCAATGATTGCCCCATTTTCCGTACTCACCAACATCTTCAATTCCATGATTTGTGGTGGTGCTGGGATTGTTCTACTAACTTTAGAGATATAAAAAATGCATAGAACCTGAATAAAAAAGTATGTTCGCTATTCTTGAATGAATAACTAGCATACTCGTCACCACTTTGTTGTTGGGGTTCACTTTTATAGAAGTGATGGAAAAAGATCTTCCTTACTGCCTTGGAGGTTGTTGGTTGCCTCCGAAAACCCTTTGATTAGGGAACTGATTTGAAAAATGACCCAATTCTTTTCATTTTTAGCATTGAACAAAACTTTAAGGTTTGAACGGAGCGTTCTTCTCCTCTGTCACAGTCACACGTCTTTCTTGCGAACAGTTAATAGCTAGGTGCCCTTCTCTTCCACACCTAAAGCATTTCTTCATCCCCTTGAGGAAATTTCCAATGTGCTTCTTTCCACACTTTTGGAAAGTGGTGTGTGGGATATTCTTAGCACCATTGGATTCATCCATCGGACCGCCATAATTTAAGTCTACCTTAAGCTTCTTGTCCCCATGATACCCATGTGATTCCCTGATCTCCATTTCGACCTTGAGGTCACATCAGACTATTTCCTCATAGATGTCAAAGTCACGGATCGATAATTCTTTCCGCAGGCTAGGCTTAAGCTTACCAATGAAGCGGTCAACCTTGAATTCAGGGGTAACGACAAAGCCATAAGCGTATCGTGGAAGACATGTGATGTTTTCCTCATACGCTCCAACAGATTCTTTATCTTTTTTCTTGAGGTAAAGGAAGACCCTTTACATCTTAAGCCGGAGGGTGCTCAGAAAATATTTATCAAAAACATCTTTCGTAAATCCTTCCATTCCAATGCCTTGATCTCCTCCTCAGGCTTCATATTTTTGATCAACGTCCACAATTGATCAGATTCACCCTCAATACGATAATCCACCAGGAAAACCTTCTCTTGTGCAGAACAATTATGGATGGAGAAGATCTTTTCAATGGAGTTGATCCATTGTTCAGTGATCGTGGGATCAGATGATTCAATAAAAGTAAGAGGCCTTTTTCTCATGAAGCTCTCGATAGTGGCTTGTTCTTTCTTGGGGGGGTGTGAAACGTTCTTCTTGACTAGTGTTTCTATTCAAAACATGAGTTAGCTGTGATAGAATCGTTACAAAGTTCGTGATTCCCACTCCCATTGGATTGGGTATCTCATTAGTATAGTCATCACACTGATCTTCACATCGGTTGTTAGACCGAGTCCTCCTATTACCAGCCATTGGATGGAATAAAAGGAAAGTTAGGGGTAACACATAAAGGGTAATCCAAAGACAAAAGTGGATGACTTATAAATAAACATTTATTTCCTTAACTCATGAGTCTATAGGCATCAATCGAGGCTTTTCATGATCTACTTTCAAACATACATTCTTAGGGGGATTTTTTTTGATTCCCTTAATAAGGGTTCATACTAATCTTGTGAATTTATCAAAACATATCACCCGGGAGTGTCGTAACCAAGAGTGCAGCAAGAAACGTTGTCGTGCACCAGTTCCAGTTCGAGTCTACCTCAAAGTGCTATTTTTGGGTTTTACCCCTATGATTGATATGTGCCAGAGCTGCTACTACCTACTCGTATCCAGACAGGTATGTATTTGATTGAAAAACAACATACTCAATACTCACCAAAACATAGGGATGTATACATTGTATTTATTCTTATCTCTAAGGATTTACTAGGGTTTTCTAATCCTAAACCCAAAAATAACTAAACCTATCCACTGATACCTACTATGACAACCCTTCTTTTTATTACAAATTAATAATGATTTATTACAGAAAATGTCACTTGATACAATAAAGAATATTGAGAGGTTTAGTGTATTTGGGGATTATGATCATTACATAAAAACTTGAGTCATGAAATTCCACATCTTCATTGAAAACATCCTTTATATGACCACTACATTCCATCGTACTTATCATTGCATGGGATAACCTGAGGACATGAATAAGAAATGGGTGAGTTATAATGCACAGTAAGGGAATATACAAGGAATAACACGAGGAGTACAATACATGTTAGAAACTAGGAATATCAATAGAGAACAAGAATAACATTAATATAAAGGCATGATAAATCATGATAATCATAACATGGAAATGTGGAAACAACAAATAACATGGAATTAGCATGAGCCAAGACTCATTGCACATGGAGAATGAGTAAATCCTTATTGCACATGAAGCACGAGTAAACCCTCATTGAACTTTAATTATCAAGAGTAAACACTCATTGCACATGACATATCATGATAATATACTTTACCCAATGAATTGGAGCGCTATAAGGGCACACCCTTCTTAAACATTTCATTTCATGCATAAGTGTGCCACATGGATCATAAAACATGGATTCATAAAACATAATAATTTATTCCACGATGAAGGAATGTGGAATTTATACATGAAAAATTATAATAAATAAGTAAATGTGCATAATGTTGAATACCCTTGATGGAAAAATGGGCATGGTATTCACTACACAAGGGCATTGTCTTAGAAAATCGGTGCGATTTTGGCATCGTAACGACATGACATAAGAATTCATAGAAATGGTTGATTAGAGAGAAAGGGGTTCCTCATCATATTTACATGTAATAGAAATTAAATAGGTCATATGGATACATGTCCCAACAATTTTAATGGAATGTAGATTCATGATACAAATTTATTGCTTGAATGTAAATGAGGATAGAGAAGTTCATTTCGGAATTTCGGCACAGTAACGGGTGTACATGGGAGGAATTTAATGATAGAGAAAGGGGTCTCCCATCATTAAAACATAATGACGGAAGTGTGAGGGAGGTGAAAAACAATACCCCATAATTCATAATTGAAATTAAAAGGGCAATACAATATAAAGAAAATTGGTCAAAAATGAGAAAGGAAGAAAAAACCCTTACTTCGAAGTGTGCTTCCAAAGGCTAGAGAGAGGCTTGTGAGAGGCTTCTTGGGAGCATGGGGAACCTTGGGAGGATTCTAGGGAGAGTAGGGTAGAGTATGGATGAACACAAAAGGCTTTTCTCGAGGAGGAAGTGGGAGCTTGGGTGGGTTTATATAGGAAAGGTGAGAGAATTCTTTATTATTTAGGTTTGGGTCCCCTTACATTAAATTAATCCAAACCACAAACCATCCAATGGTTTTTTCCCATCGTTTTTGGAAAAGGGAAGAGGAAAAAAATATTTTATAAGGCCAAATTCTGAACTTCTTAATATAATAGGGCTTCTTATGTGGAGGTGAGTCATACTCCCATGGAAATTAATTTAAAAAGAAAAGGTGTTTAATAAGTCTTGAGGGGTCCATTAATGCTTTGAAAAGTAAGCCAAAAAAACCCAAAATCAAATTATTTTAATGGTAAAACTTATATTTGCCGAAAATAAAGATTTTAGTATTTTTTTACATCACTATTGGGTCATTATGATGTCATAAAACACATTATATATTTAAACGGTGTTTAATTTTTACTCAAAAATTTGAATGTCTCAAAAAATTATGAAAAATTCATCGTTGGACAATTTCGAACTCCTGATTCCAAAAATAACATTTATTTTATCTAAATAATTTTCTAAATATTTTAATTTTCACTTTTAAAATAAAAAGTGACATTTATCAAAAATTCATGGGTTTGATAAAAATGGATTTCAAACCTTAATAAAAATTATAATTGCATTCATACAATTATATGATCATTTATATATAATAAAATTAATCTAATAATAATAATAATATCATTTTATTAAAATATTATTTAATTCCAAAATCCCTTAATTTAATAAAATAGACATCATTATTAAATAATAACTAAAAACACCATTTGTACTTTAAAAACTATTTACAATGTATCAATAATGACAATAAATTATATTCATTATTATATAAAAAAATAACGTATATAAACATAGTACTATCGATTAGTTACATAACCGCTTAAAATAGCCGCATAAGACCTATGGGTAAGGTGTGCGATGGTGACAGAATCTTGGGGTGGATAATATAACATCGCTCGAGTTGTAATTTCTATCAAATTCCACTTCTCTGGTAGACAGTCTCGTTCGAGCTTAACATGATGAAGCTCAGCATGGTATTGGTCAAGAGTGAAGCCCACGGATGCCACCTCCTTTCCGAGATCTGACAAACGGGCTTCATATGGAGCAATTCTACTGGATGAGGTCATCGCTTCTTTTGTCTGAGTAAATTGGATTTATTAAAGCCCTATATTTATACGAATCATGTGATCACTGCTCAACAGCTATATTACAACGATTAAAATTCTTATCATAAAACCAAAGAAGTTGACGTTTCATATAAACATAAAGAGACATTTAATTAGATCAAGAGGGATTTCCATTAATGAAACTTTGGGTCGTTACATATGTCTACTCATAACGAATTAACATCCAGTCATGAGATGATGATTTTTATAGTGATTCAACATCTACCTTACACTTGTACATAATTTTTGGCTACTTCTGAATGTAACGATTAATCACCCCTTACAGACTTTTGAGGTTGGATTTTTATAATGATAGAAAATACATGTCCAAAATAGCATTAAAATTCACCAAAATGTTGTATTGTATGATTTTCAGGGAGGTCCAGTCCACAAATATTAACTATAATGGCGTTATGTTCTATGTGTGTAATAATTACTTCATTATTTGTTCATAATGATATCTGATGCTCCAAATTTTGTGGTGGTGTTTTAATAGTTATAATAAACATGAGAGATATAAATGAATTCATAGAACAAGCATTAAATATTATGTTCTCTATTATTGAATGATTAAGAAGATTACATTTCAACATATCACTATCTAGCTCAACCAAAATTGTATTGATATCATATGTCCTTTCTTATTTCATAAGAGTTTTTTGTTGATTTAATTTTATAATATTGAGCTTAGGGAACTGGTCTACTAAATTACAAGGTTATTTCCTGTTGAAACACTGCACATTGAACTCAGTGTTGATCTGAAACATCATTTATTATTTGAAATTAGTGGAATTGTATATATCCCTTCAGTAGTTCTTAGGATGATTCCCCATTCTTTCACATTCGAATCATTTCTTGGTTCCCTTTATATAGTTCCTATAATTCTTAGTCCAACAATTTTGACATGTGGGATATTCTTTCTTCCATCCTCCATGGGATTTATTTTCTTATCCACCCATATTAGACATTATTTTCTTCGTTTTACAATAGGACAATGAGACCATTGAGAGTCGTTGATCAATATTTCAACTATGGGGGCACAACAGAAATGATCTTCCTAACTATCAAATTCTAGAATCACCAATGATTTTTGTGATGTTTAATTTAGTCACCTAAAGAATCAATCCACATTACATTCAATTTTCAAGAAACATTTTATTGTTTATCTTTAAATCCTTATAATTCTTTCATCATATGACATAATAGACTCATATTCCTTCCATATAAGTCATAGGAACTCCCCTTACATTTTTATATATATTGTTTGGTGATAATATTTATTAAAAAACGTTTTCTTGAATTCCAACCAATCCATGTAATAAATTTCCTCCTTAGAATTCATATTTTTGATCAGTTTCCCCAACTAATTAGCTTCCCCATAAAAATGATATACTACTATTACAACATAATAATATTCTAATAACTTTAGGATAGATAATATCTTATCAATGGAGTTATTCCACTATTTTATGAGGTTGTGTTTTAAAGTTCCACTAAACAAGGGAGGCCATTGCTACAAGTGTGATTTGATGGAAAAATTCTCTTTCCTTAGAGAATTTGGTCCTTCCACACAACTCATGTTATTATTCCTAGCATGACCCACTTAGGAAGAACTATCATGATGTTTTGATCACCCATTTCCATTCTATTTTTCATATCATTAGGGAAATAATTAAATTTCGTATGAAATTGATTTTTGGAATGTCTTATTCTATTTCCAACAATTAACTAAGAGAAATAAATACCAATTTTTGGGTATGAATACATTGCTATTAAGAATTAAGGGAAACACAAACCTAAAAAGGTAATATAATAGGGGGAAATTATACACAAACTTCAAATTTACTAGGTTTCAATCTAGGATATCCATGATCTATTTTATAACATATTATATTAAGGTAATTTTTTGTTCCCATAGTTTTGGTTGATAATGTGGTTTTTAAATTACAAATGTATATCTCCAAGGAGTGTCAAACTTGGTCCACATTAAGGCCCATTTTCATTTAATCAGTTACCCTGAGTCAGGATCAAAAAACGTTGTCTAACATATTACTCCTAGTTATATCTATTCCACAACTGTGTCCACTTTTAGTAGCCATACAGAATGTATTTTCATGTTAAACCACTTTTATTATACTTTTCCAAATTTATTGATGTTTTATTATTCTAAGCCTTACCCATTAATTTGTTACAAACATGTTCTATTCTTAATATGGAAAAGTATCTAGAACATGATCAGATACCAACTGAAGATACTATATCATTTTAATCAAATATTTACATTATTTTATTCCAAATTAAACGTTAAATTAAAATCCAATGGTTGTGAAGTATAGTGTATTATAAGATGAGGTACATACAAGATAAACCATGGGACTAAATAGAACATTTAGTTATTTATAAACAATTATAACATCATAATTTTTATTAATACCTTACATCTGCATTTGATATCCTTGGTATAACATGAATAAATTTCTGATTTAAAAACATAGTAAATAAATAAAAATTAGAATAAATCTAAGAACATGCGATATAAGGCATAAAATAATGATATAAAAAGGAATAGAACATGGTTAGACCTATGTAATCATAACATATATGAAATGTGATCATATAATGAAGGAGTAATAGAAATTTTGTGGCAACATAAAATTGACTTTATATTTATTGAAGGCTCAATGCCCATAATGAATTTTGAGTCAAGGCTAACCACCATGACTGTTTCACATGGAGCACAAGTCAAGGATAACCACCAATATTTTTGCACATAACATCTCATGAGACGAAAAATTAACAATTTAATTAGTTATCTAAATTCTTGGTCCCATTATAACATGTTCATGAATATGTTTTCCACCTAAGTAATCAATTTTAATCAACAAAACATAAATATAAGGGTTACTCATGGAAAGAATTGGGTAACATAATTTTCTCAAAAGAATGTAAAAAGGGAATATAATAGGGGTTTCCATGGAAGGATGAATTTAAAACAGAAATGGAAATTAATAAATTAATAAATTAATATATCATTATAAGAAAAGTAAAACTAATGAGATAATACTGTTTAAGAATCTTTATAAATTAATCATTTTAGTATATTTTTTAAAAATATTCAAGATTCGTTGAAATTGAAGAGGTTTAATTGTTTGTATAAAATCATAATTGAAAAATATTATTTATTCATTATAAAATAAGTGAATTTATAAATATAAGGATTTATTAAAAATATTATTCAGAAAACATAATAAACAGTAATCATTCATGATGCTCCCTTAAATCGTGCTAGCTTATCAGACGAATTAAGTAGGGAACCATTTAAAGACATACATTTCCCCAAAAAAATATGTATGAATGGATATAAATTTTTTTTTGGAGCATATACATATAATTTACAATATAAACAAAAAACTAAAAGATAATTTCACCTGAGTAAAAATATAAAAAACGTATCCTAAAGGATAAAATAGATGTTATGGTAGAATCGCAAACATTATGTTCAATGGTGTTCACTACTTGATGTAATATTTTTTGATAATAAAATAAAATAAATTACTTAATTAATAAATAACCATTTATAAATTTATTATATTTAGCAAGATGTATATAATCTATCTTGGTTATTTTCTGAGGGGTCATGATATTCATTGTCACCGATTAGGTTCTTTAGATTCCTTGTATTTTATCATCGGTTTACTTTTCTGGAAACTCATGAATAATGAGGATATTTTTCTAGAACTACAATAATCAATTATTATTTATCTTAAAAAAATATTAAAATAAGATTTTTTTAAAATTTTATGATGATTCTTTAGATAAATAATTAATTGTAATTGTGAACTTTCATTTTAGGTTTTTTATCAAACGAAACTAATTTTGTTTTATAAATTAATATCATGTGTACAAAATGATTCTATAACACTATACAATATATAATACATATTTCATAATCTAATTCCAAAATAAAATTTTTCTTGTTTCCAGAATTTTTGATAATAATTGAAATATAATACTTTGTGATTCTTGAATGTGATAAACTAACACATCACAAATGATGTTTCCGTTTTTTGAATAAAAGGAGTGGGGAAGAGAGATGATGATGAATTATTCCATTATCATAACAAAATTATAGTATATTTAATATAATGATGTTATAATAAAATTTGAATGAAGGGAGTCTTGTAATAAAAAAGAAATAAAATGAACATGGATGTAAATTAAACCAACGAGAAGACTGTTTACCACATGATTTCTTCTGCTTGAGAACCACAATAAGGGAATTGTTTTTGTATTTTATTAATAAAGAAAGCAATGGGATGTTGGGAAGGGAATTTTGAATAAATTATAGTCTAATTGGGATAATGATAAATTCTTGAGTGGTGTGAGGAGAATATGTGGTGAGGGGAGGACTTTATAGTGGAGGATAGTGGTGTTTTTCTATTTATTTAATTTTTTAATTTATTATATTTCTCAAGATAAGAAATAATGTTGATTTATAAGGCTAAATACATTAATCTGATCATGTGAGTTATATGTGATGTTTCATACATTATCTATGACAATATTAATAGTTTATTTAACTTCTAATGTATAAATACTGTATTTTACCATATTTTACTATTCACAAAAAATTCATGTTTTTAGAAAATTTTACAACAATTTACCCTAAAAATTATTTGAAAAGTATAGATCAAAATTGAACTCCATTTTATGAAACAAATTTTCTATATATGAGTACATTTTATTTTAATTAAAATCATCATTTACATGTAAAATTTAAAATTTAAAATTAAAATTGAATTCCTAACAATTTGATAACCCAATTAACATCTCAAAAAATTATTATAAAATAATAATAATTGAAAATATTTATTTATGAATACATTTTATGAAAATTAATTTTCATTTCAATTATAATATTATTCATAAATTTATAATTAAATATTTCAAACATATTAAAATTCCAACATTTAATTAATAAATTTTAACAAATATTCACAAATTTATGCTTAGATATAATTATATCATACTGCCACATATACCATGTATATATTTTAATTATAATATCATTGGTGATGTTAAAATTCAACAATCATGTTTATATTCATAAGGGTCATATATCTATTATAAATGTCACATTACTATTTCATCAGTGTAGGTTACCTATCATCTAGAAATACTTATTATATTATTCATTTATCATTATTTAATGATTTTATTGTGTTCCATATGTTTTCATTCCATATAAAATAATTAAAAGAAAATAATTTCTATTGCATAAATATTGGTTCATTAAATTTGGTAAGGAACAATTCATTAGATGAGTTTTCATGAAATATTTGTTATCGCTTTTCTATTATACTTTTCACATTTGAGTTGTTTTATGGAATATACATTTTTTATATATTTTTCTAGACTATAGATGGGGAGACTACAGATATGGTGGGGATGTGGTGCACAGTGTAACGCAAAATATTTGTCATGTATGATAGAGAATTATGGTGGTGTCAGAGCATCATAAGTCCTATTTTAATCATAGGGAAATTCTCATTGTGTCTATGATGGAGACCATGTGTTCTTTAGATTTCATGTTGATGAGTATTATAGAGTTTTGGTAGTTTTATACTGATTTATACCATATCTATAATGACCATTGAAGTGTTGGGTCATAAAATTATGTGGCATATTGGTTTACACATCCACCGTAGATGGAGAGGTTTTTGGATTCCTTATATCTATACCATATATAATTTTCTCTTCAATATATATAACATATAACCAAATGTGAATATTTGGAGATTGATAATGACATGATACTCCTGGAGAAATGAGTGGAGAATTAGGATCCTCAGATGATGTGATTTCATTTGTAAAATATTTCAAAGGTTCCCATGTTTGGTAGGAATGGTGGCCTTGATTAGTGTAAATGTGAGTTAATGAAGAAGTTGTTTTCCTTATAACAAAATTTGTTCTAATATTTTCATTACCCTATTCAATTTGAGTATTTTATTCATGGATAGTTTTTTATCAGATGTACATAATTCTATATGTGTAATGTTTTTGTGTGATATAGATTCATATATATATGAAAACGGTGGAACTGAATCCTAAACATAAAATTTGATGAACATACAAGATTAAAAACATTTATTTGAGTCATTTCCACTAAAAACCAAAAATATAATTACATGAAATTTTTGATTCCCTAGTTACCTAATAATGGTAGTATTTTAGCTATAATTGTTAATGGATTTTTTAGTGTGGATGTTTATTATTAAACATGGAATCCTATGTATAGAGGGTGTGGTTTTTGTAATATGTCAGATGTTGTGGTGTTGTTCTTGGCATGAGGTTTTCATGCTGGGTTGGGGTTTTGGGTGATTTTTTATTTGTTTTTTGGTTTGTCTTGTTTGGATAAAGGTATTGTATAGATATGTTGTGATACATTATTTGTATCCATAGTGATATTTTTTTGTACACCTTTCAATTTTATTTGGAATGGTTCTGATTTTATAGGGTGGTAATCATTTTAGAAGAATATAATCAGACAATACTTTTTCTGAAAAAAAATTATTTTGATGTGTTGGTTAGAGAAGTATAAAAGAAGTTCAGAGGTGTTTTTGATGCATATTTTCTATAGATTCTATTTGTCAGTGTTGTTTTTTTCATAGAAGAGTGATTTATGACATATTATAGTGGTTAAAATATTATAAGAAATGTGGTTTACTTCATTAATGATGTACAATTCAAGACGTTAACGTGGCTTATACATTACAATCTATGAATTTATTGAGAATGTTAATTATTTCCTAGACACTAAATTTTATGGTGGCAAGTGATTTTTTGAGAGTTATACATCCTAAAATGTGGTTTCAGAGCATAATTTATATGAGACTCACGAAATAAAAATGTTCACAAAAAATAAATTTAATAAATCGGAAGAGTTAATGGTTGTTTCAAGGTTATGATTTTATCAAATTATAAAAATTATTTTTATCCTTTCACTCTTAATTGTATGAAAAATACAATGGGATTTTTTTAAAATTTTCTTATGAATCTTATTTGTCTTTGATATTTATGTTTTTGGTTTTTAAATGTTTTTAATTAATGAGTTCATTCCCCTTTAATCACAATATTTTACTAGATTTATAATTATATTATTATCTATGATATAGTTTGATTTTCTTGATGTATTTTCTGATTTGTTTGTGGTGAAATTTTGATGTTTTGTAGGATGAAGCATTATTTCCATCATGTGGTTATAAATTGGGGCTTGTTTCATTTTCCCCTATGGTGAGGATATATATTGAAATTATTATTTTAGGTAGCTGATAATTTTTAAACATTTTTTTTAAAATGTACGAAAATGAAAGTATTTTTTTTCAATTTAGTGAACTTTTTTGTTGTCGTAATAAGAAAATATATTTTCATGTAAAATATTATGTGTATGGACAAATATTTCATGATTTCCTATATAGTTATAGGTTTTAGAAGATGATATTATGCAATATTGATTCCTTGATCACAATAATGGCTATTAGAAGCCTTGATTTCATAGTAAATTAAATAAATTAAGACACTTAATTTTTTGGTTTTTGGATTATACCCCAAATAAGATTCTAGAAAATATTTATTCGACCAAATAATGGTTACAGATCAAATATGGTTTTCTAGATAATATACATGATAATTAATAATGAAGTTAAATTAAATCCCATGATTAATTCTTGTACTTTTTAATGAATTTATATTTTTGTTTTGTTCTTGTTGTGTTTCCATGTACGATTTATACTATTGTGTGATGATGGTGGGGATTTCCTAGGTTATGTGACATGTAGTGTTGTGATATGATGTGACTTCATTTCATGAATTTGATGTTGGTACTTCTGTGATGTAGTGTATATGCACAAATGTTATGATGTAATGTTATGGTCTGCGGTGGTTACATTGAATACTTCTAATGATATGTTATTGAAATTTGATGACACATGGTGTTATAATTTTGATATGTTTTTCAGATGTGTGATTTTTTTCTATGGTGTAATCATATAGGTGATTAGGTTCTGTGATGATAATGGATGTCTTGGGTTATGGTCATGGATGTGTGAGATATGCCAATTAATGTTTGTTGTCTTTGGGATTTTGTTTTGATTATACATAAAATAAATAATGATGAAAAAATAGATATTATAGTCTCATAAATTATTAAATGATTGTTCGATAGAAATTTATTTAATAAATTCTATATCTAAATTTAATGATACTTTATTTTGAAATGTAAATGTGAATGAAGTTCCATAATAAATAAAATTAGAACCATGTGGATTTTCTTCTAGTAGCACGACGTGAGACATATAGTAGTGGCATTTTTTGTGATTGATTTTGTGTGTTCGCTTAGTTATAATGTATTATCCACTACTGTAATTGATGTGATTCGATAGTATCAGTTTCCAATTCTATCTATATATCATGTACCTTCATATTATTTTTATACATGCCTCACCGAATTTGGATATCTTATCGAGCGACCTTGTTTCATGGTTCCAGGTGTTTTCCCCAGCATTTATAATCATTGTTAAAATGATTTCTGGTTTCCCATATTCCCCACTATTTATTCAACATCAATGATTATACGGGTTTCTATGGGAGATTACCCAGATGTTGTTTCCTTTTTGTTTTTTGGGTAGATGCGATATATTAATGTAGTTATATCATGTCTTATGTGGTAGAGTTCATGTATGGTTGGATGAAAAAAAATGTTGATGTTATTCATGTTCATTATACCAAAAAAAAAATTTATGTGATGAGATGTGTTGTGTTGAACTATGTGGATTAAAGAGGTATCAGATGTGATGGAATGAGTGTCTTTGTGGAAAATATTTTGATGTGATGTCTGATGTTATAACTAGAGGCTAGAACTTGTGAGGGTGGGGTCGGTAGGGATGTTCCCGGACCCACATCATGTATGAACTAGGAATTGTTAGGTGAAATATAATGTATAGCGATATGATGTGGTTGTGATATAAATTATGTGGATGTGAGGGGAGCACATGACCTGTGATATTGGGGTGTAAGATTAGAAAATTAGGGGGAAGTGGTAGTAGAGTACATTTCGTAATATTGATGTATATTATATAATTTTATTTTTAATGTGTGATTTTGTTAGTGTACACTGGAAGGGTGGGTTTTATATCATTTAAATTTATATGTTTGTTTTGGATTATGATATTTTTCCATGGGATCATAAGCATGATGTTTTCACATATTCACTTGAGACCATGGTTATGTATCTATAGTGTATACTTACAGCATTCCATATGAATATATATTAGTCGAATAGTTTCTAGGAGGTCATTTTTTGGGTCGTTATTGACATTTCTAAATTATTATTAGATCTTCTATTATGTCATACAATATACTTACATTTTTTAATATTTATAAATATCTTGGTTTATTAATTTAATTCATTCATTAATTATGAGATGGATTTTTACCATTATTTTTTTAATGTATTTGTTTAGTGGTTATTTATCATTTCACCCGGTAATTATTATTTATATATTTTTATACCTCTCATATCAATTATATTTTTCTTCAATTAGTGAAATTTCCCATCCAATAGCCTACTATAGGTGACACACAGTGACCATTATCTATATTTCATTATTTCAGTAGCATTTGAGGGAGGGGTTAATACTCACCTAGAATAAACAATTGTATTTCATAATTTAAGTCATTATACTATATTTACATAATTGGATATGTAATTTCTATATTTATTTTTCACAAATGTTATTTTGAAACAATTTATATTTTATAATTTGGTGGGAGAAAGGAGAAACTTGGGAAATAAACAATATGATCAATAATAATGTGAATTTTCTAGTGACATTTAAATGCAATGAGAGTTGGAGTCTAACACATCATGTTTTTTACATATATAGAAATATAATGTTTAATAAAATGACCAAAAGTATTTTTACAATATACAATAAACAAAAACATTGAATCTAGTTATTTAATCCTTCCTGTTCAAACAAATATGAGCATTTATGGGATCTTGTCTCCCACTTACTATAAAATATTAGTAAAAATCCCAAACAATATATATTTTAATTCTTCATTATCATGATAAGGTGAAAATAAATCTTGTTTTGCATTGTTATAAGATAAATTTTATCATTTCAAAAATAAAATCAAGAACATGAATCAATTGGACAATATTTATAAAATTTATTAAAAAGTCATAAATATTATTATTAATAAGAATAGTCTCAAAAAACACTTTTTCCAATAATGGATTGCATACTTATAGTGAAAAATAAAAAAATGGGAACATTTTTTTCAATATAAATAAATAATTTCACAATTATTCTATGTAAAATTTGGGGTTTTTATAAATATTATATAAAAAAGAGAGACTATTGAATGATTATAAAAATAATTACCTATATATCAATATATCGATGAAATTTGTAGTTATGTAGAAATGGTTTTTTTCCTATTAATTTATAAATTGTTATTGAATATTGGTCCAATGTACATTGAGATATGATTTTTTAGATAGTGTTTCTAGATGGAGGGAAATGTGATAAGTGAGAAAAAAAAGATTTAATGGCACATATATCAATATTTTTATGAAATTCCAAATGAAGTGATATAATGGAATGAATGATTTCCACATGGGAAAATTAATAAATAATATGAACACGAAATTTTTAGATTAATGAATATTATGTTCAATATGATTATGGAATGGCAGGAACCATCATATTTAGAACCTATGTTGTTGTGTTTTAAATATGTTTAATAAAGAAAAACTAAAAAAACAGATGTAATCCATGGGTCTCTATTGGATATAAACATATACAAAAAATTAATATTATTGTGAAATTTAATACCAATTAAGCCAACATTGATTTGGTGTTACAATAAAGTGAATTATTAAAATATAAAATTACTATTCAATCTCCAGTGGAAAATGATTCACTTAATAATGGATTTTCATTTCAGTTATGTTTGAAATAACTATTATGTAACCTCCCTAATCCTAGTATTTAGTGATATATATAACAAACCATCATGGTATTATCCATAAATACCACATTTTATATTCATCCAATGAATGAATCCACAGATATATACATCTAGTGAATCTCAAAATACCTTTATTAGTATTATTTGATACTATACTATCCATGCATTTTGTCTCATTATATGGATATCACATTAAATATCATGAAATGGAAATATGTTTCAATTTCCTAAAGTATCACATGCCACAATAAAAAAAGAAACATGATTATGAATCCCCATTTTTGAAAGCCCTCAATTATTTGGTTTACAATACTCCATGAATAGGCAAATATTTCTCAAATGATGAAGTCATATGAAATAATAAACCATGAGCATATTCCCATTATGGGCGAATGAAATGAATAATTATATAAAAAATTTTACAAACCACTTCTTGAGTATGTTGTTAGATAACAATAGAACATATACCTAGAGAGAAAAATATATCCAATAGTTTTTATTCGATGGCCTTCATAAAAATCAATGATTCTTATAATATTATAAAATATCATTTGGATATAGTATTGAAATTTATTAAAGAATCATTGTGGTGTGAAAAAATTATCTTTGTAATAGTAAATGTTGTATCAATGAGGAAATTCATGAACTGTATAGAGTTTAACAATGTCATCATAGAGAACAAGTACCAGCTACCATGCATTGATGATAATTTGAACAACATTTAATTCCTCAACCCCTATCACTGAAGGATCATAAGATTTGATATTATTAGCCTTATATGAGGATTGATGATATTAAAATGAAATATTTACATGCAATAAATAGACTCATTGAGTTTATTCATGTAACCTATGATTATAAAAATCCAATAATAATATCCAGGTAAAGTAGGAATAGTGTTTTTAGAGATTACATAGATTATTTTTCTCGTCTCTTATTAGAAAAAATGCGAGTTTCATGCTGAAATTATTTTTATTCATTATAATGATTATTCATGGATGATGTATGGAAATTTATTCCTTAACTAGGGATATATGGATATTTATATAATATTTGGAGAAGACAATTCCATGGAAGTAGAATTGATAAAATGTAGTATTTAACATTATATCAGTATTTGTAATATAAATGGATTGGTCTTATTGATCATTAAAATAATGATATTTTTAACATTATTAACAATAATATTAATATTCAATATATTTATTGAAGATCATTTTAATAAAAACTTAATCACTATGTACTGATACTAGTCACACCATAAAGTATAGAATATTGTTGTAAATTTGAAAAATCTATATTTTTAAATAAGGATGACATTTTTTGAAAGTGATTATTAATATGATAGTGTCATATTTCTATTAAATTTTTTATATAATAAATTATTTTCAAATGTATAAGAAATATTAAATTTAATGAAGGTTCATTATATGAAAAATATTTATTAATTTCATGGGGGGATTCTCCTGTTCCATTGAAAAAATTCAATGGTGTTACAAATATATGAATTGGTAAGCACAATATTAATCAATCCATGGTATGTATGGTTAATATATGAATTTTTTATTGTTAATATATAAATATTCCCATTCATTTCTATGCATCTTATAACATAGATTCATATTTAATATTTTACAATTTTTCAAATAAATTCTTTTGTCTCATCAGGTGATGAATATCACCACCAAGTGGAATATATATTCAAACATTAGATCTTCATGAAATTTAGGGAAACCATTGTGGTATAAGATATGTAATCCCAAAAAACCCTTAATAATAATATATTATTAAATAAGTTATAACATAGGTAATTTACATTGAAATAAAATACGAGTAAAGAATGTTTAAACAAGTGGTGATAATTAATAAAATGCAGTACATCCTATAAATTATAATCTCACACCAAAACATGATTTTAAATCAAAATAATTTTGGGAATTAATATTCTTTATATTTATTTATTTATACTAAATATATAAAAAAATTAAAATTTAAATATTGTTCCACTAGACGTTGTGTAATGAAGAAGGTAATTGTTCATATATTTTTTTGGATTCTAGTGTTTCATGAATTTATAATTAATTGTGTGATGTAATGTGCTCAATGAATGTATATCATAAATTGATATTTGGTTAGTTAAAATAGGTTATCTTACATGAAATCTCATTGATTAATTGAGAGTAATTGTAAATTATTTCCACATTAAATCCATCTAGAATATCTAATAATATATAATTAGATAATAGTTTGTGAGATTTATCTTATTCCATGATTAAAGTTGTTTTCTAAAGGATGGTTATAATGAAACATGTAATTTTTAAGAAAAAATATATATAATAAAATTTATTAAATGAGTTTTTGTGAAGATATGCATAAAACTGCATTGTCAAGGTGATAAAGAAGGGTAGAAGCAAGGTAACTAATTTTTTTAAATAATATTTTTTCGAAATAGTAATTGTGATTTTGTGAAATCGTGGAACATAACTATTCATTCATTACATTGATACGTGGATCAAAATAGAAATTGATGAAATGAGGGAATAGTAAAATAGTTCGTAAATTACAATAAAATCAAGATAAGGAATGCATGATAATTTTTATTCTGAAAAGTAGAAACCCCATATACCGATAAACAATTTATAAAGACAACTATGGTTAAATAAAATCTAATTCTTTCATTTGAGTAGTATGAGAAAATATTTTTTGATGGAGGTCCTGGAATATCAAACCTTGAACCGATCGTAAAAAATATATTTTGTGATGTATTCTTCAACTATGTTGATACATCACCATCATATAAACATTAAATTAGATATATATGATAAACCATATAAAATAACTACATCATTTATGCCATTAACATTCTGAATATATATATATATATAATTTATTTCAATTAGTGAGGGTAATAATAAGATATCTATAGTGTTAAATATAAAATAAAAACATGATCTATATGTCTATTATGACCAACTAAATTTATTTTATTTAATAAGTATTCACCCTGATTAAATTCCCAAATAAGGGTGTTTTAGTTTGAATATATGGTATTATAATATCATCATAAATTGAATTAAATTATATAAATATAATTTATCTTATTAAACACACAATGTGAATTAATAATTCTATATTTTTTATAGTATGTTTATTTTTTGGATGGTAAAATGAAATTAAATTGTTCTTCTTGGAAAGTAATAAGGATAAAATTTTATTACTATATAGATATTATAATTATTAAAATCATTGGGAGTAGATAGGTGATGTGAGAATAGAAATGATTTTGAATAATGACTATCTAGTGATATATACAATAATAAATTTCATAGCTATTTAAAATTTTCGATAAGGAACCATTTTAAATTTTTCAATGGAAATTAATTAGATGAATGAATGATTATATGTCCATTATGAAATAGTATTCTCTAATATAAAATGGAGTATAGAATAAGAGTTGAAAGAAGACTCCCAAAATGATTGAAGCACCATTTAAGGTATGTGGGGTTGATATACATACTACCTAAACAATTAAATATAGTTTTGAATCCAGTTATAAATTTAAAAAATATAGATAGATTTTTTCATAATGTAATTAGTAGATTTTCCAAGAAACAATTGGAAATTGAATCCAATTTTTAATCTTTGGAATGTTCATATATAAAATAAAATTAGATCATGTACTTTTATGAGATAGTCGATAAATTTGAAATTAGAAATGATGTGGAGCTAAGATTCATTGAAAATGTGGACAAGATAATGAAACAATAATGAGAGTGTATTTGAGCATTATGGTGGATGTAATGATGATGTGTTTAAAAATAAAATGTCGATTTTATCTTCGTAAAAAATTTGAAAATATATTTTAAAATAAATGTTCTTATAAATAGATTATAAATAAATAAATATCCTTTTTAACATTACACAAAATGAAAGAAGAAAAATGAGAAAAAAATATCAGTCGAGGTTGATTGATACATCATCACATATGAAAGAAAAATATGAGAAGATTAAGTATAATGAATAAATTATTTCTTCATATTATATAAAATTTAATATATAGAATCCATATATGAAATCCTCAATATATAAGGGCATTATTATTCAAAATATTCCTGTTGTTAGTAAGTGGAAAATTATTTCAAAATTTCAATGTAAAAGATCATTATTTAATGTGTTTACAAAATGATACATCATTATAAATTTATTTCACAACATCAATGTTTTTTAGGAAGGCCATGTGATTAAAATATGAATATGATTTTATATACCCAAATCGCATATGAAATAGGTCACGAAGATGTGTATTTTTAATCAAATATTATTTTTATGTCAATACCAAGATATGTTGAATGAAATAACCATTGGATCTATGCCATAAATTTCATATGGTATTTATCTATTCCCCTGAAAAACATGATAAAAATTCTCAGTGATAATATAAATGATATTGAAAAAATAATATTATGATTAGGATGAATTCTAGGGACATTTTAGACTTTTTCTTTTTAATCAATGATGATACAATAATAATATCTCTCGTGGAGATAATGAAAGGAATTATTGAGTAACAAATGATTAACCTACATTAGATGGGTAGAATATCAAGTTACATTTCATGATTGAATCTATAAGAGAACAATATAATGAGTTTTTAAAAATAATTTATGAGGTAATGCATTTGACATAAAATTGTGGAATCAAAAAATCAGACAACATGGCATGTGGTGAATTTTTTTTCCAAGAGCCTAACTATGAAAAAGTAAAAAGGTAAATGATTTATTAAAATAAACCATTGGATTAAATATGTAAATGTGGGGTCCATCTAGTAAGAATTATCTATCATAAATTAAGGAATATTAGTAAATTTAAATTTATAATAGATAGGTAAATTTTTAAAAGTGGTATTCAAAGAATAACCTCCAGGATGTCTTGGAAGGAAGTGATAAGTAAAGGGGTTGTCCACTCTGATCAACCACATTCCATATCATGATAATTACATAGGTATCCCTCACCCTAGGTGTTAAATGATTGTAAATTTTTTTATGTTGTGAATGCATAATGGTGTGATTTAATAAAAAAAATTAATTGTAATCTACACATATTGAACATTTATAATTGAAAAAATGGATTTTGGATGTTTCTCATTACTAGTTTAAATTATCCCCAAATAGAATGATAAAATGGTAACAATTCCATAAAATTACTCAATATATTTATGAAAACATATAATTTTTTTCTAAGAAAACTGTTGATGATACATGCTTTAATGATGAATAAAAAATGATTTCCTTCCTAAGTTAGAACTTAATATGATTGAGAAGAATTATTTGAATGCTAATATGGTGTCAAACCCTATCTATAGATAAAAAATGTGATGTCCCTCAATAACTCATTTTGTATTATACAAATATAATAATAAAAAATAAAACTCAATAAAATGTTCATGAAGCATTTATGTACTAGATTGTTTCACTTTTTGGTAATAACAATGCGGTACCAATTGAATATTTTGTTACACTCTTGTATTTTAATATATATCATTCTATAAATAAATTTATTGTTTTCGATCATTTTCTCCAAAAGTATAACTAAACATATAAAAATATATGACATTTTCTAAAATTATTATTTAGAGACTTATAAGAATACTAAAACTATTTTTTAGCATAAATATTTTACTCATCAATAATTTATTATAATAAGAGGATTAATAATTAATATTATATAATTTTAAAAATCATTGTTCATAATAAAATTACTATTATTTTAGTGTTTTATTTTTCATCATTGAATATAATATTGACCTCTTTAAAAATGTTATTATATTAAAATAATTATATTAAATAATATTATTATCAAATTATATTTAAAAATAAAGTATTATAATAAAAGTGGTTTCTATTTATATTTTATTTTTTAATTTAGAACATAATAATATATATTTATTAATATTAATATTATAAAATTCATGTTTTTGAATGCATGTTTTTGAAATTATTTTACAAATAATTTTTAAAATTTTTTAAACAGGTTGAATTTTTAGTGAATATCTATAGAGACAGGTTTTGAAAATATTATCACTTTTATGACAATATCAGATTTCAATAATGACATGAAGTTATTTAAATATTTTCTATTATAAGTTATATATATTTATAAATTGAACTAAATCATTGTAGAATAATCTTGTGAGTTCTTAAAACCCATGATTAAATTTTTTGAAGCATCATTAATATTTTGCACTAATAAAACCTATTTTTTATCTTAATTTGGTTTAAAAAATTAATATTGTTTTGAATTGAATATAAATCCATTTTATAAAAATCTAATTGTATTCCACACACATTGAAATTGATGGATACATTTAATGGGTGTTTAATAGGTCATAATGAAAAATTCTTAATATTTATGAATCATGGGGTGTGAATAATGTGTACAATATTTGAACAACTATTGTTGTTATTTTTATCATGTTTCTAAAATAATAATATTCATAACATGAAATAAAATGTAAATAATAATTTATTTCATATTGGTGTATGTTACGCGATGAATAAACAATGATACATGTTATATTCTTCATCTTCACAGTGCGAGGATTTCAGTTATTGTGACTATAATTAATATTGTGAAACATCATCATGAGCTACCTCTAAAAAAAACTAATAAAATCATACATAGAAATTCTAATATGTTGAGAAAGATCCTATGAGAATTCATGGATCTCTTGAATCAGTTAATAGATCCATGGTAACATGATTTCATTGGTTTAAGAGAATCCAATTTGTATATATGTTTTTCCATGATGATGGTAAGTTGACATGGTCATATTGAGATAAATGTAGTCCCAAATGACCAGTTTAGAAGTTATCATCATTCATGATTATATATATAATGATGCCTAGAACACGATTCCCACCTAGAAATCAGTGTGGTCAAACATCCAGATTGATCTCCATGTGAAGAAATGCATTTTTTTGAACCTATGATGAAAATATTCAGTGAGAACTGAAAACAAGGGATCTAATGAAGATGTTTTGAAAGCTCAACACAATTGTAAAATATAGTACATTAAAAATCCACTTTGAAAATATTTAATTTCATCAATTAGCAGTGCATGAATATTATCTATAGCTTATGATTGTGGATATCATTATCCCTCAATGGAGGATAATTAATGTTTCTTATACTAATTTTACCATAACACATTTTACCTTCATCATCCTATTGGAAACCTATGGAATCATCCTCTTTTATTATAACACCTCAGTTCTCTTCAAGATCAATTTATGTATTACATCATCCAAAGTCACATTACTACCAATAGATACACCCAAGTCATGAAACTAAATAATGATTATAACCTTTTACATGGAGAATAAGAAAAATTAAAAAGGAATCATTTTAAAACTACAAACCATGTCACTAGAGTAGTCATAAATTAATAGATATCCATGATTCTATTATTGAGAATATGGGTGTCATGAATAGTGGAATATTTTTCATAACAATCCATATTTCTCGAATGCCTAGTGTTAGTGAGATCCATCATATATAAATACATAAGGGAGATTATTAGTAGGACGTGCGTTTTATTTTGTATATGAGAAAACACATTTTCTATGAAAAAATGGAGCATCATGATCCCATGGTAGGTTACATGATGAATCTTTTGGAGATTTCTCAGGAAACTAATATATATCTTAAAAATTCCTAAGACAAAATATAGCTATCTTCCTTCATGAAATCATTTACAATAAGAGAATATATAGTGAATAATAATTCATGTGAAGGGATGTATAATAAAATAACATATCATGTGAAGGGTAAAGACACCATCAGGACATATTTTATAATGAATAATTAGAAGATAAATGATCATATGAAGCTTTTGCATTATATGACACAAACATGTCAACCTTTAAACATAAAAAGCATTCACATGATGGAAGAACATGACCTTTCATCCTTGTTTGTGAAATATACTAATATTTTGTTTATAATTTGACCAACATCATTTGCATGACTCATTAAACATCAAGTGATCAACTCATGTGAATCCTCTATTAACTGGACTCCATCACACCCATTTAAGAGACCATGACCATGTCATTAGTTTACACAGAGATTTCCATGATGAATAAATCATGTTATTTTTTTTATCCATTCATTTTTCTCTTATGATTTGGGATTAAACTCAATGATTATTAGTTTTTTTGATTAAACAATAATGAGTGGTTATCTAGGATGATACTCACTCACTCACCATGAGATATATCATTGATCATGTTGATCACCTCAGTCCAGTGGAGTGTTAGTCAATGAGAATATTGTCACACCATCAAAACACCAATCATTGATAAAATGTAACATGAAATAAAAGAGGATAATTTATCAATGATAATAATCACCCACCCTAATGATATACTTCACCGTCACATGACGCACCATATACCTGTATAGTGATTTTCACTATGATTTCATGCATGTTGTCTTGAGACCCATCATTTGTAATGTTGGGCTCCACTAAGAATGATAGGTAATATCCATGAATATTATAACTTATTATATCATGCTAAAACATTGTTCACTTGGTGCACCACAAAAATTATGAGGGAAATTCTATCATAATTCTATCAACCATCGTGTGATCCATTATTGATCATGCAGAGCTCTATAGACAAGTCAACTAACTATCTACAATATTAGTTTTACTTCATCAAGATATATAACATTTATCATATGAATCATGGATGGATAAATAACTGGATAGATCCATAGGTTTTATATATTAAAATATGAGAACTGATGTACACTTATATGAAGAATATTTATGCTATCTTTTAATTGATGTTCTTATCACAACAAGGGATCATTTTACCAATAACGTGAACATTTTGTTTCCTAACAGATTCATATAAGTAATGGTTCTTCAAATGTCATCCTAATTACAGGTAGTCGCTTTGAAATGTCAATTTTGTCATGGGAGACCCAATGACAATCCATGGGATAAATAAATATAATAATAAAATATTTATAATTCAATAATTTTTTAAAACATGATGAATAGATGATGACATGTATACAATAACGTTGTATTAAAATCAATATGTGATTTTACACTCAATTTCTTTCTTAGTCCCGTATGTTGGAATTATCGTCTATATGATGTGGAAAAAATATGATGCATAAATATCTTATAAATTTCATGTCTCTTATTTTCCATGTAAAAGTTTTGAAAATTATGTGGGATGATCTTGAGACTAGGAATTAAGACAACAAATGATTCTGAGGCCCAGATTTCCTAGAATAAATGATTGAACTATTTCTATGTTTATTAAAAATATCATTACTGTTTGGATTTAGTAACATCAATATAGCATCCCAGATCATAAATCTGAGGGGATATTTGAGCTCAGAATAATGGATTATCATTAAATGGGGCCTAACATCGGTCAATTTGGGTTTACTACAGATGTCAATTTTTGGATGTTTTGAGAGGAAATTGAAATATACATTAAAATTTATTTTATTTTATTTCTTCAATGTTACACAATGAATCAGAAGCAATATGATGTAGCGACTCAATAATTCTATAATGCAGCATCGTGGAAATGATCAACAAAAAATTAAAATGAAAAAAATTATTAATATGTTACTTCTATAAATCAGATTCATGGACTAGTGTTTGAAATAAATATGAAGGTAAATTTTTCTAGTAACCCTGATGTCTTACTAAGGAAAAGAAAGTAATCTCTTTTATTAGAAACAATAATCGATGGAACGAAGAAGTTCATTGATAGATCACCATCGATGATGAATTTTCCCCTTCGACTGATCCTCTTTCCATAAAGGGGTTTGTTTTAATTTTCTATTTTCCCCATTCTTTGAATTAATAGATAATGGTAATTTACCATTGAAAAGGATTATCCGCAAATTGATCCTTGTTGAGTGATGTTTATTTTGGGGGAATGTTTTGGGTATGATCATTATTATTTGGATTTTTTGGTATCCTAATTTGATTTTAGTTTTTCATCTTCCTTCTAATATAATGGATCATATCAAGAATTAGAAAAGGTCTAGTTCCATTCATTGGGATTTTTATTGAGATTTTCTGCCTTATTTTTCATTTTTTTTCTTCATATTCTTTGTGGGAATATGAACAGATGATCATTGAAAAATCATATCATGGTGAAATTATCTACAATTATAGATATAGACTCATTAAAACATTGAAGAGTAATGAAAATGGTGGAGATAGATGTATTGAAGAGACACATCGGATACCACCACTAAATGATTTACTAACAGAATGGGTCCAACATGGATTTTATCCCATGGGGATTAAAAAAGTTACCCAAGGGTCTCATTCATTCTTCTATTTCAAAAAATGCATCACTAGAGTGCGACCGATGACCTATTGAAGGAATGTCATTAGTAGTGGTGGGTGGTGGCACAGACACCAACTCCATGTCCAGTGGAAGTAGGGCGCGTGGTGGCATAGCCTCATGTTACAATGGGAGTGTTGGAAACAATATGTGTGATGATGTTTATGGATTCAAAATTTATTTTCTTTTTTTGGAAAAGTGGTTTGACAAGAATGTAAATCACTTCACATTGTATAAGTGGGTGAGGTATGACCGGATTGTTAGAATACATTACATGGTAAATTTTATAAAGCACTGCTAGTTTGTATTTCACATAGATCATAATTTTTTTGGAGAACGTGTGGTGAAAACTTCATAAATGAACGGGGGAGAAACTATGTTATCAATCATCATGGTTGGTTTTTCTGAAGTAGGTGTCTCAGTTGGCACAACTTTCCAGTGTTTTCCAAATTTTGGGGGTCCAAAAATTGGAGTTGGGTTAAAATTGATAAAATTGGATTTCCTTAAATATATCATCAATATTTTTAAGGTGAATGTGTTTCTTGAAGATAGGCATTATTCATAGTGTTTTTTAGAGAAATAAAAAAATCTGATGGTATTCTCTATTACTACGATGAGCATTGTGAATGGTTGAGGTGAAGTGATTTAAAGAGAGCACTGTGGCAGTGAAGGGCATTGTAAGTGGAGCATTACGACGACTCAAAGTATGAAGTAGCATCACGATGGTGAAATGGATTTTAAAAAATTATTCATGATTATGACACAATTTTCAATTACATAAAATATCCATGGTCCTTTGCAAAACAGAGTGAATTTCGGATGCAATTTTGGAGCTATGTGATTTAATGCTGATGTGGTACTAAGGTGGCATGGTAGTTTCATAGATAGTGGAAAACCCCTATAATTATTCCCCTAAACCTTATTATAACTAGAGAGACTTAACGAGAATTTTATATTTCCATATTTGACGTTTCATGGAGAAAATGAACTTTGCAATGTAGTAATCTTCTTAAAGGAAATGACATTTACGCTAAGAGATTGAGCATTGTGTATGAATTGAACATCACAAATACCAATATGTTCTCAATAAAATAGTGATTTCTATGATCTAGTGATCATTGAAAACCAAAGATCCTTTCGATCTATAGTTTTTAGAGAATCATGATGCTTCACGAAGGGGCTCTGTGAAAAAGCTATGTGTGTTGAAGATTTGAGTACAGAAATTAAGTGAGATGTGCTTTTAAGTGCATCAATCTATTATTGGGGAATATGAATAAGTATTATTACCATATTCATGTAGTTTCTATCAGCTTATGGATCAGATAGAGAATATTTGTTTGCAATGATTGTATTTGAGAAGGTTTTCCAAGAAACAAAAAGATATTTCATTACCCAATATTTTATAAGACGGTGAACACACACTTGAGGATTATCTCCCAAGTACCAGACTGGTGAAATGGAATATCCTACTCATTGTATTCCACAACAATGTATTGTTTTCTAGTCCATTATGTGGTTCTGTATTATCTTCTTACAATATCAATGTAATATATACTCTTATTAATTAGTGAACCTTGTAAATATAGTGTTCCATTGGTTGTGTGTGTTCAGTCGGGAAAGAACACATTAACTGGTGGTGAAGGTTTTATCAAAAACAATTGAAACATTAAATAAAAAATGTCACTGATTCACACCCTCCTCCTATTAGTGAAACAAATATCCTAGTTTTGTATCAATAGAGAGTTTCAGCTACGGTAGGACATGGAGGATAGGACCAGTGATGTGGTAGGATGCCACATCAGACTGCCTAGAATACGGTCCCACAGACCAAGTACCAGAGAAGCAGGTGCTTGATGGATAATCACATGGCTCTAGAGTGGACGAAGTTGTAGCCACATCCTTGTGGAATGAACATGCCTACTCAAGCAAGCCTGGATAGAGTTAGCAAGCGAGGTTGGCCCAGAGGATCGGGTCAGACTCGATTGATTCGGTGAGGCGGAACTCATTTCATGTCTGGTTTTGTTGTTTAGACCAGGTCATATTGGACATGAACCCAACCGAACCACTTTTTCTAAAGTTCCCAAAACTCTTAATCTATGTGTTTGTTTGATGATTCTTTTGTGGGGCTGGGAATATCACGATGAGGATTTAATTTTATTATACTCTACATAATATTTTTTGAAGGCTAGAGTATAAACTATTTGATCATGGATTAGGTTATTCCCAAATTAGCATTATAAGGATGATATCCTCTGACTGGTTGTGACATATACAGAGTGTATCTATTATGGAGTGTGTATCATACACCTACATAGAGTTTCTCTCCTACTGAGTATATCTCCCACTTCTGTACAATGTCTATCTTTTATGGAGTGTGTCTTTTATGCCTGTACAGAGTTTTTCTTCTATGGAGTTTGTCTCTAATTCCTACACAGAGTGTGTCTCCTACAGAGTGTGTCTCACACACCTACATGGTGATTGTCTCTTATAGATAATGTATATTTTTATTTGAATATGGATGGATTTTCATTTTAGTTTTATCTAAGTGTGATTTGACTCTATTTACTCTTTTGACTATACTTATTAGAGAATACACTTCGTGTACCGATTTAGATGTTTTCCATTCATTTTACCTTTTTGGTTAGGGTTTCAAACAGATTATTGTTTTAATCACCCATACAGGAGCTTCACCCACACATGTTGTGTCTTGTGTAGATGATCAATAGATTTAATGTTTTCCTTTGTTGGATAGAGATAGGTTGTTCTTCGGTTTGACCTGCCGGACGTGGTATGGTTCAAGTAATTTTATATTTCATATAGTACCTACCCTTTAGGTTTGGTTTTCAATAGATGAGGTCCAGGATATTGTTCTTTTATATTTCTATTGGGGTTGTATTCTAGCATCTATTCTTTTAAATTTGTACTAATACTCATTTTGGTTGAATTATATGGATTCAGATCTATTTAGGTTGTGTTTTTGGTTTCATCACTTTTTCTTGGGGATAGGTGGGTGTGTGAAGTTTCATAGGAAAATTCCTCCACTTTGTGGAAAATGCCTACATGGCACCAATCACAACCCCCTAGCCAATGGGATACAGGCTAGGGGTAGTCATGTCATGGGACCTGGTGTATAGGTCTTGACAATAAATCCCTCTCCCTTATATAGTAAAATTACACATGAAATCATATAGGTGAGATTAGACATTATGTAGATGATAAATATTTGATCACGTGAGTTAAACACCAGGTACGCCTTGGAAAATACATAAGGTATTATGTGTTATATTAGCATGCTTCACATGATCACTCTACTGATCACACAATGTATATATTTCATATTGTTTGGATCACACTAAAGAGTTTCTTTATGTTGACTAGATTACATGAGGCATAAATTTGATATCACATGATGTACATTGAAAACATATGTGGTATAAACTAAAAATGAACAAACATTAATTTAAAGAGAGATATATTGATTTTAATTTTTCCATGTGATGTGTTTTTTATCATTTCATAAGTCCTTTAGGAATATCAAAAATTTCATCTAATTTGTTTTTTTATGTCAGCTTGATCTGGTGGTATCCTTCATATTTATCATCCCTGTCATGTGATTTCCTTGGGAGGTGGAACCCATATCATGAAAATTATTTCATACGTGTTTTTAAATTTATGAAATTTCATCTATATATATTATCAATATTTGGATAATTACTTCAAACATGTCATCGTTTTTTTGAAAATACCTTTATGCATATGATCCTAGTCACGTGACATTCCCCAGACATAACAGCTCAGTAATGTGTGTCTACTAGACATAACAACCATGTCACATGGAGTCCTTATGACAACTAATCCAAGTTACATGAATTCATTCAAACATGTCTAAAAGATATAGGTAAGTCATATATGAATGCATGATTTTATGACTTTATGATCCATGTATAGGTAATTTTTTATCACGTGAAACAAATTTGACGTGCCATCTTTGAAAATGAATTTAACCATTCTCATGTCAGTATTTTGAGTAAGTAAACGTCATAAATTATTGGTAGACCCTATAGACATGTCATCTATGTCACATGATGTTCATTTACATGTCATCTAATTCACATGACATCCACCAGATATGTCAACATTGTTCATGCATGGACACGTGGACATATAAATCAATCATCTCTAGACCTTTCAAGAATACACCTATGTACATGTAATAAAAACACTCTATACATATCATGAATAAACCATATAAATGTTGGAATGAACCCTATTACAATTTCATCCATGTCTAATGGTAACACCTGGGAATGTTCCAATGAACCATATATCCCATGGCCTTGATACCCAGATCCTGCAAGCTCCCTTTATATGGCATGGTTCCAAAATGAATTAGGGATATGAACTCAACAATAATTATTAGTGTCATGGGGTCGTTCTTCTATATATAAAGGCCTAATCCACCACACATTGTCCTCACTCACTATACATTATAGGGTAAGTGATCGATGTATCCTTGGGAAAAATATGTTGATTCTACATATATTCCACCATTTTATCATTAATTGTGAAACAATGTTGAACACCTCATAATAATAAATTATAAAATAGAATTATAATGAAACAATTATATAGATCCAGATGTGAAAATGATTTATAATAAAAGAAATTGGTCATAATCAGGATCATTCTACTTGTTTCCAATAACCTTTTTATTTAATAATGAACCCGAATTGTGAATAAAATGCGAATTTTTATTATAATAAGAAGATGAACAATTTATCACATGTATGTCGATTAGTTTTTTCATCTCAGGTGAATTATGGTGAGTAACACATTAAATATTCCAATAGAAAATGTACATAGGGTTCCTATGAGATAAATTGTCTCACTGTCTAAATAATATGTGAGAAAAATGGCCTCACCAAAAAAAATAATTAATAATTACGTTTCATGTTCTTTGGTAATTGAGAAAGTATGAAACAATAAATAATGTACTGATTGATACAATAATTCAATATTGTATTTTTTTCACTCATACACTATTCTTAATTACACCACCCTGACTTCACAACATGTCTTCAATAAGAATATGTTATGGGACAATAGCTATGATTGTGAGATCTATATGATGGAAAAGAAAATCACACACTTGAAACCATTATCTAAATGTGGTTAACATAATTGTCCACAATACCACTAACTTGGTGTAATATTGGCCCTCAAGTCTCTAGAAACTAAATCATACTAGACCATTTCATTCAATGATATTAATAATGAATCTAGTGGCATCCGTTTCCATCACAATTCACATAGAGACCCTATCCACAGAGCATGGAAATCACACCCATCCTTTCATTTAGAATCTATATTACGGTCTATATCATGGTTTAATCCCTTTCGTTCCTTATTGATGGAACAACCTAACTAGTTTATACTATGGAAACTTCTGAAAAAATTCTATGAAGTTATATCCTAGTGGATAAACATACATACAAATGGTAGTGGTTGTGTATTCATCATTCTACTGATTAAACCCATTTAAATAATCCGTAATAGGTCGTGATCAAGATAATATCCCACCCCACTCAAATATCATAATCAAATTTATTCTTATACAAATAATGGGGTTGAAACATATACTCTCCACCAATCATGAATCACATAGGTATATCAAAATTCCACATGTAAGTCATTAGAGGGATTATATCACTACATCAATTAATGGAATTTGAAAGTAAATCATCAAGATCAATAATTTGTATTCATACATTTCTACCAAAAATTTCCCATAATATCTTTATGTTATTTTAATAGTACAATAGGTTCACCAAAATATTCAATAAATTTTTGAGATAAACTTATATTCACATATAAAAATTCAAATTTCTATATTGGGATATCACCATGATTTGTATGAATGGGGTGATACTCTGGATCATGCACACATTTTCCTCTTTCATAGGGCCATTATCATAATATTATGTAAAAGGATGATGCACAAGAATGGTATCATAACCTCATTCCGAAAAGGACTCACAAACCTAGTTTGAATAACTCTACAAGATAGGAACGCATTCCTATTAAACTAATCTATTAAAATACACCTAATGTACATGACTGGTCTAATATTCTTACATTTAATGATATTCATTATTACAATATGGGAATCAACCCAAACAAGGACATATCTCAACAATTGAAGGTACTTGTAGTATTCTATATACTTATAGAATCAGGAGTCACAAAATTACCTCCACTGGATTAAAAAAATACACTAGAATATTTCATATCCTATATAAAAATATTCTCATATCCCTCACCCATTCTACAGTTGTGTCAGAATAATTTGATAGATAAATAATATTTGAATGGACATAATACCCCTATTTCAATAATATTGGAATTAAATGAAATTTAAAACACGCACTAGATTTATTATTTACTATTATGTTATATATTTTCATAACAGAGTAATATAAAATCTTTACAATAGTGGGATCATATTCGTACAAATATATAAGTACATAAATATATTGTTTAACTAGCATCAAACAAGATTATTTCACTCTATAAACCAAAATCACTGGTCAAAATATTTTTTATATGATGTAGTATGAGGTTGATTTCCCATAAATCATAAATTCTAGTTTCCATGATGTTGAATGATTCATATCTTCAACACATCATGGTTCCATAAACAATTTGAAATATGCATAATAGGATCACTAACTACATGTTCATACACCTAGTTGTTTCCTCAAGGATCATGTGAACCCTACAACTTATTTCAACTATGAAAAATATATCCATAATAATATATATTATGAATAAAGAAATCATTGGTGTTCTTATATTGATTATTATAAATTGGTTCTCCAAAAACCGAGATTAAACATATATAGATCATAATAAATTATCAATAACACCTCACCTCATTTAGAATTTGATGACAAAAATAAACCACTACAATATTAAAAATATGTAAAAATATAACCCTAGTAAGGAATTCTCTTACATGTATATATAGGGAGAATTATCATTCAAAAACCGCTAACTATGTTCTGCTTAATATATACTTATTCTTATGAGATTTTAGATATGATAGTGAATGAGATATTTCCATTATTACACTAGAATATATGGTTATATCTGCATCCATTGATGTATATATACATACCTTATCAATGATATGTTGGTAACAAACAAATCAAACATACACAGATTTTTCATCTAGACATAGAGTTGTTATTCATGTCCTGATACCCTATAACAAAAGAGAATGATAAGCGATGATATAACGGTTGTCTCTATATTATTAAAAATCATTTGTGACTAGTTTCTAAATCCCCTTTAGATGTTAATTTTTTGGGATGGGAAATTTATGGATTCATTATGTTCTCAATATCCATGGATGAATGAAGATCCCTATGTATGACATCATTTAATGACATTTACATTGCAGAGAATATAAGAAAATGAAACACATAGTCTAATTATTTCCTCGTGTTTGATGATGAGGTCATTAATAGATAATGAGATGGATTCCAAGGGGTTCATGAGGTAATCCACTCAATAAAATTCAAATACACCTAAAACCTGTATGAGGAAGTTATGGAACACCTGAGGATTTATTATAAGAATTGAATCCCATCACAAGAAGTCATTTTCTCTGTCCAACGCATAAATCGAATTGTCAAAAATCAAACAGATCATAATAGTTGTCACCATAGTAGTTCTTAAAATGAGAACATATCTCAAAATGATGTTATAATATTTACCACCACCTCTACCTTTAGTATCGTAAAATAATTCAGGGATAGCTAAATTCCTTGTTATAGTAATGAACTAAACCCATCTTGTAGGGTAAGAGTATTTTAATTGTATTAAGCACCACCAGGTTCACCACAACCCATGATGGTCATGAATAAATTGGTAATGTTTATAGATAAATCTCTTCATGTTGGTCTATGGGATCTTATATGTCAAATTATTTCTTATTATCAATCATATCATTGACTAGAATCATAAAACCGTTGAAAAATTGATCAGAATTTTCTGATAGTTGACCTAAATAAACAACATCCCACTCAGATAGGGAAATTGTTATCATCATAAATACTAAAAAATGATTCAGTATTCACTAGCTTAGGGGGAGAATATCATTGGATTATATCCCATCCATTTTTTCCAATATTAAATAAAAAATTCACTTTTGGGGACCTTCAGAAATGTATGGAAACAAACAAAAAAATACCTAAATAAAAATACATACATATGGAAAATATGGTAGAGGAAATAAAAATCCATAATGTTCATCATTAAAAATTGTCTTATATGACTAGGGGTCAAATAAATGATCCAGATATAACCCTATAAAGTGTAATTTTGAGGTAAATAACCACAATATTGTATGTAGAGTGAAGGGATAATTACCATTATTCGAACAACCACACTGAATTTCGTCACCATAAATCTAGAAAAGTATATAAAATAAAAAATCAAGGTAAATGCGCATAACATGGGAACTATTCCTTGAGAGATAGGTAATATTTATATATATACACAAACTTATGTTGAATGTATGAAAAATCCCAGATGGATCTAGATCCAATAACTAATTAATGTAGAATTGCATCCTCCTTAACAGAACACATTCATTGATAAAGGAAATGGTGTGGAAAAATACCTCTCCCCACCTATGGTAAACAAAATACCCACTACAAATTATTTACTAGAATAATATGATTATTAGATATATAAACACATATAATTCAATGATGAACAAATTAAGTCCAATTTTTACAACATATCATCATTAAAAAAATCATATGTACCTCCTAACATATATTAGGAGATAGATAATATAGATTTCAATAATTATGCTGAGAATTGGGATAAATATCGATACATGAAATTGGACTACATAATGATAATGTTTATAATGATAATTTTTATTATGCATTATGAAAATAAACTCCCATTTTTTATGGTGATTATTCCATCTAGTTATGAATAAAAAATTAGCAGGATATTATTATGATGCCAAATCATCATGCATTACCCATTGAATATATATTAGAGGTTTTCTAAACATCAAGACATACAGAACTCTTCAATTCTATTTAATCCTTGGATTATAAATTGGAATCCATAGATGTGCGTCTCTCACCCATATAGAACAATAATAAGACATATCCCAAATGAATATATGAATGTATCCACCACCAAATTTCCTGAATCGTACATTTTTAACCATTGAATCTATGTGAGATCCTAAATGGTATCTTAGGAACTTCTTATTTATATGTTTCCAGAGGGTGATACGTTTTGATAAATCTGCAATGAAAATCAATAGACGTTTTTATAGACTATGTTAACATTATACATCATTTGTTATAGTAAACATATAATCAGGATTTTCAATGATTAGGAAGATATTAATCATAAATTTCTTTATTATTTCAAATATATTATAAATAATATGATAGTTTTGAACATAAAAATTGTAAAAAAAATGGAATATTATTGACTGTATGACATAATTTCTTATTGTAAAAGAATAAAATACTGAGTCAGAATTACAATCTCACAAGATAAACTCGTTGATTCTTAAAATTAGAATCAATGAGATGCAATAAACACACCTTTTATCAATTTAATATTTTTTGGTGGATTAAGAAATTTATTTGAGACAGAACTAAATCGTGAATATTACATTCAACAAACTTTTGTCCAAATATTAGAAAAAATCAATCTGATAATAAAAAATTAATTTTAATATAGAGACTATTGATTTTACCTTGAAACTTGTAATATTTCATATTTAAGAACCCAGGCAGGCCGTGAATCATCAAACACTGCCCACCAAGTAGAAATACTGAAAAATATCCATTGAAAAGAGAAATAAATAGATTATTGTCACTTGGTATTTGATTAATAGATACATAAAATTTATACATTCTAGAATACACTTTTTGTTATTTATTTCCTCACAGGTTTGGAAAATTACCTCTTTATGACACTAGGTTATAGGAATCCTGGTTATGTCAACATCGCTGATCATATGATCGACTTTTCATTCCATAAGGGACTACAAAAGAGTATCAAAGACTACATTTAATTAAAATATATCCACTAGTGTATGGTTTATAATTTGTAGTTGAAAACTAGAATGGTCTCGACAAATGTGACCCCTGAAACCATCACCCAACAAGAACCTGAGGGTGGTAGGGATGAATTGTATCTCATGCATGGAAATAATATCCCTATAATAATTAGTCAAAAGATAGTTATCTGAGAATTTTACACCCATAAAGAACATAAATGTAAATTAGTAAAAATTATTGAACCAAGGGATATATCATTGGGTACTCCTCATAGAAGGAAACATAATCATCATTCAAAGGAAAAGTAATAATAGAAACAGTCTTCTGTAACACTTTCACCAACTCTAACTCTTGAAATTTTATTTCCTTATATATATAGAGAACATTCACAACTGATAAAAGAGTAACTTCATTAGGAGTTGATATCTATATAATTAATATGATATCCATTAAGTGATAAAAAATATGACATTATGTATTAAATTTCCTTACCTAAATGGTGATTTGGAGGATAATGATGTAGGAGTTAAGGGAATAGTGTAAAAAAAATTCATGTTTGAACACAATATTTTGGTTATTTCCTAAGGTAAACCATATACATGGATCAAAAACATATTAAATCACTTAATCAATAAGAAAAATGTCATGGAGATGCCTCAAATACATCCAAATATCTTTTTAATCCAATCATTTTAAATGACCAACAAGAGGGTGTGCAATTATCTTACCACCTAGAAAAAGGGGAAGGGAATCACGATATACTACAAATAAAAAATATATTCCATCAATATTGTGTCAAGAATAATTCTATATACATAATAAAACTCAATAAAAAATCCACATAAAATAAAGAAACCCCACCATGGGAAAATGAGACGTCTGGATTTTAAAAAAAACAATCTAAAACATTGGTACACTAGACTATCTGAAATCTCAATCATGGATGCTCTACAAAATTCATTATAATACTGATATGAAAACATCAAGGAAATATAATCGTAAAAGAGTTTGAGATATAGTTTTCTATAGTTGATGTTTTCCTAATAGAGACTCTTCCATCAGATTATCATACCACCATATCATTCACAGAATAGGACTATGATTAATTCATCAAGTATTATATCTAACCATATCTTATTTAAACAAAACATGGTAATATCAACATATATAGGGATATAGTTGATATTGGTTTTGGGATCAACCTTACAATATTATAGACCCTATGATTTTTTTTATATAGAGAGGGGAACTTTTCCCTAATAAAGATAACAATTCAAGGGTATCATAAGTGAATTAAAAGGCTCATCCGAAATATTATATTCAAGGATTAGTATGGGGAACTCACATATAAATAATGGTTCAAGATTATCTTGAACTAAAAAACATATAATGTTCTCATTGAATATCATTGTCTTTATTGAATGATTTTTATATCATAATCATTCAATTAAATATTGAAATACCCCATTAATGGAATGAAATGCATACTATATTATGACTCCTCCCACATTTAATAATTTATAATCCATATAAAATTGGGAATTCTTGTTTAAGAGGTAAGGTAACCAACCAATGGTTGATGGATATATGAAGGCATCCACTGCAAATTAAATTGGAACTAGCCCTATGAACCGATAGAAAATTCCAAATACTGATTATGTTATTCATATAAACCTGATTGGGGATAAATAATCATTCCCAACAAGATAAAATAAAGCAAAAACGACAATAGTGCATGTTCATTTCATAGATCCCTCATTAGATGAGGTGGATTCATTAAATAGAAATAATATTAATGCCTTATTGAGATATAATAATTCACATTTAGACATTCATGTATATCAATGAATCCCCTAAATCATTCTATGTGTCATAGAATACACATATCTCTAAAGCCATCAGTAGTAGAAGAATTACTCACACATATCCCTAGAAATATTTCTATAAATACTCTGGAAGTTCAATATGTCAATGTATATCATCATGGATTCTATTTTCTATATAGTGATATTGATTCCCCTAAATTACCAACCATGTATTAAATTTGATCCATATATACAGAGTTAGACGAAGAAGAGGACAATATTTGGAATTCCCCTACATCATTTTATGAGGGTGTAGCTAACACCATGAAATAGTTTAGGTGTGTGAATATGGTATCAATAGAATACCCATTAATTATGGTCTTTATTTCCTATACGCCTATTGATGAGTATAATATTGGCATGGAATTTATAGACAACATATATATGTTTTTTCATAGAATTATACCTATATTTCCATGTTGATACTCATTATTTATAGTCATCACTTAGTATTTTTCGGTGACCATAGTGATTTCAAGCATGAATTCAGAAAAATTAACCCCTATCATTGTACAAACATAGTGTTTTAATTTTAAAACTAATCAAATCTAGTAGAATAGGAGAGGTGTAATGCCCAAAATGCCTCTCCAACATTATCCCAATCAAGAATAAGGATGTCTAGATAACGATATACATTGATTTCTGACACCATAATAGACAATCCATGAAATTTTATTTTTCACTTCCAATCATAGAACATTTTATCAATGAATTTGATGTCATCCAAAAAATTTATATTAAGGTATGTATTTATATTATAATCAATCAAAGATGTCCATTGAATATGTTCAAGACACTATCATTAAATAACATTTTCAGATCTTTTTGACCATTTCATTAAATTGTGATTAAATGACACTAGTTCTACAAAAAAATGTGACATGCATTATATCATTAAACCCTTTTATGTAATAGATATTTAATGCTATATTGATGACCATTTAGTTAAGTATCAATAGAGATGTGATCACATTGCTGATATTCAAATAATATTCAATAATTGCAATATCACATATTGAAGAAGACCCCACTAATGTGTGATTTTGTTGAAACATTGGTGAAATTCAATGAATATTTTTATTTCACTATGACATTAAGGTGGATATATAAATGAAAAATTAAATAATAATAATTATACCACAACTCAAAATCATATAAAAGGGATGTGTATGTAGTGGAACAAAAAATATATTCACCACTTCAAAGCCATCATAGTTAGATAATATCTCCCATTTTATAGTTATTAATGAATAATATCAACTAATGACAGGATAAGGACATAAAAAAGTCTTTAAACAACAAAATTCAATATCTACAACACCCACTAGTCTACATGACATTTTTAGCAGAATAATACTTCTTCTATATATGTCTACCACGAAATTATTTATTAGAGCTATCCTCTAACAAAAAAATGATGCAAGAATTGATAAACATCCTTAAACATCATAGTAAATATATTAACGGTACAGAGAATCTATATTATGATGTATATTAGAACATCCTTACACTCATCGTCACATAGAAAAATAAAAGGCATTACATGAAGAATAAAAAAGTTCATACATTCTCCCATATTGACCAATCCCAGTACATACTTGGTCACCCTATGTTGACTATGAGTTTTGGAATAATGTACGGTCACCATGTAATAATAAAACATCAAAGATGTGTCACATAATGCATTTAATGATAATTCTAATGTTGATTTACTCATGAAATATAACTCTCTAGAATGCATGATATTGGATGCTAAACATCTACTAGAATAAGGTGTATGTTCCCATGACCCTACCGAGTCATGGGATATGTATTTTGATGGACCCCTATGAAGATAGTTTTTCAAAATAATGTAAAATCTAAATCGTAATTTGTTTGATCTTGTGATTTACTGTTTTTATCTAGGTAATGTTATTTTTACCTACCCATTATCATTATCTAAATTTTTCACTAATAATGATGTATAATACAAAGTCCTTATAGTTGGCCCAGAGTTATCCCTCATACTAAAGGTAGTAAAATTAAATATCAAAGGATTCATAAAACTACTAACCAATTAGATCAATATCAATTATTAAATCATGAATGTATATTTTTTCCTCTAATTGGTTACATCAGATGATAAATGGTATAATTTAATTTTCAACCAACATTGAATCATGTACCATGAAGAAAAAAATATCATGTTGATGCTCTAAAAATTGATTCGATAGATCTATATAATCTTGAAGGGGACAAAGTTGTCTTCTACAACACACATAAGAGGTAGAGATCTCCATTAATTTTTAGTGAAATTGATGAAATATAAAAGGTCAAAACTACCCTATAGGATAAATATAATACATACAAAATATGATGGATGAATCCCAGAATAGATTACACGAAAAATGGAACCATCCTAGTTGATCAATACATAAGTGAATCGATACAACGCCAAACAAAACACATTACCCTTTTAGATAGCGAAAATGATCACTAAATCATATATAAATATATCTCTGATGTAGAGATCATGAGTTGTGTTATAGTAGGATACATTAATTTCAACATGGGAGAATAATAAATAGGTTCATGTGTGTCTTATATATCTTTGACCAAACGCTCCCACCAAATTAGGAGGACATGTTAATTTAGGAAAAAAATGATCTAGGGCTGCATGTAATTAACTCAGAAATTTCATGCATCCTAGATTTATGAAAAAAATCACTCATCAACCCCATAAGGTTCTACATACAACAATGGATTCTATGAAATTTATAGTTTGTGGAATGTATTTTAAAAGGGAATATCCTTCACCTATTACATAAAATGTTAAGATTATTTTTACAACTAAACAAGTATTTTCCCTGGGAGATGATGTTATTCACCTCCTCGAAGTCAAGAAGAAGGATATTATCATATTCCAAAAGAACAATATTATCACAAAATTTGGATTCTCTCACATGATATTAATGGAAAATAACACAATTTTATATTATAGTTAATTGAAAAAGCTACACTAGTCATATGAAATTGAATTATATCATTCATCCATTTATCACATATTGATAAATTCAAATATAACGGCCTGAAAAGAGTTTATATTTAATATATTCTATAAAATAGTGGGAATGGATTAGAATTCAAGGATTGATACTATACATCATTCTATACAGACATAGAATAACAACATACACACTACCATACAAATGTATTAATGTTCATCTGTTTATTCGATAGAGTCTGTGTTTTTCTAAAGGTCTAATTTTCATTGCTTAGAATATAAATCTATGGAAAAACATAAGTTGAATAAAATTTAATAATATGTTTTATGATTTAGTGATGTTTGATTGGAAATTCATGTTTACACTATTGGACCTTTAATTTTATAATAATTAAATTGCATGAGATATAAAAATGAATTAAATATACTCATTCATTAAAGTATAATTGGTATTGGTTTTTATAACAATGATTATAATTTTAAATAAACTACTAAATAAAAAACCCATGTTGAATGGGAGAAGCATCTTATATAAGGTCTTTTTCCCGATAGATTATACACTTTGGAAACTATATATTGGGAATTTAGTATACCCCCAATGATGGTTGGTTTCATAAAGACATCTTTTATTAACTCTATTAATATTTTAATTCCTATATGAAATAATTCTTACTATAGAAAGTCCAAGTCCTTCTATAATGACATTAAACATCCAGACATTCTTTATCATTGCAGTTTAAATGTAAACTATGTAAAATTAAATGTCATATATGAAATAAATTAAACATAATAGTGTCGTACATAATTTTTCAATTATGTTAAAATATATATAATACATCATACTAAATGAAATTTAATTTCATTGAGAGTTTTACATCATGAATGATTCACTACACATGAGCTATATCAGTGAGAAGGAAAAAATGAACAACCCACATCGCCAAGCATGATAGATATCATCATAAGGGGTTTTCAAATGATAAATACATATCTTGACTCATATATCCACATGATATTGTTTGAGTTCTAAATATATAATCATGGTTCAAACTAAAATTATAATTTATAAAATATCCCCCTCTCGACATAGTGGTTAGACTAGTGTAGGAAATTACCCCTTCAAGAACCATATATGAAAAGGCTCTTTTAACTATGATATATATTGACATTTCTCTATCTCCAATCCCAGGTATAGCCACCTTATAAAAGAATAAATGGCCCTGTATAGGAATAATTCAAACCTATGTAGTTAGATTTTCATTCATGAACATTGTTTGTATTGATTATTTTTTTATAGGACACATAGTGATGCTTGATTTACACATATGGGATATAGCTACTATATAAATTTAAAAAAAAACCACTCATTAAGTATGGGTCCATTATATATAGGTAACATATCATTATCTATATATGTAAGTCTTAATTAATATTATCACATGATATGTAGTGATGCCCATATACCCAATCTTGGCTCATTATTCAATTTAAGATGAAAAAACACCCTTTCTATATATGGGTCAGAACAATGAATGGAAATTTCCATTTATGAACATAGTTTTTCTTAACTCCTATAATTATATGATTTTTCATTATTAACATATCACAAAAATGGTTCCTAGGAATAATGTATATAAATCCCCCATACTATATATGGGCAAAAAATATGAGGGGAACATTTTAAAGTACTATGTGTATCATGATTATCAATCCTAGTGATACATTATGATGTGTAGTTATATAATATTGGGTCCAACCACAATATACATGAAAAAATGTACCCTACATATATTTTCACTAGAACTATACAAGGAATCATCAATTAAAAAATATGTTTGTCTTAATTCTTATAATCACTAGATATCTAGTGATTCCCATATCAAAACTCATAGGCCTAGGAATAACTTATATTAATGTGGTCCCATATCTGTATATGGGATGGACCAATGAAATAAATTTTTTCAAGAACTACATATTTCTTGAATAATTTTACAACAATATATGTAGTCTTTCGAAGATCTCATATCTCATATCCCATATCGAGAAATAATATTTGTATTAAAAAAACAAATATATGTGTATATGTTTGAGAGAAAGATGGAAATTTATTTATATGAACTATGTGTGAATTTATTGTCATTATCTTAGATTATGTAGTGTCACTATGATATCTACTTTTGAGTCAATCCAAAATATAACAAAAATTCCATCACCATGTATTAGAACTCAAGTTCTGCACGTAATTTCATTTGTTAGAACTAAATATGGCTTGATTAATATTACACCATGATATGTACTGATGAATGGATCATCCATTTTAGGACTATCCATGTGTTATTATTAAAATATCATGCCCCCCCTATAGATTAATTTCAACGTTGAGGCTCATTTCCCGAATAAATATTGAATATTCGCAGACAATCCATGTCTGGAACTATCAAGAAGCACACCATTTGGACAATTTGCACTTGTTTCCCACAACATTCATGACTCTAGGTAGCTTAGGAAACCTGGTAATTCACACTGAACAACATGATCAAAGTGTCTACTATCAAAAATATAGAAAAACATCCTAGTCAAATGACCGTAAACTGAATAAAATCATTGATTTCACAAAATGATAAATATCATGATAATATCATAATCCCATAACATTAAACGTTATGACTACAAAAGGACCCCGAAATACCCTTAGAGGGTATGGGTGAATTAGGGAGTCAATGTTTTTTTATAAAATATGGATATTATTCCCACATTAGTAGTAACATATTTATACATCCTATAGAGAATGTAAAAAAACAATTACATAAAAAGAGATGAAACAAAAAAATTACAAGGTTCACTATTAAGGGATAGTGCAAAGAGAATATTTCAATAGTGTGTGTTTGTATAAAAAAATCCCAATACACATCACTAGTTTAGGATAAAAATAGTATGTTAATAGTCCCTTTGTTCGGGGAACACAACCTAATAAATGTTTTTGTGATAGCATATTCCATCCCTCATATTACTTCTGTCGAATCACCCTTTCTCACCACCCTAGGTGAAGTCTCACAATATTTATCAACATGAAGGTATCTTCAAAGTATTTTCATTTAAATATTTTTATATGTATATCATGAGACTCTAAGGGAATCAAATTCCTGAATAGATGCACTATAAAGCACTTAACAAATAAAATCAATAAACATATCCTACTAGAAGATCCAATTCATTAGTTCCTTAACTACATAAAACGGGTACCATGGACTAGAAAATATAAAGGTACAAAAATAATATTTTTAGTTGAATAATATAATGTATCATAATCTCTTAATAGTGATTTGTTTCAAATATAAAATTACCTCTTTAACCCAAGAGTTATTTCTTTGAATTGGTAAACTATGGGGTTCCACTTGTATTAATGAATGACACATACTCATTGGTACTCATCTTTTACTGACTCGGTTATTCTTTGGTTATGATTTGTAATTTTCATTTCCCAATTATTCATGATCATTCAAAATTCCATGATGTTACTCGTTTTTTCATTGTACCCCATATATAATCAACATTGTGATATCAAATTGAATTAGACATTCTTTTTGGGATATGATTATTCTATGAAGAACTAACATAAAAAAGGCATGATATTCTGTGGGATTATCAATTTTTGAAATTACAATCATCTTCCCTTATGTAGGGGTCAGATATATGCATCAATTTAAGGATATGAACAACGTATCGATTGATTCCCATATTATGTGATATATTATAAATCATTGATGAACATTTTAGTCCCAGAAGTTAATTCTCATAACTCCCAACAATGGAAATTGGTGATAAACAGGTTTCTTGGTGGATTCACATGCATAAACAAATCTCAGTACCCCCGCGTATTACATGTCATCCACTCTATAATTTTTTAACCAATTGTCTAGTTGTCTATTATTTATCACACATTTAGAATGAATCATTACAGATTAGGGAATCTGACATGTCACTTTAACCATCATAATAAATGTTTGTTATACTCAATAATAGGTGACCTATTAATTGTTTCATGATTTTAAACTTAAGGACAATTACTTTATTAAATGTGGTTAAACATCACTACAATATTTCTTCGCATTGAACATATCATCCCCTTAGATAGGCCTTACAGTTATAGTGAGTATTTGATGTACCCTTTGTTAAACTATATATTTCAACCCTTGACTCATTAATATGATAATATTATTTTCAATTAGATTTTTATTTTACATGAAAAAATAGAATTTTATCCTCATTATCAAAGGAATCACCAAATTGGAGATCATCATAATAAACCGATTCATCCTCACACTTAATATTTCATTACCATACCTCTATTGTAAATTTTAAAACAATAACATATGATTTAAAACATTATTTTATTCAGGTTGGGAAGTAATCAGGGTACTTCTGACCTCTTGGAATCTGATTTGTATATTATGTAACAATTACCATATGTTGGGTCCATGTGCATCATGACCATAGTCTAGATGGTCTTTTCTAAATGATATAGGACCATATTTTCTGATCATTTTAGGGTACAAATAAAAAAACTATCAAACGTCTTGTGAAAAAGACATAAATAATATCTGGATAAAATCCATAAAATGGAGGTATAATAAAAAATCAATTATATTTCCTCTAATATATTCTTCTTTAGTGGTTAGGAAAATTTTATAGAAAAATCCATAAAGGAACACATCTCATGGAGCCCATCCTATAACCCTCATAAAAGATAAGATATTTTCGTAGGTCTATATATTCCATGGACTATTTTAGTTATTGTTTCACACATATTCTCAATATAATATCATATTTCATACAAAGAGTTAGAACGTTTGGGGTTCTAAGACCCTTATTGAATGTCTTTTTTCATATATAACATTCATGTATTAAAATTCTTCTATCAGACTCGCCAATTTCTTTTGATGGATCACTTGTCCAGATACCTAAATTCCTTTATTTTTATTGGTTCTTACCTATAGTGTATTGATAACAGGGACTAACTGCACAGATCGAGCCCCTCACAGATTCATTGGTGAATAAAAAAATGACTCAAATCTATAACCATTTTGGTATTTTTGTCCTAAAGGAAGAGTCCCCATTAAATCCATAATATCTTCTCCTATATACATGTGATATTGGTTACTAGACTTACTAATAGTTTAGTTATCCATACTAGACCCCAAATTTAGTCGAATCAAATATCAATACACTGTGATTTACATTCCCCATAACAAGAATTTTGAATTTTATATTACATGTATAATGTTACGTCGACATGTGTTGGACCCATTCTCAATAAAGGACTATGATATTCTATTCCAGATCAGTTTCAGTAACCTCATAAATTGAACCAAAACCACATGGTGAAGGGGCTGATATTTACAACAATATACATAAATTCCCCTAGGATAGCATAACAATCCTTTAATAGTAATTATTACATATTATACTTCAATATATATGTTTTTAAATCATTATAAATCTCCAACTAATTACAGAATGGAGTGGGGGATCCTCAGTTTCACTATATATGAATTTTATCTATATATATTACTAAACCCATAATCTATAATCATATCATTTATCATGTAAAATACAACCAGTTCTTAGGATTCTAGAAACATAATATTCAAATTTGGAATGTATTTTTTATCATCATAAATGTGTTAGACACAATCCATCTACCTTGTTTCAAAATATAAGTTATATTATTTACCCAACACATATTCCAAATATCCAAGTAGATATGGTGCCCACACATTATTCCTCCACAGCTCAAGTATGATCTTAATAATAATATATGGTTTCCTAAGACATCAATAGTTCCCATCCATCATCATCATAGTAAGGAAGCATTCTGCTCAAACCCTCAAGGATAACCATCTATCACATCCCTATTTATTTGGAATACATAGAAATATATGTTATGATATTGTATAACATAAATTAGAACAATATTTTTTCCTATCTAAAATAAAATTATCAATTAAAACAGATTATTTTTGTTCAACGACCCTTTAATATAGCAACATATGGTATGAGAAACAATACCCTAAGAAAATTAAATAATGTTTCCACGATAAAATAATATTAAATATGTTATTAAATGTTCGGATATACACAACCCTAATCAATAATAATAATTATTCTATTCTGTAATACCTTAAATTGTATCAATATGTTTTCCAAGGGAATATACCATAAACTACTACAACAAAAGGTCCGAGTTAAAATGCCCAAAAATACAACCATTTCTGGTCCAATTTAATAGTCCATGAACTATATAAATAGATGGATCAAGCCAAAATACCCTAAAAAGAACAATAATATGATTTCAAATAAAATAGAACACCTAATATAAAGAGACACAATGATAAAAATCTAGAAAAATTATGATGGGGATTCTAGGAAAAAGTTGACTATCTGGTCTCTTAATAGTGAATTTCTATTTCAACCAATATTGATTACATATAAAATTGATGATAAATAGAATATTATTCATTTAAAACACATAAAAACATTACCTAAAATGAATTGAGTCCTCACATGCTACTATTTCTCATATATATCATGGTATAATGTTAGGGATGTTTAAAGAAGATATGAAGCCAATTGGGAATGTTATTTTTTCCTAGAATAAATCATGATTTTAAGGATAAGTTTTTCAATATAGGAAAAAGATAATGAAATATTCCACAATGAGACACAACCATGTCGAATTCATCATCTTACATGCATATAGTAATATTTTCTATATTATTCTTTATATCTTATTCTTCTTTTATTCCAATGAATCCATTTATCGGTGGGTTATTTTGTTTACTATACTAATTGTGTTCCTAAAAATGTGGGCAGGCTTGGATTTGTGCGAAAACTATTTATAAGATCATAAATAATAATTACAAGTAATAAGGACGTTTAGAATTTTAAATTTTCAATCATAATTTTAGAGAGTATTGTTAATAGTATTTTTTATATAAATAAATAATAATAATTAATTATAAAATAATTGAAATGGATCTACCGATTTTTTTTCATAATGGTTCATATTATTGGATGGATAAATTATGTCAGACTCCCTCTTTTTCATCATTTCAGTGTCGTGGCTTCACAATATATTTTTATTATGTGATATCATGCACTAACCCCACAGAATTCCTCACACCTATGCATATAGGATCATGTGAATATGTTAAAATATTTTTTTTTCTCATATGATTATTTATAGAGACCATTATATGGATCACATTAGTATGCGAATGTATTGTGTGTGGTATTATGAGAATATTTCTTGTAGATATGTGATGATATGATGATTGAAAATGGATTTGGTTATATTGTAATAAATTCAGTCCACAATGATCAATTTTATATCCATATTCATATATATGAATGTATCACTTGAAGCATAGAAACATCACACCAACCCGGTCATGCATGACATCAAATATATAGGAATGTATATTTGTGTGGAAGAGCTAATAAATGAATTAAATATGAAAATATTAAGCTAGAACAAAAAATAAAGTTTTCACTGAACATGTTAATCAAGGATACAACTATGTGAATAAATTTTCATAAATATAAATTGTGGGATTGATTAATTTCAATCATAGATAGTGTATAATGAATATTTTCATATTATGAACAAGATACGAACTAACCCTCCATGGTGTATACATCATGGTTCCTATAATTCATGGATATTCACCCACTTCACCTTCACAAACCCATAGAAAATCCTTGGAATCAACCAAATTAGTTAAAAACAATAAAAACACTCATGATTGTGAAATTTATGACTCCATACAAATTCCCATTAGTGCTGATAAATAGAACAATGTTATAGACCATAATCATGATTATCTCCCACTACATAGTGAATGAGATACATGCAATGTGGAGAGTTTTTTAACTAACAACACTATTTCTTGTCAGGATGCACCATTTCATCAGTATCTACCCATATAGAATTCATAATAATGATGTGATATGTGCTGGAATATGTTTATAGACACACCACCTTTCTAGGAGGTCCATATGAATTGAGATATGTTATATATAAATACATAAGGTATATCCCAAGATAGAGGGTGTATCTATATGAATGAGTATAACACACATTTTTTTTAAATAATAAGGAATCATCATCCTGGATAACGGTAATATGAAGAATCTTATATCACTGTTCGATGCGTAATAAATTTTATATCTGGAGGTTGATTAGTTGAGTACCCATCTTCATTTACCTACTAATTCATATGATATCCTAAGTAAGAATATAATCATGCATGCAAATGGATGAGGAACAGGAAAACAAAAAAGGATAAGGGATAAGGCACTATAAAACCATCTTTTATCATGTTAATATAGAATATACAAGATTTCAAGAAATTGTTAAATTATTTGATTCCCTTAAGATAACATTAGAACATGAAAAACATTCATACGACCTGATTTCTTTAAATCCCACTCTCATTCATGTGATGACCACATATTCATTTGACCATGTGACTCCCTCATTGGCAAAACACTTTGAAGCTAATGTGATTTCCTCATCAGAATATTGATAATGAACACACCTTCATTTGAATTCATGAGACCATAGCCATTTATTGGGATTAAACAAATCTTACCCTGATGATATAATCATATATCCATTATTCGTAATGAATTTATTAATTATATCATTTAATTTTCCTCAATAACAATTAGGATACATGAATCGAAAATGTGGATAGTCTATCCATGAAAAATATCACATATCATCATGGGTTCTAGAAATTATCTTACAAAACAACACAGAAAATGGGATTGAATATATATTACAATTCTCATACACTATCAAGTAACCAATAATTCATCACATTTTTCTTGACAAGAAAAAGATACAATATTCCATAAAAATTCTGCATTCCTTCATTATAGATATCATTCATCTTGATTCACACCATAGATAGGTGGAGAAACTGACTCCTAATATTCCCACCTAACTTCATGAGACAAAGAATGGATTATACGACACACCGTAAACATGCATAGTGACTATCCATGATAATTCTTGTGTGTCATCATTTAATGTAGTATTGATCACACATCACACAACATAAAAACAACTTAGTATTCCCTTCAAAATTATAAAGTCCCTCATGATATCTATCATAGATCATGTGGTGCACCATATGAAAGGAAAGAGGTTATCCATGAAAATTCTTACACACACATGAGATATCCAACAATGACCCCCCCTTGTCATTATCGATAACATAGTATTGATCTCTATAGTTTTTTGAAAATTATTTCTGAGAATGTTGGAACCCTTATTTTATTAATATATTCTATATCTTTTCCCCTTAGGGGTTTTGTGTTTCACATGATCTATTTACAAATCTTGATACAGTCCTCTAGTAGAAATATTAAGCACTACATGGGCCACAAATATGTCATATTTATTTTTTTAAGTGCCTTAGACATGTACATTTGATAATTTAGAATCACCTTTATATGAATATGTTAAATAAATTTTATTATGATATATTGATCGTGAGATTATTTATTATAATGAAACGAATAGGTGATGCCCTGAATGACCCATTATTGGATCTCACGAAATGCATGATCTGATGATCCCTCCACCAAAAAAATCACACACACACACACATATATATATATATATAATTTAAATTATAAGAGAAATATGAAATATCAAAAGTCATAAATTAGGTAAAACAATTTAATGAATTATAATATTATTTTATTTTTTGACATGATTCATTGGATCTTATTATTAGTCACATGAGAGACATCCTTAAGGAATTAATGATCACACAAGGGAGTTCTAGTATTTCAACATGACCATGTGAGGCCAAAAATAGAATAAAAATGATGAAAATTTATACACATACGAGGAAATGTAAAATTTTTGGGCGATTCCTAAAATGATCGATATATTTATTTTCAAGATGTTGGATCTAGATATTATTTGGATATATTCATCAGTCATGTGATTCCCTCTATAAAAGTTATACAATTAATAAAAACTCTTCTGTACATGTTAGAAAATGTTGGTAAAGTCCTCTGGATATGTCAATTATTTCCTGAGATGTGAACCAAACATGTTTACTTGATCATGTGATGGCTTCTTGAAATGTCAGCCAAGTCATGTGATGTATTCTATATATGTCATCCAAATTTTCTAAATTTCATTATCCATGATAACTACATCATGTGAAGTACTCCATAAATTTTAGTCAATCAAGTGACTTCCTCCAAAATTATCATCTTGGTCAGTTGAAATACAAATGAAATGTCATCCATGTCATGAGATTTCCTTCGTACATGTCATCCAAATCAGGTGTTGCACTTTGAACCTGTAATATTCGATCACATGGAGCACCATTGACAAATAAAAAACAACCACATTAATGAAATTGGATATGTTAGAATATATGATGAAAAGAAACTGGGTTATTTCATATTTTTCTAGAATAAATTGTATTACATTTCAAAGAGACACTTTGGATATGTTTTCATGGTCACATGATAGACTATAGGCATTAAAAATAGTGTACGCATCATATATATGAAATTTTTTCATTCATCAATAATGTACACCTCGTCATGTCAAAGATAATATTTTATACATGTAAATATATAAGCTCAAGACATTACCCACTTGTATACTAGAGGTATTGGGGTGACACAACAGACATGTAAGGTTGACACCCACATCAACTCAACCTTGTCCAATAGGAATACCTTTTCTTTTCCCTCATACTATATGAACCCATATTCTTGATACCATAGTTTAAAATAATACTTTTATAAAATATATATTATAATGTATTAGGGAAAGTCACTCATGAATTTTTATGTCATTATATAGTCTTCAAGACATATAAGAATGTCTAATTGTCCACTAATGGTACCAACTATCTATCAATCAGAGGATAAGAGATTCATATATATTATTGGAATCCACCTTGTTGTATGTTCATATATATCCCACACTCTCTAATTCATGGGACCAAAAATATCTTATAGATATATAATCATCACATTGAAATCATCAGAGGGCTTATATATGTGAATCCCCTATAGTGTATGCCTTGACCATAACTTAATGCAACAGAAACTCATTAGTTGGGTTTAGTGACCAGTTTAAGAAAGTGAAATCTGATTCCTACTATATTTATGATATGTATCATTCATTCATATAGATATAGATCCATATAAATCATTCTAATATGAGTTATTTTATTATAATGTACTATAACCTTAAGTGGTGTGACCACGAATTTGTTTTATCTTTTTTCTGACACTGATTATGGATCATATTAGATTCTAGAATTGTAGTGATTATATAACTAACATCACAATGTTCCCCCAATAAATAAATCCTCATTATGTTATCTATGTTAAACAAATTTATATAAATTCAACTATAAATTAGTGACCACATTGGTTTAAATCCCTATGTATTTATCATATTGGAAATATCTCGGAAAATAACCCCCTTTCCACATAGAAAGATTCAACATTGTAAAATTATATTTGGTTACCCATTCACATATTGGGATTTGGATAAAATTAAGAAAGATATTAAAAATTTATTATAATTTCCCTGACAAGGAAAAGAAATTCCCCCAAAATATTGGGATTGACCCTACCTTATATCATCTAGAAAAAATTTATTTACTAATCATTGTTGGGTTTGAGACCACAAATGACCACCTGCCTTTGGAAATAAGGCCAGTAAATCATCATGGTTGTGGGAACTGTTTGGTGTTTCTATAGATAAATACTATTGATATAATTTATTGTGAAAATGTGATGATACCCTCATAAAAAATCATTATATTAGAACATCCCTAAGAAAAAATGATTGTAAACGTGATGTAAAGGCTTGAGATAACATAAGAACATAGTCATCATGGATTTTAGGAATCTTTTTTCACATACCCATAGATTAACCTAATAAAAATTACATATTACAAAAATATTTTATAAAATAAATTTATTAATTTCTTATAAATGAACATCATTTATAATTTTATTAGAAACAATATTTTGTTAATAAAAAATTATTTATATTTTTTTACATGTCATGTGCATCAATTAAAAATTATTTTTTCATAAAAGTATAAATATTACTTGATATTTTTTATTTAATAATTTTAATCACGATTTATTAATAATTTAATAATAAAAAATTTTATCAATTAATATATATTTAAATAGTTAAAAAATTAAATTAGTTGGAATAAGTAATTTTAATAGTGATAAATATATTAGAAAAATACTCCAAAAATAATTTTAAATTTTATGGACATAACATGTAAAAAAATATAGATAATTTTTTTATTAACAAAATATTGTTTCTGAAAAATTTATAAATGGTGTTCATTTATAGGAAATTAATAAATTTATTTTATAAAATATTTTAGTAATATGTATTTTTCTGTAGGATAATATCTGGGTATGGGAAAAAAGATACCTAACATCCATGATGACTCTGCTCTTATGTTATCTCAATCCATTACATTAGGATTACAATCATTTTTTCTTATGGATATTCTAATATAATGATTTTTTGAGGGTATCATCACATTTTCACAATCAATTACATCAATAGTATTTATATATATAAACTCCCAAATACATGGCTAGGGTTCCTTAATATTTTACCTATGGGGTAATATAGTGTTGGAGAGATAATTTTTTATACTGAGCTCGCTTAATTGTATTACTATTTTTTGAATTAAATCATTTATGTCCTATAAATTATGGTGATATCAATATTAATAATGTTTTTGAATGTTATTTTATCTTTTTATTATCCATTTTTCTCTTTCCATGAAAAGTATTTCAAAAAATATTACATCATCATGGGTATGTTCTGACAACCATGTCCATGAATGATGTGTTTAATTTTTTTTTATATCCTTTCATGGATGGTTTTAATAAAATAATTAAATGATTAATATAATAACTATATTATTAGAAATATACTATAACTATAAAACAATCCATTTTTTCATCTTTATTTATAGAAAAAGATCTGGTCGTCTTTGTGATTGAGTGGAAAATCACCTACCTGTAAGTGGAATATTTTATTTTCACAATTGATATTTATTGTTTATAAAAATTATATAAAATATGACTAAACTTGTGAAAACATATGAATAATATCAATATTAATCATTAATCCTGATTTTTGTCCAATGAATACGCATTCATTACAATACTCACCCATATATTATATATATATTTGTTTTTTTTGGTTTTACCATGAACCAGAATAATTCTATAACATTATAACGTGGATAAAAATAGAATAATGAATTTATGATTTATACTAAAAAATGTGTAAATAATTACAATTTTATGTTTTGATAGGTTTAAAATAATATTTAACATATAATTTCTATTAAACTAATTTTAATCAATATAAGTTAACGAAACTTTCTTATAATAAAATTTACCTTCAATAATCATAATTATTATACAAATGAAATTAAATAAATAAATTATTAATTGTAATAAAATAAAATTAACTTTAACTATTTTGAACTTGTAGTGGTTCACTATGAATCAATAATAGACAATTTACCATATCATTTTGAATATAGTACTAAAACAATTCATGGAAATCACAATAGATAACAATGATTCAGTGCTTCTGTCTACAATGTTGACAGATAATGATTATAACTGATGATTAAAAATTGGAATATATATTAAACAATTTCTATAATAGATGATTATGGTATCTATTTTTTATATAGAAAACTAAATCTTGTTTTGACTAGGTGGGAATACAAGGTACACATTTTATCATCTCAATTTTGATTCATTGAGAATGGAATACATTATGAAATTTAGAGACTGCTATAAGTATTTTTTATAGTAGGTTATTGATAATTTCTCTTAAGAATAATTAAATCTATGTTATTTTTTATATTAAACATTCTCCATTTTTTTGATCTTTATAACTAATTGATTATATTTCTTAACTAAATATTTCTTCATTCATTTTATATTATCACAATTTCCCATTCAGTCTAATGGATGAAAAAATCTATATCATGGCTATCCTTTTATGGGGGTTTTAATAGAAATTTTAAAATTGATGTAATAGATTGTCATAAGTTTTTTCATTATTTGAGACACATTCATAATTCATTACATATTATAATTATATGGTGTGTATAATCTGATATAGGTGTAAATTTTATCATGACTTTCATCATTTTCATATTAATTTAATATCAGGTTTATATTCCCTTATATAACACACTATTAATTCAAAGGATAAAAATATGTTTAAGGGATTTTTTTTAATCAGAAATCAATCATTGAATTTATAATGTCCATTTTAAACATTATTCTCATATATTTGGTATATTCCACACTATTATTTTTATATTTTTTTTATTACTAGATTATATGGATTTATATTTTTATAAATTAATGACCTTTTTAAATTTTATATGCCTAAATAATTATGATTTTTTAATGGGTATATTATCTCTTTTTTTTACATGAGACATATTCTATATTCACCACTTTTTTCATATTATTTAGTGAAAATTCTTCTTTATGAATTATTATTTTTATATTTTTAAGAAATTCATGCAATTAAAAAAAAAGTATCATGTACTCATATCATTGGTTTTGGATCCTTGTGAAACCAAATTGGTAAATGATATAAATAACAAAAAAATTATATTTCATTGAGGTAAAATGTTTCTAATTTAAATTTATTACATCAATGTATGACATCATACTAAATAAAATTGAATTATATTTCATTTTAACTTCTTATCAAGATAAAAATTAATTTTTTGAAAGATCACTCCTTAATGAATTTAATTCTCAAAATAGTATATCATTGTTAATAATAATCCCCATTCTTCCTAAGTTACCTCATTGTATTCTATATACATATTTTTTATTGTATTTAATTTTATTCACTATATTTATAAACCCAATTATGTTTTATCTCCTATCATATTCACATCTAACCTTTTGATTGTTCATGAGGATGTTTTATTATCCATTTACAATTTGGTTGTTTTGAAATACATATTTTTTAAAATCATTAAAATGATTATTACATACAAGTTATTCTGTTATTTCTTTCACTCTAAATCACTTATAAATTTTTTTTAGAATTAAGGAATCAATTATTAATAATTTTTAAAATGTGATTTTATTAATTATTTTCACAATTATTTTTTATAAATTAATTTTATATGTAACCCATAGCATCATCTTTTATGAAAATGTTCAATAATTTTCAATAATAATTATTTGTTTTCACGTAATATTGACTGATTATCTCAGAAATATTTATATAATTTCCAATTAGTTTTTATGAATAATTTTGAATATTTTCCAATTAAATAAAACTTCTGGTTGGAGGAATTTTTCAAATCAAACACCATGAGGTAAATTTCACTAATAAAATCGTGATGTCTTATGATACCCATTTCTATATAATGGGATATTAAAGAAATTATGCAAGATTGATTAAAATGGGATCTCATATAAATGGATGATTGATGGTTGGTGTCATGTATCACCCACTAATTCTGTGCTAAAATCATTAAATTTCATAAGAAATGTATACATTAGAAAAATTTTATTTTCTCTAAATTATTTTTCCGTCTTTGTGACTCATGTGGTTGATTTTTTCCATTCATATAATTTTTCCAATGATAATGATTGTGTTTTTTAAAGTACTTATTACAATTCTATCATATATACAAATTATTATTCAAAATAAATCATGTTCATTTTCATAGGAATAATTACTCTTTTCCTATGATATATGTTTTTTTATTTGAGATTTCATTTAATTTTATCAAGACATATAGAAACTATTTTTATTCTATATTATTTTTTAATATATTTTTATTCCCTTCTCATGTTCTCTCATCTTATTATTATATAATTGTTAATTATATATTAATAGTTTTTACTATATATATTCTAAGTCCATCCATTATGTATTCATTAATTTAATTGGTTATTATAATACATATAGAGAAGTGTATTGTGAGACATATATGGATAAATATTAATGAGTATTATATAATTAGTTTTTTATAGAGCTAATTTTGAACGACACTAAATATTTAGTTATTTTTATTGAATTTTTATAGAGAAGGGAAAAGTATATCATATGAAAAATATTTAAAATGAATAAATATTTCACTATGACCTTCTCACATAGTAACATATTCATTGATAAAAATCAGATTTTTTAGAAGTAACAAATCAGATTGGAGTTCAATGCAAAATAATTTTCTATCATAGAAAATTTTCTATTTTTTAGTCAACTAGTAAGTCATTTTTTAAGGTTTGTACATGGAAACATTAGTGAAATCTCATAGGATATGCCTAATTAATGAATAAAATTGTTTTCTTTCTGTAATGTTGGGATTATTTGGTACTTATAGAAATAAAATATTTGTTGGAATATGTATGTTCTTGTAAAAGAGGTTCACTGATATGAAGAAAAATATAAAATGGTTGGTTAAGTATCATCTAAATTTTCAACCGGACAATAATGAGTGAATATAATATTTCACAAATAGATAAAAAATTAATAGAGATATTCTTTATTAATTGAAAAAATTTTTATGAACTATTCTAATTAATTTGGCCGCATATTTATGTTCGGTTATAGAAAATAATTTTAATTTGAACATGGATCACCTATGTTAAAAAATTATTGTTTTATGTTGATTCAATTATATAATATTTGAATTTCATATAACATTATTATAAAAATAGGTGTTATTATGGAATACATCTTAGTATTGATTTTTTATATATTTATGATTTTATAATATAATTTCATTAAATATTATGTTAACTTTATTGTTTTAATTATTTGATTAGAAGTAAGAATATGAAAATAATAATTTGAAATGAATATCCCATTAAACCTATATAACCTGTAAATGGAAAGTATTTTGTACAAATTTATATGATAAACAAGAATATTAACATGTGGATTCAATAGGAGAAATGATTAGTTTTGTAAAATATATTTTTAATGGTTTCTCTATATTTAAAAAATTTAAATTTATTGTCTTAGGGAACTTTTAAAATATTTCTTTAGAAACTGTAATAAAAATTGAATGTGGAGAATTTATTTAATATTTTAGAATTTATAGTAGTACGAATTTTTAATATATCATTGCTGTAAATAAATATAATATATTAAGTAAAAGTATACATGGTAATCTCTAATGTAAAATAAAATTTATTATATTATATTACTATTATTAAGGAAATTATTGGAAAAGAAAAATAATTAATAAATAAAATGATATTACTCTTCTAAAATTTAGAATATTTATAGAGCAAATAGATAATGTGAATTAGGATGTATATTATATTAATTTGTCAAATATTTATTTAATATTACTTCATATTTATTTAAAATAAAATAGAAATATCAAATTTGAAAAATTATTTTATATGAACCAACTTATATTAAATAATAATAAGAACACATAATGTGAAGATAAATTTTTTCAGCGAAATCATATGTTGGTTATAGTTTTAACATTCATTTCAATAAAATTTAATATAAATAAAACAAATATAATTTAAATAAATAAATTAATTTTTATTCCAACATTTATAAAATATAATTGGTTGAATTGGAAATATATTTCTAGAAATAATATTTTTTTTTGTGAGTAATAAAAAATAATAATTTTTAAATAAAATTACAATGATGACATTATAATTACCCATAAATGAATGTAATGTTAATAAAACATTTTTAATATAAATAATAAATTTGTATTACATAAAAAAATTAATTTAAGAATAAAATTTTATATCTGTAAACCACATTGTTAAAATTGTTTGTGAGTAAGTGATATTATACAATAATATAAAAAATTCTATTTTCAGTCTAATTTAATTATGTGTTTAAAAGGTGGATTAAATATTATTAAATTTTTTCAATCCATAAAAATATTTTATTTCATATTATAATATTAATTTATATCATAAAAAAAATCTTAATTTTATCATGAAAATGAAATTTATGTTCAAAAGTACATTATCACTAAAATTTTATTTTTACATATTACATGCAATATTGAAAAAAATATTTTTTCATAAATACATAAATCTTATTTGAGAATGTGATTTTATATCAGAATCAAGAATATAATAATTATATAATAATGGTCAATTTATTTTTATTCATCCTTATAAATTATATATGTAATGATTTTTGGCCAATGGAATAAAAAAAATGGTAAAAAGAAGTGCGTATGAGAGTAAAACATAGAAAAACAATTTAGTGCATTTGAGAAAAGAATAGTTCTGAGATTATCAACTATAAATCATCTCCATTTCCATTATTTAAAACGTTTTATTCACATTACATTTGTAACATGTTATCTCTATATATTAAGTTGTTACATTTTTAAAAAGATACTTTTCACCTATGAAAGGATCTCATAACTATTCCATTTCTCTGTTCATTATATAAAACAACCCAGGACAATCATAAATGGATATTAATTAAAATTATATGCATATTCATTATACTACACAAAAATAGTGCCAAAGACTATAATAGTTTTTTTCCTTTTGGAAATATGGAACAGATTCATTTAATTTAGTAAATTATTATCTATATCATTCATACAGATCCCCCACCCCTTAAGTAATCCATCATAAACCCTTTATTTATAACCTGGTAAAATAAAGCACAAGAATAGTGTGATCTCATATTCTTATTAATGGTAATGAAGGGATATTTGATTCATTAAAAATATATAAGGGTATAATAAAATGTACTTACCATTTAAATATATACCCTATATATTAATAAATCTTAATATTGAGTCATAGAATGACAAAAATTCGTAATTCCTTAATAGAAATAGAATAATATTTTCATTAAACGTGGTATTTTGGAAAACACATAAACATATAATATCATTCCATAAAATATATAGTTCATTGCAAAAAAATGATCAGGGTGCTTTATTGGGACTACACGTACATGGTGGCAGACACAACTATCTATAATTGTGGTAATCTCTTTATAATGTATTAGTTTCCCAATCATCCTATAGTATATCAGGTTACCCCATCTTCCTATTGTGGGTTATGTTTCACCATCTCCTCATTTTGGATTCAACCAATGGACATGATTCCATCATTATCTAATTAGATATAAATCATTACCCTATTCATTATAGACATATACAGGTCCCTCCCATCACATTATTTAAACCATACATATGTGCCCACATGATCATAAATCATTTTTCATTCTAGAACCCATAAAAAGAAACAAGTTTCATTTACACTTCATCTTATCATAACTCATGTAAAATAAATATGATACATAAATATCATCCCATTATTAACATAACATTTTTAGGAAAAGATTGAGAATGGTATCCTTGGGTAATATACCTATAAAAACAAATGTAAAAAAAATAACATTTTCTTAGATGTGGGATAATTTTTAAAGATCACCTGAAATTATTATGAGTAAAATTCCTTTTATATTTTCAAAGACACATTTTGAATCAATAAATTTCATAAAATAATTATCATTTAATATTATGTTTAAATATTATAATATTTTATTTTATAACTATATTAATCATTTTTTTTGTCACTATTTTTCATAGAAAAATTGTATAAGATCATTTAAAAATCATTTGAAACATTTTTAGAATTTATTAATTTGATGGAACATGGATATTTGGAAAGATAGGGATAAAGAAAAAATAAATAAAACATATAATATCCTAAAAACTAGGATATTCATCCTACAACATTTCAAATGGTTGTATAAAAACCTTTTTAAATAATTTTGGTTCTTAACATTACATGTGTCTCAAAGAAAAAAATTCTGAAAAAAATCCCTTACAAGTTTGGTGACTTTTGAACTATAATCGACATAAAATATGATTCATGAAATGGATATGTAAATACCCATAATATTGAGAAAACTTTTCATATAATTAATTTATGGAAAATATATACACCACATATAAAAAATATGTTGTGAAATGGCATTTACCTCACTATATGAATATTTTACACAAAAATATCTCTACTCATGTTTTAATATCCATCATACATTTCAAAACCTACCTTATAATAAATATAATATTATTATAAATATAAAATATAACCATATAATAATAGAATATATAATTTATTTATGAATTTATATTAATCTTTTATTAACAAATCCATGTTTCATTTATATTTCTGATAATTACTACTCCATTTTCCATTCATGTTTGACCACATTTTAGGTCAACTTAATTATACCAATATTTATAAAATATAGTATTATAAACATTAAATAAATATCATATATATTTATAATATATATATTTATGGCAACTTATAAAATTAAAATGTAGAAAATCTAATACACATTTTGTGGAGATAGTAGGTTGTATGTACGCAATAATGCTATTTTAATTTTATTGTTTGATTAAAATAATGAAATTAATATGATATATTATAATTATATAATGGTTATTAAGTTTTATATATAGTATATATTCATAAAATTAATCATTATTAACATCCATGTAAAATTTATATGATAAAATAATCATATTAGATTATGGAAATTGTATGGCATACATAAGTAGAAGTGACATTATCATTTCCCAAATGATATATATTCATAAAATTAATCATTATAAACATCCATGTAAAATTTATATGATATAATAATCATATTAGATTATGGAAATGGTATTCCATACATAAGTAGAAGTGACATTATCATTTCTCAAATGATTTGGTGAAACAAAATATATATATGATATTATTATTAAATAATTATAATTATGTAATATGTATTATATATTAAAATTATACCCAACATAATTCACACAGATAAAATATGGTGATGAAAAATTAATTTCATTACTGCGTGGAGACAATAATTTGTACGTATGAATGAGTTATACTTTCACTTCTTCTTATATGAGAATGGGGACCCATAATGTTGATTTCATAAACATAATAAAATTCACGAATATTTAGTATGATGAGGTTATTATTTTATGATCTATATAATATATTTATTTTATATATTGAAAATTAGAAAAAACATACAGTGATTAGATAGAGTGATTACCTATTATTTGAAATAGACTATTTTGATCTCTTTTGAAGGACTCTAGTGTTGATCATTTGTGAGAAACAACACCCCAAGAATGTATCCATGGAATTTTCGAAGATAATTTCTTAGATATTGGTTAGTATATAAGAATCAATGAGGTAAAATGAGAATATATATTAGGTGCCATTATATAATGAAGGTGAGCGACATTTTTTGAAAATCCCGAACAAGTAAATTAATAATAATATAAATCCCAATCCAAATAAAAAAATACGAAATGTATAAAAATATTAAGAAATATTATGTTTTAAAATAATCAATAAATATATTTTATACTAGTTTTTTTATTATGTTAATATTTATAATTATTATTAAACCATGGATAACCCATTTTATTTTTAACTATAGTATGAAATTTGTTATGATTAATAGGATTTAATTAAAATGTATAATTTCTTAATTGAACCATAAATGTAAAATTTATGATATTTTATACCATATATATTCACCATTTTTCATTATTTAGTTTTTTTAGCAGATTTAATAATTTGGTATTTTCATAAAATGTCATCAGTTTCAATTTTGACACTATTAATTGAATTGACATTAAAAACTCAATCGAATAAGATAAATTCAGAAAGAATAATTTAATACTTCCATTACATATCAAATTAGAAAAAAATATTCATGTATAACCTTATTTATTTCATAGTATAATAAATTTAATATTTATTATATCATTTAATTGAATGATTGATTGATTCAATAGTTACTGCGTCAGGACTCTGTAATTATTTATAATATTAATTTTTTCACTAAGATTTATATATAAAAATACATGATATATAGAATACATTTATGTATCATTATAATATTTATATTGGATCATATCTTTTATTAAACCCCACATTAAAAATATTGTAATAATTGAAAGTACGATTATTTCATTTTTTTACTCTCTTTGATTTCAATAATATCCATGATATATTATTGGAAATGTTGTAATTATCAAATTAATTTTCAATATTATGTGTTAAGGGTCCGATTAAAATAAACCAATAACATCTAGGTATGTCTAATGGGAGTTTTATAGTATTTATATTATTATGTATACCCTTAATTACAATATATTCCCTTAACTGTGGTATTAAAAACATAGAAAATTTAATATTCATAATGTCTAGAATTAAAAATGTATAATTTAGTAAATTTAAAAATTAATAAAAATATTGTATCCATTTTTTAAAATTCAAATCCTAAAATTGGATAAAATCAATATAAAATTTATGTCATTTATAGAATGAGTAAACAAGTTTTTATTGTGAAATCACTCAAAATATTGAAAATATTAAATATCCAAATTAAATATAAAATTGAATAAAATGACCCCAAATTGAATAAATTTAAAAAACTGTATATATTCAGAATAAAAATAGAAAAAAATATATTTGATCACTATATATTACTTCTATGTAAAATTCATTTTAACATAAAATTTATTATTTTTTAACTATTCATTAAAAATTAAACTTATTAAAAAAACACACAAAATTAATCCATTATAAATTTATATATACCTATTTAAAAGAAGAAGTTTATTTTGTGATATATTATTCATGAAATTGTACAAATGTATATTTAAAATTGGATCCCATTTATAATGTGGAAAAAATACCCTTTAAAAATACATTATTTTATTCATAAAATGGGGGTTGTTATTCTTATAGGCCTATCAATTATAATGTAAGAGAATAAAAAACAAATTGAGTGAATATCTTATTTATGTATATATAAATATTATTAATTACAATCATAAATTTGTGTTTTTTATTTAATTAAGAAAAAACAGTGTTGGTGCATAAGAAAAATAGTTTCCATATAAATGGAATTTTAATATTTTTAAATAGTTATTAATTTCATTTATAGATAATTTATAACAAAAATATTAATTTAATATATGATTTTTAATCTTAATTTAAAAATTTAGTAAATATTTTTTTGTAATATAAAATCTAATTTCATGGTGGTAACTATAATAATAATTTAATTACAATATTAATAGTATATTGCAGTTTTGTAAAACCCAGTCATAGGTGTAATGAATGTTGTTAAAATAACTCATCATTGTTCGTAACACAACAGAAACATGGTATTTCATGTACCATAAGGTAAAATAATTAATGTATGTTGTGGAAGCATGAATATTTCAATGAATGTGGAGTCACACTAAGAGGGTGGGGTTGAATCATGAGTGACCTATTTTACTGAATTATCTTTCTCTTTTTAATGCAAACATCTATCATTTGAAAATATGAGTGTATCAATCATGAAATGAAAATTGTAAATATTACACAAAATAAAATATTTTTACAAGGATTGGTATTATATCCTACAGTCATACTATATTGGTTAGACCCTAAACATGGATTATAAACTATAATACTTTTTATTAGTTACTAGAGTTCTGAATGAAAATGGTTATACACCCCAGTAACTGATCATCAGGTTGATCCTGGTTAGAACAGTAAGAAATCCAACTCTTCTACCATGGTTTGATGGAAAGCGCAGCCATTCGAGTTACAAAGCCATCTTTTCTCTCTTTAGTATCTTCAATAATTAGTTAGAAAACCAATAACAAAAAACATTATTCATTTTAGAATACATAATCCATAAATAAGACAATAATATTGATCATCATCCACATGTATTCTATATTAGAATATGTCATGTACAATTAATAAATATTTCTTCTGATTCTAGTCTTTATCAATTATTTTTTATCACTTGTAAATGGAAAACTATCTATGAGAAACACTCGTCCGGAAAATATTAATACTTTTGATGATGTATTGGATTCACTAAACATTGAAAAAATTAGAAAAATATATATTCTAAAACACTAATTGATATATTTTCCCATATTTAGTCTCAATTATCATGGCCTATCATAAAATATATATTTCATGTTCATTTATTTAAAATTATTGGATTAATTTAATAAACTCCATGAAATTATCATTTTATGCATCCATTAATTAATTTTCATTTGTATTTAATTTTGTAAATGACATTTCATATGCTTGTAAATATTTATTTTCATGTGTATACTAACACACGCAATGTTCAATTTAACATTGACTTCACAATTCTTGTTCACTATTGTATAATATAGTCACACACTTCATGCAATTAATAATACTATTTAAATATTTATTCTTCAATGAATGTGTATATTGCCTACTTTTTACGCATACAAATACAATACTATCTTCATGCATGCATATCACACATAGTATGTATTTTATGTTCACTATTTTTTTATTATTCATCTGTACCATGAAACTTAAATTGCTATTTCATATAGGCATGTGAAGCACTTCTCAAAACTTCTTGTGCACAATTTATTCCTTTCTCAAATAGGGGGTTTGAGTATACTATCCTATAGATTTATCACAAGAACAACCTTTATGAAAATAATGATCATAAACATGTGTATATCTCCTCAAATATTTCAATTTACACACAGAACCAAAATTTTAAAATCCTGATGAACACAAGTCATTCTTCATATGATTTAGTCTTAGTACCCAATGTCACATAGTTTTTCAATTCCATTGTGATTTGGTGAGGAAGTACTTTTTTATGTTTAGGTTCTCTATAAATTTTGGGAAATCCAGGAGAAACAATATTTGTTATCATAAGAGAATTACAGAGTGATGGTTCTTCATGAAAGAATTTTATTATATTAAAGACATGATTAAAAGTCAAGGAAATCAACTTATTAAATCAAGTAGTAGCTGAACATAACTCACACATTATGATAAAAAGATTATATCCATGCCTCTATTTATATCACAAATATATTCCCCAATCCATGTCTACAAAAACTGAAAACATGGGGGGTATTTATAAGATACAAAGAACTAAATCATCTATTGTAAATTTCCATACTTCCACAACAATGGGAAAAATATTCACTCTAATATAAATCATATTAACATTAAGAAATATTGTTTTTTCCATATAATATTATTAAAATGGTTCCTAATTATTTTCCGTCATATTTTAGTCATCATAATGATAAAACAATGATCATAGGACTTGTCTCAAGATTCTATCAATTTATCAAAAGAGCACCTATGATGAACAAATGATTAGGGAGATGTTGAAAAACAATACAACATGAATGTAAGTAGATCATACAACCCAGAATAAATACTGAATGGATCTGAAGAAAATAGATCATGAAAAGTTATTGTAACATTCAAAAAAAGATTCCCATATAAAAATTCCAATGTATTTTTACCCCTTTTTAATAAAAGGTGTGAATCATTTACCTCAAAAAATGGTGTTTGGATACACCTCTCTTCACTATCACTACACCATTCTGGTTCTATTCTATACTATTGTACCACCCCGCATGATGGCTCCACACATAATCTATATTCCCATTAGTGTATACTCCTTCACCCATTATAATTCCTCATGATTTTTCATATTATGGCTCCCTCAAAAATGGTTGACCTGCTAAAGTCTCACATATAGAAAATGTTGATCTACTAATGCCTTCTTGTGTGTGATGTAAAGTTTAAACCATCCCATAAATATTAATACTAATCCAAATAATACATACTCAATAACTAAATTCAAAACTATATTTCACTTATTCATTTTTTTTGAATTCCACAACAAATCTATAAACTATAATTATTCTCAATGTTGTAATCAATTGTGTCAAACTGATCTAACTAATGAAATTTTCTTTATTAAGTACAAAATATACCTACACGAATAACATTTAAAGTAATTTACATTTTATCTTCTTAACTAATTAAACTCAATTTTAATCTCAAATAATCAATTGGATTTCTCAATCATTATATTATTATATGTTTTCAATATACACATTATTTTAAAATTAAATTATATTTTCACCCAGTCATTGGAAATTAATCCAATGATATAAGCATGTGATGGAATTCTCATTTAAAAAATTAAAATTGAATAAAATTTATCTTATCTTCTGTAAATTATTATATGTTTTACTTCTGAGAATGATAAAATCACCACTAATAATGAAATGAGACAACTTTTAATAACTCTATATCTATTTGAGCAGTTATCTATGTAAAAAAATAAGACTTGTCAATTTTAACATATTTTTTCAATAAAAATCGATAATGTGCAACCAATCACATAAATTTATTATCATGAATTTTTCAAGATGTTTGAAACATATTTCGTGAATAAAACAAAGTAAATATATTATAAAAAATCAAGTGAAAAATAATTATTTCACCTTTTATGTTTCATTTGACTTTGGATTATAAAATTAAAAATATATTCCTTATATAATTGATGAATATTTTATATCAAAATAGAATATGTATTAAACATACCTCAATGATGTTAAGAATAAATTTACTGAATTTTGGATTTTATAAGTATTATATTCATATGTCACTCGATCATATAATGATTATAAGATATCAATTTTTATTTAAATATCTTTTGGATGATCTTCCATGCTCCCCATCAAGATATGTATATATAATTTCATCATAATGATAGACTCCATTTATGAAAAAATTCAATGAATATTCAAATATAATGTTTAAAATAATGAAATGAGAAAAAATAAAGTCCAATTGTCTACCATGATGGATATCATCTTAGAAGTACGATATTTATATATTTTATAAAATTCATTCATTTCCATTATTAAAAAATTCACCTTCAATTATCTTATTTAAAATAGTACCAAATATATATGATAATTAATTGGTTAATAAAAGAACTACAATTTCATAAAATGGATGATAGTTTCTTCTCAATACAATAATATTAATTGATTTCTTTTTTTTTTCAAATTTTATAATTATGAAATTTTAGTTTTAACTATCTGTTTTAAATTTCTTACATCTTTCCCCTTTTTAGGCCATATGGTCAGAAATTCATTATGATCATTCCCAATCTTTACCGTGGGTGAAGACTTATTTTTATCAAAAACACAATTTCCCATATTCTTTCCCATACATCATCATGAATTATTTTTAACATAATAACCAAGAAAAATATTCATTACATAAATATCCTGACATATTTTACATTTTAGACAAAACATTATCATTCAAAAAGTTATATATTTTAGGGACTATTTAAAACTCTTTATTAGAGATATACGTTAACAATTCAGGCAGGTAAGTTTTCTTCTGGATTGATCATTTCTTTTATTTAAGCATCCCTCTTTTAGTATTTATGATCATGGAAAACTCACAATTTTCCATTATATAACCATTACTACCATAATAGAAACATATTTGTTTGGTGTCACACACTTCATATGATACATCAAAATATTCGTGTGAGTTATTTTGTATAAATTTCATGTTCTTTTTCTCATATCACATGGATGAACTTACATCAAAATTTAACACATACTTCAATTTTTTTTGGTATTATATTTTCACTAACAAACTATCTGTTCATGATTGGTACAAACCATAACTCATCATTACAATGAAAAAATATATTTCACTAACAACAATAGTTTTAAAAGTTATCATATTAGTTCTTGAAAAACTGGTTCTATTTCATTGAGATGTCCTTATTTTTGTGTAGATTTCTATTCCTCTACATCATTTATTCCCCCCAAATATAGGTATTATAGAATATTCCTTCAATGTAATATTATGATAATAGTAAATTTCATGTTTCCCAATCATCAAATGGAACAGAAAATGTCTAGCTAACATTAATTTATTTATATATGAAACATTATGATTTCTATCAAATTTTTATTCTTTTGGGTAGTAAATTTATTTTTCTATTATTTCTTTGGGGACATGAATTTTTATTTAACCATATTTTTCTACACATTAATGTTGAATCTTCACTTATTTTTAACAAATAATTAGTTGAAATATATTTATCATAACGAAGGATTGCCTTATTTAATGATCTTAAAATAGTTTTTCTCTTGGATAATCGCAAGATACCCTATACATTAGATGTATCCTTTTCTAAAATATGTGACTTTCTTAATGAATCTTTGGAAATAATTATTTTCTCAGTAACCAGTGATGTATCAATTGGTTTCAGGTATATATTTATAAATTTTTATTCTATTTCAAGACACATTATGTTGGGATAAATCTTTTCATCTCCAATATATTTCATTCATTCTTTCCATTGATGTTTTGTCTTTTGAATCTCATCAACAGTCATCCGATTTACATATAGTAAAAAATGTAATTATAATTGATTTTATATACCTTACCATTAAAATTATAATATTTTATAAACAAAAATTTATTATATGTGACATGATGTGCATGGATTACTTCTATAATTAACATTTCAAAAACATTATTCTTATAAACATAACATTAGAATTTTTCAGTAGAATGATTTTTTCTTTATTTCCATAGAGGAATTGTTTCATTCATTTCTTTCAATAGTTTTGTGAGAGTTTTAGATATGTAATAATTTGTAGTCAATGCATATTCCATATCATTCTATTCTTTTTCTATCCTTAATTTTTCATCCTGATGATATGTGAAATCTCTCATCATACATGTGCCAAAATCATTGGTAACATTCTTTAAATGTTTTATGATTTAAAAATTGGTAAAAATTTATAAACACCTAGAACATGATTAATTACACTTTGATAGAATTTGACTTCTATTTTATCATTATTTATACATTAATTATTCTTTAACTTCATTTTCACTATTTTATTCCTTTTTATGGTTTTTAAATGAGAAATCTACATTTTGTACCCAAGATTATACATTGCCTTATCCATCTATATAATTTATGAATTTTCATCAAACATGAATCTTAAAATAATATTCTACTAAAAAATGTACATGTAAATTCAATCCGATTATTAGTGAGATGGATCTGATACCAATTGAAGTATCCAATAATAATGCACTCACATTTTGTGGGGACGGGGTGGTGAATCTGGTATAACCTATTTTACTAGATTCCATTTTACATATTAATTAAAACCTCTATCACATGTTTGGATGAGTGGATCATTCATGAAATGTAAAAAATAAATGTGACAATGGATATTGTATATTTACAAGGTACATTACAATGATCAACATCCTTTCCATTATGGTTTTCCCCAAAAATATTATCCACTATATTCCTTTTAATAATTACAATAGTCAAAGAAAAAAATAGTAACACATCCTAGTAATCGATCTTCAATATGATCATGTTTATACTCCTAGAAATATAACTCTTATGCCTATGTTAGTTAGAAAACCCCAACATTCAACTGGTTAAACCATCCAGTGTCTCTTTAGCCTCTTCATTAACTAGTTAGACACACCAATAACATGATATTTCTTCTTTTCATAATATCATATTCACATATTGGATTACAAATTATTACATTTTCCATTAGAATTATTGATTATAATATAACATGAACAATTAAATAACCATTTCATTGGTGTGGATACTGATCAATTAATTCTTATCACCAATAAATTCTCATATTTCTCACTAAAAAACTATTAAGAAATATATTATTTCTTCTTATGAAGATTCAACCTCACTAAATACATAAAATCTCAGATATAAAAATATTCTAAAAGACTAATTGAAATATCATCCCATATTCAGTATCAAATACCACCACTCACAATGAAATGTATATAGCTTGTTTATTTCTTAAAAAATCGGCCATGTATTTAATTCACTTCAAGATCTTGTCATTTTATTCATGAATTAATTCATGTTATATAATTTTACAATATGTAAATGAAATTCAATATCCATGAAAATAATTTTTTTTTGAACATCCCAAAACACACAAGGTTCACATTCATATTCAATGTAAAAAACCCTGTAACTAATTTATATTGATGTCAACTTATTATATGAATAGAATAATACTACCTCAATATTTATTCTTCAATGGGTAATTTATTGTAAACGTCCTATTTAAAAAAACATATATCTTTATTCATTTTTTCACATCACACAATTCTTGTAGTGTCACATATGTATTTGTTTATTATGCATGAGTATCTATAAACAAAAAATACCTTTGCATATAGATGTGGGAACCACTTCTCAATAACTATTGTGCCTATGAAATTATTTGTAAAGATAGGACACCGGATTCCCGGAGCCAGGGCCTTATTTAATTACATTGGCATATAAAATTGAAATATGTATCATGAAGAACCATGCAGTTTAGAATATTCTTGAATCAAGATACATATATGTTCAAAATTAAGTCATTAATGTAATTACAATTCTAATTTATTCCTATAGAAACATACATGCCTCTTATAATAAACTCGAAAGTCACTCATAACTAAATTTTTAATATCCTATGAAATTGAAACATAAGAAATGAGTGTGCAAAAACGCTCAATAAGGGTAATAAATATATAGGAGGATAACGGTAACATAAAAATTAGGAAAAAGTTAATAATTGATAACACAAGCCATTATAAATAATATACATGAACACATTATGGAAGGAATATGAGATCAGTAAATAATTCCATAATGAAACATAATCATGTGTATTATACATGTCATATAACCACATGAAAATTCAGTTATTAGCTTTATAATATGGTATGTACAAACACTGGACATTCACAAAAATTATTTTCAAGGCCTCTACTAAGATGTCAAAAATTATTTATGAATTTCCCAAATCTATATAGCACATACGGAATTGCCTCAGCCAATTCCATGTCTATATGTCTCATGAGCTCTACCACTGCATAAATGGGATATAGTGGGAACCACCAGTCAAATAATAAGTCAAATTCATTCCTCAAATGGGAGTGGATAAACATAAACAACATATACATTTATATTGAATCTAGCATAAGAAATGTAACTATCTTTCCCCAATCATTGATCATAACACACTTACCATTCCGAGTAATACGGTGAATGGTTTAGGATAGATCATATGAAATAAAATTAGACATAAACCATTCATTCATATATGGTAGATGACATCACAAATTATTAAACCCAACAATAAATAATAATCAACAAGAGTGTTGACTCATATGAAAATACTCTTATGAAATCATTAAGAAATTCTTGAGATAAATACCCTTTATTTTTAAAAGAATAGTATTTTTGGAAAATATTTGTTTAAAATTAGAATTGATGTATTATATCATTTATATAATAAAATCAGTGATTTTATAATGATAATTTTTTTCAACAAATAGATTATCGAGTCCCCAAGAAAATAGATAAAAATTTGAGAAATTTTGTGGAATCAGGCTTGTATTTTGGAAAAGGTTTTAAATTATTACTTTAAAACATTCAACTATCCATAAAATATGGAATGATTTTGGTTGGTGTACATATATATAATAGTCAAACATAATATATGATGATTAAATAATAATAAATAATAATTTCAATTGGTTAATTAGAAAATGAATGTATCCTAGATGAATATGGATGTTCAGGTGGAAAACCTTTACCATATATTAATCAATCAACTAATATGACCAAAAACAAGTAATAATCAAATAATGAATTAAATAATGTGAAAATTAAGATATTTGTGATATTTTTAATCAATGGGATGTATACATACACCATTCAGAATTATTTGTAGTGAATACTCAATATCTCACAAAAATGGAAGTGAGATGAAGAAACCCTTACCTTAAGTCTGAATGTGTTCTGCTCTTAAGCTGAAGGTCGTAGAATATGAAATATAGGCTTATTAATAACGTATTCAGAACCTAATATAAATGCATTTAGTATATCATTATTCTGTTTTGTAAAGACCCAGAAATTATGTGGAAAATCTTTTCTCAAATACATGGGATTCTTACGATCCGACAAAAATTTATGGCGCATAATTATGAGGCATGTTCTTCCCATAATAAATAGTTCTTTTTTTTCAGGTACATTAAATAAACGTATGAGTAGGTTTTTATAACACTTGGGCCGGTGCTCGGAATTGAAATCTGATGGCACTGTTGAACTCGCAGCGCCAATATTTTCTTAAGGAGACATTCGCCTCGATGATAGATAGTCGAAAATGGAAGATAGATTTTGGGGTTTTTAATAACATAAAATAAAATTAAAGTGTTACTTTATTTTAATTTGTGGTTGTTAAAACCTCCAAGAGGGTGTTAGAGGCGGGGGCCACCAAACCAAAACCTCCCATGAGAGGTTATGGTGGTAGGGCCACCCACACATAACCTCCCTTGGGAGGGTATCTTTGGTGGGGGCCAGCTAGGGTTTGTAACCCCTTAGACCCCCCAATTAGGTGGAGAACCCTTGAAATTCCCCTAATAATTAAATGTGCCAACCCTCATAATTATTTAATTGAAATCATTCACATAATTTATTGACACATTTTTAATTATTTTGAATATTTTGGCCATCAAATTAAATAATGGGTTGACTTAACCCATTATTTATTGATGTAAATTCATTTGGTGGAATTTTGAGGGAGGCGTTGCAAGGATTTGGAGAAACTAATTCTCCAAAGAAGAACGATCTTCAACCATCCCAAAAGAGAAGGAGTCGATCGTGAAGAAATTCATCCTTGACTTAGTCATCTCCGATCACTCATCCACCAATGATGGATATCCTCTTCCTTTTCTGACATTGAAAAATCGATGCCTCATTTTCGTGAATTCGTCAACGGTCATCGATAAGAGGTAGGGGTTTCAGTTTAATTTGTTCATGTTCTACGTAATTAAATTTTAGGTATATGTCATGCTGATTGAAATCAACAAAGTGTGGAGGCATTCCACGGCACAAACACGGCCTAAACCTCACACTTCTATTGTTCTCATTTTTTGATGATGGAGGCGTTGCAATGGCGCCACCGGATGAGTAGACCGTGGTGGTGTAATGTGACAGGAATCGGGCCGGCCATGAAAAACACTGGCGGCACAAGGCCGCTTGGATGTCGGAACTACGTGACACCGTCGCTCCTTGCGGAGGAGAAGCGGGTCGTGGCCAGGCTGGGCCACTGTGAATGGGAGCGGTGTCATTGCACCGCCTAGTGGAATGAAGCGTCTTCCAGGGTAGGCCGCGACAGAGGAGCAGGAGCGGCATGTTGCTCGGCCAGACGGGAGGAGCAGGGCCTAGTGGGTACCGTGTGATCATAGTGCCAGGTGGTACCGTTTTACATCCCCACCTGAATAGCTAAGACGTTTTGGAATTGATGGGGGGGTGCAAGCCTCCCCCTGGACATGGCCAGGGCACGCCTCCTGCCAACCGGGGTGTCGGGCCGCCAGCCGACCGGGCGGCCAGCCATCCAGGCTGCGAGGGGCACCTGCCAGTAGGGCCTCGCAGGCCACCATCCAGCCGAGCCACAAAGGTCGCAATGTCAGGCCGCCCCTTTGGTCGGGCTGGACCCTAGGGCAGGTTCAGACCTGCGGATTGGGTTGGACCATGGTCCAGAATTGGGTCAGGTCATGTCGGTCTGACGGGGTCGGGCAGGACCCGGACACGTTTGACCTAATTACACTTTTGCGCCCACGTCTTGGGATATAGGTTTCTGATTGAAAAAATTCCTATGTTGATGGAAATCATGGAGTGAGTTATTTATTTTCGAATACTACACTTGTGGTTTGGACACAATTAGGGTTGGGTAGGGTTGGTTTGAACCTAAAATCCAATGGGCCCCTAGAATAGAAATGCCAATAACTTACAGACAAGTCGTCTGATTGACACAACGTCTATTGCATTGAGACCCCTATGACGAGGTGAAAATTTGTGATACTTCTACTTGGGACTTCGTGACAGTTGTAGTATCGACTAGTAGCTCTTGGATCATATCCTCCCGGAGACGAGAGAGCAGAGTATGGAGACCTATTGGCTGGTTGATACATTACGACTGATGACCTTTTGACTCAGCGTGTTTCGACTAGCACAGGAGGAAGCGCCTCTGTGTGATGCGGTAGATCCATAGTGGGTAGAGCCTCTATGTGATGCAGCAGACCCATGGTACTCGACAGTATGAGTACCTCATCACGCTACGAGGGGGTGTGCCTCTGTGTGACGTGGCAGACCCATAATGGGTAGTGCCTTTGTGTGACACAGTAGACCCACGAGACTCGATAGGAGGAGTACCACAACAGTTCTGGATAGTGGGATGTGCCTCTTTGTGACATGGTGGACCCACATTACTCTATAGAGGAGGAGTACACCAGCAGTCGAGGATACGATAGTTTGACTGGGAGAGTTACATGTTACCACCCCTATAATAAAATCTTGGTTTTGTGCGGATTCAATGACTTTTGAGTTTTCCTCATTATAGAGATTGGAAACTAGATAACATATGTTTATTTATGGGAATATACCTAAGTAATGTTTATCTGTTCACTTTATACTTGTTGGTTTATCCATGATGGATTTTGTGAGACCATGAGGGTATCGAGGTCCTTACTCATTATCGGTAGACTCACCCCTACATGGACCATACCCACACCTTGTTGTGTTGGTTTCAGATGACAGACAATGTTGACTAAGAAAAATTGTAGCAGGGATGGACTGTATCCGGAGTTAGACCACTTAGTGTGATGGTACACGGAGTGGAAGGACGGACGTGGAGTGCTGACGATGCCATCTATTCCTACCTTTTAGGTAGGAACCCCGGAGGATGATATAATAGATTATTTACGTATTATTTCAGTCGTATATGTAATTTACCATTTCCTTGTACATTACTGTTGGGCTTTTATTTTGTTCCCCCCTTTACTTTCAACACTCTTTTTTGTATATAGATTTAATTAGTGTTTTATTTCCTATTTTGTAGTCTTTTTGGTGTGTTTCAGTCTATAAATACAATGTCTTCCCAGTTTATGGATTTAAACCTTTAGTGGTAGATGTCAGCCCCTAGCCTATGGAAGGCGGGCTTGGGGTAGTCACGATTCAGGCCCCAGGGGATGGGTCATGACAAATTGGTATCAGTGGCATCAGTTCTACCATAGAATTTAGGACTCTGTTCATTGATTTCTATGAAGGAGTAGTGTTAAATGTACTGTGTGTGGTTTTCAGTTCAGGGAGTCCAATGTTGGTGCGGGTGGCCAATGTATCCATACACCAGGACCCTGACTACTAGTTTCCATCTTTTTTGAATGAAAACACTGATTTCGTGCAGGTGGTAAATTTTTTTCTTTATGTCTGCACAACCAGGTCAGCTCACCATGTATAATCTTTTGATTGTGAAACATCTGTTTCTTTCAGGATGCCTCCCCGCAGAGCCCCTAAAGACGTATGCTCTGACAGCCCACCGAGCGACAAGGCCTCAATGCAAGACCATTACCAGCAGAGGCACCAATGATACCACATTCCGTAGGGCTGCCAAGGCCACTAGCCCCAACAGTAGACGATGAACACCACTTCAGTGTTTTTCATGAGTTCCATCACCAATGGCCACTCAGGTTCCGAGGAGAGACAAACCCACAGGTGGCTAAGGATTGGCCGGAGGCTTTGTTGAGAGACTTCAGGCTAGTAGGGACACCATGAGACCTTATTGTGATCCTTATTGTGGTGTAACACACATAGATTTCATAATGCGTTATTTCTTCAAAATAATTCAATAACTTCCACTACACTCAACACCGAGTTCAAGCGCACCATGACATACCAAACAATCCGTTCAAAAGAGGTTGTGAATAGTATTAACTGAATTTTGAACTTTATATAATCCTTGTAAATTTTTAATCCATGTTATGAGTTTTTTAGAGATAATGTAATAACAACTTCATTTTTTCAGATAAAATAAGTATTTTTCAAAAATGCACATTTACCGACTTTTAATGGTGAACCCTTTTTAAATCCAATATTTTAAAACTTTTATATATTCAATTTGACTAAATAAATTTAATCATTAGAATGGGGACATCAAAAATTTACAATGTTACACCCCAAGATTCCATGGTACGCTTCTCTTTGAATAATATTGTAGTGTGTGTTGTACGCAACTTTGAGTTCTAACACACACCACAACCAATCAAACTAGCCCTTATGAATAGTTATACATATTTTTTGAAATTTTATAAATTTTATCTTTCAAAATGGACTTCATTTTTGGATTTAGACTATCGAAATTATCCTATAATGAAAATTTGGTACTTTTCAGATAACTTTTATATTTTTATGAATAGTAAAAATAACTATATTTTTATTAAAAACAAATTTTTTAATAGAAATAATTAGTAGCGATAAATTATGAATTTGAGGGGTTTTAAAGTATAATTAGAATATATTTTCACAATTTAATACAATTTTGGTCATTGGACATAATTTTACATTTAAACCGGACATAAACTAGTTTCAATCTATTGATAATTATTATCTCTTAAAAACACGTTTTTTGTATTAAGAGTGGGAATTAATTTTAAATTAATTTCTGCCACTTTTGTATTTTGAATTTAAAAAAATGGACTCAATATTTGGAATCAGGATGTCCAAATTGTTTAAATAGATAACTTTTATTGTTATACATTTTGAATAATTACTTCAGTAAATATTTTATTTACCATGGTTAAAGGATAAATCTGGTAAATAAGGGTAAAAAATAATAATATAATAATAATAAATTATCCTAAAACATGTCTTAACCCTATTTGTAGAAACAAGTCTGACCATGGGCATCTTTCGGTCGATTTTGGGACCCCATGGATCAACTTTTAAGTGATAATGACACTATATATTAAATAAGTTAATATAAATACAAAAATGACATATGCCTATATCATTTAGAAAAACAATTTTTATATACTATTATATATGTTACATTTTCAACTATAAATATTTATTATAGAGATAAAAATATTTCCAACATGGTGGTATTTTATTTATAATTTTTAGACATTAAATAATTTATTTTATTTTTTCCATATTATGTTGAAGTTCAAGTTTAAAAGGATTTTGTTTTAGTTATACATTGCCTTAAATGTTTATGATTATTTATTAATGTTTTCACTATATTTTTATCCTTACTGAGCATCATAGCTCACCCATTTCTATGTTTTATTTTTTCCCAGGATTCCATGAAGTGTATTGTGATTGATATGTAGGGTTAAGCCAAGGGAATAATGGCATTCATGAAGGATTATTTATGTTGTTTTGTATGTTATAAATTATAATATAACATTAATGTATTTAATCTATTTTTCAAGATTTCTAAACTGATCGGTCCTTTAGAACATGTCTCCTTGTGTTCATGCCAATGTTATGTAATAATGCACCGACTCTGGGTAACTATGGTCGGGGTGTTACAGTTGGTATCAGAGGAAGTTTAGCAATAACCTTGGAAGCTAGATTTAGATAAACTATGATTAGATCATACAGCCCTAAGATATACATTGAGGATTAGTAGAGAATAACTTCTTAGAATTATTTATATTATGAGATTTTGTGAGAATTTAGAGAAATACATCCATGTCTGGATACGATTAGGTAGAGGTGGCTCTGGCACAAATGTACCTAGTGGTAATACCCAAAAACACCACTTTGAGCTCGACTTGAATGGGAACTGGTGCATGAAAATGGGCGTTGCTACACTCTTGGTTATGTCACTCCCGGGGGATATGCTTAGGATAATTCTCATTTTCTTTACAATCCATTATGAAGGGTTTATGAGTATATACTTCCTCAAAGAATATATTTTTAAGATTATGGATTATATCCATAAACGGTTTAATTTATGTTAAGTGTTTTACAAGTTTGGGATAAGGTATTTCTATTCAAAAACTAATCTAGTGTATGCCATTGTTTCGAAATGGCGCCGATTACAAGGAATGAGAAATCCAGCAATACACATGATCCAAGGAGTAAGAAAGATCATATCATTCATGGTATTAATCCATCATTTAGAAAGAAAATAGTCTCCCATGTATTATCATCATATGAAGAAATAGTATCATGTGTTGATAAGATAAGTAAAGAGCTTTCTATGTCCTATGGATTTGAAGGGAAGTAAGAGAGGAAAAGGATGGAAGAGAGAAATATGGATAAACGGAAGAGGGAAAAGAAGAATTTTCCCATATGTGATAACTGTGGGAAGAAAAACCCTGGAACTTTCCTGAAGGGAATGTGAATTTGTTATAAGTGTGGGGAAAAAGGACACCTTGTATGTGACGGCATTGGTAAGAAAAAGGTTACAAATGTACAATGCATTATCTGCAAGGAGTTGGGACACTACGCAAACCAATGTCCAAATCATCATAGTATGCCCCAAATTATGCTATTGGATAATATTCAAGTTATGATAGTACCACAGATGAGGATGAATGATTAGATTTCTTATGTTGTTATTAATGAATTATGTCATTTGAGTATTGTATCAATGATGTACTAGTTATAATAATTATAGATTATATAACGATTGTACTGCATAACTATTTCATTAAGGAATTGAGATTGTGTGGAACCATGAAAAGTGACTCAATAGCTGGTTAAATTTTTAGAAAATATATGGTTGAGTTAAAGATAAATCATAATATGGTTATGATACCGAGGTAGTGATTTTGGAATAATACACGATTGATTTGGATAAATTATATTGAATTTTCTTGACTACCATGAAACTGAATAATGATTTGTATATTCCATCATTGATGGAGTTTACATCATTTTTGGATTTAAGGAGTATATCCATTATTCTTTAAGGAATAAGGGATAATGAATATAATCAACAAGGTTTTATTGTAATTCAGGATGTTGTAGTGTTTTAAAAGAATACATGATGAAGGTGTTCACATGTTATTACGCAAAAAAGGGGATATTTATTGTGTTTACCTTCCTTATAAATTTTGGACTGATGTATTTTTGGATAGTTCTAGTTTGGATTATTTTTGGATTTTCATAAAATGACAACCCGAAGGTTAGGCGGCAACCCGTCATGTCGGGCAAGGCTGCAAGACTTGAACCCGCAACCGAAGGGCGACAAATGTGTATCACCTACCACTGGATCACATGATTTCTTGGATTAAATAATGTAGTTTTTTTAAAAGATCTGGTATATGATATATAAATTCGTTTTTTGGAACCCTATACGAATAGGATAAATAGAATATTTTTTTACGTTCTATTATCTTTTAGAGTTAAAGATGAGTTTGTGGTAGAAATTTGTTAAAGGTTGGAACTCTACTTGTCAAGAATATATATTTCTTCTTCTATGAAGAAATTAATTCTTATACATTAATTAAGGGATATTAAAACCAAAAATGTGTTATCCTAATACCTTATGTTTTGCTGAACCGATGGTACTTCAAATCATCATAGATTATTGAATTTAAGGACCTTAATTTTACACATGTTTGTGATTAATGACCTCAATCACTACCTATAAATATTTACGTGTTTCATCTAATTATATGTCTCTAATTTCCACCAATGTTCTCCTAATAGATATCATAATTTTGTGGTGACCCTTTCATTACTCATTTTCCTCTTATTAATACTAAATTTTATTAACCCAATTTCCGATGTGGGTTTTCCCACAAAGATATTTTCTTTTTTCCACCATTAATTTTTGAAGAACAATTTTAAATTGTGAGGATGCAATTTATTGAAGGAGGATAGAATGTAACACCCCAAGATTTCATATTGCGTTATTTCTTCAAAATAATTCAATAATTTTCACTACACGCAACATAGAGTTCAAGCGCACCTTGACTAACCAAAGTAGTCGTTCAAAAAAGGTTATGAATAGTATTAACTTAATTCTGAACTTTATATAATCCTTATAATTTTAGAATCCATATTATGAGTTTATTATACATAATGTAAGAACATATTCATTTTTTTAGATAAAAAAATTATTTTTCAAAAATGCACTTTTACCGACTTTTAATGGTGAACCCTTTTTAAATCCAATATTTTAAAACAAATATATATTCAATTTGAATAAATTAATTTATTATTCAGAATGGGGACATAAAAAATTTTCAATGTAACACCCTAGGATTCCACAGTACACTTCTCTTTGAATAATACTGTAGCGTGTGTTGTACGCAACTTCGAGTTCTAACACACACCACAACCCATCAAACTAGCCCTTATGAATAGTAATACCTAATTTTTAAAATATTATACATTTTATCGTTCAAAATGGACTTCATTTTTGGATTTCGAATATCTAAATTATCCTAGGGTAAAATTTTAGTACTTTTCGAATAACTTTTATATTTTGGTGAATATTGAAAGTTACTAAATTTTTATTAAAAATAGCTTTTTTAATCGATATAACTAATAGTGATAAATTATGATTTTGAGTGGTTTTAATGTATATTTAGAATATATTTTTACCATTTAATATAATTTTGGTCATTGGACATAATTTCACATTTAAAATGGACATAAACAAGTGTCAATCTTTTGATAGTTATTATCTCTTAAAAACACAATTTTGTTTTGAAGTTGGGAATTAATTTTAAATTAATTTATGCCACTTCTATGTTTTTAATTTGAAAAAATGGACTCCATATTTGGAATCAAAATGTCCAAATTGTTTAAATAGGTAAATTTTATTTTTAGACATATTGAATAATTACATCGGTAAATATTTTATTTACCATGGTTAAATGGTATATCCGGTAAATAAGGGTAAAAAATAATATTATAATAATAATAAATTACCCTAAAATGTGTCTTAACCCTATTAGTTTATATATGTCTGACCATTGTAATCTTTGGGTCAATTTTGGGACCCCATGGGTCCACTTTAAAGTGATAATGACAATTTATATTAATTAAGTTAAAGTAAATAAAAAAATGCCATAAGCCTATATATTTTAGCAAAACAATTTTTACATAAGGTTGTATATGTTATATTTTCGACAATAAATATTCATTAGAAAGATAGAAATATTTCCTATATAATGGTATTTTATTTATAATTTTTAGACATTAAATAATTTATTTTATTTTTTCCATATTATGTTGAAGTTCAAGTTTAAAAGGCTTTTGTTTTATTTATACATTTCCTTAAATGATTATGATTATTTATTAATGTTTCTGCTATATTGTTATCCTTACTGAGCATCTGAGCTCACCCCTTTCTATGTTTTATTTTTTCCCAGGATTCTAAGAAATGTATTTGATTGATATGCAGGGTTAAACCAAGGGAATAATGGAATTTATAAAGGATTGTTAATGTAGTTTTTTATATTATAAATTGTAATGTAACATTCATGTATGTTATCTATTTTCCAATAATTCTATACTGATCGGTCCTTCAGAACGTGATTCCTTGTTATCATTCCAATGTTATGTAATAATGCACTGACTCTAGGTAACTGGGGCCGGGTCAATATTGTTCGTATTAGAGGATGTTTAGCAATTACCTTGGAAGCTAGATTTAGATAAAATCTGATTAGAGCACATATACCTAAGATGGAATTTGAGGATTAGTAAAGATTAACTTTCTAGAATTTTGATATTGTAGAGATTTTTTGAGTTTATCAAGCAATACATCCATGTCTAGATATGAGCAAGTTAGGGCAGCTCTGGGACATATGTACCAAGGGGTAAAACCAGAAAACACCGCTTTGAGCTAGACTCGAATGGGAACTGGTGCACGACAATGGGCATTGCTGCACTCTTGGTTACGACACTCCTGGAGGATATGATTAGGATAATTCTCATTTTCTTTAAACCATTATGAAGGGTTTATGAGTATATACTTTCTTAATGAAGACATTTTTATGATTATGGATTATATACATAAGTTGTTTAATTTATGTTAATTGTTTTACAATATTGGGATAAGGTATTTCTATTCACAAACTAATCTAGTGTATGCCATTGTTTAGAAATGGCACCCAGTAGAAGTAATGAGAACTCCAACAATACGCATGATCTAAAGAGTAAAGAAGATCATATCATTCATGGTATTAAGCCATCATTTTGAAGGGAAATAGTCTCCCATATATTATCATCATATGAATAAATAGTATCATGTGTTGATAAGATAAGTAAAGAGTTCTCTGATTCCTATGGATTTGAAGGGAAGAAAGAGAAGAAAAATATGGAAGAGAGAAAGTTGGATAAAGGGAAGAGGGAAAAGAATAATTTTCCCATATGTGATAATTGTGGGAAGAAAAACCCTAGAACATTCTTGAAGGGAATGTGAGTTTTTTATAAGTGTGGAGAAAAAGGTCACATTGTACGTGAATACAAGGGTAAGAAAAAGGTCACAAATGTACAATGATTCATCTGCAAGGAGTTGGGACACTACGCAAAACAATGTCCAAATCATCAGAGTATGCCCCAAATGATGCTATTGGATAATAATCATGTTATGATACTACCACAGATGAGGGTGAATGATTTGAGTTCTTATATTGTTATTATTGAATTATGAGATTTTAGTATTGTATCAATGAGGTACTTGTTATAATAATTATAGAGTATATAAAGATTGTAATACAGTGCTATTTCATTAAGGACTTGAGATTGTGTGGAACCATGAAAAGTGACTCAATAGCAAGTTAAATGATTGGAAAATTTATGGTTGAGTGAAAGATAAACCATAATATGGATCTGATACTGAGGTAGTGATTTTGGAATAATACATGATTTATTTGGATAAATTATGTTGAATTAACATGGCTACCATGAAACTGAATAATGATTTGTATATTCCATCATTGTTTGAGTATAGATCATTTTTGGATTGAAGGAGTATATCCATTATTCTTAAAGGAATAAGGGATCATGAATGTAATCAATAATGTTTTATGGTAATTCAGGATGTTGCAGTGTTTTAAATGAATACATGATGAAGGTGTTCAGATGTTATTACGCAGAAAAAATGATCTTCAATGTGTTTAACTTCCTTATATATTTTTGATTGATTTATTTTGGATAGTTCTGGTTTGGATTATTTTTTGATTGCCATAAAACAAAAACCCGGAGGTCGGGCGTCAAACCGTCGCTTCCGACAAGGCCACGAGACTTGAACGTGCAATAGAAGGGTGACAAGGGTGTATCACCTACCACTGGACCACGTGATTTCCTAGATTAAATAATGTAGTTTTTTAAAAGATCATGTAGATGAATTATTAATTCATTTTTTGGAACCCTATACGAATTAGATAAATAGAATATTTTTTACGTTCTATTATCTTTTAGAGTGAATGATGAGTTTGTGGTAAAAATTATTTAAAGGATGGAACTCTAATTGTCAAGAATATATTATTCTTTTTCAATGAAGAAATTAATTCTTATAGTTTATTTAATGGATCCTAAAACCAAAAATGTGTTATCCTAATACCTTATGTTTTGTTGAACTGATGGTATTTCAAATCATCATAGATTGATGAATTTATGGACATCAATTTTACACTTGTTTGTGATTGATGACCTCAATCACTACCTATAAATATTTACGTCACGACCTATCCTCGGGACCTGTGTCGTGACTACCCCAATCCCGCCTTTCATAGGCCAGGGGCTGACGACTAGCACCAAGGCATAAATCCCGAAAAAAAGGGGAAGGCATTGCCTTTACAGAGTAAACAAACACCACAAAGTAAGACAACAGATGTAAACACTATGTAAACTGAGTACAATAGTAAGTGCGGAAAAATAAATGGGCCAGAATACAAACCCAAACTAAAAGTAAAGTACCAATGAAAAAAAGTACATCAAGTGAATGTAAAGCAGCAACGTCGAGCCGTCCACTAGAAATACCACCTGAAGGGTGGGTACAGATAGCCTCATCAGCTCCTCGAGTCCAGATGTCTGCTCTGTGTGCGTCCTGCCCAGTTGTCCACATCTAGGTACGGACTTGCTCCACAAGCCTCAACCACGATCAGCGATGTTCATCGTCTGCATCCAACAAACCGTAGTGTGGGCATATCCCATGTAGGGGTGAGTATACGCTACTCAGTAGTGACCCCGAGACCCCAAAAGGACTCCCAGGATCCAAAAATAATCATCCACAAAGGAAAGATAAAATCATGAAGTAACAACCAACACTATTTAGGTATATCCCCATACATATACCTAAGTCATCAATTTCCAGTTTGGCTCGCACGTCCGAGCCCAAGTTCGATCACTTCCACATAGGATAGTACAACTCAAATCCACACAGGAAAGCATAACCCAATCCAGATAGGAAAGAAAGTCAATCATATCGAAGATATTGATTGAAAGTAAAGACTCAAATCACACAGGTATACTTCTTCGTAAGGTGATAGAGATGATCAGATGTCGCCACTGATTCATCTAATCTGGGACCCACGTAGGATACAAGACCAACTAAGTTGTTGGACCCACATAGGATACAAGACCAGCCACTCGGTTGGACCCACGTAGGATACAAGTATTGAGTCAAATACTGTCGGACCCACATTGGATACAATAATAGTAGTCTTGAACTACCGAACCCACATAATATACAAGAACAGTAGTCATCACTGTCGAACCCACGAAGGATTTCAGTATGGTTTTCGTCAATGCCAAACCGATGAAGGATCCTCGTACAATCGTCATCGTCGTCGTAGTTGCAACCAATTCTAGGGTTACCACACACAACATGCTCGTTTCTGGGAGGGTCTGCTCCACGATCCAAGGGGGGTCGATACATCAAATGACACGTAGTCCAGATTTGATGTATCCCAATGTTCTGTCTCGTCGATATGAACTCAACATGATAGATTGCATGTCAATCGGACGCCCGATATGATAGTTACTGGCTTTCTCGATCCAGGGGCCCAGTTGGGTTTTTAAGTAAAAAACCAACCCATCCGTACTCAAAATTCATCCAAAACTCAAGTATAGTAAGTCAAACGGTCACTATCACTAAGAGGAATCCAACAAAGTCGACGGTATGTCAATCGGATGTCCAGAGCTCAAGTTATAAGCCTTTCTGCTCCGAGGGCCCGATTGGTTTCGGGTTCGAACCAACCCAGCCGTACCCAATCTTCTTCGAAACCTAAAATTTAATATACCAAAATGACTGTCTTGATCCAAATATCACATCGCAACTAACAGTGCATAAATCAAAGGTCTGAATCCCATGTTATGGGAAATTGAACAAACCTGTCTGATTTTAGGGTGTTTTGGGCCAAGGCCGACCCGACCCAGAACCCCCTGGTTCGGGCCGAATTGGGTCAACCTGACCTGGGTTCGGGTCTGGACCATTAAGGCATGGCTCGGCGTACCTAGCACAGCCAGGCCCGGTGCAGCTGGTCCGACCAATGTGGGCCCCGCGCGTGTGCGTGTTTGCTGAAGGGGGGAAACCGCCACCCCCTTTGAACCGGGCGTCGAACCCGTGGGGTGTCTCCCCTACTGCATTGATTGGGGGTTCAAACCTCTAGTTTTCCAGATCTGGTCGGCCGTAATGGTCCGCCAGTCTGCCGCGCGGGACGAGCCGCTCCCTCCTCCTGAGCACCGGTGGCCGGCGACTCCAGCAGCCCTCCCCTGCTCCACCGCGGCACCAGGTCGCGGCCTTGGCCAACCGACACCGCGTGACGGCGCTGTGCCCCTCTACCGCGGCCCCACTGCAGCTGCGGATTCTTTCGCCTCAACGACATGGGGCAACAGCGCCGAGCTCCTTCGTCGTGTTCCTCCTCGTTCTCGCGTGGTGCTGTTTCACTACGCCGCCTTTGTTCGAGCCGCAACGAATAGAACAACAAAGGGGGAGAATGATCAGCCATGTTTGGGCGGTCTGACATCCTCCAGTTAAATTGATAACAGGCGGCCCAAATATTTAACGACGAATGCAACGAATAATCACGAACAAAAAACTAAACCCTACCTCTAAGAAGTCGTCGAACGATGATCGTTGCAGAAAAACGGTGTCGTGGAAGATGACGTCATGGAAAAAGGTGTCGTGGAAGATGGCATTGCAGAATAAGGCTCCGTACACGTCTTTGGTTGACGCCCGATGAAGGATGCGACATCCCCATTTCTTTAACGCCGAAATAATACCGAGAAGCGTGTCGGTGTTCTTCGCATTCTTCTCCATGGAAGAAGAAGAAGATCTCCAATACTTGAGCCCTCCTATCCAAAAATCTCCACACAACGATCAACAATAATAAAATAAGGCTTTCCTTATTTTATTACTCATGCCAACCTTTTCAAAATTAAAATTTAATTCACTGAATTAATTAACGTGCATTGTACAATTAATGAGGCTTTTTATTGGAATGTGTTTTAATGTCGAGGAGATACAATTTAATGGGGGTTTGACAACTTTAATGGATGTTAGAGGAAATTGAAAAGGTGAGGTTTGTGTGGGGCCCACCTCACTAATATCCTATCAAGAGGAGTAAGGATTCAGTGGGTCCCACCTCAACTGCCATACGAAGGTTATAATTACACCGAGTAGAAATAAAATTACAGCACATATTTTATTCACTCTTTAATTAAACCACTTTATTTTTAACATCACCTCCCAAGCAAACGCAACTCCATTGGAAGTCTCCTTAAGCAAAAACCAACGTTGTGCTTTAATCGGAGCCTTCAGATTTCGATTCTGACCACTAGTTCAAAAGTTTGAAAAACCCGCTCGTTCATTCACTAAACATACCCGAGATAATATTTGGAAATTGATTCCGGGCAGACCGGGCCTCGGAATCAGCTGCCATCAGAAACTCTGTACTCGTAAAATACCAAATAAAATTAAGAAAAAAGTTTACCTTGAAATTTACGAGTCGATACATTACTCCCAACTCATATCTTTACGTCCCCGTAAAGATACATCCCAAACTAGGGAAACAAATGAGGGTACTAAGCACACATTTGAGCCTCCCGCTCCCAAGTGCTATCCTGGAGGATCCCGTGCTGCCACCTGATACGCACTAGAGGAATCGAATGCCAACATTGGACCCACTCCTTTTGATCTTCAATCTCCACTGCGACCTCCACAAAAGTCACCTTGTCATCAATGTCCAGCTCCCCATGGTTGATGATTTGTGTCGGGTCGTGCACGTACCTCCTCAACTGAGATGCGTGGAAGACATCGTGCACCCGGTGCAACTGCAGTGGTAGATCCATGCGATAATCCACCCCGCCTATCTTGTAGAGAATGTGGAATGTTCATATGAAGTGCATAGATAACTTTCCACCCTGACCAAATCTTCGTAATCCACATCGAGGTGAGACCCTCAAGAAGACTTGGTCGCCATCCTCGAACTCCAGTGGTCTCCTCCTCCTGTCAACATAAGAAATCTGTTGGATATGAAATGTCCTCATCCGCTCCTAGATGACCTGGACCATCTCCATCATGGCCTGGACCATCTCTGGTCCCACAAGTGTTGACTCCCAGGGTCTGTCCAGTACAGAGGTAATCTTCAAGGTCGGTCATTCAATGCTTCGTATGGTTCCATCCCGATGGTGGAGTGGTAGCTGTTTTTGTACGCAAACTCCACCAAGGGTAGGTGATCCTCCCTTCTATGACCAAAGTTGAGGACACATGCATGGAGCATGTGCTCGAGAGTCTAAATAGTCCTCTCTGTCTGACCATCCGTTTGAGGGTGAATGGTGGTGCTCAGACGTAGCTGCATCCCGAATGCCTCCTTCAACCCCTTCCAAATCCATGAAGTAAAGAGAGCATCCCGATCATAGATGATAGATGATGGAACACCATGAATCCATATAATCTCATGAGCGTAGAGGCATCTCAAGATCTCCACTGAGAACTGCTCTCTGATTGGTAAGAAGTGGGCCGACATGGTGACTCGGTCCACAATCACCCAAATGGAGTCGTTACTATTGGAAGTAAGTGGTAGTCCAGTCATGAAATCCATAGATATCCTGTCCCACTTCCACTATGGGACCTCCAAGGGCAGTACCAAGTCTGCTGGTACCTAGTGCTCCGCCTTCAACTGCTGGCAAGTGAGGCATCGAGAAACGAACTCTGCTACAGCCTTCATCATACCCGGCCACCAGTGCTGTCGTCTGAGATCCTGGTACATATTTGACACTCTGTGATGTACCGATAAAGGGTTAGTGTGAAACTCCCTTAGCACCTCTTCCTACAAAGAAGATTGTACCATGGTATGTCCTCTGAAAAGGACGATGTGCTCTCCTCCCACAGAGAATCCATCAAGTGACTGTCCTGAGGATATCTGTGCGTGCCGCGACTCACAGTCAACGTCCCCACGTTGCGCCTCTCTGACCTGCTGAAGAAGTGGAGGAGTGACAGTGAGTGACTGAAAAAAAGGTTGCTCTATCTCTATCCACGGAGGATATCTACAAAGAGGCTAGCTGCTCTGTCGCCTCCCCAAGTAGTTGAATGCCTATCCTTCTATTGAGAGAATCAGCTACTATGTTCCCCTTTCCATGAGTATAGACTATCCCAATGTCCTAGTCCTAGAGGAACTCGATCCATCATCGTTGTCTCAGGTTCATGTCCTTCTGCGAGAAGATTTACATGAGACTCTGGTGGTCAGAATATACTGTAAAGCACCCATCAGATAGTGCTGCCACATCGTCAGAGCGAAGACCACTGCTGCTAACTCTAGGTCATGGGTAGCATAGTTCTGCTCATGCAGCCTCAACAAACGTGATACAAAGGTAATCACTTCCCGCTACTACATCAGGACACACCCGAGTCCCGTCCCTGATTGTAACACCCGAGATTTTTATAAGAAATATTTTGTTTTAATTTTATATAAATCATCAAAGGAATCTTTCACTACACAAAATACTATCATGGATTTCTTTACACACAATCATGACCTTCCTTGATGGCTTGCGTCGTACGCAATACCGAGTTTCACTAAACAACAATATGCTTTTAAAATATTATTAAAAATAGCCATTATGAATAGTAATAACCACTTTTTGAAATTTTTTAAATGTTATTTTTTAAAATGGACTTTGTTTTTGGTTTTGGAATATCGAAATTTGCCTAGGGTGAAATTTTGTTATTTTTCTAGAAACATTCAATTTTTTATGAATAGTGAAAACACTGGGTTACTATTTAAAAACTAACTTTTTATTTAATTTTTATTTTAGGTAAAAATTGATACAAAATGCATATATAAGTTCAATGTAATTCATTGGAATAATTTTATATTAATTTTAGATATATAAAATTTTTTTTTAACTTTTCACCGTCTTTTACCAACCACCTAGGAGAATTTGCAAATTTTTATAATACATAATTTTACCGCTTCTGTGAGTGGAATTTCAAAAATCTGAGAGACACGGTTGACTTCAGTATGTAAAATGTGGTTCAATGAGATGAAAATATTATTTGGTGAATAGTAACTTTTTACTTTTATTTAACACGGTTAAAAGTAAATAAGTTAATTAAGGGTAAAAATGATAATATTATTACCCTAACACATGTCATAATTCTATTGGATAAATGTAATTCGACCAAAAACATCATTAGGAATAAAATATGACCATTTAGGCCCACTTGGATTAGATTAGGACATTTATTATTAATTTATTTAAAGAAGGGTTAAAATAGCTAAAATCAAAGATTAATAAGTAAATAATTTTTAATATAAGGTTATACATGAGATAAATTCTACTATAAATATTAATTATAAAGCTAAAAATATTTCCTACATAATGTTATTTTATTTGTAATTTTTAGATATTAAATAATTTAATTTATTTATGACACAAAGATGATGCATTAATTATCTTATTAATGAAATGTTGACATAATTGATGTTATAAATACCCAAATAAATGTATTTTGAGACTTTTTATGAATTAAAATAATTTTATAGGTTGTTATGACATGTTATTATTTATTTAATTTAATTTTTTCGAACTAATCATTCTGTTATGAGTTTCAAAAAAATCAATTACTAAATAGTGTAAAAATTGACATAAAATAGTTTTTTAAAAAAATTATATTATTAATTGTTATTTTATTCCGAAAAATATAATGTTCGGCCAAATGACTTAGATAATGTAATATATATTAATAAAAAAACTTTGGGTTCATTTTTCTTGTTATAGTATGTTTATTAACCATATAGTGTAAGAACACCAAAAGACAAGGTAAAAGTAAAATTATCTACCTTAAAGTTGAATCTAAATGATAAAGTTAAATTATTAAACTAAACTTGAACAAATTCTATTTGATGAGATTATTTCGACCCATCCCCACCTAAGATTCTAAATAAATCATTTTGGAGCTATTTAAAAACGAATATGGCTTTATAATAAAATAATATTTTTAGTTTTTTCAAAGGAACCCCTCTCCTCCCTTATAAAAGGGAACCTCCTCCCTCTCTTCCTCACACCACATTGAGCCTTCACGATCGGACATCCCCTGCCAATTTACCTCTCCACTTCCCTAGAAACAACCTAGAGGTCCTGGTCTTCTTCAAAGACCAATTTTAGTGCCCAAAAAGGAGGTCTCAAAGAAACATCTCAAAGAAGAGGTAATGTCCATTACCGATTCATTCAAATTTATTTCTTCTTCCAATTCTTCTTATTTAGTTTTTTCATTATGAATTAATAACATCAGTATAACTCATATACTTATATGTGTTTATATGTATGAAACAACCCTATTTCACCATTTATCCATCCTACGGAAAACGAAATCACCGCGCGTGCGTACGTACGGAATACCGTCTCCACGTCGTGGTGTAATCTATTTTCAACCACCACCTTACATGGATCGGTATAATGGTGTAAATAATGAATATATATGATTATTGTAAAGTGATATTAATTCTGAAATATAATACATACACTCTAATACAATTACACGATCATGGGAACGATATCATCGCTCATGCGTATGTACGGAATACCGTCTCCACGATGTGATGCAACTCGTTCTACATGATTTTAATTGCATAATGATTACATAAATGAATTGAATGAATAAATATGATATATATTACACTAATAAAATTCTGTAAATGAGGTATCTATAACCTAAAAAGAAGAATAATAATTTATTCGACAAGACATGAATAAGAACAAAAAGTAATAAACACCCGAATAACAAGTAGCAATGAAATATTACTAATAATAAGCTAAGAATATGACCATATATGATATCATAACAATGAGTATGATTATGTAATGAGTCAATGAAATTATTTAAATCATTATACAAGAGGTTTAGACACTTATGAAGAAAATTGGACCTAAGGTAAGGGAAATATCACAATCTCATTTTTATCCGAGATTGTTTATACTTTGGAATTTACTAAGGTTTATTTAAGCTTCCAAATCCATGATTCCTCAATATGTACTATTATTTCCATCCACATACAATTGTTTAAATCCAATTTTACCCTTCGGTGAGTTTTTAGTAAAGGATATGAAATGAATCTTTTGTCGTTTTGCGTCCGAGGTACTCTTTGACTTTTCTAACAAAAGTACGAGAAGAATGTTTTTTTTAATTTATACGGCATGAATGGATTTTTAAAACATTATTTCCAAGAATCTTCCTTTACAAGTTTTCATTTTTATTTTTAATCAACTTATTTTAGTTTATAATTGTATGACATGTTAATAAAGGAAAATTATTTTTGAAGTAGAAAGGATATATTCCTCAAGAATGGAGTTCAAGTGTTTTATAAAAATTATTTTCCATATAAGATAATAAAGGGTTCTGTTTATATCCTTATTATTACATTGATTTGATTATTTTTTGATGGAATTATTTTTATGAATTCCTTCATCTTATATGAATTTTTTATGATGTCATGATGTTTAAGAATCCTATTTTTATTACATGTGTTATGCTATGATGTATGGTTTATGATTTTGTGGCACACTTAATAATGGTATCATTATGAGATGGATGGGACCTATATCTCCCTCAAATTAATTGGGTAAAGATTTTATATCTCACAATATATACATGGCTGGAACGGCAGGTTAAACCGGTTCAGTGAAACAGTACTGAAACGAGGAATGAACTCGGTTTAGAAATGGAATTTGTCCACTACGATAGTCTTGGAAATGAGTCTTGACTAATAAGAAATGATTCTCTATGATAATGTGTGTATGAAAAAAATCTTCATCTTTTATGTTATAATTATTATGGTTACATTTCACTACCATGATTTATCTCATGTTATGAAATTATGATCTCTTTTGCTCGGTAAGATTTCCAAAATGTTATGTTCTTATTAATATGATGTGATTGATATTTCTTTTTTTACCCTTACTGATCATTTGAGCTCACCCTTTTGTATGTTTTCTTTCCCCAGGTCAGAAAGAAGGTCATTAAGTAAGATTTGCCAAAAGGTACTATAGAAATGATGACATAAATGGGAGGCAGTGCAGATGCCTTATGAACCAGTTGTTTATGTTTCCAGGTTTCTAATGACACTATACCTATACGGTCCTTTCATGGTTTTGTTATATGATGTAATAAGTGTACTTCAATATTGAGGTACTAACAATGTATGTAAAGTATGGTTCGTTATTATTGGTATCAGAGGAAAGGTATAGTCAACCATCGGAAACTAGGATGTCAAAGCCTTAGTAAGAACCCTGAGGATAAGTCTAAGAATAGAACACAATATTAGTGTTTTAGAAATGGCCATGAATAACCTATGATAAGACCTTAAGTGTGAAATTTTATTCTTTATTATGTGGTTTTCCTATTATAATTAGTTTTTCTCACACTATTATTCTTGTTTTAAGTCAATGGCTAGAACATAAAGGAATCGTGTTAATGCAGAATGCGACGGAAATGCAATGATTGTCCCCCTGAGCATCCAAACGTTATGGGAGATGGAATTTAAAATCACGTAGCCATGCTCACACAAGTTTCTCAAGCTATAACGTCCCGGACCCGGGTTCTATGCAACAGGTGCCCCGAGCCCGGTTCTCCACGTGACCTCATGCGCATTTCTCCAAATGCCAGAGGCTGCCAACTAGCAGCGAGGGCCCAGGTTTGATAGTGGGGAAACTAAACCCACATTTGTCAACGTGTAGCGTAGCGGAATACCAAAATAAACCTACAACAAACAGTGGAAGTAGTAAACATACTCAACTAAAATAACTACAACAGTGGAAATAACCAACAATATATAAGTGATGATGCTGCATGTTTCAAGTTCTATGAAAATAGCTAGAACATGATATACATCAATATAGTACTGTAGAAAACAGAGTACAGCGAAACAAGCAAAATAGCTTGCAGTGGCATCACAAGCCTAGGCTCAGTCCCATTCCCTCCTACTCCTCAGTAATAGTCAAGTACCTGTATAGGGACTCTTGCCCCTATCCACACCTACAGAAACTTAATATGTTTGGGAAGAAAAGAGTGATCCAAACAGGGTGTGAGAAATATATCTCAGTAGGCACCCACCAAAGGCACGTGCCCAACTGCGTGTAAGAATGCAACAATAGTGTGCAGTAGTAAAATGCAATAAAGTAATCAGTACTCAAATGTAACTAATTACCAGTTATATTGACATTTTATTATCCATTTAATTCATTCAACTTAGTAACATTCTTGTGCTCAACAGCACCAAGCCCTCAGGCCAACCAGAAGCTTGCCTTAAAGCTAAAATAGTTAACCACACCCTTTGGCTTGCCCTCAGGCCATACAGAATCCAACCCACATGTATTTCCCTCAAGCATATTATAAATTTCCCTCAGGCATAGGAAGTTTCTCCCTCAGGCATAGAAGTCAAGCCCTTAGGCACGAACGGTTGCCCTCAGGCGGAATAACGATATCCCTTAGGCTAAAACAGTCACACCCTCAGGCTAAAACAGTATAGTTCCCATAGGCTAATCACAACAACGCCCTCATGCTAAATAGGTAACTAGGCCATGCCCAATGGTAAACAAGCAGTAACAAGAAAATCCTCTCAAAGAAATTCTACAATTACTAATTTAAAGGCATACCCTTGGGTATCCTTGCCAAAATGATAAACAGTGAAACACACCTCGGGGGTTGTTCCGAATCCAAGCAATGATCCCAACTAGCATTTTAATATCATAGTTTAATCACCTATGCAATTCTAGGCATTAAACATAGAAACAGCATCATCCACATGATACCCCAACATGAATTTGTGGCACAAAAACCCACAAAACACACAGTAGTTTGAAAACTAAACACAAAGCCACCTACCTTATACACCAGCGAACGCTATACTAGAACGCCGACTACAGAAATGCCCAAGAATGGCGTAGATATGACAAAGAACAAAACTCATTCAAACGAAAATAACTTATGTTAGGAGAATAATTTGCATGAACTGTACCAGGAGAGGATAGGGCATACCTGTTCCATTCGAATGAGATCGTCCGAAGCTGAATCAGATTTCAGACAAACACCCGGTGGATCTTCAAAGATCTAGCCTCCTCCATTGGCTCCAAAATGTCTCATGTGCCTCCTCTGCCAAATGAGGAGGCTACTACCTGTTTTAAGCCAAAAAAAGTACACGGCGTGTACTTCCTTCATTTAAATGTTCATTTGGTTGCACCGCCACACTGTTCATCCTTCGACATGAGTACACGACATGTACTCTTGAGTACACGGCGTGTACTGTCGCCCAGCCGGTGGTGACGCCATCGCCATACTGTTTAAGTATGCCGACTGACTACACGACAAGTAAGGTACCATTACACGATGTGTAGTTGGTTCATATAGCCTTCGTCTCTGGCATGGCTACACCCCCTGTGTACCCATCCCAAAACGGCCAAATGTACACGGTGTGTGGATAAAGTACACGGTGTGTAGTTCCAAAATTCATGATTTTTCCCCATTTTCCATATTTTCTCAAAAACACTTATGGAAAAGAAAAAGAAGAACCCTGTACCTCTATAATAAGAACCGGGTTCTTACAAACTCCCCCCCTTATAGCAATTCGTCCCTGAATTTTCCTTCCAAGGGTGGCGAAGAGAAAGCTCATAATAGCTCTAGCCACTGAGCATGTACGTCGGCCTCCCGCTCCCAGGTCTCGTCCTGCACTCGGCCATACTGCCATAGCACCCGTATGAGAGGAACTGACTGGCCTCAGATAACCTTCATGCTCCAATCAACGATACAGATCAGATGCTCCTCAAAGGATGCATCATGCTGAAGCTCAACCTCCTCTAGCTGAAAGGTGTGAGACAGGTCTGAATGGTAGCGACGCAACTGAGACACGTGGAATACGTCATGCATGGATCGTTACCGCTGTAGTAACTGCAACCGATAGGCAACCAGCCTGACTCTCTCCAGAATCTCAAATGGTCCCTCATTCCTCGGTGAATGCTTACCCTGTCTCCTGATCCGTTTGTGTCCTAGCCTCGGAAAAACACACAATAAAACCTGATCTCCGACCACGAACTCCAAAGGTCATCTGCGGCGATCAGCATAAGACTTCTGATGAGACTGCGCGGTAGCCATCCGCTTCCGAATCAACTAGACCTCCTCAGATGTCTCCTGCATGAGTTGTGGCCCCAGTAAAGTTGTCTCACCTGCCTCTAACCAGTATAAAGGTGATTGGCATGGCCTACCATATAAAGCCTCATATGGTTACATCTCAATAGTTGCCTAAAAACTATTGTTATAGGAAAACTCGACTAAGGGTATATGCTTCGCCCAAGATCCCCCAAAGTCAAGGACGCATGCTCGCAACATGTCCTCTAGCACTTGTATCGTCCGTTCTGACATGCCATCTGTCTGAGTTTGGTATGTTGTGCTCAGAAGCACCTGTGTACCCAGCACCCTCTGAAAACTCTACTAGAAACGAGACATAAAGCGGGCGTCCCTATCTAAAACGATAGAACGAGGGACCCTATGAAGTCGTATGATCTCTCGAATATAAAGCCTTCTTAGCTTGTCCACACTGATGGTCTCCTTGACCGGCAAGAAGTGTGCTATCTTCGGGAGTCTATCCACGAATACTCACAGGACATCATTTCCTCGAGGTGACCTCGGCAAACCCGTCACGAAATCTATTGTGACATTATCCCATTTCCACTCTAGAATGGGAAACTACTGTAACATCCCATCTAGTATCTGATGCTCTACCTTCACCTGCTGACAGGTGGAACACTTCGTAACAAAACCTGCTATCACTCTCTTTATACCCGGCAACCAGTACTGACGCCTCTAGGAACAGTACATCTTGTTAACCCCGGGATGAACTGCCCAAGATGAAGCATGAAACTCCTGCATCAGATCCTCGCGTATATCCCCAAGAAACCATACACGTCCATGGAAACACAAAACCTCATTATCGCCTATCGTCCAACCGGGAGGAGGGTCATCACTTGCCACCGACTCCCGTAGAACTAGGCCTTCTGAAACCGATAGTTGCCTCATCCTCACTCTGTCCAGGAGGGTAGAAGTCACAACTAACGAGGAAAGATAAGTCTTCCCCTGACTGTCATGCACCTCCAGATGTATCTCAGAGAACATAGCCATAATGTGCCACTCACCACTGGCCTCCTGCACTTCCTGTATTTTAGTCTTCCTACTCAGTGCATCAGCTACTGCATTACATTTACCAGGTGTATAGGCAAGCTCAAAATCGAAGTACTGTAGGCACTCGACCCACATTCTCTACCTCAGATTCATGTCACGCTGAGTAAACATATACTTTAGGCTTTTGTGTTCTGTGAAAACCACAAAATTCTATCCCAATAGATAGTGTCTCTAACAGCGCAACGCATGAACAACTGCAGCCAACTCGAGATCATGCGTCGGGTAATTCTTCTCATGTGGCCTCAAATGCCGAGACCCGTACGCCATAACTCGGTCACCCTACATCAAAATGGATCCCATCTCAATCACTAATGCATCACAATAAACTAAATAGCTCTTCGCCTGCTCTGGGAGTATCAGGATCAGTGCTGATGTGAACCTTCCCTTCAGGTCCTGAAATGCTGTCTCACAAACATCTGACCAAAAAAACTTCACACCCTTCTTAGTCAGACCTATCAACGGTGCTTCTAAGCGGGAGAAGTCATGTATGAAGCGTCTTTAGTAACCAGCCAGCCCTAAGAAACTCCGTATCTCAAACACGTTCTTAGGCTGCTCCCAGGAAATTACTGCTCTTACCTTCTCTAGGGCTACTACAACTCCTGCTTCAGAGATGATATGACCCAGGAAGTGAATCTGGTCCATCCAAAAGTGGCACTTCGAGAGCGTAGCATATTGACGATCCTCTCTCAGTGTACTCAATACGATCTCATGATGGGTGGCATGGTCATGTCGAGTGGAAGACTAAACCAAGATTTCATCCACGAATACAACCACAAATGAATCAAGATACTGATAGAACACACGATTCATCAGATCCATGAAAACTACTTGCGCTTTCATCAGTACGAACGGCATAAACGTATACTCATATAGACCATACCTAATTCTGAAAGCTGTGAGAGGTATATCAGATGGTCTAACGTGCAGCTAATGATATCCGGATCTCAAGTCAATCTTCGAGACAGTCATGCTCCATGAAGCTGATCAAACAGATCATCTATCCTCATCAAGGGATATCGTTTCTTAACTGTCAACTGGTTCAGCTTCTGATCATCCACACAAAGTCTGAGAGTACCATCCGCCATCTTCGCAAAAAGGACCGGATATCCCCAAGGAGATGTACTGGGTTGGATAAAACACTTTTCCTGTAACTCCTCTAACTGCCTCTTGAGATCCTGAAACTCAGGCATGGCCATCCTATAAGGAGTAATGGACACCATTGCTGCTTCAATCACTAGCTCAACAGGGAAATCCACATCTCACACTGGAGGTAGACCTGATAGGTCGCCTGGGAAGACATCCCTGAAACGATTGACAACAGGAGGGAAATACGTCTAACAAGTCCCCTGGTCATCCAGATATAAGCTCACAATCTGGGCTGTGACTCCACCTTGCCCATGATGCTCTGGTCCGACTCGACTCGCCTGAACATCCCACTCTCCCATGTATATAATCTCCCCACCCACTGGTGACGTGAAACGTACCTTACGACGATAGCAGTCTACAAAGGCTCGAAAGGGAACCAACCAGTCCATCCCGAGAATGACATCATAGCTCGTCATCTCTAGTACATAGAGGTCCGAAAGGAAGTGACACCCACCAACCACAAGGGGGAACTCCTTGCACTGATGCACACCAACAGTCCTAGTCCCCAACGGAGTGTCTAGAATCAAAATATCAGAATAAGTAGAAACACTGAGCCCAAATCTCTCCCCAACGGGTACAGATAAGTATCTATGTGTAGCACCCATATCAAAAAAGTACTGAAGACAAGACAGAGGCTACTAGAATAGTACCTTTGACTGTAGATGTTTCGGGATCCTACTCCTGCTGGGTCTGTTGCATTGCATATGCCTGCCCAGTGCCACAGCCCTACGACACAGCCTGGCTACTTTGAGCTGTCCCGCCCTGCTGCCTCTGCGATCCTGGTGTCTGGCTACCATGGACAAGACCATCATCTCTACCTGCACTCCCTAATGTATTCCAGTTCTCTGACTGGTATGAAGCCACTGGTCCTACTCCCACACGTGGATTCTGCAAAGAACCCCTCTCACTAGCCACTGGTAGAAATGCCCTTCAAAAGCACTGCAGATGAACCATCTTCCCGCATGCTTGGCACTCCACTGGGTCTCGTGGACACTGCGGCCTCTTGTGACCCTCTCTGCCACATTGGTTGCACCTGATTGGGCCACCTGAAGAAGCTTCCTGGCTGGTACTACTGCCCTGAGAGAAGTCCATTTGTCTCTTCCTCTTGCCAGTAGAAATAGTACCAGTAACTGGTGCTGAATCGCCCTGACCCACACCACTCGATTCCCGCAGGTTCCTCTCTGTAATCAATGCCTGGTTCACAATTGTGTGTACAATAGGAAACTTGAAAAAATTCACCAGCACTCAGATGTAATACCAAATACCATCCTCAAAACGTCTGGCTATCAATGTCTCATCACCCACCATCACGGGTGCAAAATGCTAAAGCTCTGTAAAATGAGCAGAGAGGTCCATCACTGATATAGTTCCCTACTGCAGATTCATGAACTATCGAGTTCTATATGCCTTTAGAATCTCAGGAAAGAAGAATTCATAGAAGACTGCCTGAAAATCATCCCATTTCATGTCCATGTAATGCTCTGACTAGGTGGTAACATCCCACCACCTCTTTGAGGAATCACGCGGCATGTAAGTCTCAAGCTTGACCCTCTGCCCTGGAGGCGTTTCCAGATGCTCGAAAATAGCCTGCATCGATTCTAGCCAAGACTCTGTAGCCAATGGTCTGTCATCCCCTGAAAACGTAGGCAGATGCTGCTGATGAAAGATACACGTCAGCTCAGCCATAGAAGTGGCAGCCTGTAGTGCTCCCTGAAAGGTCTACATGAACAACAAAAAGCCTTCACAGAACTATGCCTCTGCTCCTGTATCTGGTATAATAGCTAGTGATGCATCTGGATCTGCTGGTGGATCAACTATTAGCCAATGGCCCACCATCTCCGGAGTATAATCGTCGCCGCTCTCCTGGAGAACAACTCACGGTCGTCTAGGAAGCATGACACTACAAGGTCAAAAGTACACCTCATATTCATGATTATTAATAATGAAACAAAGGAACCACAAAGCAACAAGAGGAAGAAGGAATTTGAAAATTTTCAAAACAAGACTACACGGCGAGTACACAGACTACAGGACGTGTACTTGACTTCCCTTCCCCTGCCCGGGTCCTTCTACATGGCTAAGCCACACGTCTTCTGTACAACAAAACTACACGGTGTGTATAATATCTACACAGAGTGTACATTGTTATTTTCCAACTGCTCGTGTCGTCTGTGACATGGCCGACTACTAGGCTTTAAAATACACGGTGTGTTACACCCTCACACGGCGTGTACACCACCCCATTTCACAACCACACAACTAACGCCACATGGTCTGTCCTCGGAACAGACTACACGGCTTGTCCCACAGGTACACAGCGTGTTTAGGGAAGGTGACATCGTCCCGTGTTGTTAGTTATATAGACGAGTCCCCAGGTCACACTACACGGCATGTCTATAACTGACACAGCGTGTTCTGTCAAGGAGTTCACCGACCTGTGTTGTTAGTTATACAGCCAGACTCTGGGTCACACTACATGACGTGCATAAAAACTACACGGCGTGTTTTACCCCAGCCATTCCCTACCCCGTGTCACCGAACACACGGTTTGTGACACGGGAAGAGACTACACGGCTTGTACTCGGTGTACAAGGCGTGTACTAAAAAAGTTCATTTTTTTCCCAAACAGCAGAACACACACGGCATGTATGAGGTACTACATGGCGTGTCTTCTGGTATTTCCAGACATTATGCCTCGGAAACTTCCCCGGAACCCAAAAAATACTGAAAAAAAACACATAAGTGTCAAATTCCGACCCATGGGGGCCCATACAACCCAAGAATCAAGGTATGACATCTTATTTGTGTTATAACCAATTAACAGTCAATGATCCACCAAATTCCGGTCAATGGGGGCCCATACTCCCAAAAAAACCAATGTTTGGTGTTCATTCTATAAACAATCTAAAACAAACATACCATATCACAATGTAGGTATTTCTCAAGCTGTTATCACAATAGCATGCTTTATTAGCATAACAACTATCAAAACAACATGCAAATTTCTAAGGAACCTACATGGCATGGAAAATATGCATGGCATGTGATATTTAGCATGTGACTATATGATGCATGAGACAACATACCCTCATCTCATTGGGTTGAAACTAAATTGAACCCATATATAAAATATAAACAGTACAATCCAAGTGCGTCACCCAATAGTGAAAACATATCAACCGTAAAATTGAAAAATAAAAATATTTCAAAATACGAGGTAGACTGGATTTTCCCTATACACGGGTCAGATACGCCCGGGCAAAACTTATTACCAACTACAGTTCCATACTATCCCTGACTACGGCTCCAAATAGTAAGTCAAAGAAAAGAAACCGCTCTGATACCACTTTGTAACTTCCCGGACCTGGGTGCCACGCAACGGGTGCCCCGAGCCCGGTTCGCCACGTGACCTCAAGCGCATTTCCCAAAACACCAGAGGCTACCGACTAGCAGCGAGGGCCCAGTTCTGATAGTGGGAACACTATTCCCTCATTTTTCAATCTGTAGCGCAGCGGAATACCAAAATAAACATTCAAAAAACAGTGGAAGTAGTAAACATACACAACTGAAATAACTACTACAGTGGATATAACAAACAGTATATAAGTGAAGATGCTACTTGTTTAATGATCTATGAAAATAGCTAGAACATGTTATACATCAATACTGTACAACAAAAAATATAGTACAACAAAACAAGAAAAACAGCTACCAGCGGCATCGTGAGCCTAGGCTCGGTCCCATGCCCTCCTACTCCTCAACAACAGTCAAGTAACTGTATAGGGACTCTCGCCCCTATCTACACCTATAAAAACGTAATATTTTTGGGCTAAAAAGCATGACCCAAATAGGGTGTGAGAAATATAACTCAGTAGGCACCCACCAAAGGCCCGTGCCCAACTGCGTGTAAGTATGCAACAATAGTGTGTAGTAGTAAAATTCAATAAAGTAAGCAGTACTCAAAAGTAACTAATATCTAGTTATATTGACAATTTATTATCCATTTAATTCATTAAACTTATTAACATTATTGTGCTCATTAGAACCATGACCTCAGGGCAACTAGAGGCTTGCCCTCAGGATAAAATAATAAACCACGCCCTCAGGATTTCCCTCAGGCCATACAGAATCCAACCCACAGGTATTGACCTCAGGCATAATAGAAATTGCCATCAGGCATAGGAAGTGTCGCCCTTAGGCACATAAGTGAAGCCCTCAGGTACGAAAGGTTGCCCTTAGGTGGAATAACGATATCCCTCAGGCTAAAACAGTCACGCCCTCAGGCTAAAAGAGTATAGTTCCCACGGGCTAATCACAACAACTCCCAAAGGATAAACAGGTAACCGGGCCATTACCAACTGTAAACAAGCAGTAACAAGAATATCCTCTCAAGGGAATTCAACAATAACTACTTTAAAGGCATACCATTGGGTATCCTGGCCAAACAGCTAAACAGTGAAACACACCCCGGGGGTGGTTCCAGATCCAAGCAACGATCCCAACCAGCATTTTAATATCATAGTTTAATCACCTATGCAATTCTACGCATTAAACATAGCCAAGGCCTCAGCCACACGATACCCCAACATGGGTTCGTGGCACAAAAATGCACAAAACACATAGCAGTTAGAATACTAAACACAATGCCACCAACCTTATACGCCAATAAACGCAATACCCGAACTCCAACTCCAGAAATGCCCAAGAACGGCGTAGATCTTACGAAGAACAAAACACATTCAAATATAAATAACTTACGTTAGGAGAAGAATTGGAAAGAATGTTACTAGGAGATGAGAGGTCTTACCTGTGCGGTTCCACTGAGATTTTCCGAAGCCGGATCAGATTCCAGAAGAACGCCCGGTGGATCTTCAAAGATCCAGCCTCCTCATTTAGCTCCAAAATGGCTCAAGTTCCTCCTCTACCAAATGAGGAGGCTACTGCCTATATTAACCCGAAAAAACAATGTACACGGCATGTACTTCTGAGTACATGACATGTACTTCCTTCATTTAATTGTTCAGTTGTCGGCACCGCCACACTGTTCATCCGTTGACATGAGTACACGACATGTACTCTTGAGTACACGGCATGTACTATCACACAGCTGGCGGCGACGCCACCACCTTACTATTTAAGCCTACCGACTGACTACACGGCGTGTAAGTTACCACTACACAGCATGTAGTTGGTTGCTACACCCTTCGTCGCCGGCATGGCTACACGCACGATGTACTCATCCCAACACGGCCAAAAGTACACAGCGTGTGGATAAAGTATACCACGTGTAGTTCCAAAATTCAGGATTTTCCCCCATTTTCCATATTTTCTCAAAAAACACTTACGGAAAAGGAAATGAAGAAGCCCGTACCCCTATAACAAGAACTGTGTTCTTACTCATGTTATGAATCTTGTAGGAATTCCAAACGAGCAATGAATGGAGCAACATTCTGTTGAATCCTTCATGAGACAGTGTCCACCTTCATTCATCGGGTCTACTGATCCATTAGTTTTTTGAAAAATGGATCAGTACTACTGAAAAGATATTTTCAATTCTTCAATGTTCTGAACATGATAATGTCATCTTAGCAGTTTATCATTTGGAAGGTGATGCGGATCAATGGTGGAATTTTATCAAGAATACGAGGCCAAGAGATAAAATTGAGTCCATGGAATGGGACGAGTTCAAGAACATATTTTTCAATATGCACTTCCCTCACATTCTCTGAACAAATATGGAGAAGGAGTATCTTGAACTAAAGAAAAAGGATGATGAATCTGTTGGTACCGATGAAGAAAATTTTACATTACTTGAAAGGTACGCTTATGGTATTATTATCCAACCTGAGAGTAAGATCGATCGATTCTTTAGTGGATTAAAATGAAGTCTTCGGAGGGTGTTAGTCTAAGGGTCTTCAATAGCTACGAGGAAATCATTCGATGTTCTCCAAAAGTTGAGATGGAGACTGGAGTAATCCATCAGTCATATGGGTTTGATAAGAAGATGAAAATGTAATTCAATGGAAAATATAAAGAGCACACTGAATAGAAGATGAGTTTTCCCTTATGATCAAAGTGTGGAAAGAAACATGGAGGGAGTTGTCATAAAGGGACATGTAAATCATTCAAATGTGGAAAGGAAGGTCATCAGGCATTTGAATGCCGAAATGATGGGAAGAATATGTCTAGTGATACGAACAATGAAAAGGCTACACAGAGTGCACCTCCTACACTTCAATGTTACAAGAGAAAGGAAATGTGGAAGTATTCCAATCAATGCCCTAATCCAAGTGTTGTTGATGATGATTGACGTCAAAAAACTATTAAGGCTAAATAAAAAGGAATGTCACATAAAATCTCTATCAGTGATGTGGAGTACGATAATGAAGTGGTGAAAGGTACACTTACCATCCACTCTAAAGTAGAAAATGTTTTATTTGATTCTAGATCCACCCAATCCTTTATTTCTGAAGAATTTTCTATGGGTATCACCGTATTACCTCAACAATTAGGTGTTGAGTAAGCTGTGACAACCCCTAATGGCACAAAAATCACATCAAAAGTTTATAATTCTTCTCCGATTGATGTTTATGAGAAAGTGCTTCCTACAAATCTTGTGATCCTTCCTATAGTGGAATTTGATATGATTCATGGCATGGATTGGATTTCTCTATATGGAGGTCATATGAATTTCCAAAGAAGGGAAGTCACATTTCATATTCCAGATCAATCTTTGATCGTCTATCGATGCAAGGATGAACATAACCTTCCAGTGGAAATTTCTTCCATCTTATGGGTCTTGATTATAGTAAATGAAGGTTATTTATCTCAAATGGTTGGAGACAAACTGAAGATTAAGAATATTCCCATTGTACGAGAGTTTGATGACGCCTTTCCGGAGGAATTGATGGGTCTTCCACCAAATCGTGAAGTTGAGTTTTCAATAGAACTCATACTGGGTGCTTTACCTATTTCAAAGACACCTTATAGAATGGCCCCAATTGTGTTGAAGGAATTGAAGAATAAACTACAAGAGAATCTTAATAAGGGGTTCATATGCCCTAGTGCATCACCTTGGAGAGCACCTGTTCTATTTGTTAAGAATAAAGATGGATCAATGAGACTCTACGTTGATTATCGAGAACTTAACAAGATCACTACCAAGAACAAGTATCCTCTCCCGCACATTGATGACTTATTTGACCAACTACACGGAGCCCAATACTTTTCCAAGATTTATCTTCATTCAGGGTATCATTAATTAAGGGTTAAAAGGGAGGATATTAAAAAGATGGCTTTCCGTACAAGGTATGGACACTATGAATTTATAGTGACGCCATTTGGTCTTACTAATGCCCCTTCTATCTTCATGGATTTGATGAATAGAGTCTTTAGAGACTATCATGATCAGTTTTTGGTAGTCTTTATAGACAATATTCTTGTATATTCAATGATCAAGGAAGAACATGAAGATCACTTGATAATTATATTGAAGACCCTGAGAAAGGAGAAGCTTTATGCCAAATTTACCAAGTGTGAATTTTGGATTCAAAAAGCTTTATTTTTGGGTCACGTAATCTCAAATGAGGGGATATGTGTGGATCCAGCAAAAACAGAGTTTATCGATAGATGGTCGAGACCAACAACAGTAACTGAGATCCGAAGTTTTCTTGGTTTGGCTGGATATTATCGACGTTTTGTGAATGATTTTTCACGATTATCTAATCTACTCACCAGGTTGACTTGAAAACTAGTTATGTTTTTTTGGACCGAGGAATGTGAAGATAATTTCAAGGAGTTGAAAACAAGGTTATCCAGTGCACCTGTGCTCACAATTCCTTATAGTGGAGAAAGGTTTGTAATCTACAGTGATACATCCAAGAAAGGATTGTGGTGTGTTCTTATGCAAAATCATATGGTGATAGCTTATGCCTCACGACAGTTGAAAATTCTGAGAAAAATTACGCAACTCATGATTTGGAGTTAGATGCTGTAATCATTGCATTAATGATTTGGAGGAATTATCTTTAAGGAGAAAGGTGTGACATTTATACTGATCATAAATGTTTAAAGTACATTTTTGCACAAAAGGATCTGAATATGCTCCAAAGAAGATGGTTGGAGATGATTAAATATTACGACTGCTCAATTAATTACCACCCTGGGAATGCAAACAAGGTGGCAGATGCATTAAGTCGACAAGACCATGCCAGATTATCCATGATGAGGATCACAAATGATCCAATATTTATGGATTTAGAAAGGATGGATCATGGAATTATAATGAAAGGGGAAAATCATATATTTCTCAAATGAATGTTCATTCATCGATATATGTAAAGACTAAAGAAGCACAAAGAAGATGCATAGTTACAAAAGAAGATGAGAAATGTTCCTGAATTCAACCTTGATTGTGATGGGATAATAAAGTTCAGGAATCAGGTTTGTGTTCCTCCCATCCCCAAATTAAAGAAGGAGCTGCTAGATGAGGCTCATAGTTCTTCATTATCTATTCATCCTGGAAGCACGAAGATGTATAGGGACCTGAAATAGTACTTCTGGTGGAATTGAATGAAAAGAGATATTACTGAATATGTCTCTCGATGCTTGGTTTGTCAGCAAGCTAACACTGAGAGACAGAAGTCTAAGGGGATGTTACATCCATTACCCATACCCGAATGGAAATGTGAAAACATCACTATAGACTTTGTCACAGGACTTCCTAAAACATCCAAAGGCAATAATGCTATCTGGGTCATAGTTGATCGTCTTACAATGTCTGCACACTTCATTTCTATTAGAGAGGATTTCCCTCTAGATCAGCTTTCTAGGATATATGTAAAGGAAGTGGTAATATTTCAAGGATTACCACATTCCATTATATCTGATCGGGATCCGAGGGTTACCTCAATGTTCTGGAAAAGACTTCGGCATACTCTGGATACAGAGTTGAGTTTCAGCACTGCTTATCATCCTCAGACAGACGGTCAGTCTGAGAGGACAATTCAAACTCTAGAAGATATGTTGAGATCCTGGTCTATTGATTTCAAAGGTGGTTGGGATCAACACCTGCATTTGGTGTAATTTTATTATAATAATAGCTTTCAATCCAATATTCAGATGGCTCCTTATGAACCTATATATGGAAAGAAATGCATGACTCCAACTTTCTAGGATGAAGTTGGGGAAAGAAAGCTATTAGGGCCTGATCTTGTTGATGAGTTGTCAGAAAAGGTCTGATCTATTCAAAAACACATAAGAGCAGCTCAGAGTCGACCAAAAAGTTATTCCGAAAACTGAAGAAAATACTTAGAGTTTGAAGTGGGAGATAAAGTGTTCTTACGAATATCTCCTTGGAAGAGAGTAATGATATTTGGAAAGAAGGGAAAATTGAGCCCTAGGTATATCAGTCCTTTCGAAATACTGGATCGTGTTGGGAAGGTAGATTACCGATTGGCACATCCACCGAATCTCTCTCAAGTTCACGATGTGTTCCATGTATCTCTCTTGAGAAATTACATACCTGATCCTTCACATGTACTCAGCTCAGAAGTTTTACCGATGGAACAAGATCATTCTTATGAAGAATAGCCGATAGAGATTCTCGATCGTAGTGAAAAAGTTCTATGGAACAAGACCACATGCTTGGTGAATGTTTTATCGAGGAACCACCAGTTATAAGAAGCTACATGGGAGCTTGAGGATATGATAGGGGAGAGGTATCCTCATCTGTTTGTTACAATTAAAAAAATTCGAGGGAGAAATTCATTTTAAGGGGGGTAGAATGTAACACCCGAGACTTTTATAAGAAATATTTTGTTTTTATTTTATATAAATCATCAAAGGAATATTTTAATACACACAACAGTATCTTGTCTTGCTTTACACGCAATCACGACCTTCCTTGATAGCTTGTGTCATACACAATACCGAGTTTCACTAAACAACGATATGCTATTAAAACATTATTAAAACTAGCCATTATGAATAGTAATAACCACTTTTTGATATTTTGTAAATTTTATTTTTCAAAATGGACTTCGTTTTTGGATTCGGAATATCTAAAGTAGCCTAGGGTGAAATGTTGGTATTATTCTGGAAACTTTCAATTTTTGATGAATAGTGAAAACACTGGGTTACTATTTAAAAACCGACTTTTTATTTAAATAATTATTTATTTTATTTCAATTTTATGTCAAAATTGATAAATAGTACCTATAAAAGTTCAATGTAATTCATTGGAATAATTTTATAATAATTTTACATATATAAAAATTTTATTGGATTTTTCACCGTCTATTACCGACCTCCTTGGAGAATTTGAAAATATACATAAAAATTAATTTTACCGCTTCTGTGAGTGGAATTTCAAAATTCCAAGAGACACGGTTGATGTCAGTAAGTAAAATGTGGTTCAATGAGATGAAAATAATTTTTTTGTGAATAGTGACTTTTTACTTTTATTTATCACGGTTAAATGTAAATAGGGTAATTAAGGGTAAAAATGATATTATTATTACCCTAACACATGTTATAATTCTCTTTGATAAGTGTAATTCGACCATAAACAAACTTAGGAATAAACTATGACCATTTAGGCTCACTTGGATTAGATTAGGACATTTATTATTAATTTATTTAAAGAATGGTTAAAATAGTTAAAATCAATGTTTAATAAGTAAATAATTTTTAATATAGGGTTATGCATAAGATAAATTCGGCTATAAATATTCATTAGAAATATAACACAATTAACTAAATAATTGTATTTTATTTTTAATTTTTAGACATCATATAAATTTATTTATTTATGACACAATGATGATGCAGTAATTATCTTATTAATGAAATTTTGACATAATGGATGTTTCAAATACCCAAATAAATGTAATTTGAGACTTTTGATGAATTCCACTAATTTAATAGATTAAAATGGCATGTTAGTAAGGATTTAATTAACTATTTTCGAACTAATCATTCTGTTATGGGTTTCACAAAAATCAATTACTAAATAGTGTCAAAATTGACATAAAATAGGTTTTAAAACAAATATTTTATTGTTAATTGTTATATTATTCCTAAAAATCTAATTTTCAGATAAATTACATAGATAATGTTATATATATTAATAATAAACAACTTGGGGTTATTTTGGCTTTGTTATTGTATATTTATTAACCCTATAGTTTAAGAACACAAAAAGACACGATAAAAGTAAAATTATCTAACTTAAAGTTAAATCTAAATGATAAGGTTAAATAATAAACTAAACTTGTCAAAATTCTATTGGATGAGAGTATTTCTACCCATACCCACCTTATATTTGAAATAAATCAATTTGGAGCTATTTAATACCAAATATGGCTTTATAATAAAATATTAGTTTTAGTTTTTCCAAAGAATCCCTTCTCCTCCCTTATAAAAAGGGACCTCCTCCATCTCATCCTCACACCACTTTGAGCCTTCAAGCTCGACCAAAACCTGCCAATTTCTACTCTAAACTTCCCCAAAATCATCCTAGAGGTCCTGGTGTTCTTCAAAGACCAACTTTTGTTCCCATAAAAGATGTCTCAAAGAAACATCTCAAAGAAGAGGTAATGTTCGTTACCGATTCTTTCAACTTTATTACCTCTTCCACTTTTCTTATTTAGTTTTATCATTATTAATTAATAACATCAGTATCACTCATATACATATATGTTATTATACGTATGAAACAACCCTATTTCACCATCTATCCATCCTACGGAAAATGAAATCACCGTGTGTGCGTACGTAAGGAATACCGTCTCCACGCCGTGGTGTAATCTGTTTTCCACCACCACCATACTTGGATGGGTATAATGGTGTAAATAATGAATATATATGATTATTTTAAATTTTTATTGATTCTGAAATAGTATACATATACTCCAATACAATTACATGATCAGGGGAACGATATCATCGCTCGTGCGTACGTACGAAATACCGTCTCCACGATGTGATGCGACTCATTCTACATGATTTTCACTGTATAATTATTATATAAATGAATTGAGTGAATAAATATGATATATATTACACTAATAACTTTCTGGAAATGAGGTATATATAACCTAAAAATATGAATAAAAATTTATTCGACAAAACACGCATAAGAACAAAAAGTAATAAACACCCGAATAACAAGTAGAAATGAAATATTACTAATAATAAGCTAAGAATATGACAATATATGATATCATAACAATGAGTATGATTATTTAATGAGTCAATAAAATTATTTAAATCATTATACAGGATGTTCAAACACTTACGAAGCAAATCGGACATAAGGTAAGGGAAATATCACAATCTCATTTTTATCCGAGATTGTTTATACTTTGGAATTTACTGGGCTGTATTTTATCATCCTCATCCATGTTTCCTCAATATTTAATATTATTTACATCCACCTATTATTGTTTAAATCCAATTTTACCCTTCAGTGAGTTTTTAGTAAATGATATGAAATGAATCTTTTGTCGTTTTTCGTATGAGGTAATTTTTGACTTTTCCGACAAAAGTATGAGAATAATATTTTTTTTAACTTATACGGCATGAATGGATTTTTGAAACATTATTTCAAAGATGCTTCCTTTACAAGCGTTCATGTTTATTTTTAATCAACTTCTTTTAGTTTAGAATTGTATGACATGTTAAGAAAGGAAAAGTGTTTTTGAAGTAGAAATGATATTTTCCTCAAGAATGGAGTTCAAGTGTTTTATCAAAATTATTTTCCATCTAAGATAATAAAGGGTTCTATTTCTATCCCGTTTATTACATTGAAATGATTATGTTGTGATGGAATTATTTTTATGAATTCCTTTATCTTATATGAATTGTTTTATGATGTCACAATGTTTAAGAATCCCATTTTTATTACACAAGTTATGCTATTATGTATGGTTTATTATTTTGTGGAACATATAAGAATGGTATCATTATGAGATGGGCGGGACCTATATCTCCCTCCAATTCATTGGGTATATATTTCATATCGCATGAGATAGAAATGGATGGAACGCAGGTTAAACTGGTTCAGTGAAACAGGACTGAAACAAGGTATGAACTCGGTTCAGAAATGGAAATTGTCCACTATGATAGTCTTGGAAATGAGTCTTGGCTAATAAGAAATGATTCTATATGATTATGTGTGTATTCCACAATGATTCATGTTTTATGTAATGATTATTGTGATTAAATTTCACTACCATGATTTATCCCATGATATGAAATTATGATCTCTTTTGTAGGGTAAGATTTCCAAAATGTTATGTTCTTCTGAATATGACGTGATTGATATTTCTTTTGTTTACCCTTACCGAGAATTTGATCTCACCCTTTTGTATGTATTCTTTCCCCAGGCCAGGAATAAGGTTATTAAGTAAGATATTCCAAAAGGGACTATATATATGAAGAAATAAATGGGAGACAGTGCAGATGCATTATGAACCAGTTGTTTATGATTCCCATTTTCTAAAGGCATTATACCTATATGGTGAATTCATGGTTTTGTTATATTTTTTAATAAGTGAACTTCAATTTTGAATTACTAACAAGGTATGTAATGTATGGGTCGTTATACTGATGCATCACAGTAGACTACGTACCATACTCCCTCCTCCAGTAGCCTCAATATGGGTGCGCTGGTCAATCTATGTCCTAGCTCTTGGAATCTCTGCTGCCATCTGTCTGACCATACAAAGGGTTTCCCCTTCTTCGTCAAAGCTGAAATCAGTGCTGAAACTCTGGAGAAGGCTATCATGAACCTCCGGTAGCATCCATCCAGACCTAGGAAAAGCCTCACCTCCGTCACGCTCATGGGTGGCTTTCAAGCTAGCATTGCCTCGATCTTCACATGATCCACCACAACTCCCACCTCAGAGATGACGTGTCATATGAAGTGGAGCTCACGTACCCAGAATTGAAACTTTGAGAGCATACCATAAAGTTGTTTCTCTCGAAGTGTGTCCAGTAAATCCTGCAAGTGGTAGGCATGCTCCTCCTCAGAAGTCGAGTATATCAATATGTCATCGATGAAGACCATGAAATATCGATCGAGGTAAGGATGAAAGATCATGTTCATGAGGGCCATGAACAATACCAGTGCATTGGTTATGACGAAAGGCATAATCAAAAACTCATTGTGGACATACTGACATCTGAAGGTCGTCCTTTGCACGTCCTTGTCCCGAACTATGAGCTGATTATAGCCTGACCTGAGGTCTATCGTCGAGAACTACTGTGCTCCCTTGAGCTGATAGAAGAGGTCGTCAATCCTTGTTAGAATATACTTGTTCCTCTTGGTCACGTGGCTCAGAAGACGATAATCGACACACAGTCGCAAGCTCCTGTCCGCCTTCTTGGCGTACAAAATCGGGGAAGCCCTGGGTGAAACACATGGTCAGAGGAATCCCTTTCCCTGCGAGTCCTCCAGTTGTACCCATAGCTCTCGAAGCTCAGCGAGAGCCATCCGATATGCAGGAGTGGATATCAGGGTTGTACCAGGGTACATGACATTATAGAAGTCTACCTCTCTATAAGGAGGTAGTCCTAGAATGTCATCAAGAAAAAACGTCCGCATACTGATCCACCACTATAGGAAAACACGAACTCTGCACGTCAACTGCTCCTAGGATGAGGCTAGACAACTGATGAGTGATCGGATTTCCACTCCTCTGTGTGAGTACATTTTGTACTGCAAATTCCCCCTTCTCGCCGTTGAAGGTGAACCTTCTCCCATCGGTGCGGACACACCGCACCTTGCGCCTAATATAGTCGATCTGAACATCGACTGTAGATAACCATTCCATGCCCAAGATGAATTCGTAAGTCCTTGACGCCACTACAAGAAGATCCCAACCAAAGCTCTATCCTCCTAAAGTAAGCTCACATAACCTACACCAGTGTATAATTGTCACGTCTGATTCCGTAGGAGTCTCTAGCCGTAAGGATTGAGCCAACAGATCCAACTAAATCTCTGAGCTACGAACAAGGTCAGCGGTAATGAAATAATGACTCTCTCATGTGTCTATAAGAACTGCAGAAATGGTGGAGCAGATATATAAAGTACCTCGAATCATCTCTGGTGTGCCGTGGTCGTAGGCCTCTGCTGCCTGAGGCTGAGCCTGCCTCTGCCTGCCAGCTCTCTGTGGTCGGGGTGGACCTCCTAATGGTGGTGGAGGTAGTGCCTCAAAGAGTCTCCCACCACCTACTACTCAGAAAACTCCTCTGCATCGTCCTCCTGCTTTCTGCGTACCACCATGGTCGACCCTCTGCCTCTACCTGGGTGGACCCTCAACCGTCTGCTGCTCAGATGCACGATGGGTCGGGCAGTTACGATCCATGTGGCCCTGCCCGCCGTATTTGTAGCACTATCTACTCCATGTAAGACTGGATCTGGGATGTGTGCCCCGCACCACTGATGTAGTGTCCTAAGGTCATCCACCCACTGGTCTGGTCTACCTGGATCCATGTGACGTCCGTCGACTGCCAGCTGTAGAAGACTCTATCACGTGGTGCCCTACAGTAGGTCTTGCTGCTCGTGTAGGCTTAGCAAAAATATCTCTATGAGTAGGTCTCTCTCTAGTACTACTGCCTATGTCAGAATGATGAGTGAGATCATCGATGCCCTGATCTCATTCCTCCATCCCTGCTCAAAGATCCGGGCCCGGATGAATGGGTCATGTACCATGTTCGTCGAATAACGCATGTGATCGGTAAATCTCGCCGAGTAATGGGCTACCGTCAAGCTTCCCTGCCGCAGCTGTAGTATCTCTTGAATGAAAACCACACGGAGGGTGGCTGGGAAGAACTCTTAGCGAAAAAGGATCTCAAAGTCTGTCCAGAGGAGAGAAGCCTCATCGTGCACCTAAAGCATCATGCTCCACCATCTACCACTTGTCGCCTGAAGGAGGCTCGCTGCAAGGATCACCATGAGGTCAGCTGGTGTCCCCACTAATCTGAAAACTCGATCCACAGCCTCCAGCCATTCCTCGGTTTCTTCAGGGTTCATCTCCCCGCGGAACCTGGGCGGTCTCTGATGCTGGAACCCATGTAGTGCACTAAGGCGATGTGCACTCTCAGCGGTTGGGGCTGGTGGCATCGGTGGCTCATCGGGTAGAGGTACCACCAGTGCCTCCGCTGTAAAAGGGCCCTACACCGAGGCCTTATCACTCGGTGGGCTATCATATCACAAAAAGCCTGGAACCTTAGCTGGCTGTTGTCATGGGGCCATCCTAAAAAGAATAGGTGAGCCATGGTCAATACATTATACCCTATGATCTGACACAAAGTAATCACAACGAAAACTTTTGAAACACACAAGCAAACAATGTTTTCGTGCACTGAGTCCGAAATCAAAAGTCAGGGTCCTGGTTTATGGATACGTCAACCGCCACACCAACACAGGATTTCCTGGACTAATAACCACAATCAATACCCTTAACACTGTTGCTCCGCATAGAAGAATGATCGGAGTCATGGGTTCTGCGGTAGAACCGAACTCCTCTGATACCAATTTTTCTCGACCCATCCTCGGGACCCGTGACGTGACTACCCCAAGCCCGTCTTCCATAGGCTAGGGGCTGGCAACTAGCACCAAGGCGTAAATCCTGACAAAAAGGGGAATGCATTTCATTTATAAGGTAAACAAACACAACAGAGTTAGCAATCAGAAGTAAAAACTAAGTAAACTGAGTACAATAGTAAGTGGGGAAAAGTAAATGGGCCAGAATAAAAACAAAAACTGAAAGTAAAGTACAAATGGAAAGAAAGTACAACAACTGAATGTAAAGCAGCAATATCGAGCTGTCCACTGTAAATCCCACATGAAGGGTGGGTACAAATAGCCTCTGTAGCTCCTGAGGTCTAGCCATCCGCTTTGTGTACGTCCCGCCCAGTGGTCCATCTCCAGGTACCAACTTGATCCACAAGCCTCAACCATGATCAGCATTTTACATCGGCAATATCCAACATAACATAGTGCGGTCATAGCCCGTGCAGGGGTGAGTATACGCTACTCAGTAGGGACCCTCAGACCCTAGAAGGTCTCCCAGATTGCACAAAGGTTAATCCACAATGGAAAGATACAATCACGATGTAACAACCAACACTAATTATGTATATGACCATACATATACCTACGTTATCGATTTCAAGTTCAGATCCAACGTCTGAGCCCATGTTCGATCACGTCTACACAGGATTGTACAACTCAAATCCACACAGGAAAGCACAGCCCAAACCACATAGGAAATCAAGTCAATCATATCAAAGATATTGATTGAAAGTCAAGACTCAGATCACACATGTATACTTCTTCGTAAGGTGATCGAGATGATCAAATGTAGCCACTGATTCCTTAACCTGGGACCCAGGTAGGATACAAGACCAGCTAAGCTGTCAGACCCACATAGGATACTAGACCAGCCACTCTATCGTACCCACGTAGGATACAAGTACAGAGTCAAATACTGTCTGACCCACATAGCATACAAGAACAGTAGTCATGAACTGCCTGACCCACATAGGATACATGAACAATAGTAATCACCGTTGAACCCATGGAGGTTTCAGTATGGTCGTCGTCATTGCCGATCCACGGAGGATCCCACTACAGTCGTCATCGTCGTCGCAGTTGCAGCTAGCTCTAGGGTTCCCGCATACCGCATGCTCATTTCCGGGAGGGTCCGCACCATGAGCTAGGGGGCGATAAATCACCATGCACGTAGTTTGAAGGTTATGTATTCTAAAGTTCTGTCTCGTCGATAGGAACTCAACACAATAGATGGCGCCTCAAACAGACACCCTGTCTGAGAGTTATTGGCTTTTTCATTCCAGGGGCCCAGTTGGTTTTTAAGTAAAAAAAAAATGATTGTACTCCAAATGTGTCCAAACCTCATTCCTAGTAAGACAAAATTTACATCTAAATAAGTGGAATCCAAAAAAGTCGACGGTATGTCAATCAGACGTCCGGAGCTCAGGTTATAAGTGTTTCCGCTCTGAGGGCCCGTTTGGTTCCGTGTCCGAACCAACCCGGTCGTACCAAAGAGTTCTGAAACCATGAGTGTAATATACCGATACGACCATCTCGATCTAAGGATCGCATCGCAACTAATTCTTCATCAATCGGAGGTTTGTAGCCCATGTTATGGGCAACTGAACAAACCTGTCTGATTTTAGGGGGTTTTGGGCCCGAACCAACCCGGCCCAGAACCCACTGGGTCGGCCCAAACCGGGTCGACCCGACCCGGGTCTGGGTCTGGCCCATTAGGGTACGGCCAGGCCCCATGCGGGCGGCCCGACCAAGTGCGGACGGCCCGACCCAGTGTGGAAGGTCCGGCTCGGCGCGGGCGCCGCACCCCGTGTGAGCGCGGAAAGGGGGGAACCGCCACCCCCTTCGAACCAGACTGCGAGCCCGCAGGGGGTCCAACCTGCTACGTTGACCGGGGGATCAAACCCCAGGTTGTCCTGATCCGGCCGGTCGTAAGGGTTGGCCAATGTGCCATGTGGGACCAGCAGGTCCTGGCTCCTGAGCACTGGCGGCCAGCGACTCTGTCTGCCCTCCCCTGCTCCGTCGCGGCCCTAGGCCATGGCCTAGGCCGACCGGCGCGGCGCGACGGCGCCGCGTCCCTCCGCCGCAGCCCCGCTCCGGCCACCGCTTCTTTCAGACTCAACAACACTTCATGATGCTGCCATGTTCCTTTGTCGTGTTCCTCCTCATTCCTGCGCGGTGGCATTGCACTGTGCCGCCTTCATTCGAGCCGCAACGAATACAACAACAAAGGGGCCGGAGGATCAGTCGTGTTCGGGCGGTCCAACCTCCTCCCGTTAAATTTATAACATGCAGCCCAAATATTTAACAAAGAACCCAAAGAATAATCACAAATAGAAAAGTAAACCCCTACCTTGATGATGTAATCAAACGATGGTCGTTGCGAAAAAACGGTGTCGTGGAAGACAGCATCGCGGGAGATAGCGTCGCGGAAGAAAGCGTCGCAGAAGACGACGTAGTGGAACGAGGCTCCGAACTCATCATTGGTGCATGCCCGATAAAGGATAAGGAATCCCCCTTTCTTTGACGTGAAAAGAATATCGAGAATCGTGTCGGTGTTCTTCGTGTTCTTCTCCGTGGAAGAAGAAGATCTCCAAGACTTTTGCCCTCCTCTCCAAAAATATCTATACAACGATCAACAATAATAAAATAAGGCTTTCTTTATTTTATTACTCATGCCAACCTTTTCAAAATTCAAATTGAATTCACCGAATTAATTAATGTGTGTTGTCCAATTAATGAGTCATTTTATTGGCATGTGTTTTATTGTAGAGGAGATGAAAATTAATGGGGGGTTTGCCAACTATAAGGGAGGTTTGAAGAAATTGAAAAGGTGGGGAATGTGTGGGGACCACCTCACTAATGTCCTATCAAGAGGAGTTAGGATTTTGTGGGTCCCACATCAACTTCCTTATGTATGTTATAATTGCACATAGTAGAAATAAAATTGCTGCACGTATTTTATTTCACTCTTTAATTGAACCACTTAATTTTTAACATCACCTACTGAGGAAACACAACTCCAAAGGAATTCTCCTTAAAAAAAAAATCAGCGCTGCGGTTTCATCAGTGCCCCCGTATTTTGATTCTGAGAACTTGTCCAAAATTTAGAAACAATCGCTCGTTTGTTCACTAAACTTACTCGAGCTAAACTTCATAAATTGATTTTGGGCAAACCGAGCCTCAGAATCTGGTTCCGTCAGAAACTGCATACTCGTAAAAGACCAAAGAAAATTTAGAAAAAAAATTCCCATCATATTTAAGGGTCTTTACAATTTATGTTTTCTTTGAAATTATTTGTCTCTAATTTCCACCAATGTTCTCAAAATATAAATCATAATTTGCTGGCGACCATTTCATTACTCTTTTACTCTTATTAAGAATAAATTTTATTAACCCAATTTCTGATGTGGGTTTTCCCACAACGATATTTTCTATTTTCATCCTTTTATTTTTGAAGACCAATTAAAAATTGAGAGCACTCAATTTATTGAATGAGGGGATAATGTAACACCCCAATATTTCATAGTGCGTTATTTCTTCAAAATAATTCATTAACTTTCACTACACGCAACACTGAGTTCATGCGCACCATGACTTTCCAAACTAGCCCCTCAAAAGAGGTTATGAATAGTATTAACTGAATTTTGAACTTTATATAATCCTTATAATTTTAAAATCCATATTAGGAGATTCTTAGACATAATATAAGAACAAATTCATTTTTTTTATATAAAATAAGTATTTTTAAAAAATGCACTTTTACCAACTTTTAATGGTGAAACCTTCTTAAATCCAATATTTTAAAACTTTTATATATTTAATTTGACTAAATAAATTTTTTCTTTAGAATGGGGAAATCATAAATTTACAATGTGACACACCAATATTCCTCATTACGCTTCTCTTTGAATAATACTATAGCGTGTGTTGTACCCAACTTCGAGTTCTGACACACACCACAACCAATCAAACTATCCCTTATGAATAGTAATACCTAATTTTGGAAGTTTTATACATTATATCATTCAAAGTGGACTTCATTTTTGGATTTGGAATATCTAAATTATCCTAGGATTAAAATTTTGTTCTTTTTGGATAACTTTTATATTTTGATGAATTGTGAAAATTACTAAATTTTTAATAAAAAAACTTTTTTAATTGAAATAATTAATAGTGATAAATTATTAATATGAGTATTTTTAAAGTATATTTAGAATATATTTTTACCAGTTAATATAATTTTGGTCATGGACATAATTTCACATTTAAACTGGACATAAACAATGTCAATCTTTTGATAGTTATTATCTCTTAAAAATACGATTTTTGTTTTGACAGCGAGATTTAATTTTAACTTAATTTCTACCACTTTTGTGTTTTGAATTTGAAAAAATGACTCCATATTTAGAATCAGGATTTCCAAATTGTTTAAACATGTAACTATAATTTTTAGAGATTTTGAATAACTACTTCTGTAAATGTTTAATTTACCCTGGTTAAAGGGTAAATCTGGTATGTAAGGTTAAAAAAAATAAAATTATAATAATAATAAATTACCATAAAACGTGTCATAACCATATTTTGTGATACATGTCCGACCAATGTCATCTTTGGGTCGATTTTGGGACCCCATGAATCCACTTGTAATTGATAATGACAATTTGTATTAATTAAGTTAAAGTAAATACAAAAAATACATAAGCCTATATCTTTTAGCAACACAATTTTTACATAGGGTTATATATGTTATATTTTAGACTATAAATATTCATTAGAAATATAAATCTATTTTATACATAATGGTATTTTATTTATAATTTTTATACATTAAATAATTTATTTTATTTATGACACAATGATGATGTAGTAATTACCTTATTAGTGAAATATTATACTAATTGATATTATAAATTCCCAAATAAATATAATTTGAGACTTTTAATTAATTCCAAGAATTTTATAGGATAATATGACATGTTAGTATTGAATTAATAATCTTTTTTAGAAGTAATCATGCTGTTATGAGTTTCACAATAATCAAATACCAAATAGTGTCTAAATTGACATAAAAGAGTTTTTAAATTAAATATTATATTATTAATTGATATTTAATTCCTAAAAATCTAAGGTTCGTCCAAAGTACAATTATGTGTATCATTTATGAACCACTTTGGGGTCGTTTGGAGGTATATCGTAAGTTTATTAACTATATAAGATAAAAATACAATGCGACATGGTAAGTGTCAAACAAATTAACCAAGAGTTAAAATTAAATGATATGGTTAATATAATCAACCAAACCTATCTAAAATCATTTGGTTGAAATTATTTCAACCCATACCCACCATAGGATTTTAATAATACACTTTGGAGCCATTATAAAACGAATATAAATTTATAATAAAATAATACTTTAAGTTTTTCCTAAAGAGCCCCTACTCCCCCTTATAAAATGACACCAATTATAACCAACATCTAACTCCTCTCAAGGCTTTTGGCTCGTCCAAACACTGCCCAATTAATCTACCTACATCCCCATCCTCCTCTTAGAAGACTTACCTTAGGCATAAGGAACCTGAAGAGTCCTTTTTGGTTCAAACCAAAGGGAGTTACCCAAATTAAAGTTACTGATTTCTCTTAGCTTATTTTATTTAATTTTACTTCTCTAACCTCTATACTCTTCTTATTATTTTATTTTGTAAAAAAAATAGTATCCTAAATATACAAGGATATTTTTATTAGAATTATTAGAACTAAACCTACACACACCTCCATCTAATGGTTGAAGAACATAATGTTCATATGGATGGCAACCAAACGCCTCACGAAGCGTTGATTGTTAAATTATGTCCCATCACCTCTCATGGTGGACATTATGGTGGAACTATAATTAAATATGATATTAATTATATTTATTTTATTTATAAGATTCTGTAATTCCATTTTATATCGTACAGATATTCATTTCATGTAGTATATATATACGATAATTTGATTTGAGGAAGTGCGGACTACCGCCCCCTCAAAGTGATATGACTCGTTCATACCATACATGGAAATTATAAAGGATGGTGTTAATGAAATCAAGTAAAAAATATAAGATATTATATTATACCGTAACAATAATATACCTATGTATCATTTGTCTTTTATTCCTTTTAAAATGAAAAATTAAATGGAAGTAGCGTTCGTGCGTACGTACGGATTACCGTCTCCAAGAACACGATGAGATTAATTTCCCCATCATATCCATTAAAGAATAATTATCCTTTTAAGATTAAAAGTAATGTTTAAGGACTTGATATCATTCTGGATATGAATAAGATACAACCTATCGATAACAAACACGGCTGACGTAAAGAAGCATATAAAGGAAAATGAATCAGTTAACACTTGAAACGACGATAATAATAAAATATTAATAACAAAGAAATACTAAAAGATCATATATGATATTATATTTATGAATTTTATTCTTTTAAAATTTAATAACAATTATTTACCTATTATACTGGAGGATAAGATACACATTGTCAATGAAAAGTACAAGGTAAGGGGTTTTCATCTCACTCTTTATTCACGTGAGATTCATGACATGTTGCAAATATTACCATTTGTGTGGTGTATGTAGTTCCTATAATTTTATTATTTCGTAAATACACATTAATTTATGTGTATTTACATATTCATTGTATGATACCTCTTTCATGGGGTGTATGTTTCATAAGTTACCAAACTGGTAAGGGTTAATTTCACAATCTCTTTATTATCCAAGGTTATTTTTACGTATGTATCTTCTGGGAAATATTTATTATCCATGTCCATGTTTTATGAAAGAGTTTTAAAATGAATTATTTTTAGGGACTTTTTTCTAAAACATCATTTCAAATGTTTTAAATATTTATTCATCTAAATCCTTCACTTTAATGTTATTGTCTTCAAAATGGGTTTTACAGATTTATTTATATGGAAATAAATGTTTTTAAAATGTTAATTCCTTTAAAATGTTTCAATGTGGTATGGGGAACATTGATTAAAAAATGTCTTTTATTGACTTCTTTTATAAATTTCGTTACTTTTAAATGTTTTCATGAAAAGGGGTATTTCTCATAAAGAGTTTTAAAAATCATTTTCATCTATGTAAAAATTATTTAATTGATTTTAAACTTGTTTTCATGTTGATTTATCATTATAAAAATCTTCCATATTGTGTTGACGGTTTTGTGATATGTTTGACTGTGGATGTGTTATTTTTATACCATTCATGGGTTATGGAGAAATTATTGACATTTCGTATGATAGTTTTAATATGAATTTTTATTTTATTTTTAAACCTGTTCATATGAGGAATGCATTGGACTTAATAAGTGACGGATGGAGCCCGCTATAGGTCCTCGATGCATTGGTAGGTCTTATGAGACAAACTAGTGTCTTGGCATGAGCCCTTGACAAATTCATACCTGTAGTCGTGGCATGAGGCCATGGCTACGTGGTTATGATAGTCTGGCATTATGCATTCCATCATTATGAATGTGGTTAGTGATATTGCATGATATTATTCGACTCGTAGAATATCTTTGTGAATAAGTAAATGGAATTATTTTATTTTTGCCATATTATGATGACGATCATGTTTAAAAGGCTTTTGTTTTAGTTATACATTTCCTTAAATGTTTTGTAATATTTATTAAAGTTTCCGCTATATTGTTATCCTTACTGAGCGTCTGAGATGACCCCTTTCTATGTTTTATTTTTTCCCAGGATTCTATGATGTGTATAGTGATTGATATGCAGGGTTATGCCAAGGGAATAATGGAATTCATAAAGGATTATTTATGTTATTTTGTATGTTATAAAGTGTAATGTATCATTCATGTATGTAATCTATTTTCCAAGACTTCTAAACCGATCATTCCTTCAAGACTTATTTCATTGTGATTATGCCATTGTAATTTAAAAAGGCACTGACTCTGGGTAACTGGGGTCGGGGCGTTACATGTGGGCCTCCTTGCGACGACATCAGGAATATTGTGGAGCCTAATGCTCCAAGTGCATGACAAAGCGACCCTACTCTGGGAAGACTTTGAGATGCTGTTTCGGGAAGAGTTTGTACCTATCACCCTTCATGCAGTGCAGATATAGGAGATACTTCATTACCAGTAGGGCAACTTGACAGTAGCACAGTACTCAATGAGGTTCACCGACCACTAGCCCTACTCCACAGATATGATGCGGGACCCATTCTTCAAGGCTCAGACCTTTGATCAGGGGATCCAGCGAGAGATCAGGGCATTGATGATCTCCTTTAGCATCTAGAAATAGGAGGTGGTGTTAGAGGGAGCCCTTATGGTAGAGAGTTTCCCTGCCGAGCAGTCTCCGGCAGCAAGACCCACTACCAGTCGACATGCAGTGGAGACTTCTACAGCTGGAGGTAGAGAGATGATGTATAGGTCCAAGAGGACTAGACCCTTGGGTGGATGACCAAAACACTAAGGATCTGTAGTGAGGGGCACCAGAGGCATTGAAATACCTGTTAAGACCAGACATTGTTACTCATGTGGTGGCAAGGTCACATGGATCGTGATTGTCTGACCTTTCGTTCAGATGATCAGTTGATAGTTGAGGCACCTCCCAGGCAGAGGGAGAGGTTTGATTGGGGTGGTCCGTAGGAAGGAGCCAGACGTGGCAGAGGAGCTGGATGTGCAGCTGGTGGTGGATGACTTTTTGAGGTTCTACCGCCACCACCAAAAAGAGGTCCACCCCGACAGCAGGGAGTACATGAACAAGGGAGAGCTCAGCTTCAGTCAGCTGAGTCATACGACCACGGCACTCCGGAAATGATTCTAGGTACTATCTATTCCTATTCCACCATAGATGCAGTTTTTATAGACACATGTTCTAGTCACACATTCATAGCCACTAACCTCGTTCGGAGATCAGAGATCTTGACAGAGTCGTTGGCTCGATCCTTACGGCTAGAGACTCCAACTAAGGAAGACTCGACATTTATGATCTGGTTCCGGCGGGGTGAGTTTACTCTAGGAGTCAAGAGATTTTGATGGGATCTCTTCGTAGCGGCATTGAGGCCTTAAAACGTCACATTGGGTATAGAATGGTTATCTACATTTCATGCTTAGATCGAATTTATTAGGAGAAATTTGCGGTGTGTCCACACGGATGGGACCAGGTTCACCTTAACCAGCGAGAAGGGAACCTTTGTAGAATAGTATGTACTTACTCGAAGAATGGTGCAGCTGAACACTCAGAATTTAGATTTCCTTACCATCGAAATAGTTGATGTGGAGAGTCCGATATATCCTGTAGTGCTGGACCAGTACACGGATGTTTTCCCTGACAATTTTCCAGGAATACCTCCTTGTAGAGAGGTAGACTTCTATATTGACGTGTACCCCAGGACGACACCGATATCTACTCCAGCATATCGGATGGCTCATGTTAAGCTTTGAGTGCTGTAGGTATAGTAGGAGGAATTGTAGGGAAAGGGATTCATCTGGACCAGTGTTTCTCCCTGGCCAGCACTGATTCTATTCGCCAAGAAGGCAGATGGGAGCATGATGTTTTCTGTCGATTACGGTCGCCTGAACAAGGTGACCGTGAAGAACAAGTACCCCCTACCATGGATTGAAGATCTCTTTGATCAGCCCATTGGAGCATGATTGTTATCAAAGTTAGACCTTAGAACAGGCTATCACTAACTCAGTGTTCGAGACCATGATGTGAACAAGATGGCCTTCATATGTCGGTACAACCACTATGAGTTCTTGGTTATACCACTATGCGTAACCAACAGTCTAGCAGTGTTCACAAGTCTTGTGAACATGGTCTTCCAACATTACCTCGATCGCATTGTCGTGATCTTCATTGATGACATTCTGATCTACTCGACTTCTGAGGAGGAGGATTCCTACAATTTTCCAATAGTACTGGACACATTCTGAGAGCACTATCTTTATGCTAAGCACTCGAATTGCTACTTCTGGATTTAAGATGTTCACTTCATGGGACATGTCATTTCAGAGGCTGTAGTTGCAGTAGATCTAACAATGATTGAGGTGCTACTTCCTTGGGATCCACCCAGTTGTGTGACTGAGGTATGGAGATTCCTTGTCTTCGCTGGATACTATTAGAGATCCGTCCCAGACTTCTCCAAGGTTGGAGCAGCACTTTCATCCTTTACAAAGAAGGGTAAATCCTTCAGGTGGTTGAAAAGATTCCAGTAGAGATTTCAAGAGATGAGGCAGAGGCTTACTAGTGCACCCCATCTTAAGGATTCCATATAAGGTAGGAGGGTAGTTATTCTATGGTGACGTATCAGGGACTAGACTTAAGTGTGCCTTGATGCAAGATAGAAATGTGATCATATATGGTTCTTGGAAGCTAAGACAGCACCAGTAGAATTATGCTACCCATGACCTGGAGTTAGAAACAGTGGTATTCATCTGGAAGATGTGGAGGAACCATCTATTGGGATAATGTTTTTCCATGTACTCCGATCACAAGACTCTTATGTATATCTTCACCCAAAAGGACCTAAACCTTAGATAGTAGTGATAGATTGAGTTCCTCCAGTACTATGAATTCATGATAGTCTATACTTCTAGGAAGGGGAACGTTGTTGCAGATGCACTCAGTAGGAGAATCGAGTCAGGGAGGCGGAGCATGGGGACGCTGACTACGAGAAGCGACATGATCATATATCCATAGGGCAGTAACCTAATGAATTTTCAATAGGAGGGGAGCACGTCATTATCTTCAGAGGACCTAACTTGGTACTTGTTTCACTTCCGGAGGATGTGTTGAGAGAGCTACACACTTCCCCTTTTGCGGTACATTCGATAGTGGAGAAGATGTACCAGGACCACCGATGATAGCAGTAGTGGCCAGGAATGAAGAAGGCGTTAGCTAAGTTTGTCTCTTGATGCCTCACTTTTCAGCAAGTGAAGGAATAACACCAGGTACTTGTAAGTGTGGTTCAGTTCTTTGAGGTCCCATAGTGGAAGTGGGATGGGATATCCATGGACTGAATGATGGGTCTTCCACGTACTTCCAGGAGTCACAATTTTATATGGGTGATCGTTAACCGACTCACCATGTCGGCCCACTTCCTATCGATTAGAGAGCAGGGATCAGAAGAGAGCTTGGTACACCTCTATGTGTTGGATATTGGGTGTTTACATGGAGTACCTTCATCTATTGTCTCCGACCATGATTCACAGTTTACTTCATGGCTATGTAAAGGCTTTCAGGAGGCTTTCACGATACAGCTTTGCGTGACCACCTCCATCAAATCTCAGATGGATGGATAGACTGAGCGGACTATTCAGACCCTCGAGGACATGCTCCGTGCGTGTTTCATTACATTGGTCGCAGCTGGGAAGATCACTTACCGTTGGTAGAGTTTTCATAAAACAACATCTATCACCCCACCATCGGTATGGCACCCTTTGAGGCCTTGTATGGTCAACCTTACAGATCACCACTTTGCTAGAAAGACCCAGGGGAGTCAGCACCAGTGGGACCAGAGATGTTACTGGCTACCACGGAGAAGGTTCATATCATCCAGGTGCAGATGAAAACTCCACAGATCAAAACTAAGTCGTATGCTGATAGGATATGGAGACCTCTGGAGTTCAAGGGTGGTGACAACATCTTCCATTGGGTCTCACCTTGATGAGGTCTACGTAGATTTGGAATGTGCGACATGCTATCTCTATGATTAATCAGATCTTTCTAAGTCCTTAGTAGAGTAGGAAAGGTGGCTTACTACCTAGCTCTTCCACCTCAGTTGCACCGGGTGTAGGATGTGTTCCATATATCTCAGCTGAGGAGATATGTGCAAGACCATTCCCACAACATCATTCATGGAGAGATGGAAATAGATGAAGGGGAGACATTCATGGAGGTTCTGGTGGAGACCGAGGATTGACAGAAGCAGGTCCTATGTGGACGGTCGATACCTCTGGTGCGCATTCGCCGGTAGCACAGGAACTTCCAGAAGATCACATGGGAACGGGATTCTTAAATTTATGATCAATACCCCATTTGATTCCATAGTTCATGTTGTAGCTGACATGGATGTAAATCCCTGAGATGGGTAGAATGTAAAGACCCAGAAATCCAATTGAAATTTATTTCGTAAATACATGGGATTTTACGAGTCTGCAAAAATTTACGGGGCATGATTCTGAGTCCCGATGTGCCCGGAATAAATTTTTTATGTTTGTTCCGAGTACGTTCAGTAAACCTATGAGAAAAATTTTATAAATTTTGTACCGGTGCTCGAAATTGAAATTAGAGGGCACCGTTGAACTCGCATCACCAGTATTCGCTTATGGAGACATTCAGATCGATGAAACATTGTCGAAAATGGAAGTCAGATTTTGGGATTTTTAATTAAATAAAATAAAAATAAAGTGTTACTTTATTTTTATTTGTGGTGGTTCAAACCTCCATGAGATGGTTAGAGGTGGGGGCCACCACACCAAAACCACCCATGAGATGTTATGGTTGTGGATCCCACCAGCACATAACCTCCTTTAGGAGGTTATATTTGGTGGGGACCACTTGGGGGGTGTAACCCATTCGAACCCCCAATTACATTGAGAAAACCTTGAACTTCCCCCACTAATTAAAAGTTCCAAACCTCACAATTAATTAATTAAACTCATTCACTTAATTAATTGACACCATTTAAATTAGTTTGTATATTTTCGCCAACAAATTAAATATTGGGTTGGCTTAACCCAATATTTTTGGTTGGAAATTCATTTTGTTGAACGTTGAGTGAGGAGTTGGAAGGATTTTGAGAAACTATTTCTACAATAAAGAATAATATTCAACCGTGCCAAAAGAGAAGGAGTCGACCGTGAAGAATTTCATCCTCAACTTCATCAACTTTGAATGCTCATCCCCTAATGATGGATATCCACTTCCTTTTCTAACATTGGCGAATCAAACCTGCCTCTCTACGACTTTGTTAACAGACATCGATACGAGGAAGGGGTTTGAGATGAATTTTTTTCATTTTCGATGTTGCTCAATTCGTGGAATATGTTATGTCGATTGATATCAAGGTAACATTGAGGGCTCGAATCAAACGAACATGTAATAACCCCCCCCTTTCGATTTTTCTCATTTGTTCATGATGGTGGCGGTGCAATGGAACCACCGGAAGAGTGGACCAAGGTGGAGGAACGCGACCGTCATTGGGCCGGCTGTGAAGAAAACCGGCGGCGCAAGGCTGCTGCGTCATTGGAAGGGAACGACACTATCGCATAGCACGGAGGAGAATTGGATATAGTAGAGGAGGGGGAGTGGCTGGCCACTCGGCCAGCCTGGTGGAGTGGGACCAAGCCTGTCTTGGGTGATCAGGACTGATGCCAGGTGGCGCCGGTTTGGGTCCCCACCTGAATGAAAAAGCTATTTGGGAATCTAGGGGGGCCTGCGCCTCCCACCTAGATGCGGCTATGGCAGGCGATTGGGCCGCCAGCTGTCAGGCCACGTGGGGCGCCGGGTCGGGCTACCCCCTCGGGCTGGGCCACCCACTCGGGTCGCGCCGCCATTAAGATAGGTTGGACCCCGGTCTAGACCCGGGTCAGTCGGGTCAGTCTGACATGGTCAGCTCGGACCCAGACTCATTTGACCCGATTACATTTTTGCGCCCATTTCATGGGTTATTGGTGTCCGATTGATGAAACACATATGAAGATGGAAATCATGGAGTGAGATGGTTCTTTTGGCATACCCCACATGATTTTTTGACATTTTTGGGGTATAGTTGGGTTGGTTTAAACTTAAAATCCAACTCAACCCCTAGAACAAAAATGCCAATATCTCACAGACTGAGAATGTAATTGAAGCGATGTTTATTTAGTTGAGACACCTATGACGAGGTGGTCTTTTGAGATAAATATACATGGGAATTCAATACAGTTAGAGTATCGACCAGTAGATCGTAGAGAAGATCCACCCAGAGATGAGAAAGCGGGGTATGGTGACCTAGCGTCTGGATGATACCTGATGACTACTAACCTATCGACTCGGAGTGTTTTGACTGGCATAGTGGGAAGCACCTATGTGTGATGCGGCAGACCCATGGTTCTCGATAGGCGGAGTACCTCAACATGTTACGAGGGGGAGCGCCTCTATGTGACGCAAAAGAACCATAGTGGGGAGAGCCTCTGTGTGACGTAGTAGACCCACCGTTCTGGACAGGAGGAGTACCACGGATGTTCAGGAAAGTGGGAAGCACCTCTGTATGATGCGGCATGCCCACAATACACTATTGAGGAGGACTACAACAGCATCCGAGGCTTTGACGGTTTGACTGGGAGTGTTACATGTTACCACCCCTATAATAAAACCCTAGTTTTGAGCTGAGTCAATGACCATTGAGTTTTCCTCATGATTGAGATGGTATACTAGATGACACAGGTATATGTAGGGGCATATACCAACTTAATGGTTATCCATTGACTTTATACTTTGTTGTTTATCCTTGACAGATTATGTGAGACCTTGTGGGTCTTGGGATCCCTACTGAGTATCATTATACCCACCACTACACGGGCCATGCCCGCACCTCGTTGTGTTGGTTGTAGATGATAGACAAATGCTGACTGAGGAAAAGAGTAGCAGAACTGGATGGTACCAGGAGGTTGACCACTCAGAGTGATGGTACACAGAGTGGACGGATAGACGTGGAGTGATGAGAAGGCCATCTGTAACTACCCTTCATGTAAGAACCCTAGAGGATGACCTAGTAGCTTCTTTACTTCTTCTTTCAGTTGTATTTATAATTTTCAATTTAATTATAATTTACTCTAATGCTTGTATTTCTGACCACCTTTACTTTCACTACTCTCTTTTGTATACATTTTTAATTAGTGTTTTACTTTCAGTTTTGTTCTCTATTGTGTGTGTTTCAGTTTGTAAACGCAATGCCTTCCCAGTTTATGGATTTACACCATTGGTGCTAGTCGCCATCCCCTAGCCTATAGAAGGCGGGCTTGGGGTAGTCATGATACGGGCCCCAGGGGACGGTTTGTGACCTGTTTGGTTCATTTATGTTATTATTGATAGGTTATTATATTGAATTATGTCATTCTAGAGTGCCCGTTTTCTTGATTTTCATAATAAGTTTACATGTTTTTAAGTAAAGGACTTCCTTTAGAATAGTTTTAAATCTCAAAAATTGAAATTATATTTAATTTATGAATATCCAGAGTTTTTAAATATCACTTCTATAATTCAGTTACAAGGAATTAGGATGAATCATTAGATGACATCCAATTCAATTATTTAGCGGTATTTAGATAATTATTAAATAGATTGGTCATAAAAATTTATAATATGTACATATACTAGTTCATGAATGTTAAATAGGTTATAAAACATATATTATAGTCTCGTTCAATAATTAAAATGGTTTTATGATGAGTAGTTAAGTGGAAATTGAAGAATGAAACACTGTCATCCATGAAGGTTATAAATTGGAACCTCATGGACGTGGATTTTTTTTGTAAAATAAAATGGAGAGAGTAAGAATATTGATGTTGGTTAATCAATTATCATTATATAATTCAACTATATAGATTATACAAGTTTAATCATTTTCATTTTGTTAGATAAGATGGGGAGACGATAACAAAAGAAGATAAATTGGAATGAAACAGTATGAAAAAAAGGGTGTTTTACCTCTTAAAATAACCTCCTTGAAAACCTCCTTAAAGGAATGGATTTTGGTAATTTGAAATAAAAATTACTTTTTGGATGTGAGGAGTGACTAGGGATGATTCTTGGGTAGATTTAGACATTTTTTGAAGCTTGAGTGGTGTGAGGAAATGAGGGTGTGAAAGGTGGTATTTATAGTGGGGGGGGGAAGAGGGGATTTCTCAATATTAAATTCATTAATTTATTATTTATCCACAATACATAGAATAGTGAGTATACTATATCCACGAATAGATATTTTATCATGTGAATATTAATACATTTGGCTTACATCTGCGTAACATCATACTTGATGCTATAATTAGTGTTTTTAGCATATTTTGTAAATTATAGTATTTCAGTATTCATAAAATATACTTGTATTTCAGAAAAATCCCAATAATTCATCTCAACAATTTATTGATGTGTAGAATTCAAAATTTATGTCCATTATTAAAAACTAGTTTTCTAATACTGATTAATTTTATATTTAATTAAAATCATAATTTATTCTAAAATCAGTTTAAAACCATTTTTACTTATTCCAAAACGTTGGTATATTGTACTTCAAATTGAATATTATTTATATAATATCATAGGTAATGTTACTATTAATTAGGGTATATAACTATTCATAAGGGTATGTTACTATTCATAAGGGCTCGTAACTGTTCACCAAAAATATGTTTTTCTTATCGGACTCCAAATAACCTACTGATCGCAACCATGTATGTTGTATTTTTGAAATTCACATCATAGATGTGAAAATATTATTTCTATGGGTCACATAACAATTAGTAGTTCATTATTCTGTGATTTCATGTTATTGTGACATATTTATAAGAAATAAATTTCCATTGATGAAATATTGGGTCATTAAATTCTCCCCTTATTACCAAAATATAGTCCTCGAATTTCACAATATTTTTTACCTAAAATGATTCAGGTATTTGTTAAACATAACCTCCCTAGGCTCCCATGCTGCTTCCTATATCATGTTGTTCTTCCAAAGAACCATTACTAGATGAGCCATCTGATTTCTCAATGTTGGTTATCTTGTATCAAGAATCTTGAGAGGCTCTTCAAAATAAGACAGATCAGGATTAAGTTCTATTTTCACATATGTGTGTACAAGTGTTTGGTCTGGCATGTATTTCCTTAACATTGATCTATAGATCACATTGTGAACAATTGAAATACTTGGACACATTATGGAATGGTAATCTACAAATCTTATTCGTTCCAGAATTTCAAAATGTCTGATGTACTTGGGAGTTATTTTTACCTTCACACCGAATCGCATAATACCAGTCCATGAAAATAACTTTATAAAAATGTTTTCTACTTATTGAAATTCCCAATCCTTCATTATTTATTCAGTATATTTATTTTTTACTTAGAGATATTTTGAAATTGGTTTTGATAATCTTTGCAATTTCCACTAATTCCTCATCAAATGTTAGGCCTATGAGCTTTCTCTCACTGATGTCATCCCAACAAGTTACTATATGAAATCTCTTTCCATATAACACTTAATATGGTGCCATCCTAATTCTTCAATGGAATCTATTGTTATTAGAAAATTCAATGATAATTAAATAATGATCCCACGCACATTGAAAGACAAGTGAACTAGACCTCAACATGTCTACCAAAGTTGGAATAGTCCATTCTGATTGTCCTTCAGTTTTTGGGTGTTAGGCAGTGCTCAAACGAAGATCAATATCTAGGGCCTTCTGAATAATTTTCTATAATTTTGATTTAAAACAAGAATAACTATACAAAAATTACATTGGTACACCATGAAATTTTAAAAAGTCATTCATATATAGTCATGATAAACGTTCAAGTTTTAAATATTCTATTATGACATAAAAAACTGATGATTCTGTAAGATGGACAATAATGACCCATATCACATCATTATTTCTTGGAGTATTTGGCATTCCCATGAAAAATAATATTGTAATATCATCCCATTTCTAACCATTATAGGATTGGGTTCCATTACTCTTTATGATGTTGTCTTCCAGCCTTCACTTGTTGACACACCAAACATCTCGACATATAATCTAAAATCACCCTATTAATGTTTTCAAATAAAATGATCCTTTAGTTATCTATATATCTTTCTGTTAGCAGTGTTTATTGAGAAATTTGAGTGATGAGCATCATCCAGTAGTTCCCTCTTTAGCTTAGGAATGAATGGAACAAAAATCGTGTTTCAGAATTTCAAAATTCCACCTTCATATACAAATTCTATCAGCATACCTTAATTTACCACATAGATTTTATTTTGAAACTCCTCATCATCAGCCTAATAACTTTTTATCCATTCTAGTAAATAATGTTAGGAAACTATATTATAAGTAGTGATGTGTTACCTTCCTTGATAATTCTCATATTCATCTTTAGTAGATCCATGAGAAGAGGTTTACTTTTAACTATTATCTTTTTTCAGAATAATGTGGTCTTTTCTACTAAAGGTGTCTCCCACCTTATTTTCCTTCCCTGGGTGGTAGTGTATTGTGCAATAATAATACTTGAGTAGATCAATAAATCTCTTTATGTCTCATGTTGAGTACTTATAGTGAGAATATATATTTTAAACTCTTATGAGTTGCATATATCTCACTTTTTCACCATAGAGAAAATGTCTCGAAATCATGAGAGCAATGAATACCGCTACCAACTCAATATCATGATTTTGATAGTTTTGTTCATGAATTTTTGGCTTCCTAGATGCATATTCAATCACATGATTATTCTACATAAGAACACATCAATGTCCTTTCTTTGATGAATCACTGTTGATAACATACCCATCATTCCCAAATGGTAGGGATAGGATCAGAGAATTCACTAAAATCCTCTTCAATTAATCAATTAATTATTCAAATTCATTTTTCTATAAGATCTTTTCCCCTTTTTGTATGATTTTGGTCATTGGAATGGATAAATGGGTGATCTTCTAAATGAAATTATGATAAAAACCTGATAAGATAATATATGTTCATACCTATGTAATGTCCATTGTATAGGACATTCTTCAGCTGCCTTTTTTTCATAATGTCTAATGATATTCTGTCCATAGAGACAATGTGGCCCAGAAAGGAAACTAATTGGAGCAAAAATTGACACATTCTAAACGTCCCATATAATTCATTTCTTTTAAGAGTCTATAGAATAGTGCCAAAGTGATTTTTATACTCTTCTTAGCTTTTAGAGTATGCCAGGATATCATCAATAAACACTACTATGAAGGCATCAAGATATTCGTTGAAAACTCATTTCATCTGATCCATGAATACATATGGTTAATTAGTCATTCTAAATGGATTTATGGTAATCTCGTAATGCCCATACGTGGTTTGAAATGTTATTTTTGGAATTTCTTCCTTTCTCACAAGCAACTGATGATATACAGGTCGAAGATCAATCTTTGAAAAAAAAGTGCTACATGATTTTTATCTAATAAATATTCAATTAGTGTTAGAGGATACATATTCATTATTATAATAGCATTGATTTCCCAATAATAAATTCACAAATTCATAAACCCATATATATTCTTATCGAAAAGAATAGAGGCTCTCCATGGAGAAACACAATTGAGAATAAATCCTTTATCAATCAATTCCCCTAGTTGTATCATTAGCGTTACTAACTCCACAATGGCCATTCTATAAGAATTATTTAATTTGGGCCTTGACCCATGAATTAAGTCAATGGGAAACTCAATTTCCTGATCTATAGGATGTCCATGTAAATCCTCTAGAAAGACATCAGCATATTATTACACTACATGAACATCTTAAATTTAAATATTTCTTTCACCTCCCATAGATATTAGGTTATCTTCCTCTCCAATAATTGAATTTATTAGGGCTACTAGAGGTTTATCTTTATGTGAATAATATGGTGATGTATCTTCTATAAAGATAATGGATTCCACACCATTCTCAAAAATCATATCTTCCTTAATTCAATTTCCATTTATTCTACTAGGTTCCATTTCTGGATAGTGGCATACACAAGATCCGGGTATAAATTATAATCATAACATTGCAAATTAATTTTCATAAATTTAAATCATATGCATGGATAACACCATAATCACAAAAAAAAATATTCTTTGAGGAAAATCTTACATTTCAATCATTCACAATGACTTCGAAAAAATGTGAATTAAACTATGCATATCCCATAGGACTGTAAATGCATGGAGTGAATGAAGCCCCCTTTTCATGTACCTGGATACCCTGAGTCAATCACAAAACTCCATGTCAGAGTATTCACTCATAGGTACATCTGTTCCAAATCAACCTCTACCTATTTGTATCTAGACAGTGGTGTACTTTTCGTGAAATATCCACATAATCTATTCCATACCAAAATACTAGGATATTTTTTAATTGTTATCCTCAAAGACAAACATAGTTATTCATTCCCTAATATACATTTTCTAAATCTAGTTTCCATGTTTTCTTCTAAACTTCCTCTAATACCAGTTGTAAAGATTTGACCATAATTTCTTAGATATGGTTCCACAATTAATAACGTTGGAATATAAACAAGGAATATGTATCTTGAAGTTCCAATTAGTTTAGTATATTTGTAAAACAAGATATAAATATGTTCAATATTACATCAATAAAGGGAACATAACACTAATTTATTCCATTATAATCATCCATTCCTCCTATATTAAGTATTCCAATCACTCATAACAAACTTCTTCATATCCTGAGAATATGAAAAATAAGAAAGGGGTAAGCTCAAAGGATTTGTATGAGAAAGAAATACAAGGGAATATTACATAAAAATAAATATTAGTCAAAGTGACTAATTGAAATCACACGCCTTTATAAATAATAAACTAGAACACATTATAGATAGAAAATGAGCTGATTAAATAATGCCGTAATAAAAAATAATCATTGGTATTATAGTACTCAAATAACCACATGACCATTAAATTACTTGCTTATTAACAAACGAAGTGCATATTCTGGACATTCTGAATCATTTTTTCAAGGCCTCATCGAAGATGTCTTAAAGGGATTTAGGCCTTGTCAAGATCCATATACCACATTGGGAAATGCCTCATCCAATTCCCCATCTATTTGTCTCATGGGACCCACTGATGCATCAAGGAGCTATAGAATGCCCCACCCAACACATAATAATTCCAATTCATTCATCAGTGAAGATGAGATAATGGTAAACATCACATATATTCATATTGAAACTATCATATGAAATGTAACTAATGTCCCCCAATCCTAGAACATAAAACTATAACCATTATGGGTAACATGGTGAATGGTTTTAGGATAGATCATACAAAATAAAATTAATAATAAAAAATTCATTCAAATAAGGTAGATTACATCATAAATTATTAATCCCAATAATACATAATAATCAGAATGTGTGTTGTATTAGAATAAAATACTTTTATAGAATCAATAAAAATGCTTGAGATAAATACTCGCTATTTTGAAAAAAATAGTTCTTTTGGATGATTATTTTTATAAACCTAGAATTGAAGTAAGAAAGTATTTCCAAAATTAAAATAGTGATTTTATAATGATAATGGTCTCTAAAATACAGATTATATAGTTCCGTTGAAAATATATAAGAATTTGAGAAATTCAAATAAACTAGGCTTGTATTTTTGAAACTATTTTGAAAATTTATTCTAAAACATGTAACTAACCATATAATAGAGAAGATTTCTGGTTGGTGTACATATATAGAATACTCACACTATATTTATGAATAGTACATAATAATACATCCGAATTTAATTGATGTAATTAGATGATGAAAGTATCCTGGATGAAAATGGAGGTTCAGGTGGAAAACCCTTACCACTTTGTAATCAATCGATTCTTATGCCTAAAAATTAATAATATTCAAATGATACACTGAATACAATGAAAATACATATATTCATGATATTTTAGGTCAACTAGATTTATACATACACCATAAACACATATTATTACTGAATATAGAAAATCTCACAAATATTTAAGTGAGGTGAAAAAACCCTTACCTTAAGACCGAATGTGTTTTTCTATTGAACTTATTGTCCGGGAATATAAAATTTAGAAATATTAATAACTTATTTCCGAATCTTATATACATGAATTTATTTTAACATTATTATGATTAGTTCATTTATTTTCTTATTGATAAGTTATTATATCGAATTTCGTCATTTTAGAGTGTTCATTTTCTTGATTTTCATAATCGGTTCACTTGTTTTTTTATAAGAGAGTTCACATTGAATGGTTCAAAATCTACATAATTGAAATTACATATCATTTATGAACATCCATTGTTGTTAATTGTCATTTCAAACAATTGGTTACATGTAATTAGGATGAATCATTAGATGAAAACCACTTCGATTATTTAGCGGTATTTGGATTATTATGAACTAGTTTGGTCCTAAAAATTAATAATATGTACATATACTAGTTACTGAATATTATTTAGTTTATAATATATATTATATGCTGTTTAAACCATCAATATTTTATCATAACTAGTAATCAAGGAGTATTTTCATAACAAAACTTCATTGTCCACGGAGTTTATAAATTGTAACCTCAGAGATATATTTTTCATTTATTAAATAAATTGGGGAGAGATAGAATATTGATGAAGTTTCTTCCATTAAAATTATATTATTCAGTATATAGATGATAATGGATTAATCATGGTCATTTGGACAGAGGAAGTTGGGAGAAGATAACAAAATAAAATAAATTGAAATGAAACTAAATGAAAATTAATGTTGTTTTACCTCTTGAAATAACCTCCTTGAGAACCTTCATAAGGGAAGGGATTTTGTTATTTGGGATAGCCAAATAGATTCTTGGAAGGGGGGAGTGACTAGGGAATATTCTTGGGCAGATTTTAGACAAGGCGTGAGGCATGAGAGGTGTGATTAAATGAGGGTGTCAAGGGCGGTATTTATAGTGGAGGGGAGAGGGGATTTCTCAATATTATATTCATTAACTTATAATTTCTCCACAAGACAAGGAATAACGAGTCTTCAATGACCATGAATATTAATTTTATTAATTTAATACTAATAAATTGGGCTTACATTAGAAGAATATTATACATGACTCTATAATTAGTGTTTTATCTTTTTTTGTAATGTATGGTATTTCACTATTCATAAAAATTCAAGTATTTTAGAAATATCCAATAAATTCACCTCAATCATTTCTGGACACATCGAATTTAAAAATGATGTCCATTTTTCAAAAATAATTTTCTAAGTACGATTAATTTAATATTTAATTAAAATCATAAATTATTGTAAAAAACATTATTAAAAACATTATTTACTTATTCTAAAACATATGTATATCATACATCTACTTCAATATTATTTATATACTATTTTATGTAAGGTTAATATTCATTAGGATATATCACTATTAATAAGGGTATGTTACTATACCTAAGGGTAGGTTACGATTCACCAATAATTATGTGTTTCTTATCAGACTTCAAATAACATTTTGATCGCAACTGTGTATGTCAGATTTTTGAAATTCCCATCCCAAAAGTGAAAAAATTATGTTTAAGGGTAATATTGTACTTAGTATTTAATTATATTGTGATTTCTTGTGATTATTTCATATTTATAAGAAAGGAATTTCCATTGTAGGAATATTGTGTCATTACATTCTTCTCAAGACAGAGTCTGTGTGAGTACACTATCTTGTAGATGTATAACCAAGAAATACTTCAAGAAAAAGAAATCATTAGTGAATAGAATTATCCTACATTATTTTTTCTTATGAAAATACCAAAATGGGTATGATATTGATGTATAAAATGGTTATTCACAATATGTTGTGTTAATATGCTCTACCACATTGATCATCTATACCATTACACAATAGTGAGGAGTTGCAGTTATAATGTGTGGGTTATATGTAAACGTTGTGAATTATATGTGAAATGGGATGTCTTATGTTCGTTTTAGACTACTTATTCTTCATTATGAAAATAAAGTGTGAAATCAATAGGCTTAACACTCATGGTCTTCAACTTCTTCAGGCATGCAGTAGTCGTGCAGAACACCTACTTTACCAGAAACAAAATGTTTCAATGCCTCTTTATGCATTTTAATAAGATTATCTTGGCCAAAACTACATAAAGTGAAAACTTGGGTAGTATTTATAAGAATAAAATCACCAACTCAACTCAAGTTCAATACCTATGTTATAGAACATTGAGAAACATCATCATAATAATATAAATCTTTTTCACCTAAAACCCCTACATTCTTCCTCTAAATATTATGAAAAATATGATTCATTATAATTTAGATCATATTATGAAGATAATAATGATGAAATGATGTTAGAAAGAACAATATAAATATTATATCAATGTATAAATGAAACTCCTCTTATGAAAATATTAATTAATTGAGGCTGATGATGAAGACAATGAGGTTTCATGGATATTGTACCTCCAAAATAAAATATCAAATAGATCATATGATATGACATTGTATGATGGTATAATATCATGTAAAAACTATTCCCACATAAAAATGTCCATTATTGTTTCAATACATTATGATACAAGGAAATACTGACAGGCTCGTAAAATTGTAATTGGATACTCATTTCATTGTTGGATCATAACTGTGTCGACACTCTTCTCCTCCACAATGTTGCCACCCATGATGGATCTATAATTATTATATGCACTCATGTGGGGATGTTTCTATTCCCACTATTTGACCTCCTTGGTAGGCATGGTATGGCTCCATCATCTGTGGTTAACACTCAATGGTCCCAGATAAGATAATGGGTTATATTATAGGGCCATATTATCAATGCTACAAATTATTTTGAGTAATAACCATGTGGAACATAAATCATTCTTAATAAGAATAGTAATAATAATATGAAAACATACTCAATTCCACAATTCATCACTATTTTTATCATTAAATATCTATTGAAAATATACCATAAATACCTATAATATAATTCCTATATATATTGTAATAATTTGTTTCAATCACATGTAACCAATGTCACCTGGTTTTTAAACTACAAACCAACTCTGAAATCATCACAATTGAACACGTTTACATTTAATCTTCATTACTAATTGAAAATAAATTCAATATAAAAAAATCACGATGATTCTTCAAATACTAACATGGTGAGAAGTACGATTTAATCCAAACATGTTAATTTAATTTATGAAAATCTATATGCACTGTTGTGTGAAATTATGAATATTAAATTGATTCACCTAAATTAAAAATAATAATTTCACACTACATTGGGGTGTCACATTACACCCCCAAAAAATTAATTTCACTTTCTAAATTAATCTATTTTTTAAAGGAATAATAAATAAAAGATCCAATCATACAAACTCACATCGTTAAAAAGAATACTAAAACTACATTTAGAAACCGAATGTTGGAATCATAATGGTTTCCCAATGTAACACACCATTGGGTTTCTAGATAAGAAAAATGGTTTTCAAGTGAAAACATGGGCATATTAAGGAATTAAAACTATCACATTCTGATAGGGAGAGATAGAGAATGTAGTTTAGAGACTGTTAACTATCACAAAATCATAACTGTTATAGGTTTTGGAAAGTTCATTGTTATCATAAAAAATAATTTTAACATGAAAAAATTCTATTTGAAGATTATTTTCTTATTGATGAATAATTTTCATGTGATGATATACATATATCATCTTAAAATAATGTGACTATTTTTTATCCCTTTTTAAATTTGGGCTTCATATCTTATTCTAATAAATTGATGTAAAATTTCATTTTTTATGTATTACTATATTACGATATCCATAAATAGAATAATAGTTAATTCTATAATTCTTAATCATGAGAAAATATTTAGGATAATTTATCCAATATTCATAAATACTCATATGTTAAGAGAATGCATTAGTCACCAACACATGAACTGATGTTTAAAAAACCATTTAATAAATTGTTAATATTTTTACACATCTAAAATATGAGTGTTAAAAACATTAGAAAAATGTCACTAGATTTCCTAATATCATATAAAAATTTATCCACATATATCATTATTTATAACCTAGTTATAAAATTCCTAACATGTGAATACCTTTATAATGAATTCTCTTGAAGCATTGTAATAACTTATATTGAAATTAAAACAAAGTGAAATCATTAATGCTTCATTATTACAAAAATTATTTTACAAACTACTTTTGTAAAATATTTCACTAATCTCAATCTATGATAGCATAAATCAAATTTTCAACAATTACATAATTAATTCCAAGGAATGAAATACCATCCATTTTACTTATTCATATACATAATATCTTTTACAAAATATATTTCTATATTCATTAGGAAAATATTAATGTCTTCGTTCCATTAATCATTGGTTACCAATAATATCACCATTATATGAAATTAAATTTCTGTTTCTTCAGAACCATTCAAAAAATCCTTTTAAATCCATAATGGAGAAAATAATCATTGGATTAATAAACAAATTCTATTCAGTCAATTTAATTTTTTAGACCATTAATCAATCTTCACCGTCTTATTATTTTCTAAAATATGAAATATAAATACAATTTTGAGGTTCCCCATCCACAATCATATCAATATTCTTATGATTAATTTTAAAAAATATTTTTAGAACATCTCAAAACATTCATATTCCATTTTTGGTATCTTTACCATCAATGTTATAACCAACACTCAAATCATCATCCTGATTCACCTCATGATAATTCATTTTGAGACATCAATTTTCATAATTTCAACACTCTACAAATCTAAAAAGTTATATGTTAAATATATTTCATTTAGATCCTAATATTGATTAAGAATTCAGTGATAAACTCTTTTCACATCATAAAAATGCATTTTCATGAGAAATATCTTAAATAATACATTAATCCAGACTCGTACTTTCAAATCTATGGAAAAATATCATTATTCATAGAAATACCTTTATAAATATCCTTAGAAATATTTCCTGGGATATAAATAATTTTATTACATCTTAGTATCCAATTGTTGAATAATCCTTTTCTATCATACCAACAATAATGACCACTAGTTTTCTCACATGGATATTACTCCTTTTTTGATGAAGTTTTATTAATTTTCACAAAAACAATTTAATAGACCTTAATAGTATAGTGCATTTAAAAAATGGAACATATTATCCAAATATATTGAATGATTTTCAAAATATCCCTTAAATATATCCCCATTTTTATTCATTCTTAAAAACATTCTGAATATCATGTGGAAAGGAAACAAATGAAAAGGGTGATCTTAATATCTAAACAAGGGCAAATATGTTATATATGAATCATATCATAAAACATAGTGGTATAAGAATATGATCATATAATCTGAAAATTAAATATTAATATAAAAGAACATAATATTCTAACATATATTGAATAAAAAATAATTTGAATTAAATAATTAAATAATAATTTTTTATTAAAATGTGGAATTATAGACAACATAAAAACAAGTAACCACTATCCTTATATGTCAATTTTCATTTCAAAAAAGTATTAGGGACATTCATGGTTATTACACCTACAAGGATGGACACACCACAATTTCGTGATGCAGTCCTTTCCTTGTAAGATATCAGGCTTCCACATATCCAAATAGTGGATTGGGTTTTCTTATATACCAATAGTGGACTGGGTTTTCCCGTTATACCAATATCGATCAATCCCTTCTACTTTTTTACCATCATTATATCATAAGATATATATTTTTAATAAATTCATTAGAGGTACATATAGGTCGTACATGTTAGATAATGAAATCCATACATATTTTTTCCACATGATCATAAATCTTTTATCATATTAGAACCCATAAAAATAAATGTTTTTCATTAACACTTAATCATATCATAATTCATGTAAATGTACTATTTTTTATAGATATCATTACATAAAAAACGAAACCATTCAATGATATAATAAGAATGGTATCGTGGGTGATATCCTTCGATAAACGTTAGTAAAATCAAGTAACATTATCATGGATATTAAATGATTTTAAAGAACACTTGAAATAATTATTGAGGAATATATCCTTTCCATTTTGAAAAAGAAATATTAAATCAAAAACATTTTACCAGAACTTTTTCATTGAAAAAATCTTGATAACATATAATCTATTCTAAAAAACAATTTTAAACATCTTTCAATTGCCTATTTTTTTTAAAATTTCATATAACATCATTTAAAAAAAATTAAGACATTTTTTAAATCATTTTTATTGATTGGACAAATATTTCATATTTAAGATATAATATAATTTCAGGAAACATATAATATCATGAAAATATTTATATTAATACTAAAAAATTCCAAGGGTAGTATAATCACCTCATAAATGAATTTAGTATAATTGTATAACATTGGTTTCAATGAATGAAAATTAAAAAGAAGAAAATCCCTTTAAAATCTGGTAAATTATGAACTGTAAAACTCATTAAAGACATATAATCAAATTTATATCTAAAATCCCATAATATACAGTATATGAAACCTAAAATACATTCATAGTATGTATATACACCAAATATAATGAATAGATGGTGAACATGACATGAATATCACATAAAATAAAAGCGAGACATAAATCACATACCTTATGTCTTGAATTCATTCATAAATTTTAAGAACTCATGTATAATAAATATATTTTTTCTAAATCTACCACAAAACAATATTATAATACCTTATATGATTTTCAATGACTTTATATTATTTTTATATTAACACTTCCCAATTTATGTTAGGTTTCAAGAAATAACCAATTTTTGTTAATAAATGTTTTGAGATTTTATTCTTCTCCATATTAATTAGAATATTATTAAATAATATCTTGTATTATATAAACAAATTAATATGATATATATTTATAATATATTTATTTTTTTGATTTATAATATTTAATGGTACATAATAAAATATACCATTCATGGAGATGGTATTATATACATATGCATGATCACTGTTGTCATTTTCTTACTGAAAAAATGTAATAAATGAATACTATATATTATCATTAAAGAATACAAATTATTTTATAAATATCTTATATATTCATATAATTAATCAATATTAACATAAATATCATATATATATATATATATATATTAAAAATGAATCACATCAGATCATGAAAATTGTAAACCATACATAAGCACAAGAGAAGATATCATACCTCAAAAGATTAGGTGTTAAAAAGGTAGATAAGATATTATAATTATATATTTAAAATTATTAAATAAAGAACATGTATAAAAATTATTCCCATCGTAATTCTTATAAATATATGTTCATGATGATAAATCATTTGTATCGCTATGTGGAGATGGTTAGTCGTACGTTTTCGGGAGTGACACTGTCACATCTCATTCAATTGGAAAGGGGTTCTATATTGGTTTTTTAATATTCATAATGAAAATTAATAATAATTAGTATTATTTTTTATTTTTGATGATTTATATCATATATTCAGTGGAGGTTATAGAAGAGTAGAAATGGTAGTGGTCCGTTAGAGTGATTACATCTTCTAGAAAACAGCTCCTTTAGATATCTTTTAAAATACTATGAAGTTTATCATTATGATATAACTGACCATCTGGAATGTGGATAGGGAAGTTGTGAAGAGAAATTGGAAATGGTTGGTTGATACATAATTTTAAATAAGGTAAATGAGTCATGGTAGTAGGATTTCATTTATAATGATGGTGAGAGAAATTTCTAGAATATCTCAAAAGATTAATTTATAGTTAACTATATCTCACTCCAAATATAACCCCAAACAATTTGTTGAATGTTTCTCCTAAATATACTTTATTCATAAGATAAAATCTATTTCAGAAATCACTATGCTTCTTTGGAACAATACTTGGTTATTTTTGATATATTTATAAACTGCCCATTAAACATAAATTATCTACATCTGTGTTTTTGAATTAAAAAAATGGACATACACTGTTGAGATCAGGGTGATATTTAGAGTTTAATATAATCAAGTAATTTTTTTTGTGAATAGTAACATACCTATATGAATATAAAAATGCCATAATGAATAGTTATATGGCCCTTATGAATGTTAACCTTACTCACGAATATATAAATAATACTTAGGGTCCTTAAAAATGAAGATTTTTATTTTAAGTGTTTTTATTTTTCGATTAAATAATATTATTAATTCAAAATTAAATGTATCTTACTTAGAATATTATTTTGGAAAAAAAGAAGTTATTTCTTGTATTTTACATGTTGAAAATGGTTAGGGGGAATTTTTGGGATTTTTCTGAAATACATAATATTATTATGAGTAATAAAATATATTAATTTAACATATAAATAAATTATAATTTTAATCCACTATTACACGAATCATGATTTATGTGACACCAAAATATTTAAATCAAATTCACTTATAACTATTCTAGGTCAGGGAATCCACATTATTTCTTGTCTTGTGGGGAAATAATAAATTAATGATTCTAATATTAATGAATCCATCCTCCCCTCCACGATATAATCCACCCCTCACACCATGTTCCTCCCACACCCCTCAAGATTCAATACATTCCTAAATTCAGCTCAAATATATTCGTAATATCATATCTTAATTCAAAATCCCTCTGGTTGCAACAAAAGTAAAACAATGCATCCACAAAAATATTCTCAAGGAGGAGTACTCATGAGGTGAACCTCTCTCCCTTTTTCTTTAAACATATTTTACAATTTACATTATTTTATCTCTCTCATAATATCCTATCATCCATATTCTATTATAATTTCAGCACCATACATGAATTATTTTTTTACCATGCTTTTGTATTAATTTATTGTCATATCTCATTTCCCCCTCCTCTTATACTAAAAATGAAAACAACATATGGGGTGTGATTATTTATCACATTCAAGGACGACATGTATGAAATTTCTAGTAAAATTTTAAATAATAGTCATGATATCTTTATAATGGGTGAAATAGATCATAATATATTCATTTTAACTTATGAAATGTTCTGTAATCACTATAAACTCATAATATAAAATTAAAATACAACAAGTTCATTATCCACCAAATCGCCAAGTAAATCCAAGCATTTATCATTAACTTTTAACTAATGATTCATTATCAAGGTATATAACCCAAAATAATTATATGAACTTACATAATGTCAATAATAATATATATTAAAATTAATGTATTTTTATCCAAATTTTAAATCAACTTACATTTGTGAATAAAAGTAAACAGATCATGGAAACCAAAAATGAAAATATTTCCAAAACAATAAAATTTATCCTCTTAATCCTAGAAAAAAAGTAATGAATAAAATTAATAAGTTTATAATAAATTCAATTATTATGAGGTCTTGGAATTATTTATTAATTAAGGTAAATTTTATTATTCAGGTCATTAAGATCAATCGAAGAACACGTTCGGAAATAAGGTTAGGTATTTTCTTGTCTCACTTTTAATTCCCTGTTATTTTAATTGTATTCCACATATTTCATTAATGTGGTGTATGTGTACTTCCATATGATATATAATATCAATATTGTTATTATATTAATGATATTATATTATTTATTTGGGAATTATTAATGAATTTTCATACAACTCAATTGGTTACAACATGTTAAGTGACTCTGTCTCTATTTCAATTTCATTGAGACTTACATGTGATTGTGAACCTAATAATTATTATGTCGTGTATCTACAACCCATTATTGATAATTTTTCATTTGTAATTATAAATATACTAAATATATATTTTCTGGTATCATGGATATGATTATTTATTTCATCTATATAACCTTTCACAATGATTTTTATTTTTAATACTATTTTTACAAGGGAAATATTGAGGAATATATATCTTCTAATAATTGCAGATATCCCAAAGGAATAATTTTATTATATTATATCAATATTAAATAATTATTTGGACTTTTAGTGTTGGGAGGGGCCTTGTATAGCCCCTTGATGCATCGATATGTCTCATGAGACAAAATAGATGGTGGAAAACCTAGTGTGTTTATTTCCACAAAATAATACATGTCTCTACACATAGACATAAGCATTATAGATGGTATTACGGTTTATGTTACAGATAAATTAATTCCAAATAATTATAATTTTCTTTATTCATTATTCAATTATTATTATCCATGAGTATTTCAGTACAAAAAAATATATGGATTCATTTGTTTTATTCTCAACTTATTCATGGAACGTGTTTTAATTTATTCATCATTCCATATTATTTATGAATATTTGATTATGATGTTATTGTTATTGATTAATTATTCCTCTATATATAAACCTTAATAGTTAATTGATATCACCTTTATTATGTTTTCTTTCCCTATGTTATGAAGTATATAACCTTAAATAATGTTTTATAGATGCAGTTTATTTTAGTTTTTAATGCATCGTGTTTTATTTTCTATCTTGAAAAATGATCCCTCAGTATCATGTATGTTATCTAGTCATCCAAATATTCTTATCTAATTAGTCAATATGGATTTCATTCTTATAATCATGCCAAATAATGAATAATTCACCAGCTCCGGGCTTCGGGGGTCGGGATGATTCAGTTAGTATCATAGGTAGATTTGTAGCAGCCTTTGAAACTATATTTAGGAAGCAAACATTATAATTCATAAACATATGAAATAAATTGGTGGTAATTATATAATATTATTCTATATGTTTGGTATGTAATATATTATTTTAATCCTTCTATAAAATACATCCATGATTGGATACTACATGTGGACATGGTTCTTGCACAAATGTACTTATAAGTGAAATGACTAACAAGGAGTTTCAGGATTGACCCAGGATATCATTGTATATGACAACAATCCTTACTACACACCTAGTTTGACACTCTAAGGTGATATTCTTAGGATAGTTCAAATTTTCTTTTTAAACCATTATGAAGGATTTAAAAGTAAATATATGCGATGATTTAGATTAAAATATTAGTAGCGCATAAAATTTATGATTATCGTAAGTGTTTGAGAGTCAAAATTAGGAATTACGAACTAATATTATTTATTCCATTGTATATTGATGTATCCTAATGGAAGAAGTGGAATAAATACCCACACATAATGTTGGTATTGTCCTACTACGAAAGTCAATACAGTCAATATTGGAACAGATCAGGTCATGACCATATTTGGACATATTACTCAGGGCTATGATGAATAACCATGCTACACCTATACTAGATCGTTTCATGTAGTAGAATCCCCCATATTTTTTTGGATTAATAACCCATTAGTAGGTGAGGAATGGATCTCTTACTTTGAAAAGATATTCCTAGCATTAATATTTTGTGAAAATTAAAAGGCAATGTTTCCTGTATATTGTCTCATAGTTGATGATAATAAATGGTGATCCACAATATAGAATACCATAGTGTATGAAGAAATAAAAGATATGGAATTAAAAATTTTAAGGGAATGTTCTTCGACTAATATTTCCCTCATGGGCAACAAACTGAATTGAAGAAAAAAATTCCCTCGCTAAAAGAAAAGGAAATAAGAGAGTGTTTCAGAGTATGTGGACACCATAACAAGATAATCCTTATATGTTATAGATTTCATTCTTGATTTAGAGAAAATTATGGAAAATTTCATTGAGGATCATAATCCATGTATTCTATGAGCATTAGATTCTCAAACATTTTCCTTAAATGATGATATTATTTTATGTTCCATCAAAATAGAGAAGGAATTTTCTTGATCAAATTTGTTCAAGGGAAACGAATATTGGAATCAATACTCTAATAACCACGGAAAAGGTGAACCACAAATAATGATAAGGAATTGATGACATTCCCATCATGCTAGAATTATGGAAAGAATCGTCTTTGTAAATGATTGATAGTCATGGGAGTCTGTTATAAGAGTGCAGAAAAGGGTCCTCGGTCTAATGAATACAAGGGGAAAACCAGTGATTAGTGTCAAATTCTATAATTTTAGTGATATGGGACACTAGGAAAATGAGAACCCTAAGCTCCAAGGGGAATTTCCTTAGAAAATCCAATGAGATCAAGGGAATTATAATACGATTACAAGTGAAAAGTGCGAATTTCCTAATGATATGGTGGCAGGTAAATTAATTGTTTCCACAAACATGGTCAATAGATTAATTTATTATGGATCATCAAATTCATTTGTATCTTCCCAAATTTTTCATGAAAATTAGACATGTCCATTTTTATTTAATAATGGAGTTGTTAAAAAAACTTTCTGGGGATGTGTCCTTACAAAAAAATCACATCGATTAGTCCCCCTCATGACACATAATTGTTCTTTAATTTATAACAATATAATAATAATAATGATTGTGTTTGGTATAATTATCATTATTAATTGGATAAAAAATTATGATGATAAGATATTTTTCATGAATAAGGATGTTACAATTTTTGAGAATGGTTTAGAATAAGTTTTATTTGGAATAGAATCCTCATCATCTAATTATATTTTCGATACACTTCCAGTAGCTATGCTGAATGAAATTCTTATGGAAGAAGATCAATCAATATCTATGGGTGTGGAAAAAAATATTCAAATTGAAGACATGACTATTTTTCAAGAATACATTGATGTATTTCTAAAGTATTTACTAAGTCATACTCAAATGCGAGAATTTGAGTTCTCTATAGATTTAGTTTTTGGTGAAGGACCTATATCAATGACTCCATATTGAATTTCCACTATGGTATTAGTTGAGATAATGAAAAAAATAGAGTAATCGAGTAACAAAGTGTTTATTTGACCTAGTGTTTCTCTATGGGGAGATATTTTCCTCTCTCTCAAAAAGAATGATGGATCCATGAGGCTATGCATTGATTGTTGGGAAACTAATTATATTTCAACAACGAACATGTATCCTCTACCAAAAATTAATGATTTATATGATCAACATCATGGAGACCAATATTTTTTCAAAGATTGGTCCTCGATCTGGATATTATTATCTATGTATGAGGAAGGAAGATATTATAAATAAATCATTTCAATATATGTATGGTCATTATGAGTTTATAGTAAGGACTTTTGGAATGACTATTGCACCATATATTTCCATCGATCTAATGGATAAATTTTTTATGGAATATATTGATTACTTTGTTGTTGTATTTATTGATGATATCCTGGTATACACCAAAAAGCTTTGATTACCTAGATAATCACATGGGCATTAATATAAAACTCTTTGAAGAAATAACTTATATGGGATGTTTAGAATGTGTAAAGTTTATCTTCAATAAGTTTTTTTGATGGCCATATTATTTTTAAGGACTAAATCCTAGTGGATCCTTGAAAAAAAACCCAATCCAGGAATGACCCACACCAATGAACATAATGAATTATGTGGTGTAATTTAATTAGTAGGTTACTATCAGCATTTCATTTATAATTTCTCTTGATTTTACAATTATCTAACTAATATCACACTTAAAGGGGATACTTTTGTATGGATGAAAGAATTTACAAAATTCATTCATGAATTGAAAAAAAATAGTGTTTAATGAGGCTATTTTACTCTTAACTCAAGAAATGATGGATTTTTTATTTACAATGATGCATTAAAGAACGGAATGGGTTTAATCCTTATGAAAAATGATAATGTTATTTATTATAAATCATGGAATTTTATAAACCATGAGAAAAATCATCTAGCTGATGATCTTGAGTTATTAGCATTAATCATTCATATGAAAATATGGATGTATTATCTATACAGTGAATGATGTGAGAAATATATGGATCAGAAGAGTTTGAAATACAATATTTCATATAAAGAAATCAATATGATGAAATGTAAATGGCTTGAGTAATTCTAATATTATAATTTTTCAATACACTAACACCTAGGAGAGGCCAATAAAGTGAAAAATTCCTTAAGTAGGAAAGATATTGTAATCAAAACTTAAATAAGAATTTATAGAGGTCACATATTCATTAAACTACTAAATATAGATATGAGAATTTTTATTAAAGGGTAATCATCATTACTCTTTAAAACGATTTCTAAATAGTCATTATTAGGGAATATAAAAATTCCTCATTTTTATGATGAGAATCTACAAAAAAATTAACTATGTTAAGGATTTATGGTTGGATTAATTTGAGTATGTGGATAGAGTTATGAAATTTGGGTAGAGGTTTTGTGTTCCATCAGTTCCAAATCTAAAAAGGGAACTATTTTATGATTCTCATAGGTATTGTTTTTCTATACATCATGGTAGCAATAAAACATATATAGATCTAAATGAACATATTTTGTGGGATTACATGAAGCGATAAATTGCTAACTATGTACCAAGGTTTATAGGTTTTCAATATGTTAAAGTTGAGAGACAACATCCTATACATGTCATGAATCCTCTTCCTATTCTTATGTGGAAGTGGGATATCATTATTATGGAATTTGTCACAGGACCACTGAGGATACCCAAAAGGAATGATGAAATATGGGTAATTATTGACCATTTTAGAAAATTAGCACATATCTTTGATATAAGAGAGGGTTTACCACTTGGGGACCTTGAATGAAGTTATATTAATGAGGTTTTAAGACTTCATGGTTCAAGACTATCGATTTTTTATAATTGAGATCCCTGATTTACATCAAAATTCTGGAAAATCCTCCAGAAGTCTTTGGAAAATAAGATACATATGAGTAAATCTTATCACTCCCAAACTGACGGACATTCTAAAAGGTCTATTCAAACACTGGATGACATGGTCAGGTCATGTCCTCTTCAAATTGAAGGGATTTGGTATCAAGACATGACTTTGGTATAATTTTCTTATAATAACAGTTTCAATTCTTGCATTAAAATAGTGACATATAAAGCATTATGTTGTAAGAGGTGTTGAAATCCAACATGGTTGGATGAATTTCGAAAGAGGATAATTATAAGTCCAGAACATAACTAAGTGAAAACTATAAAGGTAATAAATTTTAGGCCCATATAAAGTATCCTATGTTATGAAAAAGAGTTAGTCTAACAACCAGAGAAATGATTTTGAATTTAAAGTTAGAGATCATGTATTTCTAAGATTATCTCTGTGGAAGAGATTATTAAGGTTCTGTATGAAAGGAAAAATATGCACCATATACATTGTACCATTTAATATTCTGGAATTAATTGGAGCATAATCATATCATTTAGAAATGTCACCTTGTCTATCTAATGTTCATCTTGTCTTCCATGTGTCATTGTTAAAGAACTACATCCCAGACCTAACCCATATACTAACCTGTGAAGAAATAGTTATAGAACTAGATTGTTCATACTATGAAAATCCTATCATTATTCTTGACATAAGAGTACAAGTAACATGAAATCAGCCAAGTAAACTCGTAATGTTTCTTTAGAGAAACTACAAAATAGTGGAAACAATGTTTGAACCAGAGGATGTTATGATGAAGAACCACCAAAATCATTTTTAACATTTATATATAACACCTTAATCATTTTTCAGTATATTTCTATTAAATATATTCTATTCATTAGATAGCCTATATTTCATAAATAATTGAGTTTCTTTAAAAATAATTGGTTATTTATGAGGTAGTCATAACCTATCCATTAAACATAAATTTTCCACTTATATGTTCTGAATTTTTAAAAATAGACATACACCGTTCTGATTGGGATGTTATTTGGAGTATGATAGAATCATATTAATTTTCGATGAATACTAACATACCCTTATGAATAGAAACATAAACATTTTAATAGTAACCAACCCTTATGAATATTAATATTACATTTTTTAAAGGTAACCTTACTAACAAATGTATAAATAAATTTAAGGCTCCTTCAAAATGAATATGAATATTTTAGGTGTTAGGATTCTTCAATTAAATATTGTTTTTTGATAAAAATTAAATATATCATATTTAGAATTTTATTTTGAAAACTGGAGTTCATTTTTGGATTATACACATTAAAAAATGGATCGAGTGAATTTCGTGTATTTATTTGAAATACATGAAATTTTGTGAACAATAAAATACTTTAATTTCCCATATCAATACATTATAATTTAAATTCACTATTATTACCATAATTATTGATGCAAGAACCCTAATTGAAAACCATGTGCATGTATTACTATTTTAGGAAATATAATTCTAACTATTTCTTGTCATTTGGGGAAATAATATATTAATGATTATAATATTAAGGAAACCCTCCTCCCCTCTCCTATAAAAACCATGCTCACCCCCTCTTCCTCCAATACCACTAAAGATTCTAGCCTTACCTTAATTCTTCTCAAATATCTCCCTAATCCCCTTTCCCATGTTGGATACCTATTGGTCTCCCCAAAAGGCCAAAAATAGGGTTTATGGTGATTCTCAAGTATGAGTACCCAAGAGGTGAATATCTCTTCCTTTTTATATCAACTTATTTTACATGTTCTATTCTTTTGTTTCTCTATCATCACCACCCCTTATACAAATTCTATTGTATATCCAATAACATGCATGGATTTTAGTTTTACAATGACTAAATATTTTTTTCATCATAATATCTTTTTTTCCTCTCCTCTTATACTAAAAATAAAAACACTATCCAGGATGTGTTCAATTATCATATTCGAGGATGACTTGTTTTCAATTATTTTTTCTATCTTCAAGACTATTCAAAAAATCATTATAATGGTTGAAATGGATAATAATATATTTATTTAACTATATTCAATTATCGTTATTCCTTACACACTGATAATATTAAATAATAATACCAAATAAGATCATTACGAACAAAACTGCCAAGTTAATCAATGCGTTTAACGTTAACTTTTAACTAATGAGTCATCCTTATAGAATATATAAAAAATGAATTATAAGAACATTTATAATATCAATAAAAATATATATTTACAATTTGGGACGTTTATTAAAATTTTAGAAAAACATCCATTCATTAATATAAGTAAACAGATCCTGAAAACAAAGAAAATGATTCCAGAATAGTAAAATTGATCCTCTTAAAACCATCCAAAAGGGTGTGAGTTAACATAATAATTTTATAATTAATATATTACATTCTTATGAGGTTCTAGAATTATTAATTAATGAATTTATATTTTTTTTATTCTAGTTATTAATATCAATCGAAGTACACATTCAGACAAAAGGTCAGGGGTGGTCTCACCTCACATTTAATTCTGTAATATTTCCCTTATTCTCCACATATATCATACATGTGGTGTACGTGTATTTCCATCTGATATATAATATTATGATTCAATTTATATTCATGTTATTCATTGATTCTTTTTCTCATTATTAATTTTTTGACATATGACTTTATTTGATACAATGTGCAATGAGAGTTTGTCTCAATTTCCATTTCATTGAAACATACCTGGTGTTGTGCACCTAATCATTTCTATGAGGGATATAAACTTACCATTTGATATAATAATTTAATTTAAATTATAATTATCGTAATTAACCTTTTTTGTACCATAGATATTATTATTTCCTTAAGATGTTTACCATCTCACATATAGTGTTTATTTTGAATAGTATTTTAATTGGGGAAATAATGATGATTCAATATCCTCTATTCAATACGGATATTAAAAATTAATAATATTCTTTTATTAAACAAATTCATATATAATTATTTTCATTGTTTTTGAAAGGAGGGGCACACTATAGCCTCTTGAAGCATCGATTGTTCTAATGAGACTAATCAGTTGGCAGCAAACCCTTCGAGTTTGTTTCCAAAAAATCAGATGGGTTTCTACCCACAAACATAAACCTTCTAGATGGTATTATGGCTCATGTTCATGATATATGAAATTAAAATAATAATAATTCTTTTTATATATTATTCATTTATTACTACACATGTTGTTTTCCCAATGAAAAAAAATCTATGGATTCATTTCTTTGTTCTCAGATTATTCATGATAAGTATATTCATTTATTCCTAATGCTATATTAGTCATGTATAATTGATTATGTGTCTATTATTATGGATTCATTATTTCAAAATATTTAACCATAGTAATGAATTCGATCCAACCATTATTACATTTCATTTCCCTAGGATGCGAAGAAGAGAACCTTGAATACTCTTTCAAGGATGGAAATTATTTTATTTGTTTTTGTATCATGTTGTAATTTCTATATTTCTAAATGTACTTTGGGTATCATATATGTAATCTGGTATTACAAAAATACTAAAATAAAATCCCCTTCAGGACTGATTTCATATAATCATTCCAATATAATGAATAAACGCACTGGTTCTTGGATTCTTAGGTTGATGCATTACACCAAATACCCAAACAAAAAATTTATTCTAATATAAGATAATATTGGGTTGTAATAACATCATATATTAACTATAAATATTTTCATATTATCCTAAACCAATTTATTGTGATTGAATCTTGGTTAACATATTTTAATTTAAACTATGGTAACAACATATTTAATGTTCTAATGTTTAACTTTTTACGTATAATGTGAAAAGTAAACCATAAATGGGAAATTTAAGATATTTTCAACCATATATCATTGATTTTGTACTTATTTTATATATATATTTAATATAATTTAATAAAATAGTATTTTCATAAAATATCAGTAGTGAAATTTTGACACTCTTCATTACGTTAACTTTAAGAATATCAATCTATCAAGATAAAATGAAAAATCATTTAATACATCCATAAAATTTAATATGCACCTAGAAAATTCATTTATAACCATATTTTATTATAATTATATTTATTTTAATACTTATAATATCCCCTTATTTATTATTTAACTAAATTAATAATTACTTCATAATTATAGTGTAATTATTTTTTTAATTATATTTTCACTAATATTTTTTTTTAAATCTTAGATCTAGATAAAACATTTTTTATTTCATAAAATATAGTTGAAAATATCTTATATTTATCCTAGAATTAAAAATATTGTCCTTATTAAATGTAAGAGTGTGACATTTTTTTACACTCATCAGTTTTAATAATATCCAAGTCATTCTTATTGACATATGTCCATTAAAAAAATAAATTATTGAACCCTTGGTGTTATGGGTCAAATTAATGTCATCAAATAAAATTTTGGAAACATTTATGATTGTTTTCAAATATTTATAACATTATTATTACCCTTTATTCCTAGATTTACCCTTAAATACGGTATAGAAGAATAACTAATAATAATAATCATAATGTTAAAAAATAAATTCATTTATATAATAAATATTTAACTTAGGAATCAAAATATGTAATCCATTTTACAAATTTGAAAACACTTAATTGGGTAAATTTAATTTATAGTCAATCATGTTGATGGAATGAGAAAAAATGTATTTGATGTGAAAAGATTCAAAAAATGAAATGTTTTTATATCAAACTTAAATGTAAAATTGATTCTAATAACCCACATGGGATTAAAAAAAATTTATCTAACTATAACTTAAAATACATAAAAAATACAATTTAAAAATATAAATTATTTCGAGGAATAAGGTGTTTTCAATGAAAAATAAATATTTTCTTCACTAATTATAAAAAACATCAATATTATCAAAAACTCATTAATTAAAATAAAGAAAATTCATATATCCCCCTTCTAAAGAATATGATTATTTTTTTAAATTGAATTTATAAAAGATTCATAAATTATATTTAATTTTGGTGTATCCATTAAAAAAAAGATAAATAACTCTTTTTGAAAAATACTTCAATTAATTCAGAAAATGGAATTGTTCTTATCTTATGCCTTTTAAATCTCTTGGAATATTTTACAAAATATTATACTGAATATTTAATATAAATATATATATATATATATATAATTAAAAAATCAACAATAATAATCTTTCAGTTTTATTAAGAAAAAATATTATTTGAACATTGAAATATAGTTTTCTTAGAAATGGAATTTTTTTTAAATAGTTCTTCATTTTAATTCTAGCCAACTGATACCAAAATTTATTTTAAATAAATTTTTAATTAACATTATCTTTATTTAGTGAATCTGTATTGAAATATTTATTACTACATATTGGTGGTAACTATATTAATATTTTAACTATATTATTAATAGAATATTTCAATTCAGTTAAACTTGGTCTTGCTTATAACACAAGAAATCGAAATCACTCAGCATTGTGTGTAACAAAATAAAAACATTGTGGTTCATGTACCAGAATATAATATATGTATTTATTTTACTTAATTATTTACTTGGTAGTGTGTATAATTCAAGACAAACATAATTATTTTTTATAAAAAATCTATATTCTGGGTTCTCTGAAGTGAAAAATATCAAAATAATTAAATTAATTTGGAAATAAAATTTTAAAAAAAAAACTAGTTTTAAATTAAAAATAATTAGATTTTAAAAAAAAATCCTTATTCTTTCATTAAATTTCACTCCTATTTCTACACACATTTTTCATTCTAGAAGAAAAATGTAATGAAAAATTATGCATTAATAAATGGAAAACATCTAAAGGAAAAGGTAATAATCTCGAATAACTATTTTAATTTATTTTATTCCACCCCAAAAATCATACTATATCAAATAAATCATTATATCAAATATATTAATGTGTTTTTTATATTTTATTATTCTAATTGAATATATTATTTCTACTATCCTTAAAAATAATTTCAAAAAGACAATATCATCATGCATATGTGCAGAAAATGTCTCTGTTAAAAGAATACTATATTATTCCTCACTACCTTAGATGGATGTTTATAAAAGAAAAATTAAGGTATTATGATTTTATTTCGATCATTACTACTACTCCTAAACTATGTAACAGTACTTATTTTCCTTTAAAATGTAGGAAAACAAATGTGTCACCAATGAATTTGTGTGAAACCACCTCTATAAAATAGATATTATGTTTTCACAGAAATATTTAATAAATAATTAAAATATTATAAAAAATAATCCTACACATCTACAAAAAAATATTATCTTTTTTCAAATAAATTACTGACATTATTCAAATGGAATTCTTTTTTTACCATAATCACTAATATAGTATATGTTGATCATAGTTTGGTTGGGCTAACAGCCTACATAAGAAATTATATAAATATATTTTATCGAAGATATTAATACCATAAATATTTGGGATATTATAAATTAATTAGAAAACAATGTTTTTGTTATTGTTCTAGAATGATAATAACAGTATTTAATAAAATATTATTATAATACCCTTTTTGTTAATTATAAATTATTGAAAGAAGTACTTTTCAAACATCATATTCACGACTCATAACTTAATTAAATTTTAAATGAAATTAAATAATTATTAATATCATTAGTATATGTTCCAATGACTACAAGGTTATTATATTTTATATATTTGAATCTATATATAAAAATGGACACTATAATTATTAATTATGTACTGAATGATGCAATCAAAACTAATTAAATCAAATGATGAAATTTAAATATAATTTACTAATATAATTCATTAAAATGATAATTAAATCATAATTAAAATTAAATTAATATATATATGGTAATGAAAAATGTTATTAATATAGTCATTTATGGTATAATGTATTTTATAGAAGATTTCATCTAAGAATGAATAAATTTTAAGTGGTTTTTTAAATCAATTTTGTTTTATTGATATTCAATATGAATTGACCACATTTTTATATTTGATGGTGTTTATATATATATTTGAAAGGGATTTACTTTTTTAATAATAATTAATTAATAATTTTTAAATTAAAATCCAAATCATGTTCTACCATTCTTGGGGTTTTAAATTGATATATAATGCTGATGTAAGGAGTTTTTAGCCCATTTTTATACCTCAGAAATATAATATATATTAACCACTTATTTTCTATTATAGTGTGTATATAATTACATATTATTTCAATTTATAATAAATTTAAAAAAAACTGCTATTTTGAAATCTATTTTATGTTCACTCCTTCAATTCCCTTTTATGTTAAATGTTATAAAAGATTTACTTTCTATTTTATTTTCCAATATCATACATTGATTTATGATTTTTGTTTTTTTCCATTAATTATTATATATAAAATATTTTCTTATATATTAGTTAATTGTATTTAATTTAATATCTATTGTCTTGGGATTTCAATATATATTACATATAATTCTTTTCAAATGTTTCCCATTTCAATATTTATGATATCGATAATGGATTTTTTCATCTCAATTTTCATAATTTGATATATAATCCTTGATTACCAAATGTTATTTATAGTGTGTTTTATATAAATAACAATGTATTCATAAAATATATATTCTACTAAAATTTATGGTATTAAAAATCCATCCAATGGTCCCATTTTAATGTTTTATTACTTCTAAGACAATAAATCCATAAATGGATATTCATTACTCAAAACATCATTCATTTAGTAACGATGTTCCTTCATAGAAATAATTTCGTCTATGGTTGGTTTCATCCACTATTAAATCATATAATATTAAATTTTATTATATATATGAGAAAAAAATTTAATTCATTGATCCTTCCATAGATAACATAATTATAACTAGGGAATATAATTGTTAAGAAAAATTATCAGCCATCCCAATTACCCCCTTTGTCTCCTATATACATGTATTCTATGTCAAATGATGTCATAATTTATATGAGGAATCAATATTACCTGATATATATTCTATTATTCACATTTCCATTCTCTAGTTTCCAACAAGATGTATAATTTTCCCTAACATCATTTTGTGTTCCAATAAATGTACTTCCTAAAATAAATATTTAAATGGGTTTTTACATTCAGGATCATATGTTTTACCCCACACTAAAAATTTCATTCATATATATCATGTTAATTTATTTTTAAATGATAAAATTAATTATATGTAATTATTTACATATGTTTATATAATTCATTGATGACCAATTAATTAGAAATGAATTTAGAACCCAATTGCATATAAATGAAATGTTTTTATAAAAATATTTTCTTGGATCTAAAGGAATTTTATCTTGATAAATTTAATTAATTATTATTAATGTATTATATTAATTAAAACTATATATCTTATATTAAATGAAATAAATATTACATTTTCAAATATATTTGAAAGGTATATGATAGAAGAAGTCCAATTTTAAGCATAAATCTATATTTTATTTAATGTAATTTGGACTTATTTTAATGGAGAACTTATGTTAAACAATATATTTGACACTTTTTATACAATGTTTCTCAAAAAGAATTTTTTTAATTAGAATGTCAACAATATCATAGGGTTTACTTTTTCTATTTTTCTGAAATCTTTAATTTTTTATGAATGGTGAAAAATACTAAATTTTAATTGAAATCAACTATTCCATTCAACTTTTATATAGTGATAAGTTATTATTTATGGTCTTAATGATACAATAGACAAATTTTAAATCTATTAATACAAATTTTATCATTGTAATAAATTACAAAATGATATTAGAATTATAAACATTTCAAAAAATTTAAAATTTTTACATCAAAACCCAAATTATTATCCTATATGTGGGAATAATATTAAATTAACTCATGTCACATCTATGTTTGAAATTTGGATAATTGGATTAGATAATGTTTTTTAAAATCTATGTAATTTCTTCTAAGATTAATATATTTATTTGAAGAAAAAATATTTAAAAAACATGAACTTAATTACATCGATTATGGTGAAAATGAGATTACTTAGTGGATATCCTATAATCAGAATGGGAAAAATTACATAGAAATATGAGTAAAAACAATATAATTTACATTTTTATACAATATATTTATTGTATAGAAATAATTTTACTATTTTAAAAACAATATGTTAGGGATACCTTCCAATATTTTTAACCTTTTTATATTTACTATAATGTTATTCCTCTTCCATTGTAAAACAGAACTTAAAACCTCACTTCATAACACTTATTTGGCCCCTTATATCATAAAAAACATCTCAAATATGTTATAAACATACCTCCCCTCAACCTATAATCCTCACATTGTGATGAAATATAACCTAGGAAGGTATTTCATATAAAAAATGGAGTTACCTGATTAAGAGGTAACATTATTCAATGATGAGTGTTGTATCATTTCATTAAAAAACCACGGATTCTTTATATATTTTTATTATATATTAAAATATGTATCCTGAATATACTTATATGTTTTTATCCTAATTTTATGACTCAAACCAATAGAAAATTCTATCAAATGGGATACAAAATCATCATTTTTATATATCGTACTATCACCACCCAAAAAGATGTCATCCATTTTTCCTTACCACATTTCGTGGATGGAAATAATGATAGATTTATATATTATATGTGACATATGAAAAATTTATTATATAATTATGATTCTTTTATTTGCTTATAACACATACCTTTATGCCTTCCATTTTGTGTGAAGACAATAACATTTTTTGTGGACGTGTGGGAAACCAACTCTTCAAAATGATGTGATTTGATGACATATTACGTGGGATGTATTAAAGACTTTCTTTTATAAAAATATTATATATATATATATAAATAGGTTTCATTAATTAATATATATATATATATGATATACTATTTAAATACAACATGTAAATGTAAGTAGAGTTCATGTGTAATTAGGACATACATTCTCATGGAATAAGGCATTTTTGTTCTTATCTCCTTATTTTATACATAATTATGATTGCACAAATAATAAATACATATGATAGTTATATAATATTTTACATTATGGAGATTGTTAAATCATAATCAACATTATAATTACAAAATACATATCTATAAATACTCGAAAAATGTCCAATTAATGCCCAAAAACGATTATAATGAAATATTTTTTATATAAAGGTACTAAAAGATTATAATATAATCGCATATAAGATGATTATGGTTATGGAAAATTTTTATAACTTTATTTAAACCATTATATTTACTTTTAATGGTTAGTAAACCAGAATGGATCTTAAGGTAATAGACTTTGCCTAAATTAAGAATAATTTGTGACTTATTTGTAATTAAACACAAATTCAATTTAATTTGATTTATATATTTAACCTTTGTCATTTAATATCATGATTCACCCATATTTAACTGGTATTCTATGTTATACATTGAATTATCTAATCCATCGGTATTTAAAATAAGAATTTTCAGGGGAAATATTTTACCATCGCAATATAACATTTTTTTTATTAACAATATCATGATGAAATCACATCCTTATACAAACATTCTATTAGAAATAATATTTATTTTAGATATATCTTATATTATATTAATTTAATAATTATTTTATAATTCATAGAGCCTTTTTATGGATGGTTGGTAATGGTGTTTTATTTGATAAACTAGGTAATAACTGATATATCTATATGTTTTGCTCAATATAGAAATTCGATAAGGAAAAATGTTCTTGAATTAGGTAAATTTTTCAATGTATGAGAAATTTTTTTGGATTGTAAATAAAAATGTTAGTCCTAATTATAGATATCCTCTTGATGCATCGATCTTCCCATGAAATGAATCATTTGGCCAATCAGATGGGTTATTAACCAATATGTTTTATATAGTATTGTGAACAGTCTTGATGATAAAGGTATCATGTACCTAAATATATGGAATCCAATAACTAAGAATATTGTTAATTTAGATCCATTCATTATTTATCTATGATATTTTCATTGTGAAATTATATATTGATGGAATTCATCATAAAATTATTAATTTAGTGGAACATGTTTCTGTTACATTTCATATCATATGGATTCTGACTCATCCTATAATATAAATGAAATTTATACTCAATTATATATCATTTACTATTGATTATTCTTACTGATTCATTATATCTTATACTATAATTAAATAATACTAGGAATATTAACTCAACCTTATTTAGTATCATTTAAATAGGTTATGATGATGAAATCATTGAACAAGGACTCATTGATGCTATTAATTTCATATTATTTTGTATCATGTGTTATTTTCTATTTAACAATGTAATATCGGTATCATGTATATAATTTGGTTTTCCAATAATAAGAAAAAAATATGTCCATTTGAATTTTCTTCCCTTTATGTTTCCTATGTAATAAATAATGTAATTGTCTTAGGGATTTTGTGATTGAGGTGTTATAGTTTGTATGAGAGGATGTTTTTTTTGAACAAATATAAACTAGATTTATTAACAAATATTTGTGAACATAAAACTAATATTTTCATTGAGGATAAGTGTAAAAGAATATATTTGAATTTTAGTACATTTGAGATAATGTGGGTATTCCAAAAGAAATATTGTGGTCTGGATTCAACAAGTAGAATTGATTCCGGAATAGATATACCATAGGGTAAAACAATTTTAAATTGGTATTAAGACGAACATGAGAATAACTTCTTACCCCAAAATTTTTCTTAATATGGACTTTTTGAACTCTTAGGGTATACACTTAAGATACTTCACATTTTCATTACCAGAAATTATGATTTATTTGAATGTAAATTTGTTCTTAATGAAACCAATTTCTATAATTCTATGTTTTTTAATTCATAAAATAATTATTTGTGTTTAGTTGAATTCCATATTTGGAATTATAAATTATGATTTAAAAAAATATATTTTTTGATATTATCTAGTATGGTTAATTGTTGAGTAATTTACCCTTTAATGATTATATTTATCAATAGTCATTAAAAATGTATAGATTTACCTACTCCGTAAATCAATGCAATAGATATTGGAATGAATTAATTTTTTGATATATTATAGAATCTTGATTAAATTATAGAAACGAACCTTTTCGTAATGTAGCATCCCATTCCACCATTAGAATCACCAAAGCTTTAAAACATAACGTGAAAGAAGCCTCAATCATTTAGTAATACTAATAATCACATTATTGCATTGAAATTGATTTAGTGTATGGAAAATATATTTATGGCCTTGATATATAGTGAAAGAGAAGTTTTTTTTACTTTTAGTGTATTTTCTGATATGTGGTTTCAAACAATGGTGGTTATTAATCAAATATACTTACTAGGAATGGAAATATAACTCATAGAATGAAATGGTATTAAGAAAAAATTATTTTAGAGATATTTCCCTTATAGGTCACAAAATGAGACAAAAATAAATTATGTTATTTTAATTAAAATGGAATAATAATGTGTTTAAATGTATAAAGAAATATTTACTCGGTTAGCACAATATACTACAGATTTCACACAAATTAAGGAATGAATGATTTACCATTTATTTAATGTATTAAATCCATGGCTATAAAGGGCATTTTTATGTAACCATTTTTTATATGATGATATATTTCTATGTTACATCATGATAGAGAAAAAAATTCTCAATGTATTTTGGATTCAAATAAAACCATTAGAAGATTGTGATGAAATTTAATATATGAAATAATTTTAATAAAGGAACGAATGATTTTTCAAAAGGTGACACATAAGGAAATAATCACTATATAAAATTATTTATTGGATTGGATGTTTATTATAATTTTTCATTAAAGGGGGGAAAAGAAAAATAATTATAAATGATTAAAGAAAATGATTTTATTTAGTGTTACAACTATAATAAGAAGGGGTGCGATGAAAACAAACACCCAGACTCGTGGTAATGTTTCAAATGATAAGAGAATGGATTCAAGTAATTTATTTATAATGATAAAAATCTAGTGGAATGATTAATGTGTATAAGAATTTTAATCCTTGATATATGATATCATATAATTTAGTTGATGATATTCTTAATGAATAAATTATTAAATATATAACTAATGTATTGTAGTATGCTTTAATTAATGATTTTATAACATATAATTAATGGTACTAATAAAAGTTACTCGATATCAAGTTATAATTTTTTTTAAAATGTGTATAAATGAATGATATTAATCAAAATATTCAGGATTTAGAGACATTGATGTTTGGATATAGAGATGATTGATATGGATAAATTTCATTGAATATTTATTACTACATTGTAACTGATTCATGATTTTTTGATAATGTTATTTATTATATAATTTATAGAGTTTACTTATTTTTCTGGATTAAAATAACACATCCAATGATATTTTTTATACAAAAAATGAAATAAAGAATTTATGTTTCCAAAAAAAATTATGGAAAGTTAGGTTGATACCAAGTATCTTTAGAATACATCATGAATGTACTAAATTGTTTGGAAATGGAAAATTTAGGGCTACTTCATGTTGATTGAATTATAATGACAAATTTATTTTTTAAATCTCCATTACATACCTTCTAAATTTTTGGATAATAATGTTTTATAAAATTTAACCATTTACAATACGGTTTATGATGATATTTGAATGAGTTTTTAGACATTAATTTATCACATCACCTTACGATGAAACCCATAAAAATATATGATGTTGAAATACTTCCAGGAACAATAAATGGATAATATTTTTTTTAATAAAATATAAATGTTTCAGGTAATTATATTTTCTTGCATTATTATAGAGTAAAATAATTCATCCACTCTATAAAAAGGATTTTCAAATATAAATGTTGTCCATGTATAGTCATTTTTGTTATATAAATGTACTTATTCATCATTTTGTTTTATGGATTTTTGGTATTCATATTTCACCTTATCATGTTATATATAACAATAAATCATAAATTGATTGTTATAAATCCCTTTTTTGTTTATGTTTCACTAATGTTCTTCAATTAAAAAACATCATTTTGTGGTGACCTATGATTTTAATTTTGTTTTCTCTTTTTTATTTGATAATTTTACTAAACCTTTTATGATGTTATATTTTAAAGATCATTATTATCTAATTCCAAACCCTTTGTTTGTAAAATATAGTTTAAATTGGGAGCACACAATTCAATTATGTTTGGTGGAATTTAACACATCAAAATTCTAATGTATGAACATTGTATTTGATAGCATTTAAGAAAAACAAAACCAAGATTATATGGGAATATAACATCTCAAACATCATAATATATTTAATATAATACATAAATACAATCTATGATATATATTATTATTCACACAACACATAGTTATCGTGTATTACATACAATAATGATTCCCTTCAATAGATTGTGTTACATGCATGACCGAGTTTACCGAAATACTTTATACAATAATTTTTTTTATTTTATATGATATTTAACAACTAGATTGTGAAATTATATGTATAAATATGATTAAATATATTAAAAAATTATTTTTTATATAATTCTACGGGAAAAAATAAATTTTAAATGTCTATAGAAACAAATTTAAAATAAATGTAACGATTTTATATGATAACTATTTTTCTCCAAAAGAGTTTCATATTAAAAAATTAATTAATTTAATATGATTTAATGATATTAATGATATATAAATATTATATTTTCTATAAATTATTTTTTTATATTATTCCAATTGATTTTATGGGGATATGATCAGAACAAGTCTAATTTTATGCCAAAAATCTATATTTTTTAAAGAATGTTTTGCAATCATTTAATGGAAACCTAGTTTAACAAACAAAATTGATGCATTTATAATGATTATTTTTCAACATAAACACTATTTTTTATATATTATTTTGACAAAAATGTAATTGGAATTTTTTGGTAATTTTATGAATTTATTCATTTTTTAATAGAAAAAATACAGAATTTTATTTGAAAAATGTACTTTCTTCTAATTTAATTAAAAGTATAAATTGTATTCATGAATGTATAAGATTTTTAATTAGATCAATTTTATATAAAATTTTCCAATTTCATTCATTTTAATAAACATCACAATGATATTCGATATTTAAATATTTCTTACATTTAAACATTTTCCCTTTAAAAACACGTTTTGTTGCCCCGTCTATTGAAAAAAATTTAAATTAATTTTAACCAATTATGTGATTTAAATTTTAAAAAAATGGATTAAATATTTTTAAATAGTAAAATTTATTTTATATTGTATAGTAAATTTTTTTTTGACATATAATGTTAGCGAATACAATTAAAATAAATTACAATGAATAAGATAAAATTAAGTTTACTTAGTATTTATTCATTATTCTTATATGGCCCAATGACTATAAAATTGTAAAAACTACATTTATGGAAATATTTATACAAAATAATCTCATTTATCAAATTTAATTCATTAATGGGGGCTCTTAATCTAAGGGTGTCCTCCCAATAGTGATTAACTTATTTATATTTTCAATATTTTCCACTCTTACCCCAAAATAAAAGGGAACACATTGCCCACACTTATTCACACCTCTCAAGCTCAATGGATCTTCCATAACATAAAAAATAATCTCCCAAAATCACTCCAATCATTATATAATTATCTTTATTTGGTGAAATAAAAGGAAGGATTTTGGTATAATTTTAAACGAGTTACCCGAATAGGAGGTAACATTATTCAATGACAACTTTAATTTGATTTAATTATCCACATATTTAATTCATTGTATATATATATAATAAAAAAATATCCTTAATTTACTTATATGTTTTTTTTTATATTTTATACCTAAAACTATAGACATTTCAATAAAATAGGATACACATTAATCATTCAGGTGTAAGGAAAGCTATCACCATACAAACTAATGTTGTTCATACATCCATTAGAACCATTAATGGTGTGATATAGTCATATATTTGTAGTATAAATATGATATATATATATATATAATATTTATAATATTTTTATGAATCCTAAATTTTTATATAATACATAACTAATTACCTTACATTTTTAGGAATATAATAACATCATTTTTGAAAGTCTGGACAACCGCCTCTTCAAAATGATGTGATTAGTTCAAAAATCACATGTATTGTAATAAGTTTTTTTAATAAACAAATATTATTTATATACTAGAAATATGAAACTGATGTTATTATATATATATATATATCACATTATTTTAAATACAATAAGGAAATGATAGTAGTGTGCATGCGTATATATGGGATACCAACTCCTTGAACTCTTCATTTCCTTTCTAATCTAAAAATATTTTGGAATACTAAGAATAAATATATAAATAAATAATATATATATATAAGATATTTAAATCATGTTTTTATCTTGTATATTATGAAGTCAGGATAAATATTAGAAAAAAATACATGTCAAAACAAACATGAAAAACAAGATAATTAAAACCAAAGATGATGAGAATAATGAATAAATATTTACAAAAGGGTAATAAGATATTATAATAAGATCATATATATTATGATTATCATTATATTATTAATTGATAAAAATATAAGAACTTTTATACATGAGTTTAAAGGTATTTAACCTAACAAGAAGAATTATGTAAGACATTTGGTCAATATTTACGTTGCATTATGTCATATTTTTTAATTTTGATGAAATTCAAATTAATGTGGTATATATAGTTCTCCATATAAATTTAAAATAATTATTCACTAATATTTCATTTTTAATTTGTTTCACTAGGATATATCCCATTTCAGTGGGGTTGACTTCAAAATTATAAAGTGGTAAAATCTATCATTGCAATCTAACTTTTATTGGTGAATATTAACTTTATCATGAATAAATCACTGAAAATTTTTCCATTTTCCCTTGAAAATGAAATTTATTTTATATATATACATTATTATGTGATGCGTATAATTTTTATATAAATATTATTTCATTTTTACATGTGATGTGTGATTGACTGTAACTAGATTAACTATGAAAATATTAATAAATCCATATCTTTTACACAATATTGATATTTGAAAAGCAAAACTGTCATGAATTAAATTAATTATTTAATATAAAATGAATTATTTTGTAATTTTTTACAATGGTGGGGTCATGTTATTGTTAACCCCTATGATGCATCAGTAGTCTCTTGTTCCCAAAGATTGGGTCTTTGAAACCATTTTTTGTAGTAAATTTATAGTAACAGTAATGTGCACCTAGAATACATAGAGATTAATAATTTATACTTTTCTTAATTCAGACTTATTTATTCATTATCCATGAGGCTTTATCATTATCAGTATATACAGATGAAATTCTTTATTAGTTTATTGATTAAATGTCATGTGTTTCAGTCACATACCCTTCCACGTTTATTTTTCCATATCCTGTTGTAAAAATAGAATGTGTGCTATGTTTTTCACAATTTTATATTTATTATTCTAATTTATTCTTTACAATATATTTTATACATAACTATTTATAATTATTTAACATCATAATTATTTTTTTCCTTTCCCATTATGGTGATGAAAAAAATAATCGAGTTATATTTAATGGATAAAAGATAATTTTATTTTATTTTGTCTCATGTGGAATTTTTATTTTCTAATGGAATATTGGTACCATGTATGAAATCTAGTTTTCTAAAATAGCTAAATGGTTGGGTCCTATGGTATTTGATTATTTTTAATCCAATAAATGAAATAACATAAGGAACTCGATTCGATCCCTTATGGATGAGGATTTATAGATAATTATCCTTTAATACTATTATATCATAGGATTGTGGTCTAAAACATAATTAAATGTTGATAATACTCTACCATAATTAGTGTTGGAGCACAACCCTAAATTGTGTTTTAATCATAAAATTATTTCAATGAGTTTGAATTATTATAAGTATATAAGATGTCTTATTGTTGGTTAAGTGTGGAAAAATTATCATTTTTATCATAAAAAATATTTTATATATAGCTTAATCTAAAATACACTTAACCGTAGTCTATTTAGATTGTATGCATATTGTGAGAATTTTTTATATATTATATAAATGATAATAATTTATAATAATTTTATGATGGGTCATCTTATATTGTTTAAAATATATTTAATAATGTATATGTTTTCATCATGACACTTGGGATTCTAGATAGGATGTGAATAAATATTCAGGATACCATGTATATGATGGATGGAAATAAAATTACCAAAAATTATTAAAATATATTGATTATTACAAAAATATTTTTTTAGGTGGGGAACGTATATAGTGGGTGTTGATGAAAATCACTTGAATAACATTTAACATCATAAGGATAAAAGTATTGTCCATGTTACAAGATAACAATAAGAAATATAATATTATATAATAATTTTTTAAATGGGTGATATATATACAAAATATTAGTGGTATGGCTCAGAAAAGCGTGTTCTTTTATTAATTTTTAATCATTGAGTGGATTGATAATCTTGATCGCAATTTGTATTATTTGTTGTGAAAATTTAAAATGGATTATTTGTATTTATTAAGAATTATTGATGAACAACCCATAAAAATTATGTAATGAAATATTGTTTCTTATTCAGATGTTTGACCTCTCATAGAATAGAGATAACATTAATGACCCAATTCATGTTATAATTTTACATCTTAAAAATCACTATGTAAAATAAATATGGAAATGATAATGTGGACAAAATTTTAAAATGGTGAAAATATTGAATTGTTCTTATCGACAGGTGTAATGGGGGATGAAATATGAATCAAAATGTTTGTCTATTAGACATGGTTTTTAAACAAGTGGATTAAAAAACTTAGTGTAATAATAATATTTAATTCTAAATAGTGATACCAACATCTAGTTAAAAAAAGATATAACAAAAAATTATGCGGTTTAGATTATGGGGTTTATAGTGGAGAATGGAAATAAAATAAAATGAGTTATATATATATTTGGATGTGACTTGACATTGATCACTATTTTAATAATAAATCATTTATTTTCCAATAGCCGATTTTTTTGGATGTCATCTTTTAATGTCAATTATTTTCTAAAAATATTTCCTAAAAAAGTATGTGAATTAAATATTTAATATCAATTTTTGATGCTATAGAATCATCATTATATTATATTATATATGTATAGACAATTTAAAATTAAGGTAAAGTGAGATAAGTGTTGATAATGAACATCTATATAGTTAAAAAAAGTAAGGGAGAATACCTGATGAAAAAACATATTTAAATATAAAGGTGGACATTATGAAATTATAAATATGAAATTTAAGGACAATTTAATTTTTATGATAAAGAGATAAAATATAGGGATTATAATGAATTATAATTCAATATAATTATTTCATATGTAATGGTTTATTGATTAAATTGATTAAAAAATGTAAGGGTGATAATGATGGATATAATAATGATCTTAGGGTTGGATTTCTTGATATTAATTTGAATCATTATTTATAGATGATGAATGTCTAGATATTTATAACATTATTATTTAATTATATTTTTGGAAAATTATTTGAAAAGACGAACATGGTAACATGAATATAAATTATGATTATGTAATTTGATATGAATATATATAAATAAAATATTCCTATATTAAAAATAATGTACATTTAAAAAATGAATGTTCATTATAATGTTATTTTGAAAATATAGTATTATGTGTAATTTTTTTAATAAATATTAAATTACATTATAGTGATTCTAGAATTCAATTGAATCAATATACTATTTGAAAAATTAAAAATTTCCATATCCTTTTATGGATTATATTTTATTTTTGTGTAAAATAATTTGAAATTTTATTAAGCTCCATCCACATTTAGATTAGAGAGAAATAAAAAATGAAGAAACTATATAAAATTTCTAAAAAAATATTTTTATGAATATTATTTTGTATAATGACACATTATTCCATGACCAGTATGGAAATTTTAATTTTATTTAGTAAATGTGGGGATAAATATGAGGTTAATTAGCACTAAAAGAGGTGTGGTGGCTACATGAATGGAGTTAAATCCATATAATATAAAATTATAATATTGTGTATGGTTCATCTACTTATTTTTTTATTTAACCCATTATATTTTTTTTGGAATTTTATTTATGTGACACATGAAATGTCAAAAACAAAAATAAGAAGAGGATGATTTGTTTCGTTTTGATAATCCAGAGATACCCATGTCTTGGATGACATTCAACACCAAAAAAATATAGCAGAAAAATACAACTAAAGAAAATTATCATGTCTACTCGATGTGGAAATGAAACCGAAGTCCTGAATTTTAATACAAAGGATGTTTAACATGAAAATATCAGTATTTTGTAATCATAACATGGCACATTGACTATTTTTTGAATAAAATCACATATGCGAGCTTCATTATAAAATATTATGAGATTATAATAAATATAATTTGTATATTTGGGATTCCAATTATTAAAAATATATATCCAGAAAAATGATCTTCAATAAGAAATGATAAGAGTTTATGAATTCATTACTTTATAAGGGAAATCACACTATGGTGTGGTGATTTTTAGATTATATTTAAATAAATGTGGAAATTTAAATAGTAGGCATACAAATCATGTATTCATTGAATAAATCGAATTATATGGATATTAAATAACATAGTAAATTCGTTTAGTATTTATAGGATGATCTCTATTGATTTGAGAGATTAGGATTTATAACAAACCATAAATTATTATTGTTTATCATAGGACTTTATAAATTTATATGTAGTGGTTGTAATAATATTGTTGCTGATATTAACTGTAAATCATAATTAATGGGATGATATTCAAAATGGATTTCATTGTATAAAAAATATCATTCTATTGATAGGTGTCAACAATGAAAAAAATTATCATTAACAGCGTTAATAATTTTTATAGAACGAAGAAAAAATGAATGTTTTATTTTTTTAATTACATATATTAATAATTAGTAATGACAATTACAATTATATATTCAGAGTGAAATATTAATCTTTACAATTATATTATTAAAAAATTTAGTTATTAATGAAACTATAGTATATTAAAGTAATATTCAAATGAATATAAAATAAGAGTAATTATAAAATAAATGTGTCATGTTTATCTAGAAAAAAACTAATAATTCTAAATTTATAAATTATCACATTAATTATGTATAATATCAATACTCTATTCATAATATTTATACATTCTTTCTGTAAATTTATTGCATCATGTTATCATTAATTTTGGAATTTTTATAGATTAATAAATAAAAATGAATATTTAGGCTATGAATAAACCCTTATCTATCATGGATATCCATAGGTCATAATAAATAACATCTCACTACCTATGATTTTAGAAAAAGTTTGTTAGGATTGTAACTCCAATTATATATTTAAAAATATAAGAGGTGTGCATTTGATGGAAAAAATTGAATTATATATGAGTCTGTATAATAAGTGACAAATTATAACACTTATAATCAATCAGTGCTTATTTAGAGAGGTTTTTTTGATATACTGTGATGATTTAGTAAAATAAATAGAGATTATAAATTTTTTTCAAAATGATTGGGGGTGAATCCTCGCTTTATTTGTAATTCAAATCAATGACCTCCTTTGAAAAGGTAGAGGGAGACCCATTATAAAGCACTGATTCCCAATGATCATGAATTCCATTACATGGCTTTTAGGCACAATTATTTTGACCCAATGCCTATTATGTGAATATTATTGCTACAGTACCTGATAGTACATTACCCATATAATACCTGCCACTACTACAGTGTATATCACCACTATATTGGATGTTGTTTCTATAGTTCCTCTTTTGTTGTTGTTCCACTATAGTACTACAACAGTACATGAACCCAATGGGGAGATGTTTGACATATATAATGTTGAATTTATTTTAATGTCATTAATCACATAGGTAAAAATATACATAAGAATTTATTATTTTTAAATTTAATAAATGATTATGATTTGTCTATTCACTACAATATCTAAAATGAAACAATGGTAGTTGATGTATTTAGTATAACGTTAATTGATACCACATCCATTATTGGCAGTGAGTAATATGCTATATTAATTTTATGAAAATGATTGATCTAAAAGAAATAAATTCACAAAACGCATGAAACATTCTCCAAATGGTTGGGTTATTTTATACTATAGGATTATCATGTATTAACCAAAGTAAAGATATATATTATTAAAATAAATTTGAGTGTAAAATTGTAATGGAATATAGATGAATTATTCAATGAAAAGGGTTTACTCATTCATTTTAAAATAATAATATAAGGTCTATAATAAATTCATATAAATAATTAACAATTAGATGGTATATATATATCATTTTTAAATTTACATCTTTGATGTACAATGATGTTGTCATAAACCAGGTCATGTTTTCATCTAACCTAATGCATGACTCAGTTTGTGACAAGGATTGAGCATCTCTTCTAATTCTCTCTGGAATGCAACATGCATTGATCATAAAAGACCATACTACAAGAAAAAAGTTAACCCAACAAAAAATGAAATTAATAATTTAAATAGAGCCTATAGATAAACCATGAATATATATAAACACTAAATCTAAATTGATATATAATAGTATTCTAAAACAATGATAACTAAAGAAATGAGATACTAAAAAATGACACTAAAACCTATCCCAGAATGACATAAAATCCATATGAAAAGTTTTTTAGCAATAACAATTAATGAAAAATTCTCCAAAAGAAATCATAAACAAGAAACCAAAACACAAAATATATCTTATGTGAACCAATGATGGTTGGAACAAATTTATTGATAACACACAATAGATAAATAGAGAAGAACAATAGAGTCCATAAATTTCCATTCATAAAATAGTTCATAGAGTGTAATTTTAAATACATGGAATAAAAATTGTTTTTTTTTCAATTTAAAACCCAAAGATAGATTTCACCTTTTCAATAGTTTCAATGTTCTAAATACCCAGTTTAAAAAATAAACTACATGATAAAAATTAATATTAGGTGTTAAAAAAGCCAATGATGAAAATAATATAAAATTAAAAAATATATAAAACTTATTAGGGATAATAATAAAAGTGATTCCAAATAATACATATGAAATATATAGGTAATCATGGGGATTTTCTAAAAATTTCGAGAAGTGGTCCATAGACAAAATCATGTTATAACAAATAGATAACATATGATGCATCTGCACAGTAAAAACCCAACATGTCCTCTTTAAACCTTCCAAACCAGAGGCATGCCCCTTTGCCTCTCAAACATCTATGGGGTACAATATGGACGAATTGGTACAAGAATGAAATTATCACTCGACCCTCTAACTGATTCCCAGAAATCCAATCATAATAGTATGGGGAGAATGATGAGGAACTAACATACTTGGAATTAACAAATAACACATCTATGTTACTATTAATTAATATCTCGAACTCTGACACCACTTATTGAAGACCCTCTCTTGGGGGGGGGGGTGGATACCAAATAGGTGGAAATCATATATTAGATAACAGCTGCATCCGACAGATCAACACATCAAATGAGTTCCCAAATTTTCATCCAAAGTTCATCAAATCTGCATCGAGACATATTATATATATAACCAATCCATTTTGGAAACCATTTCAAATACATAAATTAAAACATACAACACACTATAGAGGGCCTAGACATGACGTTATATCATTCACTTAACAAACTACATTCTAATTTGTTCAAATTCCATGATTTATTATTCAAGGTGAAAAAATATTTGAAATAATTTGGGTACTAAGAAATCAATTAGATGACATTGGGGTGATTAAATAAGTATTTATGATAAAGGGTCTAGGGGATATGAGAGAATGGGTGAATTAATTTCAAAATTATAGATTTAAAGATAATATTTATATAATATATAGGCATCATTATTTGTGTTCCCATACATATCTTCCCCGCAAAACATATGTATGTTCCCATAACTAATTCAAAATTTTTTGGGAACTAAAAAATTCTAAAAAGTTAATTCATAATAAAATATATCAACATCCCATTACATTTCAATAACACACATGAATCCATAAATTTCATCAGAACCCGTTGAGTACACATATGTCAAAAAAATAACAATTTTAGAAATAAAATAATTTCCAATCACCAAAAAATCACAAAATTTTAACTCTATGTGTCATGTGAAATTAAATTTTAACCAATAATAGAATATAAAAATAGGTAAAATTGTAAAATCCATTTCAAAACCCATTTTCAACAAATTGACACTATGAAAAAAACAATGGAAATTAAATCTAAAACAAAAAAGGAAATATTTATATAGTATATAAATGATATAGTAATACAAATTCATTATTAGTATGTTTTCTAAGTGAAAAAATGGAAACACAAACATCAATGGTGTACAGACACGATGATACTCCATGGGATTGAAGAACTAAGTCCAACTGAAAACACACACAATATAACATTAAATAAAACAAAACAAATTATCAAACCCTCACTATATGATCCTTATAGGAAGTAACCATGAAAATATAAATACGAGAAACAAATAAAGAAGATATTATTCAGAGAATGATAGAAAAAAACCAAGGTAAAATCACTATAAAAAAGATAAAGACCATTATTGATATATAGAATGAAAGGGAAGTGGTTTTTTTGGATCCCCATGGTGTGTATTTATAGGAAAGTGGAATGAAAAAAAATTACAAAATAATATGGAAGATGTTGGAAATTTATTTTTTTTCAAAATTTATAGGCGGCATGGTTTTACTACAAGATCATCAAAACCATGAAAGAAACATTCACACCCTACTAGAGGAGGAGAATCACATAGTATGACCACTCTATTTGGAAAACATGTACCAATAATGTAATATAGATATATTAAATTTCATTACCTCCTGAAAAAATTACTATACAGCCTCCTCTAACAATGAACAAGTCATGAACAATATCATCGACAACAAATGTTCCATAGTTTCTCATAGGCATCAGATGGATTTGTATAAACTGTGTCTAGACCATGAAAATAATACCATGTAAAAACAAACTAATATTTGAAATAGATTACTTACACAAGATACCTATTTACAATCAATCCATGCACATTTACCTTGAATAAGGCTGAAACACCCTAGAGACCCTTGAAACTAAAAAATCACATCAGGATCTCAATTGAAAAATTCACCAAAAGAACCCACACATTGGAAATAATAAATTAAATGAATAACTATGTTTTGGGTGTGAAAATTATTCACATAAAAAATCATTACTCTCCCTATAATTCACCCAACCAATCTATGAATTATACCGGAGATCAAAACCACCTAAATAAATGAGAAAAATTTAATATTGGGATGAACCTTCGACCCCATAATTCATCCCCGACAAAACCTAGAGAAAATCAGAAGACAAAAAGAGTTTTTTGGTGATCTTACCACCAATATAAACCATCAAACACCAAGAAATTCATAACGTACACCCAACATGAATAAATCATGTAAATTACACATCGAACTAAAAGACCCTTGCCCACCATTCATGAAGACATGATCATCTCCAGAATGTGAACATAATACCAAAAAATCAAAGAAAAATATAATCATAGAAGAATGACCAAATTATAAAATTCCCACATACAAATTTTGAAATAACTAATATTTAAAGAGAACAATTCCAACAATCCTTCCAAATCAAGGTAATACATACCAAATCCAGGAGAACTATAATACATGACCTAGAAATATTCTCTCTCCAATGTTCACCAGGCACATGAAAATTTTTAACATAATTTAAATATTCACTCAAATGTTTATGGATATAGACATGATGTATTTAAGAATCAATTGAGCCACATTTTAGAGATGAAATACTTTAACAGAGACATCCAATTCTTGAAATACATCGTTTAGAAAATTTTTAATATTATAAAAGTGATAAATTGATAAAATAACTTTATAGGATTATGGAAAAATTTATTCATGTGACCATTATTATCATATAGATATTACAAGAGAAAAGGGTTTGAAGAATAGGATTCCATAACTACTGATGGGGACTCATCCGAAATAGGTTCTTTTGGAATACACATATTACCATATAGGGAACCATCCTTAGGGACAAGAGACATCTGGTTTCTAATGGCTATATAAATCTATCGTGGCATAAACTTGGATAGAAAATTTTCATCCATGAGATTTTTAAATAGAATTTCACTAAATGAGAAAATGCAGTCCTCCATTTTTTATTGATGGACCAATAAATAGATATGATCCTACAACTTATACTTTACAGCTACCTCAATGGATAAGAATTCACCTCTTTGGTGTGATCAATGCCAGCCTTGACCAATTGTTGATCGTGATGAGTATCCAAGATCTCTTCCACATTAATCAACCTCACCTCGTACAATATCATCCATTGGATAAATTTCTCCTTTAACACTTTCCACAACATCATAACATGAAACTATGACAATAAGATCACCTTCCAATGATCGAAATTCTATACATCAAACAAACATATAAAAGCATGAAACATTATTGCTGAGGGAGTTCCCAATGATGTGGAGATACCTTAAACATCTTCAACCCACAGTGTGGTATTTAATTTACATTAATCATCCTGGAAACCAAGAAACAACCATGATGAACATTTATCTAAAACAACACTGGTAGTTTGGGTAGGGCTAATAAATGGAAAAGACTTAGTAGAAACATCATTTTTTTGACTGAAATGTCTAATAAAAAAATAAAGGCCGAAATGAATATCAACCCAAAGGTCAAAAAATATAATATTCAATTCCATAACAGTCAGATTAATGAATCAGATATCATAAACCTAAAATATAACCCCCTTTAAAACAACTGTTATTATTTGAAAATTCTTCATATTTTACCCCAATTTATTTAAAAATACCGATCTCAATTACAAACCAACATGTACAACAAGACAAACTATTTTATAATACACTAATCCCTAAAATAGGTTTCATTTTAAAACCCCCTTATTTCAAAATAACTTTTACAATTTTAATTTCACAATAACTAACAAAAATTACAACTAAGACGAAGTTGAAAATAAATCCAACATTATGGAATTTGTGGCCTTTTATAGCCAACCACCTGGACTAGGAAACCAAGCCTGATGAAAGCACCAACCAATATAAAAACTCTGAGTCATTCAATCAGGATCTACATTTTTCACTTCTCTACTAAAGACCACAATACAATTTTGACTTATTTGAATAGTAATTCCCCATCCACATACCCAAAATTCAAATTGAAAGACTCAAATCATGGTCTAATCCTGGAGACTCGGGGATTAGTATTAATTAATGATTGATACAAACATCTAGTATAGACCTATTGACTATCAAAAGTCCAAATATCCACTCCACCTAAAAACCAATTAATATAGGGATCATATGATACCATTTTTTCATAAACTATGATGAAATATTATCTAACATAACTACTTCACTTGTTCATGAAAATGCTTGAGTAGTATTCCTGACACTCTCAGGAGGGATACTTACATCGAGAATCAATTATCATAAAACTAAGAATGATTTATCGAAATAAAAAACTAAAATAAATAAACAAAATAGTTCTATCTAAAAATATAATTGGATCCATTAATAATGAATCTAAAAATATACAATAAATTTTCTAAATAAAATGAAAAGTAGACAAATCAAAAAGTTAACGAAATCTAAAGTCAAAATTAGAATGAAATGATCATATTATGACCCATTTGTCACAACCAACCATATAACAAACCTGATCCAAAAAAATCATGAACTAGAAATGTGAACCTAAAAATAGCTCATTTCTTCTTGATGTTGAGTTAAAAAATTAGGGTATCAAAATAACATAAATCAGGAGATAAGAACTTTAGATTATATATATTACCATTCCTGAAATAGTTCATAAATTATATTTGGAAATAAATGTTATAAAAATAGGGTATTTATCATTATTAATAACCAATCACGTCTTTAAAATATTAAATTGAAATAAATTTATTAAAAAACATCACTCAAAAAATCATGAAAAATACCAACAAAATGTTATAATAAAGGATATGTTACAAATAAATGGGAAAAATGGTAAGAATCTAGAAGGGTTAATAATCCATTTGTCGAAAAATAAAATAAAGCATAAAAATATATAATAATAGAAATGTATTATACACCTTGATATGAAATACCTTGATTTAATCTTGTTAGACTCACCTTCTAGAATATCATTCATCTCTATAGTTAGTGCCAAAATAGATCTTCTAAACGGGCCTCACAAGCGGAACATCTCATATCGCTTCTCAAAAAAATACTTGGGTACATGTATCTATAATTAGAACCTATAGGAAACTATGACTAGAACCTCAACCTTATTACCATAAATACCCTGATAATAGTATTTGGAGAATGTGGATGTAAATTCATGAATGAAATTAACCAATAACCCATTGATACCACCAATCCTGCCTACCCCAAACTCTTACATCACCTATACGACAACCCTATACTTCGAGCGACTACTATATATGTTCTAATATAACATAAAATAATCCATGGATCCATTCGGTCCTACACATCACATGTGATTCAAAAACACTTTCTAAACATCTATAAAATACCCAAAAGACCATTTAATTTACCAATCTAATACATTTTAAAAACTATTTCCAAAACAAATATGAAAAAATAAATCTTGATCATAATGTGAAAAAATTTCTTTTATATAATTTATTTACAAAGCTATGTTATGTGGTCACAAACACGATATTCATTATAATTCACATTGAAAAAAAGATTTCAAATCATCTGGGAACTACACATCCATTTATTACACATTGAGGTGTTAGATGTACTGGTTGATTTGAAGGTATATTTATAGAGAATAGATAAGGGGGAACTAAATTTTGAAATATAATGTTTAAATAAAACATTTTTTATTGATATGAATCATCAATAGTGTTCTAATACATATATGGACCCCATGAACATATGGATGTGACTAAACCCAATATAAAACATATTGGGAACCAAAAAATATTTAAATGATAAATGCATGAAGCTTAAAGAAATTTAAATCCCAGTACTGTCCACGATCACAAAAAACCACAAAAGTATGCAGAATACATACCCAAAACTCATATCACAAAAAACTATGTTTGGAAAACATATAGAGGGAATAACACAACCCAAAGAACTAAATTTAATATTTATGTTCCCTGTGTTATTTAATAATACAAATTACATAAATATATATTGATAAATATTTATAATCCTTTTGAAACAATATTTCTCCAAATTGAAATAATGAATAATCTATGAAAATACAAATTAAAACACGACATGAGTGATTTACTCATTAAATAAAAAATTTATTGACATTTAAGAATAATTGTTTTGTTCTAGAATGTAAAATACGGGAATAACTTATCATAGTGATTGAGAATGAAATGAGACTCTAATGGAGAGATGTAAATATCCCAAAACATGATTACACACCCTAAAATCAATGAAAACTATATACATTATCCAACGATCAGGGCAGGTTTCAACCACACTGGATTAAAGCCATGAGTAAAATGGGAAACAAATAATGAATGTGGTAAAGTGGAAAAAACGTCCAAAAAATATGAATCACCACTTAATGGAATGTGTGAGAATAAATAGAGTAAGGGGAAGAAGGAATGTGAGATCTTAGGGGACCCCAGTGCTCAAAGGTTGACCACGGGAGGGGAAACAGGAAATGTGTTTAGAAAAATAATATGTAAAAATTATAAAATTTGATTATTTATAAACTTGGATATGTATTCTAGTTTGGAATAATGGTTTTCCAAACCATCAATAAAATTTGGACAACAAATATGAGGAGTGGGACACCTACATTGATTGGTCACATTGTTTTTTTATCGATGCACAAGTTGTGCACTTTTTTCCAAATGCCCAACAGACTCAACATAGTTTCTCTTGGGCCTCTCATAGTTTTGACCAGACCATATTATTTCCATGAAAATAATATTTTTCAATAAAAAACATTACTAGAAGCATCCCCTTCCTTAATCATCAACATAGTTTACCGTCAAACTATGAAAATTAAACATTCCTAGCTCCCAAATACATACTAAATCATTAAAAAAGAATAATTATCACCAATATATCAACCTGAACATCCACCAAATTATCCCACTCTAAAAATAAATAAAATTGAAGAAAAAACATGTCTGGGGTGTGGTAGACATATTGAGCTCATTTAGACCCCTTTGGAGGAAAAATTAAAAGAATGATATTGTTTTATACACCTCGAAGTGGTTAGTATGTCTTTATTTCAAATAAATTCACATGATCCCAATAAGATAATGAAATAAATATTAAAAAATTTATAGCAAAGAATATCAATATATAAATTGACAAAATAACTCCAATGAAACATATAAGATGAAATATATTATATCCTTTCATGTATATTGTAACAAACCGACATGAGTAGCCTAATAACTGGTTACCAAACTAACAATTAATATATAAAAATGACGATCACGATCACAATATGGTATGAAATAGTAATCAAACATAAAAAACTTCTATTGGGAATTATTTAACCCATTGTAAATCAAGAATCTAGGTAAATATATATATGTAAATTAAAGAAAAAATAGAATAAAAAAATAATATTATATGATGGTGAAAATGGATGAAAAGAAAAATTGAAACCCTAAATTAGAGAAACAAACTCCAATGTTCTTTTTCAAGAATGAAAGAAATACATGAAGATTAAAACCAATGACTCTACTTAAAAAGAGGAAAAATTCACATTGTCTCACCACTAGTAAAACAACTCAGATGAAAGAAGACAATATTTCCTAACTGTGACACCACACCATTATTAACATCAAAAGACATGTCATGATCAATGTACTAACAAATTGGTATGTAGTGTTTGTGATGTCTTGAAGAGTAGGTTACCACCCACGTGTTCTATAATATTTATATGTAGAACAACCCGAACATGCTCAACAATATAAATAAAAATTAGAGATAATTAGAAGAAAGATATTTATATAAAAATAATGTTAAAATATTCTACTTGTTCAATTTTTATAAATAATATATGAAAAATATTTTGAATAATATTAAATATATCCAAGAAGATAGTAATATTGAAGCATTATAACCAAAAAATAATAGGTAAGATTATACTATGGATCACTGATGCTAAAGAAATCATGATACATTTGTGAATTTAAAAGACTATTGTCTACATATTTCCTTATAAAATACGTATATGGAGTTGAGAAAAAACAATGTGTGAACCCACCCCCAACTAAAATGTTAATATAATTTCACTTGAAATGAAATAATAGGGAGTATGAGAGCACCCAATGGTTGAATACCTAAATAATTCAAGGATGCTTCCCTTAAGATACACCTTTATCATATGTTCTCTTGTCTACTAATAAGCTATATTTTCTAATCCATCTAATCAAACCATTAAAGGAAATACATTTCTGAAAACCATTATATAATGATTGGACAAAAAAAATTTTATTAACTAAATCATATTGAAAACCAATTTAACAAAAAACAACGAACATTCACACTAAAAAAATCAATAATTAATACAATTTTATGTATAAAACAATTTATTAAATCAATTTAATTAAAATTCATCAAGAAAAATTTAATGATGGAAGACCTTAAATCAAACTATTGTCATACATGCTTTAAAATTGACCCAATTCCGTTAGAATGAACGTAGAATAACAAAATATTCCATTCTAATAATTCACACAATTATAAATCATTTTCCTCATAAAAAAAGGTGGCATAGATGTTCTCCCACAATAAAATCAGGGAACTCACACCCACGACATCACAACTATCAAACGACCAACCAACATAATAATATTAATCAGTGACTCTAGAAGTGATTTAATATAACATAACCAGAAGTTAAAATGGCCAAAAAAGGCAGTGAAATGAGACATATATGGTAAATAAATAATTAAGTTGAATGATAACAAACCTTTAGAGAGGTACAACATCCACCGTGATGATTAATTTTCAAATTAAATGATTTAAAAAAGTGGAGTCTTAGAATATATCTTAGTATCGTTTCAATATTTCTATAAATATTCATAAAAAGACAATGAAAATAATAAAACATTATGTATTTTTAAAACTAATGGATTTTATCCATTCATTTTTTTTATTTCCTAATTTAAAAGATTCAACAAAAAATATATCTTAACTTATTTAAAATTACTTTGATTTTCTATTTCATAATGTAAACATAAATCACCTTATAGAATCATTTCACACTCTAAACCAATTGAAGACATAATCCCAACAAGAAATCCATATTGTTTAACAAGTTCGCAACATGAATGGGTCTCATTGGACGTTGAAAGTACATATTATGTTGTAAAACCCCTAAAACCTCTATATATTTATACCTCTATGGATAACCCTAAAATTATATTAATTCATTCATACCTTGAATCTATTAATTCATAGAAATTAATATCCCCAGAAAATAAAAAATTTTCCCCAATAAATTATCTCCACCCTTAAAAGGATCTAAAAATTCCCAATCAAAAAAGGAAACAATAAATGTGATAAAATATAATAGGAGGAAGGCAATGGGATGGTATAAAATCTTCATAATAACACATTCCATTCCAATGATGTTAATTGAATGGATGGTTCTCCAAAATGAGTTGAGTCCATTATACCCACACTAAAGCATCAAATTCATATGTCACGATAGAATATTATATATCTCTTTATGACACTCTGAAGTAAAATTAATCTCCCCATAAATAACAATCACATAGGAATCGTCAATCCCCATGAGGTAGTCCATAATATAAATGTTTGGATATAACTCAATAATTTAACAACTCAAAACATGAGAGGTATCAGGATTATATTTTCGGATTTTTTATATATTGGAAATATCATGAATACAATAAAATTAACTAAAATTTACAACTAATAAGAATCATAACTATGTTTTTCAATAACATCACATGATTCAATATATACTAGAGCCAACTTCCCCTATTTTCCTTGTCTATAGTAACCCATCAAACGATAAGAATTCCTGAAAACATGGTTACCAATCGAAAACTCCAACGTATGAAAATCATTATCTACATAAAACTTATAGTATCTCAGATATGTGACTAGATGGTAACATTTATCTTGTATCCTTTACAATATCTCTTGAATTTTACTCGGTCTTACTAAAGAGTCATCTCCCACCACATCCAGAAAAATAGTTAACCTTCATGTGGGATAATAAAATCTTTGGAAGGATCCCTTATGAGAAAATAATGATTAAAATTACGATAATCATACTCAATAAGTACTATAAAAAACACTTAATCCCTAAAAATCCATGACATTGGATGGAACCATGTCCTTTGGGATCTAAATAAAATTCCGTTTCTGACAATATTTTTGTTTATGGTATATTTTACTTAACATGAATTGAATCAATATATCCTCTTATATGATCTTTTGTAATATTGGGAAAAATAAGTTCATTTTTTGAAATAATGGTAGATGTGACCTCATGTAACCTCAAAATCATCTATTCAAACTTCTTACCCTTGTCATTAACATTAGTTTTGTACCTATATATAATCAAATGAGATGATTTTATCAAATGATTAATCACCACCCAAATAGAATTTATACATAGTATATTCCATAAAGATCTAATAAAAATTACCATGAATAAAAAATAAAAATTTCATAATAGCATTAGAAGAGGCCGGAAAAAACCAAAATGTTTTTGATACACTTCCATGACTAATTGGTATATGTGATAGAGAGACATAAAATATGATACATCATGATTCAAAACCAGCTACCCAGATAAATGTATCATGTCCTGATACATCTTAGAAGTTATAATTTTGATTTCCCAAAAATGAAATGACTTTAATAAAAAAAATTAGATCCTTATATATTTTAGGATAACAAACTGATCCCCAAAACCGAGAATATCATCTGAACATAGATAAAAACTAGAAATAATTTTCCATCCAATAAATGGACTCTAAAATTTCACTAAAATCATCATCATAATTATGACTCTATAATATATAATCATGTAAAAATAATTTTTACTGAACACATTTTATTAAAATTTCTAAAAAATCCTTCTTAGCATAAAAAAACAAAATGAAAAGTTTGAAAAATATTTTACACAAATTTTTTTTCTTAAATATCCTATGATGGTTCATTCTCACTGTTATAATCTACAATATTATTTGATTTCCCTAGTGTATAATTGATGTAGAATCAAAATGTCTAATGTTATTCAGACCACCATCTTTTTATAATATACAATTCCTTTTATGAAGATTTACAAATCAAAATATTTTGATCAAAAACGTTTATGATCCTCTACCGAAATAGATAATTCCACCAACATTTATGAATATGAATAGACATAAAAATATTTCTATCATGAGTGGTTTAATTTATTTTATAAATAAATTTGTAAAGATATCCATAAGGCATAACATTTTCACCGTTACATAACAATGAAACCCAGCCCATGACCAAAAGCATTGGATTTCGCCATAGAACCCATAGTAGGATGAGGTATAATCATCAAAGTTTTCAATGTATAAAGTCATTATAACTGTATTAAATAATATTATAATTTTATATGACATATGTATTTCACCCCATTACTAGTTTTAGTTTTATACGATAACACAATAATTGAGAAATCCACGGTGAACCATAGAATGTATCTAAGAAGGAAATGTATTATCCAAAACTCAAAAAGTTCCATGGATCCTACCATGATAAGAAAAACATCACCATGTCAATATAAATGGATAAGACACACCAATAAATAATTTCATCCATGAAATTTATATATTTATTCTACATGGAAAATTTAAATATAATATCATCAATATAGAGATTTAATTGGATTTCAAGGAATGGAATGAAATGGTTCTCATGTTAATGCTCAGATTTAAAATTAAAAAATATCAAAAATGAAAAATACAATAAATGTGTTGAGATACTCATGTAATATTTTGTTCCTTAAATACAAAAAAATTATCGGATAATTATTCACAAAATTAGTATTCAGAAGATATTATTAATGGACATACCTTCTCCTAAAAACAATCTAACGTATATAATACTCAAAAAAACAATGTTAATGATTACCCCACTGATGGTCTGCCATTTAAAAAACTTTTCTCCCATTTACTAATTGAAAAAATCTTCCACATCATAGATATTTCTATTTAATCTATATAGGTTAAATGAATTTACATAAATAAATTTTATATGTTATCTTGTTGGAATCCTTTTAGATAATTTTGAACAACTTGTTGATTATTCATTACAACCTCCATATCAAAAATAACTACCTACATGAATTGATTAGTGCAATCTAACACTGAATAATATTTTTTCATCATAGATTGGATCATAATAGAAATTTTCATCATCATATACATTATAAAATACAATTTTATTATGGGGGTATTGAAAACATCCCAGTCCAATCCCACATAATTCTCTTCCATTAACATGGAATCCAACCATCTCTATCTATGACACAAGATTCTAAACAATATACACCTAAAATTTTTATTCTCATGTGTATCAATGAATTCAATGATATTATTTATCATGTCCATCCAATTATATCCGCTTAAGACTCATTTGAAACAAAAAATAATGGTTCTTCTCATGTATGAAGTCCATTGATCGATAATTTTTTACAATATCCTTTACATGTAACCTTAACACAGTGATCTATAATAGGAGTACATTTTGGTCCACAATTTAAAATACTTGCATGGTAGATTCAATAATATTTGGACACATTGGGATATTAAATTAATGATAATACACTAAACCATATTGTGTAACCATTGGATGTAGCTGAAGAGGCATTGCATGACACAAATAAAAGCATTAAAAAAATAAAACCAATAGAAAATGTTATCTAAAACTGTAACACTAAATTAAAAAACGGAGATTCAGATCCAGAAATGAAAATTGAAGATACACATTAGTATATTATATGGTGACTTCAGTACATTAATTATATAATATATATAGGAACTCATGGAAACTAACCCATCACATCTCGAAAAATATTTCTCTAGTCAACCAAATTCAAAAAATAGAGTACAAAACCTATGGCTCTAATTCAAAATTGCAACAAGCCTACCCTGATACCCACCAAATTATTTATCCAATATTATATTTAATATAATAAAAAGTTTTTTCCAATACCCATGGTATAGGTATTAACACCGATGAATAAAAAACAACTAGTGGGAATGAATTCAGCAAAAAAGGTCTAGTTCTAAGAAACATAAAAAAATAGTTTTATCGATTTTACCCTCCATTATTTTAATCACTTTCCAAAACTCAACACCTCCTTCTTCTCCCACTCATCCCAAAAAATAATATGGCAATCCAAAAAATTACAATCTAGTTCCACTATATAATTTTTTTATAATTCCCCACGATTTTTTTGAGGAAAACACCGTGGAATGTCTTCTCAATTATCCCTATTCACTAAGACAAACCCTTGATGGGTATTGCATCAGATTTATTTTAATCATTATTACTAGGATGTGAATATTACTTATAAAAAAATTACTCAACAATTTTTATGTTATTATTCATCTATGAATGTTTAAAGTGTTTTTCCCCACGAATAAACATTTTTAAACATCAGAGCAGTTTACTTCATAATCATTAAATCCATGTTCTTGATCATTGTTGATAAAAATTAATATATACATTTATCATTTTGAAAATGAACCTATGATCAACATATGTTCTATTTATTTAAATTTATGATTTATTTTAAAATTTGTGATTTGAAAATACAAAGAATCATATTTTCCAATAAAAAGTTCTATAGACTACCCGAGTGGCTTTTATTAAAAATTTTGGATTTTTAAATTGTGTTAAGGTTATCAATGTAAATTATAAATTCGCTATTAAATTTTATATTTCATTTCAATTAATAAATTAAATGAATCATGTTAATAATGTATTTCATGAATGGAATGTAATAAAATAGATTGGTTAGAAAATAATATCTCGTATGTTTAATGGCTATACAAATATACATGGGTATGTATACCCATATATATATATAATTATATATTTCATTTTTTCATATATATGTGTTATTTTGGTAACAATACAAATAATGGATCCTGATTTTTACTATAAGAGTAATATATATATATATTCATAACTATAGGGGGAATCATTATTAATTTAAATTTCATACACAAACATGGATTTCAGATAAATGTTTTAGTGTATTTATTAAAAAAAATAACACACATTTGCATACATACAAATTAGTGTTTATGTTATTGATTAAAATTCAATAAATGGATAAATGGGTCCTTCAATAAAAAGATAGTTGTTGAAATTGAATTTTTCAATATTTGTATATTGAAATTGTGTATCCTATTTATTTTTCATGTGGATATTAATCATCCCTCTTAAAAACGTATGAATGTTACACTCCTTCCTCATCCATAATATGAATTACTAAACATTGAACTATCTAATGGATATTAGTTGGATAGAGAAATATTTCTAGTTTCATCAATATTTATAGACCCCAATTTTCAACAATCATATTTCCTTAAAATTATTAATATCTTGACTATCTATTGGAAATTATTTATTTTCAATTACCCATCTTATATAACTTGTTTTTTAGATATTTATTTATTATCCCCTTTACTAATTTTTTTTTCATGTTTATTGAAAATAATGTTTCAAAATTATTTAAAATTTATATTTTTAATGTGGAACTTTATTAAAAGTTACTTTCCCTTATAAATGTTTTCTATGATATTTTTTAATGTGAATAAAATAAAGTGAAATGTTTAAAATTTAATATTGTTTATTATTTTTTTATGATGTAAAAGCATGATTTTAAAAAATTGATTTCAAAAAATCATTAACATTATCCATTATTTAATGATTTTTGAAATAATGTTATTTGTAATTGGCATACAAAATTTTAAATTGTAATCCCATATCTCTATTACATATTAGTCGCATGTTCTGTCTTATTTCTATATCCCTTTATCCTATTGAAATTTAGGTTATTGATTTATATGGGAACTCATGGTGTCACATGGATTTATATTAGTTATTATCTTTTATTTATTTTCTCTTATTTCATCATCTATTTGTTGCATTACTAATTCATTTATTATAACAAGTGTCATATTAATTAAGAGGAGACTAGGTGATGATATTTGGGGATTTTTCAGCTATGTGGTTTTATGGATATATAAGGGATTTAATTATTTAAATTATATAATTAAATATTATATGGTATTTTTATTCATTAACAAGTCATGGGAATAAAATGTATCATTTTTTCATTCACATTTGTTACCACATTAAAAATTAAAATTTGGACCCCCTTAGAGATTTTATAGCTTTATTTGAGTGTATGAGTAGTGGATGTCTCATATTGGTTTAATAAAAAATGTTATCAAATTTTATATATATTATTTTGGTGATCTTGGTATATGTAGAAATTAATATCATAATTTGAGGGGTAGGAGTAGGAAAAGTTTCATAATCTTTTAATAGAAATGACCATTGACATTCAATGGGATATCTGGTTCTGAGTAATGATATAACATAATTATAAATAGAATTTTTAATACTCTTACTTTTCATAATAATAATAATTATTTTGATAATTGTGATGTGGGATATATGATATGATACTTTTATATTTTATTATCTTAAATTTCTAGTTTTTTATAATTTAAATAAATAATGTTTTGTGTTTCTCGGGGATTTTGTTGGATGTTTGAAAAAAACTCATTCTTGGGGTGGATTTAGTGTTCAACGGGTAGAATTTGATATGATAATTGTTTCTCAAAAAGAATATTTAGCCCTATTGAATGGATATAAATAACAATATATGATAATTATGAGATGGGAACATGGTCTACCAACTAAAAATCAAATTTGATATCGCTTTAAACCCATCAATTTTATGTGGGTATCGTATATTTTATATTTTATTTATATATTTACAATATATAATTAAAATTTTATGTTAATGTTTTTATCAAGTGGATTAAAATTAAATGATATTGGCTTAAATAATAATCATGTTGTTTTATAAATAAATATAATAAAGGGTTTTTTTATTTAAATTCCAATCATGGTGTTTTTAAGGGTAATTTATTTTTCAAAATATTGTCCTAAAATGGATTTCTGTTATTTGAAATTATAATTATGTTTCACAATAATCACTAAAAACTAGTGTCACTGATCTATTAAGATGACATTTATTAATTATTTTGATTCAATTAATTGAGATATGGTTTGAGTTGTAATTTATGATCAATATAATGAAATTCATGTTCAATATATTTTGATATGTTTTGTGATTCATTAAATTTGTTCACATTGAATGGACATGAGGGATCCATAGAATGTATAATCATAATAACGACTATAGAATCCTATCATCCATGAATCGAGTGTTATATTTTCATTTATTTATTCTACATGAATAATGAGTTGAGAACTAGATATAAAACTATAGTTTATATTTCCTTTATTACATCCTCAATCCTTCGATGATCTTTTCCCTTTTATTTTTTATATGTTTCATTTTCATGTAGTGTTTCCCAATTCTTATCATTTTTGTTTTTCTAAAACTTCATATTATTTCGTGATTTTTGTAATGAATACCATTTATTATTTACATATTTATTTTCTTCAGGAATACATGATCAATATTTCCCTATGTAATTGTGTAGTAAAGTATTACTCATTATTTTAAAATATATTATATAAAGTGAGTTTGATAGGATTTTTCATATCTAATGTGGTAATGATAGGTTGTAGAAGGGATGCATTGGGTGTGGGTTGAGGTGGTTGAGGTTAGTTTCGTATTTTTTACCTAATTAGATTAATTGTAAACTCCTATTATATATTTAATTTCCTTTTGTACTTTTTTCTTAATTTTTTACCTTGTCTAGTGCTATTTTTTTGAACAAGTATATTTAAAATTTGTAATACATGGAAAAATTTTCAAAAGGGTGGTCTATCCTTTTTTAATTTTTGGTTCATTTAGTGAGGTTCACAATGTATTTCATATTTTTTATTCAATTCTAGACATATGGATACATGATTATTCTAGTTATATTTTATATGATATTATCTATACTAGATTTCATACCAACTAATAAGAATTCTAAATTACATGAGAAACTATAATAGTTAATCATTCACATTTGTTATTATATGTTTTCATATAGTGTGTAGGGCCCAACCATCCATCTCCTAACCCAACAATATTATTGTTATTTAATATCTTGATATTAGTTCTTTTGGAAAACACAATTGAAATTTCTCTTGATTTTACATTTTATATAGTCATTATGATATTAGATAAATCTAAATGTAAGAGGTTAGTTGATAAAAGGTTTTGGTTTGTTTTTGTCAGTACTATTGGTTCTTCGATAGTGTAATTCATGTTCTTTTATACAGTTTTTTCTTCAATTTATGTCTGGTGATGAATAATCAAGATTTATTTTATTACTAAACTCGTATATGGTTTTTGGAGGATGTAAATATAATAGAGAATAGTAATACCATAACCTATAACTTATTCGTTTAATATTACTATATTTAATTATATTATTATCTACAACATTAATTTAATTTTTAACAGATTAAATTTTTTAATATTTTTTATTTTCATCATAAATTGATTATTGGAGAATGGTAAGTCAGCTATGCACCCACTAGGTGAAGGAATATACGATTCTGTTGAGCTAAAATACATAGTAGAGGAATGGTATTTCTAATAATATATATCTATTATCTGATGTTTTATTGGTAATATAGTTATATGAGAATGGTTGTCCAAATATTTTATTAATAACATGGATAGACTATGAGAAAATCCAGTGAAAAAAAATATCATTTGTAATTTTTCACTATTTCTAAACTTATTCAGAAATTACTCTATCAAGTCTCTTGAACAAATCACATTATATTATATCCATCCTATTAATATCATATAATTTTAATTGAATCACAATGAGATCATAAAATTGTCTCTTCCATGTTTGGATTATCACCTCTCATTTTATCCTTCCCCCCCTTATATATCATTTCCCTCTCATTATTTAATTCTAATTTTCAACACAAATAATTAGGATGAATTCTTTATAGGAATGATTTTTTGATATTTTTTCAATGAGGATATTTAGTTAACATAACATCTTCATGGGGTAATTACTAATTCATTTTTGCAGGATCCATTCATTCAAACATGTTCATTGTAGGTTTCCATAAGTTTAATGTATTCAATTGAGGAACCCTAAAATAATTATTTTAAAATAAAGGAAATAGATTTTTATTTATAATGATTAATTTTAATTCAAGAACTATTTAAGGTAAAACAATATCCCATTTCATTACATTTATTGAGGTGTAATTTTTCATTCAAAATGTTTTACTTAAAATAACATGGAATATTATTTTCAAAAAAGTATATGATTGTGGAGAAACAAGTATTTTATCCCAAATTTATTAATTTTTAAAATATTATAATATTATTAAATTAATTATTCACATGGAAATTATGTTTTACTTGGAATATAATTTAACACATTATATTCTATATAATGATAATTTCATTCATGAATTATTTCAAAAAAATTGTACTATTTGAAATTTATAGTATTTATGAATAGTGGTTATATACACATTTATAGGTTTATATATACACATATTCCAATATTCATTAGATTGTATGAATTTCATATTGTGAGAATTATATATATATATGTGAAATAATATATTATCAAAATTATTTAGGGAAACAATATGAATATTACTTTCATTCTCAAACCGAATTTCAAAAATTGTATTTAGTAGATTGCAAAAATAAATTAAAAATATCTATTGGAACCATACAAAATGTGTGGTTGTGCATTATATTAATATTGAATAAAATATTTGATGGGTTATTAAATATGAACATTGATATATAAATTTAATTCTGACATAATTCTGTATTCCTTTCATGTATGCTCAATTGTATAGATATTTCTATTATTCAACCCCTCTGGAAACCCAATGTACATGTTTAGTGTAATGACACAAAATTGTATAAATAAAACATCCTCTAGATCAAATTAAATGTATTATTATGTAAAATGGTTTTTTATAAATGTCACTTCCATAGTAATATTTTTTTGGAATTCAAAAGACCATTATGACCTGTTAATGTTCCTAATATAGTCGTTTAATAGTGATCACATGATTACTATAATTATAAGACAATAAAAATACCTTTTACATAGAAAGAAAGTGGTGGCCTCATCTAGTATACTTTCCCCATACAAATCCTATTTTCTGAAGCTCAAAAAGGAGGTGGGATCATTGTGATCTACTTCTAACCAAGCCCAAGATGAGCTTCAATTTGTTAAGCTCGAAAGAAACAGCCTACAAGAGAATGGGAAGTTGAGAGAGAATACATCCTGAGCTACGTTATATGCACCACCCCAAGATTATGTCACCATCACCACCTTACCCTTCAGTCGTGTGAAGGTGTTATATGGGGTTATGTAACAAGACCCAAACAGTATTTTTATGTACACTATTTTCGTATATAATAAATAATATGCATTCATTTTATTATTGTTACGTTGTAAATAGTTTCTAAAGAACAAAAAATTATTTTTAACTAATATAAAATTAATAAATATATTTTGATGATTTAATGGAATTTTTAATTCAGTAATATTTTATTAAAATATTTTTACGAAATTAGTTTTTATGAAATAGGAATTATCATATATTTTTTATCATTACAATTGTTCATTTTATTTCGGTTTGAAAGCTATTTTTTCCAAAACCAATGATTTTATGATAAATGTCACTTTTTATTATAAAAGTTAAAATTACCATATTTAAAAAATTAGTCATATAAAATGAATATTATTATTATAATTAATAATTCAAAATTATCCAACTGTGAATTTTTAATAATTTTCTTAGGCAGTCAAATTTTTGGGTAAAAAGTATATACATTCTTAATAAATTATTTTGTTTTAAGAAATCATAATGACCCAATAGTGATGTAATTAAATACTATAATTACTTTTTTCATAAATATATGTTTCACCATTAATATGATTTGATTTTCATAATTTTTTGACTTATTTTACAAAGCATTAGTGGACACTTCAAGACATATAAAATATTTTATCATTTTATAATGATTTCCTTGAGCGTGTGACACACCTCCATATAAGAAAGCCTAATATTTTAAGATTATAGAGAATTGTACATATAGAATTATGTTTTCCACTCCCCTTTGGAAAAAAATGGGAACAATCCATGGTATGGTTTGTGTTTTTGATTTTATTAATGTGTGGTGTCAAAAAACTAAATTATAATGAATTCCCCCTCATTTCTTATATAAACCCACCTAGGCTCCAAAATACTCTTCACACAAATCCTTTAGAGCTAGACCATCATATGACTTCCACTCATTATAATCATCTCATGGTTCCCATATCATTCAATAAGCCTCTCTCAATCCTCTATAGAGCCTTTGGATTCACACTTCTAGATAAGGTATTTCTTTCCTTATTAATTTATGTCCATGTTTCCTTATATTGTTATGCACTTTTATTTCCAATTACCAATGTCAGTGTATGATATCTAATATCCCCCATACTTCCCTCTATATTTTTAATTATTATAGACCCCTATCTCTCTCATTAATTCCTCCCATTTACACTCGTTATTATATTGAAATTCCGTATGTAATTTCTCTCTTCTCATTCACATTCATGAAATTATTTTATATTATAAAAATAAATACCGTTATATTATGTATGCATATTATGTTCCATAACCAATATACTATCCATTTCATATATAAATGATGACATAACACTGAAATCTCATCAACCCCTTTTACGATTCCAATTTACAGTATTATTCTGCTGATGTTATAACATATTTTCCCTGAAAATATCATTCTGTATGTGAATACCATAACCATTTCATTATCAAGGTTATTCAACTTTATGCTCTTGTAATATTGGATTAGACTTAAATTTAGGTATTACAAATATCTTATTCATGGACTAAATATTATTTTTAATGAAACCATGTTGTATAATCTACATTTCACACTTATGCATGAAATTAAATGTTTAGGATGGGTGTGTCCAGTTAGCGCTCCAATGAATTGTGTAAGAATAGTATCATGAAAAGTCATGTTCAATGAGGATTTACCCAGTCTAATTCAATTTCACTTAGGTTTTATTCATTCTTATCAACCAATGATTAATGGATCATGCTAATTCCATGTTATGTGTTGTTGTCACATTTTTTATGTTATGACAATCATGTTATATCATGCCTTTGTTTTCATATATCTCCTATGCTCCATTGATATTTCTATTTCCAAACATGTATGATATTCTTGATGATATGAAATTTTTACTCCCATACTGGGCTTCATGGTTCACTATTTTCATATTATTGTCCTCATATTATCAAAATAAATACTATTTATGAGGGAATGCAATAATCATGTAAAAGAATTTTTCAATAATGATGTTGTGTTTATTGTTTTATGTCATAATGTCATGTTTCAAAGCCCTATAGACACTAGACAACTTGATATAGTATGTTGTATCATGTTAATATTTTATGTAATAAATAATTTTATGTTTCAAAAAAAAAGATGGGTTGATGTATTTGGTATTTGGTGATATGTTTAGTTATTTTTGGGATTAGGATTAGAAAACCCTAGTTAAAGCCTTATGGATATGAAAATGTATAATAAAATCATCCTCATGATTTTATGAGTATTGAGTAAGTGGTTTATCAAGAAAATATATCCCTCTCTTGTTATGATTAGTTAGAGGCGGCTCTAGAAAATTTGTACCTAGTAGTGAAAACTCCGAAAAGGAGTTTTGGGCTTGACCTGGGGTATCCTAGTACATGACAATGGGCCTTGTTGAGCTCTTCGTTATGACACTCCAAGGAGATATGATTTGGAAAATTTATATGCTTAGTATGAACAATTATTAAGGGAATTAAAAAGACCCCCCCTAAGAATATATGTTATTAAATAGATCATGGATTACCTAGGCTGAAACATTGGGCATCACATGTTAGGATTAACTATTTATATACATGTTTATCCATTTATGATAGCGGGTTTAATTGTTTGTTACATTCTTATTAAAAAATCATTAAAACCCCCTCATTTTAATTTTTTGATAGTTAATACATATAAGGAGGTATATCACAAACACCACTTCTCTATATTCCTGAAGAACTACATGGAATGGTTTTTCATAATTCATGTGTAGCTGAATTTGATTCCTTTTCAAATATCCAATTTACATGAAACAACATAATGAGGAATATAACACCTCTATAATTGAACTATTCTTCAAAAATCATGTACAGCCTATTGGAAAATATTGCGCTCTCAACTATCTTACCATGCTAAGCATGGGAATTACCATCTAGGACCTTTCACAATCATCACATTATCTCAAAATTTTGATGCCCAAAATAATTTTCTTGATGCTATAAAAGAGGGAGACCTTTGAGATGCCTATATATATTAAATAATATATTTATGTCTTTTGGGATGTGAAAAAACCGATTTACCATATCCATATTTTGAAATATTTTATGATGAATCAATATGATTTTTTTATAGAAAATATGATCAATATGGTGTCACATAATTATATATAAGAGATAAATTTTTTATGGTGTATTGATGCTTCAATAAATGTAATCCACGATAGATGAAGCTTTTTCAGGAAATAGATGTATATGATTTTGAAAAAATCTTATGGTTCTATTTTAACTCATGAACACGATGTACCTAATGGAAATTCTAATAAGAAATACTAAAAACTAATTTTAAGAGGTTAAAATGAAGTACCCTCACCTATTTTTGACTTAGTATATAAAACAAAATTTTTGGGGTGAAATTTCTTATAGTGGAATATTATTATGGCCCAATCTATTAATAATGAAAATTCATCTTCATCTACTTAAATGCCTTATTATGCAATGTTTTTATACAAATTGTACACTTATGTGGTTTTTTGTTTTTTGGATTACAAAATACCACTAACAATTGATACCATTTAAAATATTATTGTTGTACACTGATAGAATTATTAA